>JARJHM010000022.1:237500-883776 GCA_033356055.1 Carex pumila
AACTTTCATGTCTCAATTTCACCTCATATTCTTATAATTGTTTTCAAAATACTAACAGTCTATCTAAACCGCTCAACACACACACACACATATATAAAGAGAGATCACACACACAGACACACACAGACACATATATATATAGATTGGCTATGGTGCATTGCAATGCATAGGCCATGGTGTACATTAGACCATAAATCACGTATTCAAAGTCCAAATGACCGATCCAAACCGTTCATCTTGTTCTCCATATTAATATGTGCTTGGAGGCCAAATTTTACATTTTTTGGAATTTTTGTTACTATTTATTAAGCCACTTTGAATATCGCTGATCCAACGGTGGCTTCTGATTTTACTGTTCCAAACATTCACCGTTGGATCAGCGATTTTCAAAGTTACTTAATAAATAGTAAAAAAATTTCAAAAAATGTAAAATTTGGTCTCCAAGTACATATTAATATGGAGAACAAGATGAACGGTTTGGATCGGTTATTTGGACTTTGAATCGGTGATTTATGGTCCAATGCACACCATGGCCTATGCATTGTGATGCACCATAGCCCATCTCACTCTCTCTCTCTCTCTCTCTCTCTCTCTCTCTCTCTCTATATATATATATATATATATATATATATATATATGTTGTGGCTAATTTGCTGCTGCCCATTTTTTTGTTCTGTGATATCCAAACAAAAAATTCAAATCATTAGATGTTTAATCTATATTATAATCTACTTGGAAACCAAATTTTACATTTTTTAGAATTGTTTTACTATATATTAAGTTGGTTTGAAAACCGCTGATTTCAATGCTGCAGAAATTTACTGAAATTAGCATTTTTCAAACCAGCTTAATATATAGTAAAAAAATTTCAAAAAATGTAAAATTTGGTCTCCAGGTAGATTATAATATAGATTAAACATCTAACGGTTTGGATTTGTTGTTTGGGCATCACATGGCTAAATATAGCCCCGGCAGCACCTATGCTGAAATGCTGCTAGCAGCAATTTAGACAGATCCTATATATATATATATATATATATATATATATATATATAGAGAGAGAGAGAGAGAGAGAGAGAGAGAGAGAAAGAGAGAGAGAGAGAGATGGACTTGGGTGAGACGCGGAGTATACGCGTTTGGTGCTCCATGGTACATTTTAGCCACTTTGAAAATCCAAACAGCCGATCCGAACTGCTCAACATGATCTCCATATTGAAATGTGCTTGGAGACCAAATTTTACATTTTTTGAAATTTTTTTACTATTTATTAAGCCACTTTGAAAATCGCTGATCCGGTGGTCCAGAAATTTTTACTGTTTTTTACTGTTCACTCGGATTTTCAGATTTTCAAAGTGCCTTAATAAATAGTAAAAAAATTCTAAAAAATGTAAAATTTGGTTTCCAAGCACATTTCAATACGGAGATCACATCTAACTGTTCGGATCGGTTGTTTGGACTTTCAAAAAGAAAAATATGGCGTGAAGTACAAACGCGTGGTGCTCCGCGTCTCACCCAAGTCCATTGCATATATATATATATATATATATATAGAGAGAGAGAGAGAGAGAGAGAGAGAGATAGGCTAATGTGCATTCAAGTGTATATATGGTCCGAAGTGCTTACGGTCCAAATTTGAAGTTTCAAAATCTAAACGGTCGATCTGAACTGTTCATCTTGTTCTCCATATTAATATATGCTTGGAGGAGAAATTTTACATTTTTCTGAATTTTTTTACTATTTATTAAGCCACTTTAAAAATCGCTGATCCAACGGTTTTATCGTTTTGTGCAGCCACCGTTGGATCAACGATTAAATACTTAATAAATAGTAAAAAAAATCAGAAAAATGTAAAATTTGGTCTCCAAGCACATATTAATATGGAGAACAATATGAACAGTTCGGATTGACCGTTTGGATTTTGAAATTTCAAATTTGGATCGTAAGCACTTCGGATCATATACATTTGAATGCACATTAGCCTATCTCTCTCTCTCTCTCTCTCTCTGTATATATATATATATATATATATATATATATATATCTGTGTGTGTGTGTGAATATGATAGCATGTTACGCATAGCATAGAGGGCCTCCATGCAATGGCTTAATATTCGACTTTTCAAAATCTTAACGGTTGATTTGAACCGTTCATCTTCTTCTCCATATTAATATGTGCTTGGAGACCAAATTTTACATTTTTTGGAATTTTTTTACTAGTTTTTTAGATTTATTCAAAATCGCTGTTTTCAGCAAATTTGGACCATAAAAAAATAACGATTTTCAATAAATCTAAAAAAATAGTAAACAAATTCAAAAAAATGTAAAATTTGGTCTCCAAACACATATTAATATGGAGAAGAAGATGAATGGTTCGGATTGACCGTTAGGATTTTGTAAAGTCGAATATTGAGTCGTTGCATGGAGACCCTCTATGCTATATGTAGCATGCTAGCATATTCATATATATATATATATATATATATATATATATATATATATATATGAGAGTGACTAATGTGCATTCAAATGTATATGGGCTGAAATACATACGGTCCAAATTTGACTTTTGAAAATCCAAATGGTCGATCCTAATCGTTCATCTTGTATGTCTTTTTTTTGCAGGTATCGGCACAAATTTATCAAGGAGGAATTTTCCGATGAGCAGGTTCATTTCATGGACCCCGGAAGAACATGTGTTGACCTATTGATGGAAGACCGAGTAGGTGTTCTTGAATACATAAGGAAAGCACTCAAAGAAAATCAGGACAAGAGATTGATATTCATACCTTATCATCATTTTTTTTTGAAGGTTAGCAGCATAAACCAGCTAACGTGTGTATTGATAAAAAAAGATATTATAATTTACACAGTCCTATTATATTCAGCTAATTACATTTTCACCCCATCTTTGTTATCCCTCTCCTACCTCATGTCCTTCTATATGCTCATCATATGCAAGGAGGTTCCAGTTATGGATATCCACCAATGGGTCTTTTATCAAAAGAGGTACTGGTTTCGTAATTCTTGAGAAGGTTCGTATGTTCCTCTCTTTCCATAGTGCCCACACGTCTGCCGCCCAAGTTGTGTCCTATAGCACCCTTGCTTGCCTGGTACGTCCCATGCGGCCTTTCAACCAGGCATCACAAATGTTCTCCACTTGGTACCCTTGCAAATTCATTCGGATGATGATATTATGCCAGAATTCTCATGGACAGCCGCATTCCCATAGAATATGGTCTCGTGTTTCCAACTCACTGCTGCTACAGAATTTGCAACCTGTGTCCACCGGGCATCCTCTCACGTGGAGTATCTCCTGTGTGAGCAGTTTGTTATCCATAAGTAACCAAATAAAGATTTTTATCTTTATTGGTATTTTTAGTTTCCACAGCATTCGATGGTGTTCTGATATCATTCCAGTATCGTGCATCATTTTATACGCCGATGAGCATGAGAAGAGGCTATTTGCATTCCATCTCCACTTCACGTCCCCTTTATCCATTTTCACTGAGCATGCGTAAAATGGTAGAAGCTGTTCCAAGTCCCTAAGAAAGAAGCTAGTTTGGGCGATTGTTTGCCAATTATTTGGGTTTGACACCCTATGTAAGAGTCTCATTGTCTCTGCCCATTGTTCTTCTGGATATCGCTGCATCCGCCAGAGCCATTTGGCTAGGAGCGTCTCATTCTACCTCTCTAGGTCTAAAGTTCCCAGTCTCCCATTTTTCTTGAGCGTGTAGGTTTTGTCCCAACTCACCAGACAGTTAATACCTTTACAGTCTTGCGCTCCTTTTCAAAGGAAAGCCCTCCTCATTCTATCAATCTGTCTGATGACTCCTTTTGGTAGCTTTAGTGCCTGCATGAAATGCAAGGGCAGAGCCGAGAGGACTAATTTAACCAGAGTTACCCTACCACCATATGAAAGGAGGTTTGTCTGCCAACCTTCTATTCTCCCTCTGACTGCCTGAATCATTTCCATGTAGTGCACCTTGTGTGGTTTCCTGATTGTAAGTGGCAGGCCTAAGTATTTGAGTGGTAGCGCTGCTTCTGGAGCTGCCAGTATTGTTGATATGCTCTGCACCATCTATCATCAGATGTTAGTGTTATATATATTCAAATTTTATTAAATTTCTTTCAATTCATAGAAATTATATAATATGACATGTTACAAACCTAACATGGAGAGATCACTGTGTATTGCTCGTGCTTATGCTAAGAGAAAGTGCATTGTACTTGTTCGATTCTGATAAGAAGCATAAAAGAATGCTAATGATCACTGCTGTGGTCGAGGAGTAAGTGTCTTCCTAAATTTTACGTTTGTTTAGAATGTTATGTTAGTTTGTAATAATCTAGAAGTCAATAATACGATAAATTATCATAAAGTTTTGTTCATGAATTGAATGTTTATTTATATATCATTTTGTTGCCTTGAGTATTATTGAATTTATTGATCATTTCGAGTTCATGACTGAAATTGTGAAACTCCATAATATAGATGATATATACTCTTAAAAAGTCAATGACCAAGGTAATTAGCAGAAACACTAATTATCGCGATAAGGTTAGTATGTGGATTAAAAGATGGTTAAGTTTTACAAACCACTTGACACGAGATGTCAGTTTAATCACATAGATACATGTTCTAGGAACATGGTATTTGATAGACCCCTAATGAAACATTAAATAGAATTGTGTTCGTGTCATTTATGTTTTCATTCAGTGTCAGGTTCTACAGTATGAGGTATTTATCGTTCCCATTGAGAAATATGTATGTGTAATTGTTATCTACCGTTGTCCGTAAAAAGCAGTCATAACGGTGGCTTTTCCATATGTATAGCTTAGTTGAGGAAGTGATAGTTTACCAAGAATGCTATTTGTCCCTCGTATTTTATATGAGCTATAGCATCATTGGGCCCCTTGATAGAGTAAGATTATCTGCTAGCGGTATAATTACAAGAGTAATTATATTTGAAAATCTGCTCAAGATCAAGAAAAGATTCAATTAGCAAGGATGACACACATTTACCTTGAAACTAATTTGATAGCTATGAGACAGAAGAACAGACACAAGTAAATAGTTTATTGGATCGTGATATTGTACAATACAACATCATTTGTGTAATTGGATGGTCATGATATATTCTGCCAGATGCCTCTCATAATTATAGAAGTTAAAACAGTTTTAACTCTATTTACCAACATAACACAGATCCTATTGGGTCACACCATATAAGAGTTAATCGGAGAATCTTATTATGATTGATTATAAATTGGTTATGATCAATAGTAAGATGGTTATAATTAATTATACATGTTATAATTAAATTATAAATGTTATGTAAAAATAACAAGCCAAAATATTGGTTAATTTATAAATGTGTGTGACACGTTGTATAGAAGTTAACCGGTTAATTTATAAATGTGCATGACACGTTGTATAAATTACCTAAACAAACAACCACTAGATATATAATTGTTTAGAATAATTATACGAATATTATTTGTATTCGGGCATAGGGCATTCAGGTCTTTTCAGATTCGTTCTTATCCGCATGACATGTCATCGATCCTATCCAAATGACACGTCATCGATACCGAAACAAACAACCGCAAAAAATATATATAATTGTTCAGAATAATTATACGAATATTATTTGTATTCGGGCCGAGGGCATTCCGGTCTTTTCAGTTTCGTCTTTATTCGCATGACATGTCATCGATCCTATCCAGATGACACGTCATCGATCTTATCCACATTACATGTCATCATCCTTATTCATTCAATGACATATCTTGTAAATAGGCATATGTTGAGGGGTATTTTGGTCTTTTGCGAACCTCCTCAAAGACCTATAAATAGAGGGGTACATGGAAAGAGAAACTCACTAATTCACTTGTATCGTTTTGTGAAGAATCGAATCGGTTTTTCTCTCTTTCTCGGTTTCTCTCCCAAATAGTGTTTCGGTTGAGAAAAGAAAGTTATACGTAGTTGACGTATAATCTTGCGGGTTGTTGTGGAGTATATTTACGGGATCAATGAATAGTGTTTTATCGAATTTCGCGGTATGTCAGTTTTGCTCATTGATAAAACTGAGTAACCGAAAATTCATGTTTACGGGTTTTCGTCTTTCCTCGTGAATAGTGTTTTTACAGAATTTCGCAATTTATAGTATTTCTGGCAAAAGAAATAAACCGCTCTCTGGTTAGTCCTGGTGGATAACCGATAAAGGCATCAGACGTCTGATGCTCCGAGACGAGTCATTCCCGATGTCGCTCTTCTCGCTCGGTCTACATTCCAACTGTGATTTGGAAACAAGGTATAAATATGTTATATTAATCTATTTAATTAGTAAGTAGATTAAAGTTTTAAAAATCAATCATGGAGTAGATCTGTAAAAGAATTAAATTGGGTTTTGATGCCAAAGAAATACTGAAGGTGGACTGCCTTGGAAAGTTTCCTGACATACCTCGTTTAATCCTGAGCTTAAGTTGGCCGTAAAAATTTTTGTTCTACGGTCATTCCGCACCTTAAGCCTAAACGGGTTCCAATTAGCACCGTGAAACCCCAACATGCTAATGATTTTTTTTTATTTTATCATTTTAAATATCCCTCGTAAGTACTGATTGTTCACTGTGTTCATATTTCAACAGTGCCTTCTGCATGGAAATGGGTACTTCTTTAAAGGTTCATAACGATTGAAGGTAATGGTTTCTATTGAGATATAATTATAGGGACCTAGATGCAAAAAATTTGTGAATATCTAGACATATAAGCCATTTGTATGCTCATTAACATACATTTCAATTTTTTCGAACTTGTTATATAGTGCCCACAACAACCAGTCAACGGGGAATGTGCATATTATGTTATGTTGTTCATGCAAGACATAATAGAGGAATTCCTCGAGGATTTTCCGAAATTAAAGGTATATATGCATTTATATATTTTTCAAAAGTAAGCATTATTGCTTCAAATATAATAAAATACACAATTAATTGTGCATGCTCTTCTATCTTTTAAAAAATGTAGGATACTCCCGCTAGATATTCTGTACGTAGCTTGAGCGATTTCGCCTAATGTGGGTTCAAGTTTTCTTAAATCAACTAAAGGTGAGAAGAAGTACAACTATTTAGGATGTATAAACTTTGTATGAACATGATTTCTTTGTAATTATTTACAGTAAAGATGATTTTTTTTTGTAATAATTTAGAATGTGTATGATATTTAATTTAGGACGTGTATGTCATATTTAATTTAGGAGTGTATGTGTATGATATTTAATTTAGGATGTTGTATGTGATAATTTAGGATGTGTGATTTAATTTACGATGTGTATGTGATATTTGTATGCAAAAAATAATAATTTAGCATGTTGGCTAGCAAAATATATATGGAAGATGGCCAAATAAATAAAAATGTTTTTTTAGATTCAATAAACATTAGGATCAGTTACTTTGAAAAATCGATCTAGATACCAATTTGTTTTTTTTTTTTTTTAAACTTCCAAATAACAATTAGGATTGGTTGAATAAAACAACCGATCTTAATACATACTATTATGATCGGCTGTTCAACAGAACCAATCCTAATAATGTTAATTTGGATCGGTTGTTCTATACAACTGATCCTAATTGTTATTTCATAATGGGTATTTAGAAAAATAAAAAATAATTATTAGGATCGGTTGTATAGAACAACCGATCCTAATAGGAATTAATCTGGATTGGTTGTGTAGAATAACCGATCCAAATAATCTCATATTAAGATCGGTTGTTTAATATAACCGATCCATATTAATGCATATTAGGATTGGTTATATTAAACAACCGATCCTAATAGTTACTGTTAGGATCGGTTAAAGAACTTATCCAAATTAGTGTAGTATCACTATCGTCTTGATCAAGATTGATTAAAATATGATACTAATGTGGGTAAATAATCAATCTTAATTTCAGTTTTTCCACTGGTGACAATATAATTTTTCATTGGTTGTCCATATAATTTTGCATATTTGTTTTTTTTAATTGGCCAATTAATTTATTTTATGATATTATTACAGTGCAAAAGGCAGTCAACTTCAAAAAAAAATCATACAAAAGAAATTTTCACGACATGCAATTAAAAAAGATATTATGTTGCTAAAATTGGTTCTTAATTAAGTCAACATTAATGAAAAAAAGTTTCATAGTTTATTATTCAACGTGAGATAACAAAAATAATAGAATAAGTGTTTTTAGCAATATACTCTTGTGTAGTTACAACATAAAAAAAAAATCACATATATTTTTGCTGATACCTCCAATTGAGAAAAAAAAAGTACCATATATATATAGCTTGTAATTTATTGCTTTTATCACCCCAAAATAAATAAATAAAAATGGGATGAAGAAGATATGATTAAATTAACAACATCGATCGTAGTCTGCCAAAAAAAAACGTGATTTGTCAATCTCCAAGCCTTTTTTAATATTAAATAAATATTGATAAGTAACCTCTAATCTAATTCCAAACAACCAGTGTCAATTTTTTTTAATGATAGTGGCAATAATGTTGTCCTAATATAAATATCTCTTATATTAATTTAATTTATTGCTTAATTGAAAAAAAAAATCTGCCTTCGCTGACACGTGTAACAAGCTATATAAAAGTTTGCCAGTACAATCTTATTGAAATTTAAGAATTGAACATAATTTAGTGCAACTTTTGTTGGCAGCACTCAGGACTAGACATATCAAAATCTTCCAATAAAATGGGCTGGTAACCCCACAACATGGGAAGTGTGAAGCCCAATCAAAATAGTACGACACGACTCCACGAGATAATAAAAAGACTAAACTAAACCAACAAAACCAAAAACACAAACAACACACTTCTTTTCCAATGAACTCATCCTCGCCATTTCATTTACATTTCCTCTACGATCATGTTCCCATGACTATAAGATCAAATTCGGTCCCATGTTCATTCAAAATTATTTATAGTTTTGTTGAAATTTACATGAACATGATTTGCATCAACTTTAAATTAGTACACACGAGTTTAATTTAAAATGGATCAAACGATTCTGAGTATGTATCAGACCGAATTTGATATAATATCCATCAAACCAGCAACGGATCTTCCCTGTCTGTAAAAATTTAATTAAAGTTTTCTTTTTCTTAAAAAAATTATATACCTCAACCTTCTTATAAACTATTACATATTTATACTTATAGTCTAGTGATTAAAATTTTAATTTATTATTATGAAGACTTGAATTCAAACCCAACAGTATATTATGCATTTTAAATTTCAACTCCTTACCTAAATTTTTTAGTTTTGCCTCTTCATTGAACACCCATCCCTACACTATATTGGCAGACCCAGGCGACCTTAGGGGTAAGAACTTGTCTATCTCTGAATTTGAGTTTTTTTAGATTCATTAGTATTTTATACTTATGCCTGCTCGATTTAATTTATAACCAAGTAGAAGAAAATTACACAGAAAATAAAGTCAGTCCAGACTGATTTGCGTAAAAGAATTAAAGAAAAAAGACGCGGTCCGATTTGCTACTCTACTAAGAAGAATCATTGATTCGCCAGAAGAAAAAAGAGATCTGCTAATAAGGATCTAAATATATATATCATGTCGTAACTAGTCATGCTAGCTGTGACTTATATTACATGACGTGTTGTAACAAAATTTGGATGGATGGTCATGGCACGTGAATGATCATAACACATTAATCACATAATGACCGAGGCATGCCGTGACCACACGTGACGTATCCAAATGTGACCGGTCATGTTTGATCTTGTTTAATTATTTTTTTCATAATTTAGGTTAGTTTATTCAAGATTCATTATTCGATCAAGATCTAACGGTCCTAATTATACGTAACCATGTATTGTGCCGTGACCAAATCTTTTGCGTGACGTGTTGTGTCGTGTCAAATTTTTGAAAGATAACAACGTCACCGAATGGTCACTGCACGAGACACACGAGTCACAACACATGACTGACACACGTGCAATGTTATGCTGTGATGGAACCGTGTTATGTTGTGGCTGAAATCAGTCATGTCGTGACATATCTAATCACGTTGTGAGTTTTTAGATCTACTTTTCTGCTCTAATTCGTTAGGAGAAAAAAAATTATACTTTTATTACCTGCCTCCGACTCAAATTCTAGATCCGCACCTGTCCCTACATATATACTGTACTGGCATATATATATATATATATATACATAGGAATATGCTAGCATGCTATGCATAGCATAGAGGGACTCCATGCAACGGCTCAATATTTGATTTTTTTAAATCCTAACGGTCGATCCGAACTGTTTATCTTGTTCTCCATATTAATATGTGTTTGGAGACCAAATTTTATATTTTTTAGAATTTTTTTACTATTTTTTTAGATTGATTGAAAACCGCTGTTTTCAGCAAATCTGGACCATTACAAAAACATCGATTTTCAATAAATCTGAAAAAATAGTAAAGAAATTTCAAAAAATGTAAAATTTCGTCTCCAAACACATATTAATATGGAGAACAAGATGAACGGTTCGGATTGACCATTAGGACTTTGAAAAGTCAAATATTAAGCAATTGCATGGAGACCCTCTATGCTATGCATAGCATGCTAGCATATTCCTATATATATATATACACTCACACTTGACACTTTTATATATTTCTGTGAAAAATATTAATGTCTCAACCTCGATCTCATGATGATATATATAAACATTGTTTTCAGTTAGAAGTGTCAAGGTCATACAGTAACTGAACAGGATTGGTCCATTGACAGTAGAAAGCGAGAGAAGGAAGGTGCTGAGCAGCTAGCAGCCTAGCAGTGCAACCAACACAATTCATGATATATCGGTAAACTAAAAGCTGACGCGATGGTATATATATCTCAGCAGTAGCAACTCATAGCTGGTAGTATTAGTATTTAGTGGCATGGTGCGATGGTACGAACAACAAAAAAGAGGTCTAGTCACGAACCTATCTATACACACACTAACACGCACGTACGGTACGGCGTACAAAAGTCATTGTTCCTGCAAAAACAAGAGCTAGAACCATAAAGCAAAAGGTTAGTAAGCATGCATACATATATATTATTCACCAGTAATTATAATACTAAAAAGAATTACCGAAGAGAGAGAGAGAGAGAGAGAGAGAGGAGAAGTTAGAACCAACCAAGCGAATAAGTGACATGGCAAAAGGAATGGCGTATCACGTATGTACTGAATCTTGCTTGGGTGAGAGATACGGAGAGGGTCAGAGAGAGATAGAGAGAGAGAGGTGAGATGGGATGGGATATGGGATGAGATGGGATGTGTGAGGCAGTCAGGCTGCTGCAGCTCAGATCAGATCTCTCTGTATTTTTTTTCTTTTTCTTTTTTTCTTCTCTTCCTTTTGAGAGAGAGAGAGTTGATGAATGTATGACAAGTCAAATGTCAAATCTAACGCCGCAAATCATAAGACGGTCACTGATGCGTCAATCACTGGAACTCATTTCATTCATTCAGCCTTCTTCCTTTTCATTTCGTTTCGTTTCTTTTCTTTTCTAATAACAAACTCTCTATTACCAAACAGCCAATGGAATGTGACGGAATGATCCTAGTCTCTCATCTCTAGCTTGTCATTCTCAAATTATTAATTTTATAATAGAAGAAAGGAAAACCAATTCATCCTTCCATTTTAATGTCTTAATTTTGAATATTTTCATTGCTTTTTTTTTTTGAGAAAAAATAATCACATTGAAAGTGACATAATTTATGAACTTTGAACACACACTATGGCACGTTCGTTGTCATTGTTACTGTGACTATATATGTGGGCTGGTAGTTTTGAAGATTTATGTATTTGAGCCAAGAAAATTCTAATGGAGTATATATTAAATTAATAAAATTCAAGCGGCTTCAGAAATAATCAGAAGTAAAATATTTCCATAATTATATATTTTCTTTCCGGTCTAATATTCAATTTTTTGGGAAGTTGCTAATAATTCTCGTAAAACTAAATTTATATACATGTATTTATCATCAAAATTGAATCCCCACAACAAAATCAACATGAGAGAAACCCGCAACACACAGAACACAAGAGCGACCACCACACGAGATCCGCCCTTGAATTCCACCGGCTGAACCGATCGGATTGGCTGGCTAGTCTGCATTAGACAGAGATATCATCATCTCCATTAATTTTAGCAATTGAGAGCGAGAAGCATCCAAAATCTAACATGGAGCTTCTCCAATCTCCCCGAAGTACCACTGTTTCAGAGAGAACAGATGAAAATTAGGCGGGTCCCAACTGGTCAGGCGTGCATGGCTCCAGTCGAGGCACGATTCCCCATAACTGGAGAAAAAGTGGTGCACATTTAATGCTTCTCGGCCCCCGGCACGAAGCACGATACCGAGCTCTCCTCTCCTCCAAGACCGCAACAAGCCCCAGTCTTTTCCCCTTTCTCTCACTCTAGACCAGTAGACAGTAAGATCGATAGATAAGTTAACAGAGGAGAGAGAGAGAGAGAGAGAGAATGAACAGTTACAAACTTTGCTGAATTACTACTAGTTGCACACATCACAGTTACACTGCTTCCCTTCTCAGTCTTAACTCCGACTCTCTGATACAAGAAACAAACAGCCAACACAAAAACCAGGCACCAGCGTACAGTTTTAGCCTCCCTCTCTGTAGCTTTTTACCAGTACAGTTTGGTAAAAGCTTTACGCTGCCTCATTTACTCTTCCAACACACAAACCCACACACACACACACACTTGCTTGTCGTCCCCTTCTGGCGCAGGACCACGTCAACACTTATTATTTTATTATATATGGTGCAATTTGTTATCTGTTAATTGGGGTAATCAATCAAGTAAAAAAACAAGGAACATGAGGGATGGATGGAAAGCGGAGGAAAATGGGAGTTCTGACATGGGCCCCTCAGGTGTTCCCCTTTCACGGGTCCCACGTCCCCGTGTTTTGGAAATTTCAAAGCTCTGTATTTATGCTATCTGGATTGTTGTTAGATAACGGGTGTTGGGTTCAGCATCCAATAGTAAATTTTCAACTCCACAACAGTACTGTTTTCAGCTTGTTTTGGTTGTTTGAATTATTCTCTAATAAGTTTTTCTAAGAAATGATTAACATAATCTTAATTACACATGGTACCGCATCTTATCGGGTATATGCGCGTGCATCTCTTCAATTCATCTCTAGTGTAGCCACAAGAATAACAGCCTCCATCTGTCTCATTTTGAAAAATAAGATGCTCACTGTTAATAATCTTAGAAAAAAGAGATTGGTTTATTCTTAATATATGCTACCCGTGTAAGCAAACAACTATTTGTTTTGTAATATGGAAGTAGATACGAGAGGGTATTAAGACAAGAAATAAAATTGTTGAATTCAATATATATAGATAGTGAAAGCACTTGAGATTACAAGGATTGGTTCACATCATAAGTTTCATTTTTCCTTCATTTTTTTTGTTTTTCTTTTGTAATACTGACACCGCAAGTGTCGTTATCAATGAAATTTAGAAATCTAACCTCCATTACTCTCTTATTAGAAATTTAGAATTAGCGTAGCACCACAAATCTCTCTTATGACCGGAATTTACAACTCCGATTTGAAATCATGGTCCATGGATTTGATTGGAAAGCGACAAAGTTATCTTAATCCTGAGATGGATTCGGGTCAGGCTAATAGGAAGATTAGCGGGTCCCATGATATAAGAGCAATTAAATGGATCCGTCGCCATCAGATTTGGGCCCGGTATGAATGCTTCAATGCGCCCTCAAGTGCACCTATCTCTTCAGTGATAAACTACACTTTAGCTTCCAGTAAATATATACAAGCACAATTGTTCGGAATCGACAAATCCAGTTACAATAACCGGAGAGGAAAGAAGATCAGGCAATCGTACTGTTGGCGTAGTAGAATATATCTCTGGCTGTTAGGTCTGTGGGGTCCAGTTTGATGTGGACCGTTCGATCAAAAGGACCCAAGGTTTACATCACTTGATGGGGAAATCAAAGGAGTTCTCGACTTCTCCCAAAAGCAACTGTTGTTTTCCTCTCCAGTGAAAAAGAGAGGAGATTTTAATATCTTTCTGATGCCGCCATTCCATGCTTTTCATTGATTGTAACATTTAATACAATCAATGGTCCCAAATTCCAGCTTAAGTATTGGTTAGAACTTAGTACTGCCGATATAATTATTTATATTAAGTAAAAAAATCAAGTTATCTAACTGTTTTATTTTTACATTAAATATTAAATATGAATTTCGCACCTGCAACGTCCTATATAAATGATATTAATTATTTTTGTTATAAGACTAAAGACTGATTCTAAACTGTTGAGATAATTAATTTTTGAAAGAATATCAGATCATATTTTTCTTAAAATACAATGGTACAAACGGGTTATAGTTCTAAATTCTTTTTTTCCTTTATTTTAGTCAAGCTTTAATAAATTTGCCGACAAACATTTAGTGGATTTTGGGATCTAGACTCTAGTAGTCCGACAAGAGGAAAAAATAAATAAATAATTGAGATTGGGTTCTGAAAAATTAAGTATAATATAATTTTATTTTATAAGAAGATTGAAAAATATAAATGTATACAAAAATAATAAAATTTCATGGATAGAATTACAATTTTTCATTTTATAGGGACGTTAGTGATAAAAATAACAACATTTAACGTAAATACAATGATATAGCAAATTCAGTGCCAATTCGTTGCCGACGAAGAGGATTTAACGTTGCTGCTAGAATTCATAATATAGTTAATGTAGTTAATGTATTATCAATTACAATGTCAGAATTTATAATGTTACTTAAAATTGATATTTTGTTATGTTATGATATGATATTATTTGTATGGAGATGTATAATTAATGATTATGATTTTGTATTGATTTTATATAAATTGCATTTATCATAATTTATTTTTCAATTTATCAAATACAATATAAATTATTAAATTATCACGTTGCCGCTAAATGAAACTCATTACAAGAAGCAGATAAAATTCTTTCTTAGCTCATAACCTATGCACAACTCACACTATCAAATCAACAAATTTTTTATTTTTTTATTTTTATATATTTTTATATTTTTTATTATCTATTTATGGCTCATATAGCACGGACAAGCAGTTAACAAACATATATGCTCAACTCTTTCTGTCATGAGCCGATTTGAACCATTACCTAACTTGACCCAGCTGCACTCGTTTATAATTGCAACACTAGTCATATATATTTGTCTAATTCACAAGTACAAATGTCTCTCTCCATTTATAGAATGGAAGAACAAATGTCTCTCTGCCTAACAAGTTATGTAACGAGAATAAACTAACGGCGTTCCTTCTACAAACAAATTATATAATTCACAACTTAATATTTAGCTACTAGGCACCACTTGTTTGATTAAATGTTAGTTCTTTGTTCGTTGATTTTTTTTTAAATATTAAATTCGTCCTAAAATAATATAATATATTAAATGACACTTATAACTAATTAAGTTACGATATAATTGTGAACAATTGTCATGTGATTCTGATCATTCAAAATAAATTTTGACAGCTATGTTGATCCTAGCTTCAAATTTATTTCCCAAATTCTTTAATATATATACGCGCAATTGTTCAATGCATATTTAAACATCACACCAAGATATAAATACTTGATATCTCTTTCAAAAAATATCTTGACAAAAAAAAATGAGATTGTGTGTAGAATGAGGAATTAGGAAGTACGTCTAACACTTCTTGTCAAAGTTAGTTCCATTTTATGAAGAATCATTTGACTTAATATCTAATTAATAAAGGACAGTTTTTCTTTACATAAACACGCCAATAATTGTTTAATTTGTTATATGTCACTTCAATGATTGCAGATAAAAGAATTGGTCGCTCTTAATTTATGTTTATATATGTTTCATGCTCTGCTCCCAACACTAAATTTCCTTTCAATTAATTTAATATTTGTTTTTTCTTACCTCAAATTTTCGTTTAATTTTTCAGTGCAAATGTTTCAACTTGCAAACAACTATGATATATATTATAAATACATACAACCTTCAAGGGTTTGAATATTTTCATTTTTCTATCTTCAGTTCTTCACTATTTTATTATTTTTAAATTTTAATAATTGATTGTTTAAAACTCCATATAAGTATAAAGCCGTTACGCATAATTAATTTACATCACCTTTTTATACACATTTGTAATAAATAAATAATATATGAACGTTGACAATTGTTATATACGTCGAATTTTCAAATTCCTAATTCCTATCAAAATAAAATTGAAAAATCATAATTATTTTTTATCTTTATATAAAGAAAGTAATATGTGTAACATTGAAAATTATATATTTTTTTCATTTAAATGATAGAATATGTGTTATTAAGAATTTAACATAAAATATTGATACATTAAAAAAATTAACCCGTTCGTATATATTTAAATGTCGCACCTGGCCCCATGAAAAACAGGACTCTGAGATGAAAACAGAGGAAATGAATCTGCAAGAGCAAAGAGTTTATGTATCTAAACATTAAAAGCAAGAACAGATAATATATAAAAGCAAATATTTGAATTTTAAACTTCAATATAGTTTGAAGGAGGAATTAATCAATGTTATAATTAAGTTTGTGTATAACCATATATAACGGACAGTCTTTGGAAATTAAGCAAATAATTAAATATGTTTTTGATGGCTTACTTAGATGATTTGTGAGTTTATATAGTTCTAAAATTTATTGAAATTGATTCAAACGGCGAATATGTTGAAATTGATTTCTTTCATGAGTAATTTATTTACATTTTGTATTTATAAATTTCAACAATATTTTATACAAGTTGAGCAATAGAAAAAATAAAGGTTCATATGTTATGTATTTTATTGCACCCAATTTTCAGCATTTTCATACCACTTAACTTTACACAAAATAAATTAAAGATTAACAAATTATTTAGTATATAAACACATCACTCATTAAGATGATTGGTTTCAATATTTTGGATATATATGAAGTTAATCAAAAATATTTTAGAATTAAATTCACTTAATAAGCTTAAGTATACGTAATAACTCACAATATATATATATATATATATATATATATATATATATATATATATAATAGTACCACATGCACTCCGGTACCAGTAAGGTTATTAATAGTTCCAGTAGACTACTAATAAGTTTGCTAAAAGATCAACTACCACTAATTTAGTAATTTTAGAAAATAGCCAAAGAATAATACATAATTAGGCATATATATATATACCAACAAAAAAATTGAACTAATCACCATAACTACCACCAATTTAGTAATTTGAAATAGGCTCTATGCCATTTGGGTTGGCTCCAATATTTTGTTAAATTGATTATGGCTCCTCCTAAACTCCTCACAATTTAATAATGAACCTCCTCTAGAATATCAATATATTTCTTTCTATCCAAATAATTTAATGAAATATTGCACCTCTAATTAACTAATTCTACAGTCCCTTTAATTATATCTTAGAGCCATGCAACTATATGTCGAAATGTCATATATATATAAATCCTCAATTGTATTAGAAATAAAAGAAAAATATATACAAGCTAACCAACTTCAAAGGCAAACAGACATAGAACAATGCACAAAAAGGTGGTCAATCGTTTTATTATCCTGAATTAACTCAAAGATTGTGACATTCACAATAATTTTTAAATACATCCAGAGAAGATTCGGTGAATTCCGTATCTTTTGTAGATAAATTAATGTGGAGCGTACAATTATCTACTTCTGACGACAGTTAATTAATTATTGAAGATAATTTTGTAAATTTATACCCAAATTCTGAGTCAATCTCTCAATTTTATTAAGAAGGCTGGTCAATTACTATTGCTGCATCATTAAGGAAATATAAATTAATCAAGGAGAAAAAGGAAAGGGTGCTATATGAACGAGAAAAATTTGAATTTAATTTGGAATATCAATATCCAAAATGGTTCATATCATTGACTAATAATTATATATATATATATATAGCCTGATAATTGTACTCCAAACAAAATCCTCGAGAGTGTCCCCCAAGTAGTTTAACAGAAAAAACTTCCAATGTTATCTAACTTCTATTTCTAGCGCTGATATTGAAACATTTAAAACTCTATTTATAACATTTTACAATGCTATTTGCAAGCATTTAAACATAAAGTATTAAAATTCTAAATATGTATAGTTTTAACTCCTAATTACTTTTGTTTTCAATCCAAAAACGGAAAGATTTCTTTCACCCATTTTTTTTATTTTTTCTCTTATCATTCTCATCTATTTTCTCAACGATCCGTGATGAATTTTGTAAATCTAAAAATATGAACATTTTTTATCCAATTTTCTCTTCCAAATAAGATCCATGAATAATAACTTTCGAGTTATATTTGTGTCGTAATTTTTTTTACCACTTTAAATCTTTGTGACTTTCAGTTTTTTTTTTTAATTTTGCTTCAAAATATTTTAAACCTCTGTTTACAAGCATATAAACCTCATTAATAACACTTTAAATCTTTAGAATAAAACATATAAACCTTATGTATAAAGAATTAAAACCTCAACAATAACATTTCAAAGCATATAAATCTCAACAATAACACTACATTTACAAAGCATATAAACCTTATGTACAAAGCTTTGAAAATTTTAATGGTTGTAGACTGAGATTTAAAAACTGAAAAATTTAAAGTGTTTGTAAGTTTTACTTTAAAAAAAAATGACTTTAAAATGACTCAAAAATATTTCTTCATCAATCTTATTTGAAAGATAAAATCGAATAGAAAATTTCGTATTTTTAGATTTATAAAATTCATCATGGATTATCGTAAATTATAATGATCAGAGAAAAAAATAAAAAATAGTGGGTGAAATGAATATTTCTGTTTTTGGCTTGAAGACAAAAGTAGTTAGGAGTTAAAACTATGCAGATTTAAAATTTTAATGCTTTCAGATAGAGATTTGCATGCTTATGAATAGCGTTGTAAAATGTTATAAACATAGTTTTAAATGTTTCAATATTATCCCTGAAAATGGAGTTAGATAATATTGTAAGTTTTTTCTGTTAAACTGCTTGGAAGACGTGTTCGGATATGATGGCTCGAGGTACCAAAACATTTCATATATATAATCATATTTTTCACGCGGATCGCGTATAACACATCTTGATTAAGAAAGTTATATCACTTTCCAAAATTAATAATGATAAGACCATCTGTACTTTGCAATGCTTGTCCTTAATTGGTGCAGAGCAGCACATCTTAATTAATTAAATAAATGCCGACACATTTAACTTAGATATTTAGAAAATAGTATGTTGGTTAAGATTATATGAGTGGCATGTTCTAATTAATTGAGTTGGTTCATTAACCTCTGATTGTTCATAGGATCTAATGCAATACTCCAAATTATTTATACCCAATAATTAATATATCTTAATTAACTTTTAAGTGATAGTATTTGGAGAGTTCAAATGCCTTCATTTTTAATTTGTGTCTCCATTTTTTAGAACCTTAATTAATAACTCAAAATTTAGAACTTAAAAGTCAAAATAAAGCTGTTGGATATGATCTATATATCATTTTATCCGTATACGTGTAAATAATTATGACATGTCAACTTTGTTTTGATTATCATCAAGAGCTTGTAAAAATGTACTATTGTGGACAATTTCTTGATGTTAATTTTTCAACTTTTTGATTCACATAAAAATAAAATTAAAACAAGATAACTTTTTTTGAGCAAAGAGAGAATAACATAGATCATATCTAATAGTTTTATTTTGATGTTTAGATTTAAATTTTGAATTATTAACGTTTAAAACTAGAAATATGGTAGAGCCACAAAATATGAAGATATTTGAACTCTCTTCTTTATAAGAACTTCTATAAAAATGTATATGTGAGTTTTAGACACATCAACTTAATTTATTTATAAAAAAATTGTGTGCCAGTTTTTCTTTTTATGCCTCAACGAGCTAATTAAGAAAAGGCTGTTTTTTTCCAATATATTCTAGCAAAATTAATGCTGGATTTGATATTAATTGTCTTAATTTAACTAATTGTCTGAAACATCTAATTAAACAAGCCATGTATATTAAATTAGTGAGATTATTTCGACACGTCCTTATCTGTAACAACAAATATTTCTAATGTTAAAATATTTAAGATCTACTGACCGAAATGTTTATATCATACGTATATATAGTAGGTATAAATATTTTTGTAACAGACTATATGCAAAATAAAATTTTGTGGAATTAAGTTCAAATTATGTTGTATACACTCTATTATAAATGTGTTTTTATAATATAGTATACAAGGAGGGATCAAGTTACAACACTTGAAAGTTACAACAAAATTACAATATCTATTTTTTTCATTTTCAAAATCCAAATCGTCGATCCAAACCGTTAGATATTCAATCTATATTAAAATATGCTTGGAGACCAAATTTTACATTTTTTGAAATTTTTTTGCTATTTATTAAGATGGGTTAAAAATCGTTGTTTTTTAATGGTGCAGAATTTTAATAAAAATAGCGATTTTGTACCCATCTTAATAAATAGCAAAAAATTTCAAAAAATGTAAAATTTGGTCCCCTCTTAATATAGATTGAATATCTAACGGTTTGGATCGACGATTTGGATTTTGAAAATGAAAAAAAATAGATGTTGTAACTTAATCCCTCCTCATAGTATATATATATAGAGAGAGAGAGAGAGAGAGAGAAACTAATATGCATTCGTAAGCACTTCGGCCGAAGTGCTTACGGTCCAAATTTGATTTTTTAAAATCCAAACGGTCGATCTGAACCGTTCATCTTGTTCTCTATAGTAATATGTGCTTGGAGACCAAATTTTATATTTTTCTGAATTTTTTTACTATTTATTAAGTATTTTACAAAATTATTGATCCAACGGTAGCTTAACAAAACAGTAAAATCAGCAGCTACCGTTGGATCAACAATTTTGTAAAATACTTAATAAATAGTAAAAAAATTCAGAAAAATATAAAATTTGGTCTCCAAGCACATATTAATATAGAGAACAAGATGAACGGTTCAGATCGACCGTTTGGATTTTGAAAAATCAAATTTGGACCATAAACACTTCGGCCGAAGTGCTTACGAATGCATATTAGTCACTCTCTCTCTCTCTATATATAAATATAAACAATTTTGCAATATAGGATAGACATTCTTTAAAGAAAATACAAAAATTTCTATAGTGCAGATTTATATATAGGAGTACTTGTTATCATTTCTTATTAGTGTAATTATGTAGTGACTAATTAAGTGTTAGAAAAATATATAAACACCAAAAGTTCCATATTTCATCTGCTTCAATGTCCCAGAATAATTACTTACCAGTTATTAACCGGTTAATAATTTTTTATTTTGTGCCTGTTGGATTTGCCCCTTATAAATCATACCATATATAACTTGACTTTGGTTCCAAGAGGAATATATGCCATATATGGTACTTATCAAGACTACATGGAATTAATTCTATAGCCCCATACCTCAGCTATAATTATTGGCATAGATGCTGTTACGCAATATTCCAATAAATATATTAAGAACTAAGTAACTAACTGATATTCAAAGTACTTTCATTACTAGCACTTAGTATTAATAATGTTCAATCATCCTTGAGTTAGTTAGTTATGATGAAATCATAGTTGAGAAACACGATAAGGAATCAATTCAACAACTGTTAGATAAAAGTTTTGCGTATCTGGAGACTTCTTTTATCTCCAGCTTTCCATATGGAATATAAAAATATGAAAAATACAAAAGTCACCCGCAATTTCTAAAAATTACATCGCTAACTAATTAATGATAGACTTAATTGATGGTTTCAAGAATCTCAGTTTAATCACATCAATTGGAAAATTATCTACAGAGCTAACTAATTAATGATAATCAATGTGCATCTATTCATCACTCAAATCAAATTATAATTTATGTATGTTTTTTTTTCTCCATTTCACCCTGAAAAAATGGACACAACCAATACCATAAAATGGAGATAAGCATAACGCTGGAATTACTAGACTTATAGTTTGTAGGTTACAGTAATACAGTATGTAGCCTTCAGTAAATAATTCGCAAAAAGTGAGGTAAAGCATCCTATATAATATAATAGCGCTCTACTTGAATAGACCCCATAGCACTACTTTATGCATTATTTACATAGATCATAACTGATTACCAAAAACTGTGATATATTAATTGCAGTGATTTTGTACTAATCTTGGAAGGTGGAGAGCTATTATCACCATATCATTTTTGGAAGGGTGTCACACTTCCAACTTTGACTTGCTATCTCTTTTTTTTTTTATCTGCACCCCTAAAAAGCCAAACAAAACCCCCCTCCGGCCCTCCCAAAAAAAATTCCCTTTTAAACCCCTAAAACTTCCATTTTCTCAAATAGAAGTCATTTAAATAATAAATAGTTAAATACCCAGCCGTATCCCCACAGGCCACAGCCACCCAAATTGCCCTCCTCTCTCATTCATTTCCTCCCTCTTCTTCCCTTTCTTTTTCAAACAAAAAAATCTCACCCCACCTACAGGAGGGAATAACACTGAACCCCTCCCCTCTCTCTCCTAAGGTGCAACAACATAAAAAACAAGCCATGTCAAGAATTAATCCATTCTTGAATTACCACAAAATATAGGAAGAAATTAAATCAAACCAAAGCTTGGTAGAGCAATTCAACAATTGAAAGATCAATCGATGGATGACTCACTGAAGAGCCTATCACTCGACTACCTAAACCTGTTGATTAACGGGCAAGCGTTCAGCGATGTCACGTTTAGTGTTGAGGGACGGCTGGTGCACGCGCATCGCTGCATCCTCGCCGCACGCAGCCTCTTCTTCCGTAAGTTCTTCTGTGGCTCCGACCCACCTTCTCCCGGAAGCGGCCTTATACTTCATGACCCTCGCTCCCCATCGGGATCCTCTTCGTCCTCACCACGTAGCACAGGGGCAGCTCCTGGGGCTGTAATTCCTGTCAATTCTGTCAGCTATGAGGTGTTCTTGCTGCTTCTACAGTTCCTCTACAGTGGCCAGGTGTCCCTTGTGCCGCAAAAGCATGAGCCTCGGCCGAATTGCGGTGAACGCGGGTGTTGGCACACGCACTGCACAGCTGCGGTTGATCTTGCACTCGATACACTTGCAGCTGCGCGGTCTTTCGGTGTCGAGCAGCTTGTGCTTCTTACTCAGGTGATCCGATGAGAGAAAGAGGGAGAAATTTATTGGTTTTATTTAGGGTTTTTGTAGGGATAATTTTGAAGAGAGCATCTTCTTCTTCTTGTTTTTTTTTTTTTGTCTGGATTTATTTTTTGTTTTTCTGGAAGGGAGAGAGATGTACTGTTGATCTTGTTATCTGTTTGTTATCTTCTTCCAAAGCTTCTTAAACAGAAACTTGCTACAGTGCATTTAGTAATTTGTTAGTGCATTATATAATTGATTCAAAAAATTTGCACCTTCCCCACCACATCACATCTTCCTTTCTTGCTTTCTCCTTTCTTTCTTCCAGTTCCAGAGCGTGTGTTTTGTAATTTCAAAACTAGGGTTCCTCCCCCTTTTCCAACGAAAGGAAAGATCCATGTCTATTTCACGCAGCATTCCCAATTCCTTGAACAAGGCGCCTGTACACAGATCAAAATTCGTTGGTTGGAAACTCCAGTCTCCTCTCTTATCAGTCTCTTATCTGTCAGTCTATCTATCCATATATATATTTGTTTATTTATTTATTAGACCTTCTATATTTTATGCCATGAGTAACCACAAAATTCCCTTCCCCCAACTACATCTTTCTTTATTCTTCGTCAGATAATTACAGACACTGTTCACTTAATTCATGTAATAACTTAATCGACAAATTAATTTTTGACATTTGCTGCCGTTTTTTAATCCACACAGAAACAGCTGGCGAGCATGGTAGAGAAAGCTTCAATAGAAGATGTCATGAAGGTCTTACTGGCATCTAGAAAGCAAGATCTACACCAGCTATGGACTACATGCTCACACCTAGTTGCAAAATCCGGCTTGCCGCCTGAAGTTCTTGCGAAACATCTACCATTAGATGTCGTCGCAAAAATTGAGGAGCTCCGGTTAAAATCCTCCCTCTCTCGCCACCGCCCGTCTCCTTTCCTCCAGCACACGCACCATCAGCACCACCCGCATCACCTTGACACCGCAGGGCCCTCCGCAGCTGATCTCGAGGAGCAGAACAAGATCCGTCGCATGCGCCGCGCTCTCGATTCGTCTGATGTCGAGCTTGTGAAGCTAATGGTCATGGGAGAAGGCCTCAACCTAGATGAAGCCTTGGCACTCCATTACGCAGTAGAAAACTGTAGCCGAGAAGTAGTCAAGGCGTTGCTTGAACTTGGTGCAGCAGATGTTAACTATGCAGCGGGTCCGGCCGGTAAGACCCCTTTGCACATTGCAGCAGAGATGGTTTGCCCTGACATGGTTGCTGTGCTCCTAGACCACCATGCCGACCCGAATGTGCGGACCATTGATGGTGTTACACCATTAGATGTCCTCCGGGGACTCACATCAGATTTTCTTTTCAAAGGTGCTGTGCCTGGTCTGGCCCACATTGAGCCCAACAAGCTTCGACTTTGTCTCGAGCTGGTTCAGTCAGCTGCCATGGTGTTATCACGTGAGGAGGCGAATAATAACAGTGGAGGTGGGCCGCCTGGTAACCCTAATGCAGCAATGTACTCGAGTATGAATCCGGAGCCGAGCGGATTTCATGTGACCAATTCAAACAATAATATGGTGAATCTAAGCTTAGATTCTAGGATGGTGTATCTCAATCTTGGAATGGATGGGCAATTCGGGAAGATAAATGAAGGAGATGAAGACAGTAGCAGTAGTAGGCCGACGCCTTTGTATCCGCCGGCTCACGGCTTCCCTTGACTGCTATAATACATCTGCAGCCTGTATCTTGTAAGCTAGAAATTTAAAAAAAGGAAAACTTCCTTATTTTGTTTCATCTCTTCATATAATATTCCATTTATAATTTTATATCACGTTGGATCTTTTCTGTGTTTATCTACTTAGTACCTTGGTATAGTGGCTTAATGAGAGAGGGTTTGCGCTAGTGATAATTTATTGGGAGCTTTTGTTCAGGTTTGTCATGGAATTAGGAGGAAAATTGAGATCAAGTGGGGCATGTGAGGGGGGGGTGCATGTAGACAAGGGATAGATATATATTTATTTGCATAATTTGTTTTATCTTATACCTCTTTCTATTTTATTTTATTTTTACAAAAAGTATCAATTAATTATGGGGTATAATTAATATTGGCTTATTGGTACAAAAGCATGTGGGATATTTGAAGGGGAGACAGGGAGAATCTAAGTTGGGGTTTGAATGATAGAAGCGATGCAGGTCAATCTTTTCAATTCTCTCTCCAGTTCTCTCTTTTGTTTGTCTTAATGTCATCTTGCTCACACCTTAATTAGAAAGAAAAAAGATTTACTTTACTTTTTCTGTATCCTCCCCTTTTGTTTGTTTTAATGGCACCAAGTTCTCAACTTGCAAAAGAATATTGTGTTTATCCTCTTTTGTGAGTGTTGTCACTTGGTTTTATATATATCTCTAAAATGCTACCCTAATTGTTTTGTTTGATGAGTACCAAGTTTGTTCAGAAGCTTCAGTTGATTAATTATTGGTAGCTTGCATCATTGTTTTATTTTGTTTATTTAATTAGCTGAATTGTGCTGAGTGTAACTAATTTTGTGATAGCCCTCTTTCCTCCAATTTTACCTACTTTCAATTAATTAACCTCCTCTTTGCTTTATTAATTTGTGTTGGTTGTTCATTGTTTTTGTTTTTTTTTGTTTTTTTGTTTTTTTAAGTTTGAAGCCTCTTCTTTCTATCCCTATATTGCATAGGAGTCAAATTACCTCGTTGATACCAACTAATAGTTAATAGTTACAAATTGGGAACAAGTACCATATGGCCTTTATGCTATTTTTCTTTCACTTTCCCTAATTAGCAAGTGACTTCTCTAATATTCTTTCTTTTTATTTTTGGTGTGCTTCATGCTATATATGCTACCTTACTTTGTCTTCTCCTCATCACTGATCTCTAGTCTCTCTCTGAGACTGACATAGACTATTAGCTTTCTACTAACAATGGTAGTTGTGTAGAGGTACCCCTTTTGGGGTGTATACTTTAGCAACTGGGTGCCTTTTCTTTGGGCTTCACTGTAGAGGGTTTTGTTTGGTGTAAATAATGGCATTTCTCCAACCTCTTCTGTAGTGCATGAGTGTTTCTTTTGTGTACTCTCTCTTTTCCTTTCGTTTATCCTTTTACAAAGTCTTTGCATGGAGCATCACCACATAAAATATTAATTTAATAACCTTCCTCTGTATATGTTTCTCTTTTTCTTTAATGGATTGTCTCCCTCTCTCTCTCTCTCTCTCTCTGCACTTTTTTTCTTTTTGAGAAAAAAATCCACATGGAAACACTATTTTTTTGCATAGGCCTCCTATATAATATTATAGTCCATGCCTTTATTTATTGGCTATAGACAAATAAGTCTCTTGTCTTGCATGAATGCAACAATGAGTGTGACTAGACGAGCCTCCCTCTTGCTATCTTTTTTTAATTCACTATGGATTCCTGTCTATGACCTACTTTTGTTTCCACTCTCTTCTCAATGTATAATTTATCTTTTATTATTATATTTTCATGTTAAAACTATACCTATATAGAAGGGGATCAACATTCAACACAGATGCACATTCATTCTCTTATTAGTTGGAACGTAGAACCTTTCTGGACACTGTTTATATATCTCCTTGTCTCCAATAGTTGCATATATCTAGTTTTACTTTTGTTCTTTATATTATATATATTACCAGCATTGAACATGACAACATATATGGAAACATCTTCTGATTTCTAGCTGCAGTTTTTTGTTTTTCAACTCCATTTAGCTGTTTATAAATAGGATAAAGAGTCAAGCTAGGGAAGTGAACAACTGATTGCTACAGTGTTGTGTGTGCGCCAATTAGATTTCTGTCTATGAATTTATGATGCCAAGTTTATGTTTGGAAAATTAATGAAATTCTTGTTTGGAATTTAGTAATAGTTGTTGTTGTCCGGCTTTTTGGAGAAAACGTAATCTGTAATCACCAGATCAGATCGTGCGAATAAAGAAGAAACCCATTTATATCTAATTACGGCAGTCCCAGTATATGATTTGGTTTTCACTATTGGTACATGATTAGAATAGAACTGTTTAGCTAGAAAGTTAGCAGTTCATATATGCTTGTTACTACGTTTATATTCACATTGCTAGCTAGATATTTCTTATAGGAAATTTGCAAACACTAAACAGTATCAAGTGTTACTACTCTCATTTGTTCTCTACTTCTAGAAGAGGATCTTAATTAAGCAACTATTAATAATTATATCAAGTGCAATATGACTTATTTGTACAAAGAATTAACTTTCTATATCTGAATGGAATATTGTCCCTATATTTTGTTATGTCAATTTTATGGTATTGCACTCTTAAACAAATTAATGCAGCTCTAGCAAAAAAAATAGATTTAAGTGTACTTGAAATTAATAGGTTATTTCTTTGTTACACAACCTTGATCTGCTGGCATATATACACTTGTGAAACCATTAATTTTTTTCTTTTCTATTTTCTGAGTAGACCTTCTACTAGTCAAAATGTGGGAATCTTAATTAGATATGAAAGTATATATCAATTTACTATATATAGTATATTCAAGCGCCGTAGCAACTGGAGGTAATACATGAATGGCGCGCTTGCATTTTCAGCTGTTCAAATGCTTGAATTGAGTGAATTCAATATATCAAGAGACTGATCAAATTAAGGGAGCAATAGCGGTCTTTTGGAGGATGAAAAATTAGCAAAAAAAAGGGAATTAATATATATAATTGTATGATTGATACATGAAACAATGCTAAAACCTTGCAGTATACTATTTAAAGATAATGTACATTTTAGTCTGCTTTGGAAGAAGACATTTTAAAGCACAAGTAACAGTTAAAACCTTGAACATAAAAAATAATTAATTATAATAGGTAGCTTGGTGAACTACATTCACAGAACTAGTGGTTTTGTTATATAATTAAACCTCTTGACTTCGTTATATAAACCTGAGAACGAGAAACTAATGCTTGAACAGTTTGGCAGACGAACTATTTTGTTGCAAGAAGCAACATAGGTATAGCGCAGTGTCAGTATGAGACAAAATTCAATTGGGAAAATAATATATTCAAGTCATTATATTGTACAAAATGTGGATGATAAAAGGAAAAAAAAAATGAATAATTAAGTTTTTCATCAATCTCTTTGACCTATTATTTTGCCTAGGATTATGTTAATCTTCAATACGCCAAATTAAACATTTTATTTGAAATTCATACTGCTTGCTCCAAAGAATATATCATGATTGATTAGTAAATTTGCTCAGGACTACCGATAATTTTCGCCAAAGAAAATGAATAACAAAATACATTTCTTAGAAATTTCCGTGAGATCATTTAGGTTTCTCAAGGATATATATGGTATTTTAGTATCCCAACCAAGCATCAAAATTAGTTACAAATATATTCGATGAAAATCAACACTGGTCAACATTTTAGTGCAAACAATGATATGGAATTTTGTAACTTCTTCTCTGGTATACTTTGCATTGGGTTCTTTATGTATTATTGATGTCTATAAAAGATATTGGTTTATTTGATCTGTTAATTAAGTACTGGCATTATATATACTGTATTTAATTAAACTGTCTAGCTACCAGAACTGTTTAAGTGGTTGAGGAAGATATCTGTCAGTTATATAGCATTATAGTGACAAATGAATTATTCGGATTTGGTTCGGCGGGATCAAAAATTTGTGATTCGGAAAAATTCGGATATTATTTGGGAATAATTCAGTTCCACTAGAAAGCAAAAAAACTAAAAAGCCAAAAAAATATATATATAATGAATTATTTGCCATTTGGTTTGAAAACAATATAAAAACATTTTATTTGCGAATTATTCGCAAATAAAACGTGAATTATATCACTATGTTTAGCATTAGCTGTACATGTTCTCTTTGTCAAACTTGTACACAAAAGTGCCAATTAAACAATATCACAAATTTCATTAAATACTTTAGTGACATCATTTTGCTTATTAATTGAAATGACCAATTACATATAGCGTTAACAGTTCAAGTGTACTCTATATGGCACTTAAGAACATGGCAGATGAGTTTGTTACGCATTAAATGCCGATTTTTTTATTTTTATCCAAAATATAAAATGAATTTTAAAAATTAATCCAACCGGCTGTGAAATTTTAAATCTACCCAAACCGGTTAACGGTTAACCGAACCAACGGGTTTGGTTAACCGTTTAGCGAACCAACGGGTTCGGTTAACCGTTTAGCGGACCAATAGTGGGTTACACTATTTTCAAAAATTTTAAACTAATCTAAACCGTTTTGGATGTTTCTAATTATTTCTAAACCAATTTAGATTACCTAAATTTTCTAAACTATTTTATACTATTTTAAAATTTTCTAAATTATTCTAGACCGTTTAAAAAGTATTGAATTATTATAAATTATTCTATTCACCTAAATATCTCCGATTTGAAAAATTTAAAATAGTAGCCTGAATAATTTAGAAAGTTGCAAAATAGTGTAGAATAATTTAGAAAAGTTCCAAAATAGTGTAGAATAATTTAGGAAGTTCCAAAATAGTGTAGATTAATTTAGAAAATTTTAAAGTGGTGCCCGAATAATTTAGAAACTTTCAAAATAGTATAGAATAATTTAGAAAAGTTCCAAAATAGTTTAGAGTAATTTGTAAAATACCAAAATGGTGAAAAATAATTTAGAAAGTTCCAAAATAGAGTAATTTGCAAAATTCCAAAATGGTGAAAAATAATTTAGAAAGTTCAAAATAGTTTAGAATAATTTTGAAAAGTTTCAAAATGGTTTAGAGTAATTTGTAAAATTTCAAAATAGTGAAAAATAATTTAGAAACTCTCAAAACAGTGTAGAATCATTTAGAAAAATTTCAAAATGGTTTAGAGTAATTAGTAATTTGTAAAATTCTAAAATGGTGAAAAATAATTTAGGAAGTTGCAAAATAGTGTAGAATAATTTAGAAAATTTTAAACTGGTGCCCGAATAATTTAGAAAGTTCCAAAATAGTCGATAATAATTTAGAAAAGTTCGAAAAAGGTCTAGAATAACTTAGAAAATTTTAAAATAGTGTAAAATAGTTTAGAAAATTTAGGTAATCTAAATTGGTTTAGAAATAATTAGAAACATCCAAAACGGTTTAGATTAGTTTAAAATTTTTGAAAATAGTGTAACCCACTGTTGGTCTGCTAAACAGTTAACCGAATCCGTTGGTTCGCTAAACGGTTAGCCAAACCAACGGGTTCGGTTAACCGTTAACCGGTTTGGGTAGATTTAAAATTTCACCAGCCGGTTCGGTTAATTTTTAAAATTCATTTTATATTTTGAATAAAAATAAAAAAAATCGGCATTAAATGAGTGCATCAACCTATATTTCAGAGGTACCGACGATAACCGACTGTTACTTTAAAGGATTGTTTATTTGTGTTTCTTTTTTATCAAGGATCGAAGTCTGTTTGAAAATCTATTTGATTTGCACTATATTTTCCCTTAGCTAATTCTAGTATATATATATATTGTTCTCATACAGTCATATTATTTTTGTTTACGAGAGAGCCATGCATATTTATAACACGAGGAGAGTTTAAATACCTCTATTTTTTTTTCATCACGTGTTTACTTTTTTAATTTTCTAATCTAAAAAGTTCAAAATTTATAATCACAATAAATAGAAACTGTTAGTTGTGTTCAATATTATTTTCTTTATATGCACGTATAAAATTATCACTTGTTGATTTCGATATTATATTAATCAATAAGTTGAAAAATCAATATTTAGAATTTAGTCAAATCGGAGGATTTTTACAAGCTCTTAATACTAAACAAAATAAAATCAAAATGTTTTGATATTTTGTGTATGCATAGATGAAATAATATACATCATATTGAAAGGTTTCATTTGAATATTTAAGTTTTAAAGTTTAAATTATTATAATTTAAAAAAAAAAAAGGTAATAAAAGTACAAAAGATGATGTTATTTGAACCCATCTCCTGTAACATATATTATAACATCTCCAGATTACTGTTAACCACAGGCTTAGGTATGGAATGTGTAAGGCCTATAAAATTTTTTTTTTATTCACCTTCTTTGAATAGAGCCCATTGTATTATGCATTGTTGCTTATCTACTTGAATAGTTGAACTTAGCCTGACCACTGTTCATTGATGTCACTGCTGTTTCTCAAATGGGCTTACAAGGCATGTTAAAATTTCATTAGAACTAAAAAAGCCCCAAATATTTTGTGGGTTAATTTCAAAAGCCCTGAATTTCTCTGGAAAGCCGTTTTAAAAAGTGTTTCAGTGAATGATTACACACTAAACTTTGTTGTCCAGAGAAGGCCAGATTCTGTATAAAATCTTAGGCCTTTAAAAGTAAGTAACTTTAATAAAAATTGGAAGTTAAAGTATTTAATATTAACAGTAAATTTTTCTTAAAACTTGAAATATACAACATCTATTTTTTGCCATTAGATCAAATTCTGACTTTTAAAAAAGGGACAATTTTGTATAAACCCTTCCAAAACTCTTAAGTTTCTTATTTACCTTTAAACTGTTCAATTTATTTTATTTAACCTCCAACTCTCACAAACATTTTTTATTTGTCTTTTGAGTTGTTAGAATTAAAATAAGACAATGAACAACTTGTAATTCCAACTATACTCCTCTGTCTCTAATCATATTCCTTTTCAAATTTAATAATTCAGTCCCACACTCTCTACTCTAATGGCCCTCATTCAATTCTCTTTCAACTTCTTTCTCTTCCCTGCTTTCTAATATTTTTTGAATTGAATGCTTATTCTTTGTCCCTTCCCTGCTTTTATTCTCAAAAGCGGGCTGAGTCTCCTTGATCGGGTAAAATTTGATTGAAATTTCAATTTCGGATAAAAGTCAAACACCTTCTCATCCATTGTTTTCTCTAATTAAATAAAAATTATTTCGTGCATTTTCAAATCACTTTCATTTCTGAAAATCACATCTTTGATGCAAATTTTCAATTCTGGGAATGTTATTCTGTTTACCAGTTCGTTAGTAAACCAAATAATATAAAAATTGAATATTTAATGAACTAGTAGTTTGACAAATTAATGGCTTGACTACTTCCAAAGTAAATATTTAAGAGAAATTTCCAGCACTCTCTGGTTTCTCATTCAATTAGTAGTCATTCATGCAAAGGAAAAGAAAGAAATTTAAATCTGAAACAAAGGAAACCAAAAGATTACCAGAAGTATCGAAAGCCAACAGGGAAAAAAAACAAAAAAGTAAAACCAGTAAAAGAAAATTAGTAAAAAAGAGGAAGCAAAAAAAACAATAGCTGCAATTAAACTTTTTGAGAGGTATTTTTGTCTTTTATTATTATATTCAGAGAATTTATTATGGTTAACTTTAAAAGTAATGTGTAATGGATAATAAGAAATAAAAGAAGTTAAAGAACATATTAAATATAATAAAGAGTTGGGAAATAAATTGAAGAACTCTTCAAAAATAGGCGTAGCTAGAATTTGAGTCAGGAGTAGGTAAAAAATGAGTTTGGATTTTTTTAAAAATGAATTCGGATTCAAATCATCTCTATACCTCCCTTTCCTGCCTTTAATACCAATTCACTACTTAATCGGTTATTTAATACGTTAACTGTCATATATATGTGTCAGTTTTTTTTACTAGTATGATTATTTTATAGGTGCATCCGCACATGTAAGGAACATGTATTAATATAAATTATTTAATAAATTAATTAGTGAATTGCTCCACTATAGGAAAAAAAACATTCGATAGTTTGAGACTCTTGAGTTCATTGTATCTGACAATAGAATTTATTTCAAAAGTTTGTCATTGGAAACAAGGGGTAAAAATATAAAATTGTTCTACAGACTGCTGGCGATATAGAATTATTCTCAAGATATCAATATGGGAAATTAACAAAATATAAAATTTAGGTGGGCCCAGTAACTCATAAAATAATATTCGACCGAACTTGGTCCACTATGAATCGATGAATATTTTAAAAACAACACGGTAGATCACATGTACACTATGTTCATTTAATATTTACAATGCCTTAAAGTCTTCTTCTCCCTCCTTGTGACTGACACCTACCTTTCTCCTCCCAAATTCCTTCGACTCCTCCAAATTATTTCGATTCACCATGAAATTAGAAGACTGAATCAGTTCAGACAGAAGATAATCACCTCTAATCATGACTTAGTAGCGGGTTAGGAGTAGGCAAACCCGTCCTTCAGAGGTAGACAGGCCCGTTATTATAACCGGATCTAAAAAAAGTAAATTCAGAGATAAACATTTGTCTACCCCTGTATAATGCTAGCTACACCTCTGTATGTAAAAAATAAACTCTTTAAAAAATATATTTTTTTTCTTCTTAAAAAGATGTGTTTTTACGCGTGTCCGGTTTGAACCCATCTCATTCATCTACAAGTTGAACAGAGAAAATTTCTGGTGTCAGTAATTCCTTTATTCTTTAACTTCATTTCTTTTGTTGGTTCAATAGTGGTAATATTAATAGAACTCTTCTACCTGTCGTATAGTATAACCACTTCAATTTATAATATATACACACACTGGGGTAGTTATGATTTGAGCAAAATTTAGATTTGGTTTTTTTTTTTTTAACGGATTCGGATTTGAATCGCTTCAATAATTCTTTTTTTGTCTCCGTCCACCTACCAAATTGTATTTTTGCCTATCGAATCGGTTGTAAATTTTTAATAAATTACTAATTGATATCAAAACTACTAAAACAATTGGTATTAATTGAGTGAAGGCAAATTGCTACTCTGAATTGAACCAAGATTTAAAAATACATTTTTTTTCTAATTAGATTAAACAACTCACAAACTACTTTTTAAATTTTAAACTGACAATCACTACTCCAAATCAAATTCAAAAATAGATAAAATCAAATTCAAAAGTAAATAAAACTCATTAAAGAGTCTAGTCAAAAGGAAAAAAAAAAATTTCAGGCTAAGCAGCTGCCTACCCTAGAACTCATTAAAAAAAATATGGGGGTTGCGGTTGGTCGGAAAGGATTGCTGAAATTGAAAACCAAAAGGATAAATCCAAGTCAAGATATAGAAAGCATATTCAAAGTTGAGGTCTGATGTGAGGTTGACATTCAACCAATTTATATTATTATAATTAGCATTCCGAAAAAAAAGAGGGGGAGATGCCTAAAATTAAAATTCTCATAAATCAAATTATTTAGATGGATGTGGTTCTACCTGGCTATTTTTGTATCACTTCATCAATTTCAATTCAAAATACGAACTAATATTTGATTTAGCGATAATTTTTTTTTTTTTTTGTCATTGGAATCAATCACTGATATCATCCAAGCTGAGTGGATGCCAGACGACATCGACCTCATCCCTTTTCAAGTTTGGGATCCCAATACAGCATAAGAGGAAGAGCATGATTTGCAAATGGTGCTCTACCAGCTCCCTTCTCTTGTAGAGATTGATTCCAATAACAACAGCTTCGCTTAGTATAGTAGTACCTAGATTTAGATTTTCATGAACTCACAGTAATATGTTATCGTGCATTTTGTTCTTTCTCTGTTCTAACTTTTGGTAGAAGTATGCATCTAGAGACAGTATGATAAAGAGAGTCTCTTTTGTTTGTAACAAAACTTTTCAATTTATTTAATGAAATGGGCCCAAAAAGCCTTTTATCAAAAAAAAAAAATTCAAAATTTAGATTAAAAAATCTCATATAGATATTAAGCAGGAAATGACTTAATCATCAACCTTTATTTATAAAAAAAAAAAAAAATAAGGTAAGGCTATGAGCCTATGACACTATATATGTATAATGCAGATGGGCTCTAACTTCTAACTATAAATTAATATTTTGTCTTCAATTAAATAGTCAATTTAAACCATTCAACATAATCTCCATGTAAAAATGTATTTAAAACAAAATTTTATATTTTTACTATTTTTCATATAAGTAAAACATCACTACTATTGAATGGTTTAGACTTTTTTTAGTAAAATCTTAGCAACTGCTGCTAAGTGGGAATGGTTTAAATTTTTTAGATGAAATAATTATCTATATATTTAAAAAAATAATAAAATATAAAATATAACATTTAATTTGTAAGTACAGTTTTATACAAAAATAACGTTGAATGATTCAGATTCATGAATCTGCTGGTACCGGCTACCGCTTAAAAATAGAAAATACTATTTTGCAAATTGGGTCTGCTGTTCCGCAAGAACTATTAAGCCGCCAGCGAAGCTCCGTCATTGCCTTGCCCCTATCTCTCTCTAGTCTCTAGTCTTCAATCTTTTTAATTACTCAGCATCCAATATTGACAACTCAACACTTCAACAGGGACAAGCCACAAGCGACACCACAAATCCGCATTTTTTTATAACAAAACTTTTTTAGACATGTGGTTTAGGTTTCCTGTGAAAAGTAGTATGTTGACGGTCATGTAACATATCAATATCATGATTTGTCGTACTATTGGATTTATGTTCTGAATAAGATGTTTTAATGGTATTACAATGTTTTTTGACCTTAAACACTAAACTATGAAATAAAATTACATTATTTCAATTACAACTGCTAAAGTGTATAGCGTGTATCACAAATAACGCACACTATGCTACATAAGTTTTTATTTCAAGACTCAAATTAAAAATTTCTTTTAATAACCATTTTGTTTTAAATCCATATTATTATTTCTTTTTTCTAGATAGATAATTATAGATAGTTTATGATATGATGTTTAAGTTATTTTGAACAGAAAAAAATATATTTAGTTTATGTTATGATACTTAAGTTATTTTGAATTAAAAACATAATTAATATATAATATTACTAGAGATCTTTGATCTTCGAACATAAATTTGAATTTCGCACTGATTCAATATAAATATTATATTTTTTTAATTAATTTGATGTTGCTTCTTATTCTATGAAAACTTTAAATAATATTGATAAATAGTAGAATTATAAACATGTAACTTCTCATAACTTTGTCACTAAATTGAAGATCTATATCTAAACACCCCTTCTAAATATTATAAAGCTGGAATTAATGAAGAGTTATAAATAAATCTCAGCATTTTCATTAAGACCGGTGGGACTCAATTCATATTATTTGATAGTTATCCGTTATTAGTGGCTAATACGTCAATTTTATAATTAAAGATAAAGTACGTGTAAAACAAACACTTAGCGATAACGAGTAAAGATAACAAAATGTTAAAAAAAAACTCATAACAAATTGATACTTTATTTTAAAAAATAAAAAATTATTGTATAATTGTGGAAAAATAAGTCAGAGTTTGACTCTTATCTAGACATTCTTATGAGAGTCGTATACGATTTTTTGACTAATCTAAAATGCAACGATTCTTTGCTTAGAAGTCCATGTATGGATAGGAAATTCTTTCCTTGTCAAATATTCTTTTCTAATCTGTGTAAAAAATGATATTCGTTTTTCATCGTCAAAGTATGCATGCTTTTCATGTCAATGTAAATGCACCATAGTACGAGACCTAATAGTATTATTCATTTTTCAAGCATCTAGAATTCTACCAAAATTCCATAGATATTCGGCGCTAACACGTTAACAAATTAAACACTATGACACATTATGTTGCCAAAAATTAAAACTATAGCACAACCAAAATTCTATGTTAGTATTTATTAAATTTCCATAGGCCAAACATATATATATTGGGCAAGAGGAAATATTTCACGGTTACAAGTCGTCTAAACCCCTTTTGGAATTAGTATTTCAAATTATAAATTCCAACATCAATTTTTTCATGGATATTATATTCTTTATAAGCAATATATCAACGAAGAATTTTACAATTTCTTAATTTCTTTATAAGCAATCCACAACAAATTTCAAGAGCAAAATTTGCTTGAGCTGATCATAATTCTTTGCAATATATCAACGAAGAACTTAATTTGCCCTCCATCTCAAGCAAAATAGAGGTTTACATATTTTTCAAGAGCAAAATTAAGCAACTTTAAAGAACCAACTTTAGTTTAATATCAACAGGTAATATTTTATGTATGGAACATCATCAAAGATTTAAAATTCAGATGAATTTTTTTCTTGTAAATATATATATATATTATTTTCAAGTTAAGATGTTGTAAAGTTGTGTGAAGAGCTTGAACTCTTGATTTTTGAATAACTAGCCTTCGGATTTTTAATCTAGCCAATTGCTCTACCATTTCATTTCTATTTTTTGTTTTTGTAAATTAAAATGTTATAAATTAAAAATCTCAATAAAAAAATTTCTTCGTATATATAAATAATTGAATCTCTTGATTCAAATCATTTCTCAAAAGGAAAAAAAAAAAAAAATCGAACTAACTCTTGGTATTTCTGAAATGAGGGGAGTCTGAATATTGACCATGAGATTAATTAAATAACGGTTCGTTGAATGTTCGGTCTTATTTTCTAGCAACCTGATTTTCAAACTTAAAATGATGACTAATGTATTCCCTCCAATCAAATTCGTTTAAATGTAGCAAATTGAACGGAACCTTCTATAGGAATTGAATTGACACATCATAATAATGTCGATAGATCGTAGATCAATATACTCTGTTCCACTCTGTATTGGATAAAGGCAAAAAAATAATAATAATAATAAAAAAGAAGCAACAAGGGAACTTTTGAGTCAGATTGTTAATCGAATGAATCTCAAAAGTCTTAATCATGTCCCCTTTTTTTTTATTTGGTAGTAACTTTTTCTTCTGTCAAGGAAGCATCAGATTCTTCATACTTGGTATAATAATAAAAGGGGTGTTCGCATCAAATCCTTTTTCAAAATCAAAAGGAAGATATGCCAAGTGTGAGATATTAATTAGTTAAACAAAGTTTCCTTAACATACACGGCATGATTGATACTGTGGCGGTTGATTTGTAAATTATTCGTTAGTCTTTGACAAGTTACAATCATATATTGTGATGTCTGAACAGAACTAAAAAAATAATTGAACAAAGATCAAGCATCACATGAAATATGAATATGAATATTATAGAGAGTAAAATTAGAATGTTCCTAAGTTTATCAAAAAAAATTTGAAAAGCTTAATTTCAAAACATGATTATCAAATTGATTTTAAAATAAATTATTAACCGTTGATAGATGTATGAGCAAAGCTAGAATAATGAAATAGAATTTATATTTTATGGGCGTTAAAGATAACTTTTATAAGAGAAATATATATGCACTGAAAAATACAATATATATTTAATTAAAGAAATGAGAGATAATTGATCCTCATTTTTTTTTTCCAAGATTTGCCTTGGATGGATATGTAAGTATCAAATTTTGTTTTTACTAGTACCTACATCGTATATATTATGTTATTTTCTTAAATACTTTATGTATGTAGAGATGATGTAAGGAATGCATTTTGAAAAGAAGAAAAAAACAATATAATGCAATGAATGAATAAATTATATGATATTTATTTATTTATTCAGCTCTTTCCATCCTTAATTTTTATTTATATACATTAAGATATATGCCACTAATTATAGTTACAGGAGCGAAATATATGACAAACATCATATCAAATTCGGCCCAAATGCTCAATTTGGATCATTTGATTTATGTCAAGATTCGTTAGAAAATTAAAAATATAAACTACTATGTAAATTTAAACTGAGTGTACGAATCTCAACGCTGATTAAATAGTTCAGATCGAACAGCGGACTGAATTATCAATTATTGGTACATAAAAAAAAATGAAAGAAATCATCAATTATTGGTACAACTTTACCAACCATGACTGCAGAAAATCCGGACTAATTGAGAAAAAGCCTCCACTAGAACTACTTTCTGTAAATTGAAAGTTCTATCCGAGTTCATACATAACACGGCGGCTCTACTAAACGCGTTTTATCCTATTAATGTGAAAATCTCCCCTCCATTTCATTCCAGCACTGGATGCTTCTTTGCTATTGTAAACCGCCTTCATGTAGCTTCAGACTGGAGAGCATATTCTCCGTTCCAGATCTATAAAATCTAAGCTCTAGTAGTCTGGTTTCTCTATACTCTATTACTACAATTCTCAACCTTAAGTAATTTCTAGAGAGATGGAGAACCCCTCAGCAAACAAGAACATGCCTCCTCCAGGTTTCTATCTTCTTTTTTTGTGCTTATATTTTGGGATTTAATTTGGGAACAATAGGGTACCAAATATTTGCTTTGTTTTGTTGTTTTAATCATGATTTATTTTGGCGATTAAAGGGTACCCAACCGGGCAGACGATGCAACCGGGAGCCAAGTCGGTGCCCCCCAAGACGCAAGCAAGAGGAGAGAAAGGATTCATTGAAGGATGGTAATTTTCTTTCATATCCTCAAAATTAGAATAAATAAACAAAATTTCACATGACCGGATTCTTAGGTTTCTCTGTAAAATAGTTGAGGTACAGTGAGAAGATAAGATCTTTGAGATTTGCTTACAACAGTGGGAATTGTTTGAGTTATAATATCATAAACTCACCACCTATGAAAATAAGAAAGCAATATCTAGGAAAAGAAAATTATTGAAAAAAAATCAGGGGCACTTGATCCTATTGCTGATACCAAACTTACATGACATGTATGAAATAAGATACCAGTAAAATTGAAGATATTTGAGGAAAAGACAAAATATCTTCTCTTTTTTTACCCCCTATTTTTCCCAAAATAAGTTATTCCTGTGTTATTTACCAGTATCCTGATCGTGTTATTTATTCAATAATTTGTAGCCTTGCTGCACTGTGCTGCTGCTGGATCTGTGAGACTTGTTGCATTTGAGGCAAGAAGCTCGATGACTTCCAATTAGCATCTATCATCTTCCATTTTTTTTTTTTTTGGGTTATGACAATCATCCTGTTATTTTAAATTAAATATTTTCAGTTCACATAGCCTTTGCAGTTGTGAACTGTATTACTGTGCAATAAATTAGTTCATGTGTGTGTTACTGTGTTTACTTTGATGTTAGTTTTTATGAGAAACGCTTGATTTACTGTAATGTATAGTGTTGATTCACTACTTTCTTTATATAAAATCTCCTTTTGCTGTGGCAACAACGCTTTTGAGTAGTCTTTTTAAGTTTCCCGAGTGCCAGAACTAATTCTAATCTGATCTTTTTTTTTGTGCTCAATCAGTCTGATCCCAACAAATTTGCGCATATGATATTCAGCTAATATGATTTAGGGATAATTTTCTAGATACAAGACATCTCGAATTTCTTATTAGTCTTCAATTTATCTTATTTATCCATCAATTTTTACAATAATTTCTTATTTATCCATCACTTAAAATTGTAAATTATCTTTAATTAAATTATAAAAAAAACTTGATTAAACTTTGATTAAAGAATAAAAGACAAAATTGCCCTTTTTTTTAATTTCATTTGCACATCTATGCTGAGAAAAATAAAAGAAGATCTTTTACCGCCTCACATATGTGTATCAGATCCGTTCTTAATTTGGCTCGGCTCCGAGATATGCACTCAACGCCCCTCTCTACGGGTCTGATCGGAAGGAGTGAGATTCTTCAAAAATAAGAAATGGAATTCTTATTTTGAAAAATTCTCTGATCAAAACAGAAAAACAAACAGAAAATGATTTCATTTCACGGGATTCGAGAAGATAATTTGGACCCCATGAAATCCTGTGACTTGTGGTCGGATTTGACAAGAATTCAACATGCACTTTTAAAATTACTTATTTACCCTCATCGCATTTGAGTTCTCTCTTCCACTTACACCTATCTCATTTGATGGCAACTTTTGTAAATTTGATGAAAATTATGGATTATTTTCTTCTTCTCAACAATGAATTCACGCGAGTATAATAATAGTTCCGATCAAACATTTTCAAATTGAAATCGTCTCTATTCATCTCTTTTTCAATTAATTGAACTCATTTCTCCTTTATCATAGCTGCCGAACATAGTGTACATCTCCGGCCACTCTCTCTCAAGTCTCAATTGGAGCACTAGTGGAGCGACGACCATGGCTAAATCTATGTTTTCCCCTTCCGCTATCTTCTAAATCAGACCTCTCTCCACTCTGAAACTTGCCATCAACTCTTCAAGCTCAAAAGGTGAGATCACCTCTATCCATTACGAAAGTTAGGACCATCTCTCCATTAATGAAGTAGATCAGCTGTCTGGTCGATTATAGTCCAAGTGTGGCAGTTGAAACTGAAGCGAAGAGTTGGAGACTCGTACTATGAAGAGCAAGCATTAGTTTTAGACTTTTTTTTTTAGCTTGATTTTCTTATATCTGTAAAATTGGAAGGAAACATGATCAAAGCTTCAATTTTTATCCGAAGACCTCTTTTACTCACATAAACTCCTCCTAAGACTGAAATTAACAACTTCAGGCCTTCTTAGTATGGCTGGTGGTAGACGAAGGAGATATCTATGAAGAGCACATGGATTTAAAATAGAGAATTGAGTTAATTTCAATTCATAACCAACAACGAATGGATGGATGTCAGAGACCCACAGAGATGCTTTGGTCTTGATAAGTAATAAATACAAGGAAGATAGCAATTAGCGAGAGTAATAGATTGTAAAAAAAAAATGAAAAAGGACTTCAAACAAATTTTGATTTCATGTAAGAACACATAATCGGTTCGTGTAACAAATCACACAATGCTAAAAAGGGCAATTTTGTCTTTTATTCTTTAATCAAAGTTTAATCAATTTTTTTTTAAATTTAATTAGAAATAATTTACAATTAGTTAAGTGATGAGTAAATAAGAAACTATTGTAAGAGTTGATGGATAAATAAGATAAATTGAAGATTAGATGGATAAATAAGAAATTCAAGATGTCTTGAAGGGTATCTAGGAAATTATCCCTATGATTTAAAGCACTAGGAAAACTGATGTAAAATAGGTTGGTCTTGTCAGAAAAATTTATTACCTTATCTCCGCTGTCCCAGCAGCTATCTAATTGATGGTACCGTGGTGTTCGATTCCATTTGGCTTTTGCACTTGGTTCTCAATATACTGCAAGAATCTCTCATTATATAGTGAGGGTAAAAGTGTCTTTTGTTGTTGGTATCGACATGAATATTCTCTTCAGTAATCATGACACCCTCGGCTTACCCTCAACAATAGTCACTTTTTACTCTTGCGGATGATGCTTAGCTCATACAAATGCAAATTTTATCATACTTCTCAGTTCAACCAGTTGTGGATTCAGTTCTTTTATGGCCTTACGGATTGATCCGTCTTTCCAAATTCTCTCCCAAAAAGAGAGAAATAAAATTTCAAATAGTTAACTACTTCTTCACGACTTTATATTACTTACACCTTATCACATCATCCAAACATTTTTCTGAGAACAACAACAATAAAGATGTGTGAATATACTGTATTTGTCGATGATCATGATGCCTTCCATCAAAGTTGTCTTTTTCATTTGAAGTGTATATGACCGTTATACCCCCCTTTCAAATAGGAAAAATGAATTTATTTGCACAAGTTGAGGAAGTGAAGCGCGACCAATTCATGAATTATTTTTTGGAAAAATAGGCACAAGCACTTCCATTATAATAATATGCAAAATACAAAGGTTCAAAAACATAAAAGAGTTTGCAAGTAAAAAAAGAAAGTCTAGCCCAAACAAACTCTAGAAACTAAGTGCGCCTATCCTTAGACATTAACAGAGGGCCATTCATAGAAGGGAAGACCCCATTTATTACATAGAATGGTTCATGCTCAGAAAATAAAGGTAAAAATGCATAATAGCCAAGAACAGGGGCAGTGATTCATGCATTCATCAGAACGGATACCAATGGTACATGTGGCATAGGTGGCATAAGAGCAAGCACAGTGGAAAGGGATTGTAGAGGCACCATATCCAAGTCTTCGGGCATCCACTCATCAGTAAATGGCTTCACAGTCCGTTTTTTGTATCTTGTCCAATAATTTAGCAAAGAGCATATAAGTAAAAACATATTTCTAATTGTAGGTACAGGAGTGTTATCAAAACAGATAGCATTTCGTGTTCGCCAAACACACCAACATATGGCACTAAGCACCATCAACATAGCTTTTTTTTGGTTTAGGGTTTAAAGTGTGAGCTAAATGAAGGATTTGTTCTAAAGAAGTCCAATCTCCATAGAAGTTTTGGAATTTGTCCATCCAGAACCAAATTTGTGCAACATATGGATATTTCAGAAAAAAAAGTGTAAGGTGGATTCTATTGCACAGTTACAAAAGAGGCATGTAGTATCTTCTTGCCATTTTTTTCTAGTAAGGTTCTCTTTGGTAAGAATTTTATTTTGAAACAGTAACCACATGTTGAGGAATGGTACTGGGGTTATACGAATTTCAAAATTTTTGTTACATGTTATATTTCTTTGTGTTTTTAGTTTATTAAACAATACCTCATTCTCAAGCAAGTTTGATTTTGGATCTTACATTAACCTACTTAAATTAGTATTTCCTATGATAATCAGTATCACATTAAGAATTTAAATTATAATATTGATTTTCTTTTTTTTTTAATGTTCTAATATTGATTTTATAAATGACATAGATGCCCTTCCAAACTTAATTTGATGTTACAGGAAATATATATACGCATTTTCTATAGCTTGAGCCTACTGGCTACTGCATCCTTTTCCGCAGTACAAATGCACAATAAAGAAATTTATGTCAAAATTTAGATTTAATTTTCTAAAGTCTGAACTTTAGCCCAATCTTACATCCTCTTTCTATTTTAGATATCTAAAGGTACATAAGCCTTTTTTTTTCCCAGAAATTAAAGGCCATGTTCCTCTTGTCATACTGTCATCTACTCATTTGAGCCTGTTTCTGTTAAATGTACTGTTCATTACTAGGCCCATTATGTGTCTATTATGTGACCAACACACCCCTATATTTTTTTAAAGACTAGTTCAACGAAAAAAATAATTACGGGTTTGAAATCAAGAAAAAAAAATTCAACGAATTTTTTTTCTTATTTATTACCAGACAAAAACCCCGCGTTGGTGTTTCTTTCAGTTCCCGTCTCTTCTTATAATGTAAATCCTCTGTGAGTACACAGAGCGCTACATGTTATGCCGAGTCATTCGTCGTTCATTTTGTCTTGGTACTCAACTACCACACAAATCGACACCTAATATCTGCCACATAGAGTCTAGAAACCTCACTCCCTTTCTCTCTCGCTCAGCCGGTCGTTTCACTCCGGGTAGACTTGACTCGGTCTATCCCCGCCTTTCTCTTTCCCTCTCCTCTCCTCCAATCCCCTTCTTCTCTCAACTCGTCTCTACCTCTTGCAAGATACTATATTATACGATGCTCTCACTACTTTCCCTCCCCATGTCTCCTCTCGCTATACACTCCCAAAATGCACCCCAAAGCATCCCTCACTCCCGTCCGCTCTCTCCCCACCCACTTGGCAGATCTCTCCGCTTTGATCAACAGCACCATTTTTCTCCCCACGACACCGCCGCTCCTCGCGTCACTTCTCGAACAGCTCAATCCTGTCGTCGACTCGTTGTACCAGACCCGGTTCTCTGACTATGGCGCCGTCGTCTCTACGCTCAAGTTGCTCGAGGAAGAGCTCATTCATGCCAATTCCCTGGTCCGCGCTCCTGGTGGTCCCCACACTGGGTTGCTTCAACTGTCGGTGCGAGAAATAGGTCACCGTCTCGGGCTGGTGCTTGATGCCTGGGTCGATGTGCCGGTTGAGGTTAAGGAAGGGGTCGAGATGCTGAAAGATGAGATGGAGGGGGTTAGATTTGAAAGTAACGCGAAGAAGAATGCGGAGGTTGTTGCTGACGTGGAGGATTTGGTGGTACGAGTCAAAACTGGGGATGAAGAAGTGATTGGGAATGCAGGGGTGGAAATAGGGCGTTTGATTGAGGAGGGTGTGTTAGTGCCTGAAGAGTGTGCCGGGTTGATTTCGGCATTGTTCGGTCGGATTTGTTTGGTTAAGAGTGATTGTAGGGTCAAGATTTTGTCTGTGCTGAGACGGCTTGCCGGTTATAGTAATGATAATAAGGTAAGATGAGATAGTTGTTTTCTTTTACTAATTCAATTAAATAAGTAAACACAAAAATATAGTAATATAAATGAACACACATGAAACCAATAGATAGTTAGACATGTAATACAGACTAAGGAAGCACATACAACATGTAGTCTATTAAGAACAACATCATGACATGGAGGCCAATGAGAAACAAGCATATTTGGTTGTTACCAGTGACCAAAACTTCATTGATATTTTACTGGTACCAGACCCCAATTTTTTTTTATACATGTAACATTAATATTGGGCTTTATGTAGGAGAAAATCTCAAACTTGAAGTCTCTTTCTTGCATTGTGCGGAGCTTATCAAGGGATGAAGAGGAGAGGAGAGAAGCAGTAGGCTTACTTGTTGATATCTCCGATTTGTCAGTAGTTCGGCAAAGGATTGGCAGAATTACAGGATGCATTGTCATGCTAGTCGCGTTGCAAAATGGAGATGATTCAATAGCTAAAAATGATGCGGAAAAGCTACTTGGCATTTTGTCGTATAGTACTCAGAATGTGCTTCTCATGGCCGAGGCTGGGTACTTTCTACCAATGGTTCACCTTCTGTATGAAGGTACTTGCAAGTTTACTGTTGTTAAGTTTTTATCTTAAATGTTATCTTGATGAATTGTGAAAATTCTGCAAAACTATGGCATCCTCTCTTCTTTTTTTTAACAGAGCCAATTTCCACTAGTTGTAAAATACACCCAATATTTTTTAATTTAATTGCAGATACTTCTTAGAGTTGCCCATTTTGGAAGCCGATTCGGATTTTTTAAATTTACGTGGAATTTGCTGAAATAAAAGAAAATTGATGTGTATGTAAAAATAGTTGAGTGCTAATATTAAGGATCAAACTTGTCCCATGTACCTACTTCATGGACTGAAAACAAGCATTGGATCTGCTTGAGCTTGTTCTTGTGCAACATGACCTTTATAAATAATGGATTCTTATTTTTAATAAGGGCTTATTTGCCAATATTTACCAAATATATCTTTACTGGCACACCAATCTTGGGTTTGGTGTTGCATGTACATCATATCTCAAACTGTGTCAGCTATTAGTTGCAAAACATGAGAAAACTTTCTGGTATTTGAAAGTAGAATCAAGTATAACTATATATTTGAAGTGTATAAGGTGAAAGTATCTAGTAGTAAAGATAAACACCAGAACGATCGATCAAAGCTTAAGATTAAGATAAATTTTCTTGGCTAAATTCAAGACACTTGATTAGCTTGTGTTCATTTCAATATGTGATCACTTTTGGCTCAATATATATTGGTCGATAAGTTTGTGTTTATTTGGCTCTTACTCAGGTTCTGACATGAACAAGATTCTTATGGCATCTGCTATTTCAAAGATGCTTCTAACAGAGCAAAGTAAAACCATCCTTGGCGAACTAGGTTCGATAGATCCCTTGGTCAAAATCTTCACTGGTGGGAATCTGGAGGCCAAATCATCTGCATTAGGAGCAATTCACAACCTCTCCAGTTCACCCAAGAACATCAAATTGCTACTCGATTCTGGAATTATAACCCCCCTGTTCCAACTCTTATTCTCTGTAACTTCGGTTTTAATGACACTACGTGATCCGGCCTCTTCTGTTCTCGCCACATTGGCTAAATCTGAGGGTATACTTCTTCACAAATCGGTCCCGCTAAAGACACTCTCTCTTCTTAACCTATCAAGTGCATCAACAAAATTAAATCTTTTGAATGCTCTAACTAGGATAACTAGCCACCAAAATTCCAAAAGAGCTAGGACTAAGTTAATAGAAAATGGGGTTAGACACCTACTCTTACCATTTCTAACAAGTCAAAACAAGGAGATCAGGGTTGCGGCATTGAATCTGTTGTTTAATCTGTCAAAAGATTGTACAGAAGAATTAAATGAACCATTTTTAGGAGAGACCCATATTGATATATTGGTAAAAGTTGTTACTTTGCAGTTGGCTGCTGAAAGTGAAAAAACAGCAGCAATTGGTATACTTGGCAACCTTCCGGTAAATGATGAGAATTTAACTGAGATTTTGATGAAAGCCAACTTGGTACCTGTCCTTGTCTACTTACTAGGCATAAGAATCTCAAACAAACTTTTAGTGGAAAGAATTGCTGGTTTACTTATCCGGTTCACTATCCCTTCAAATAAAAAAGTGCAAAATGCAGCAGTGGCAAGTGGTGTAATTTCTTCTCTAGTAAAAATTCTCTCTGAAGGTTCAATTGTGGCCAAGGCTAAAGCTGCATTTTCTCTGTCTCAGCTTTCACAAAACACACCAGCCTTAAGCAAAACCAAATCTTCTAGAAGTTTTCACTTGTATCCTTCGTCAGAGACTCGTTGCGAGGTTCATGGTGGTTATTGCACAGTAAAAAGCACGTTTTGTCTGGTAAAAGCTGGTGTAGTATCTCCGCTAGTGAAGATACTAGAAGGAAATGAGCGGGAGGCAGATGAGAATGTTCTAGAAGCTTTGGCTACTCTAATGCAGGATGAGATATGGGAAAGGGGTGTCATGGCTATAGAAAAAGTGTCGGGGATTGAGGCGATTACTAGAATTGTTGAAGTGGGGACTTTGAAGGCACAGGAGAAGGCGATTTGGATTCTTGAAAGGGTTTTTAGGATTGAGAGAAACAGAGAAAAGTATGGCAAGGTGGTGCAAGTATTCCTTATTGATCTAGCACAAAAAGGAGATAAAATTTTGAGGCCAATGATTGGGAAAATATTTTCTCACTTGCAACTTTTGCAATTGCAATCGAGCTATTTTGGAGATGATTCATGAATATCAGGAAATGTAGATTTATTTGTAAGATTTCCCTTGAAGAAGGGGTTTTGTTATTTCATTTTGCCATTGGTGAAATTCAATTACGAGAGTATAGTGTTAATAAAATTGAAAAGGGTTAGGTGATTCCGTACTTGTGTTCTTAGCTAGGAAATTTTGTTAGTCAAATAGAATTCGGTAAACTAATTAATACAATTTTCTATCATTCTTTGTAAAGTAGTTCAAAATAATTAATGTTATTTACATGTTTTGCAGAAAGAAAGTTATCCTTTTCCACATTTGCTTCCTAATATGTTAAATAATAGAATAATTATAAGGAACCCTCCACTCCCATCTTCTCATTTTTCCCGCACTCTTTCTATTCCTTAACTGTCATATATCTCTTCACTAATTTCACTAAAAGTTTCATTTTATCTCCGCATTAAATTATACAGCCATTTAATACCAATCTCCGCATTAATTATGTCTTTTTCTAATAACAATTTCCACATTAATTATTTCTTTAAAAACAATCTCCGCATTAATTATATTGTTATCTAATAACAATCCCCATTAATAAATGCTTATCTGTTAATTGATGTTCAAAAAAATATTTATCATTATTTCTGAGAAGTATTTACGCTTGTAACATAGAGTATTTATTTATGTAACATATAGTATTTATCATTATGTCTGAGAGTATTTATCATTGATGTTTTACTGTAAGTTGCAATTATGTCTGAGAAATATTTATCTATGTAACATAAAGTATTTATCATTATGCATGAGAGTATTTATCATTGATGTTTTACTGAAAGTTGCAAGTATGCATGAGAAGTATTTTTATCCATGTAACATAAAGTATTTATCAATATAATTTAAAGTATTTACTCATGTAACTTAAAATATTTATCATTATGTCTCAGAGTATTTATCATTGGGTGAGGGGATTGTTTATTTAATGGTCTCCAGTTGTGCGGGGACGATTCAAAAAAAAAAGAAATTTTGTGTGGGGACAATTAATGGATTGATTTATTCTTTCATAAATAGATATCATTGCATAGGGTTTAATACCTGACAAATTCAAAATAAAATACTTTGATGCTTCAAGTTAAATACTAACAGTTTTTTAAACGCTCATTAATGATTGAGCAGTCCCCCCATTTTTAATGGGCCCCAGTTGTGTGGGGACGATTCAAAAAAGAAAGAAATTTTGTGTGGAAACAATTAATGGATTGATTTATTCTTTCATAAATAGAGATCATTACATAGGGTTTAATACCTGACAAATTCAAGGTAAATACTTTCATGCTTTAAGTTAAATACCCGTAGTTTTTTAAATGTTCATTAATGATTGAGCGGTCTCCCCCATTTATTTTTGGCAGTATCTACGGGGATAAATGCGGAGATAGACCTGTGGAGATTGTTATCATGATCCTAAATAATAACCTCTGCCACCTTGATCAAGACCTAACTCTAGTAGTCTGGTAATTTGCTGGTACAAAATCTGGCTTTACATTTGCTTCTACTGGGTTTCCGAATTAGAAAATCTTCAACAATTTTGCTTCCATCTCAAGCACAAAAATGGCAAATACCAGTATTAAATAACAGAAAATATTCTATGTTCTTTCTCCCAGGAAGGAAAAGAAAATTTGTTAGTTCAAATCTTATTGCCCATTTGACGAAGTACTCCACCAATATGGTTGGAAACAATTGAGAAAGTGGTTCACTAAGTATCTTTTTGGTAATAGTTAAAGATCAAGTCACTGAACTATTTAATATCTACAAGAGATTTTTTCATTTGGATTTTGAATCTGTGACCTTCTGGTTCACTAACTATCTTATTACCCAATCCAGAGTTCGCATTAAAATTAATAAGTTAAATATGATAGATTTTGGAACTTTTTTCATTTGAGGAATCATTGACTAATTTTAGTAGTTAACTAAACGTTATTTTTTTTAATCATTTTATTTCAGAATTATAATAGATATTTCCATTTTATTGAGATTTATTTTTTATGCTAATATATTTTTTTTTGGAGATAAAGTAACTTGTGTTTTATATTGTAATCATAATTATCCGTGTAAAAGCCAAAAAGATTGCATTCCTCATAACTCTCCACAGCCGCTTACAGAATCTTAATAGTCGTTACGAGCTCTTAATCAATTCCTCACTCCAAATGGAGATTCTAACATGAATACATGATCACGTGGAAGTGGGAGAACAAAAGATTAACGGTCGGATTGTTCTGTACAATTCTAACAGGTAGGAGAGAGGAGAGATGTGTTGCTGCTCACTGCTCACTACCGCAGAAATTGAGAACAACACAGTAAGGGTTTTCATGTGGTTACTTGGCATTGATAACCTGCCAACGCAGGAGAACCGAGAACCTCATCAAAAGAACTGAATATCACACTACCTCAATTTCAAACTAGTATAATTATGACATGGGGGCCAAATCAATCCCCCAGAAAGCAAAGTTCAGGTCTACTGTTTATTTTCCATTGTATTCTGGAGCTGAAGAAATATAACCAAAGAAGAAGCAAAGCACGAACTTCGGAGAACACTGTTTCTTTTACATTTGTTTTTTCATTTAAAGCTATCTGGTCAACCATTGAAAAATAAAAACAAAAATATATTTGTTTTTAGTTTGGAGCTGAATTATTGATATAACCTGTGACAACAAGCCATTGTAGAACACAGTCACACATAATGAACTTTTTTCTCAACAACAGTTACCAACTCGATAAATTATTATCAGCTAATACCAAAACTAAACAAGTTCCTTCTAACTGAATGCTAGAATTGCTGAAGTGCATAATCATAAATAGTGTACAACTTCTATAACAATTGTTAGAACAATTGGCTAATGCAGTGATGCTAAGTAGCACATGAAAGAAACTTTTGAATAAGTTAAAGGATACTTATCTCAATGCATCCCATATGCTGCAAATTTAGATCAAATTTGTGGCTTGTTGACACATTTCACTTGACAACCAGACCCTTGAAATTTCCAAACTGATCTACAAAACTCAGTTTTTTGCATTGGTACCAGTATCAGTATAGCACCCATAATTTAAAATAGGTAAAAGAGCACTAGTACGGTGCATTTTAGTTTAGTACCAGTGACAAAGAGGAGTGATGTGGGTGAAAACAGTAAATCAGGTTTAAACCTATAAAAGAACAAAAGGGATTGTCCAGAAATTCTTAATTTCAGCCTTGGTACAAATATGTATCAACTATAGGTTAAGGAATAATAAGGCACAACAACAATTCAGAAATCATGAAATGCATCACACCAGTCCCAACACTGGTACAAACATGTGTACACACTAACTCTCAAACAAAGGAATAAATAAGGCATAAGATTGCTAATCAGATGAAGGCCCAGCACAACCAAATTAAACAAGACAAGTAATTATGAGTTGGCAGCCAATTATAATCGAGTTCAAACCCAATTTAGCAAGAAGAGGAATATCAATGATTTCTGTAATATTATTCCTTATCGAACTTGTTTTTCCTGTTCAATCCAATAATGTAGGTATAAATTCCTGTTCTATTATGATCTCCCATCAAAAAGAAAACAAATTTACAAGTAATTGAAGAAAGAAATGGATTCCAAAAGCCTTACTTCAAACAAAAATCTAATATCCACCTTTCTCTATTCCTCTTGTTCATTACTGTATCATGTGTGATTGGGATACACTTTAATGTTTGCATCAAGCAAACAATATCTGTCATGAGAAACAAGAACTGCAAGTGCTACAAAAAATGCATAACGTACCAGATTTTAGTATATTATATAAACAAAAAAAATGAAAGGAAGATGAGACTACCAGAATCCATACCAACGTGAGAAACAATTCCATTTTAGTATATTACTTCCATACACAACATTTGCTTCTTCCTTGCTATCTCTTAAACACTACGGCTTCAATCCATTATCCTTTTCTAAACCTAAAATCCAATAAACTATAAATCAGATAATATAATCACAAACAAAAGATTTCTCAGATTAATATAATCACAAACTGATAAATATAACGACAATCAATAAAGTTTCTACCTCTGTCTGAGTTGAGCGGGAACAGCATACGGCAGAGGTCTAGTATTACTCATGTTCTTCTTCTTCCTTTTCTTGCTCCAAAACTGATCGAAGCTGCTTAGTGCTAGGGTCTGATTGGAAGAGCAGTTCTGATTGGAAGAGGAGAGATCGAAGGGATTCAGCAACAGAAGGGTAATTTGGGAACATCAACTGGCACCAAACTGGCACCAAATGAACTCCCACCGAATCCCATCAATTTTCGATCCACACCAAAATTTGAATCCTTTGTCACATTTTTAGTGAGAAATAATTGTTCCAACCACCTCGCTGTCATTTGTTGAAACTCTTATCTTCATTAAAAAAAAAAAAGTATTTTAAAATGCATCAAAATTTTCATCAATTTAATACACAATGCCATAGAATCCTCAAATGCTCTATATTTCTGTCAAATCCACTGCTGAGTACGCCAAAAGGTACGCTAAACCCACTAAAATTTGTATACAGATATGACAAATTCCAACATCTACTACCCAGCATTGCAAGTGATATTCCCAATACACTGAGATAAGAAAATTACAATGACAGATCAAATTATAACAGAAAAACAATGAGTATACTTCTGTGTAAAATTACTTATCTGTAAAGTTTACAACAGAAAGCTGAAACAAAAGCTAGTCAAAAGGACACTAAAATTGCACAATTATTAATTTAAAATCTACAATGATCATTCATGACACATCATTGCCTTACATTGAGCAACCCTAATGTTCTGATTATGAGGGCTAATAATAGACACAATGAGAGTATATATATATATACACACACACACACACACTCAAGATCTAAAAAAAACAGCATCAGACCCTAAGAATAAAAGAAAGCAAAAGTAACGTCAGAAGAAGCAACCAGCCACACCAAGTTCCCTTTACAATTATCTTAAAATGCATTGATGTCCAATATGGTTTAAAGTAGGCATAAACCAAATAATGCGGTCTCTGTTATTGAAAGGGGTATCAATAGATATTGTTTCACCATTCTCTATGCCATACATATAGACCACATTCCCTATGAAGTAGATGCAGTTCTCTTTGAACCCAGCAAAATCACTCGCTTTGAGACACAAACCACAACCATAATAAAGAGGAATTTCAAGGAATAATATTCGGTTTCCAATGCTGCTAAGTTTGACCCAACAAGGTTTTCCTTTTCCATTGCCAAGTTCGAGACGGTGAATATAAAGTTTACAATCAGTCCACATACAGGATTTGATCATAATAAACGGCCAAAATCTCTCCACAAGAGTCGACAAGGTAAGGACCTCCAAAGCACACCCGGGACAAATTTACGGGTGGTGGTATGACATAGAGCTCTTTATGGGTACTAATATCCATAATTTTTGTAACACCAGTAGCACCCTCAACCCTAAAAAGCAAACCATTCAAATAGAAACAACGATATTGAAACTCACGTCCAGGTCCAATGATGTCCCACCTGTTAGCACCGGGTCTACAGCGAACCGATATTTCAGACTCATAGTAAAGCAAATAGTCGCCAATTTGAAAACTAGGAGAATTAAACCAATGAAAATTAAATGGAAACATATATGGATCACAATCAGGTAGAAGAGGGAGAGGAACCTCTCTATTGTTAAGGGGATTCAGCAGAGAGAAGCTATCGGCATTACCAACTTGGCCTGTGAGCAAGTAACCACCGGCAGCAGGTCCAAGGAGGCGCTTGCCAGAGGAGCAGCGAATGGTGTATACTTTGTTGAAAGCGATTGAGTAGAATTCCAGATCGGGCCCCACCCTTCCCCTGATGAAGATCCAAGGGAATTGTGGAGGCATGTCGGAGACGGTGGAAGAGAGATTCCAAGACTTACAAACTGCTCGGCATCGGACGAAATCGCAGATCTCGGGAAGCTTTTCCAGAATGCGAGGGAAAAGTTCCGGCGGAAGGTCTGCCCAGTTCCTTTCCATTTCAATTGCCTCCTCCTCGTTCTTCGTCTTCTCCATTGTATTATGGGTTTATCGTTTATGGCACCTCGAGGTTGAAGCGAGGGTTTTTGACTTTTTGTTTTGTTTTCGCTGGAGGGTTTTTGTTTTGTTAATTGCGAATAAACAATCAGCTTCTGCCACGATTTCTCAAAAAATTAAATAAATAAACAATCATGTTATAAATAAAATATTAATGTGAAATGAATTTATTTTTCTATTTATTCTTGTAATTAATTTAGATAGTTTTTCATACATAATTTGTGATTTATAAATAGAGCATTTATAATCTTGTATTGTATACACATGAGAAATATATGAATAAATAGATTGCTATCTTTAATATTCTCTTTATCTTGTTTATTATTCTTTATACTTGTTTATCTTTATCTTATAATACGATATCAGCACAAGAACTCTACTAGTTAAAAAGCTCGAGGTAACTTTGATATTTATTTATTTTTATATCATTTATTTAAATGAAACTTCTTATTTGTAATTGGTAAATAAAATAATATGATTTATTTATAGTTATTTGGAAATCAAATTTTGTTTTGACGTTTGGCCCGAAGACCAATTTTTTTATATTATTTTATTATTCTATCGTGTAACATATAGATTTTAAATGGCTCGAAGACCAGTATGTTACATTTGAAATGAAGTTGAGAATTTAAATTAAAATTTTTTTTTTTTTTTTTAAATTGCTTGGTAGTGGCTACCAAGTCTACAAAAATCAATATGTTCATTTATAATTCTATTAATTATAAATTCTTAATTTTATCGAATGACCTAAAGTCATTTGTTAATCATGAATTCTCAACTGAACTCATATGTTAATCACAAGTTCTCAATTTATCAAATGGCGTGAAGCTATCGATCCGTTGATCATAAATTTTATAATGTGAAATTTATATATGATTTATATTTTTTGTGCAATATTTATTTTTCAATAATTTAATTTTTTTGAAGAAGATTTCAAAAGATATTAAGAAAATATTCCTAAAGAAGATTTAAAGAAAAATTATATGATGCACAAATTTAACATGATGTTCATATCTCAATAATTTAATTTTCTTGAAGAAGATTTCAAAAGATATTAAGGTCATCTTGAAGAAGATTTTAAGAAATTTTATATGATATGCAAAAATTCAAGTAATCTTCCTGAAGAAAATTTATGTTGCTCACAAAAATTAATATGAGAAGATTTCAAAAATTTATGTGGAATTTTTTGATGTAATCTTCCTGAAAAAGATTCAATAAATATTCCAAGTTTATACATTACATTATGTTAATGAAATGGCCCGAACCCATATGAATATAAATTATGTTAATGAAATTAGCCCGAAGCTATTTCATCAATTTTATCAATTGACCTGAAGTTCAATTATAAGATTAAATTATTGAAGCCACATGTCTTGTTCTGGTTGAACAAAATAATAATTACACCAGAAGTGGAAAATAATATGATGGACAAACTATTAGATATGGACGGGGAAATGAAGAAAAAGCGCACCGCTCCACTAGAAGTGAAAAAATAAATGAACAAAAAGAATTACCACTAGAAGTAGAGAAATAATTAGAAAGTGAAGAGAATGACAAATAAGAAAATTCATGCTATTAATGGTCACGTACCTGTCGTACGCCAATGTACTTGTAGTACGTCAAAATATTATATTGAACTATTATGGACAAACTCGATTTAGTCAAATAATTTGACATTATTTGAATGATGAAAAAGAGATATATAAAATAGGTGACGTTTATGAAAAATTGAGCCCTCACCGTTTGAAAAAAAATAGTATATCAAACTTATACAAAATTATTTGAAAAGAGAGGATTTACTTTGAAAGATCATTTAATTTTCTATTAATACAATGCCTTAAAAGAAACTTATTCGTTTCTATTAATACAATGCCTTAAAGAAGCTTATTTGTTTCATTAGATGTACTACATTATATTTCTTGCTAAGGTGGAATTTTAATTTTTATCTTTTATGTTGTTACGGAAAATTGTAAGATAAAAAATGAATAGTTATTCATTCTTTATTTTAAAAAATGAATTAATACTTATTTATTATTTATGTTGATTGTAGTGCATAGAAAAGAAAATGTAAGATAAAATTTGCTTATTTGTGTTTAATTTTTTTAATACTACTTATTTATTCTTTTTATTATTGATTATTGTTGAAGTGGTATTTATTTATTTTTATAAAAAATATTCTTTTAAAAAATATAAATTAATAATGACATTAATAATGAAGATATATGTCTCATAGACAGTGCCACAATTCATTGCCATTTAAAAAAAAAAAACTTTTTCTTATTTAGTAATGCAAAAATCAAATATTAGTATTATTTTGGATAGTACAAAAATTGATTGAAAGCTCCAGAAAAGCTATTTTGTTGTTACATGTAGAAATACAAATTTATATTGATGATGTATTATATTCTTGTAAGTCTCAAAGGTATTTATTAAACTTTAAAAATATCCATCGAAATGGATATCATGTTGAGATAACTAATGAAAAAATATTGAATATTTGAAAAACAATGCATATTGAAAACAAATTGCATATGTTTTTTCTCTGACTTATACTACACATATATTAATACAATTAAATCACACGTTATTGTAAACCAGAAGTTTACATACAAGAATATGTTTTATAGTTTGACATGACCGGTTGGACCATTCCGGATCAATAATAATGCGAAAAATAATAGAGAATTAATGTGAACATCCATCAAAGAACCAAAAAATTATTTAATCTGATAATTTTTGTTGTTGTTGATTTTATATCTAGAACGTATATAATGTGATATTTGTGGAACATTATATCCATCATGTGAACCATTTGAATATTTTATGATTTTAATTGATGCATCAACAAGATGGTTACATGTATGTTTATTATCAAATCACAACCTGGTATTTGCGAGATTGATTGCTCAATTGGTTTGATTAAAGAGCATAATTTTATGATTATCCAATTATAAAAATACATCTAGCCAATGTCGAAATTAATATTGAACATCCCGTAGATGTTCATATGTAAAAAGAAGATATGATATTTTACACGCAACAAAACTAATTCACATCATGCCAACTAGCTATTATAAAGCTTCCCCTTATAATTGGTTTTTGGTCACATACCTAATATTTCTCATATAAGAATTTTTGAATGTGTGGTATATGTTATAATTGCTCCACCACAGCGCACTAAAATGGGATATCAAAGAAAGTTGTGAATTTAAATTGAATTTGGATCTCCATATATAATATAGTATCTAGAACCATTGATGAAAGATTTATTCATGGCTAATTTTGTCAGTTGTGATTTTGATGAATAAAAATTCTCAACCTTAGGGAGAGAAAATTATCAGTTGAAAAAAATATATTAGTATGAGTTATCATTATCTTATTTTGATCCTTGTACTAAAGAATGTGAACTAAATGTTCAAAAGATAATTCATTAGCAAATATTAGTGAATCAATTGTCAGACACATTCACATACTCAAAGAAAGTGACATAATCACATGTACCAGCTGCTAATGCTCCAATTAAAGTCGGTGTTCCTGTAGGACAGACTAATTATAATATGCATGAAGCGTGGAAAAGCAATCCGGTTCCAAAGATTAAAAAGATTAAAAAAAATCCTCGAAAAAAAAGGAGCAAAGAATAAAATGATCAAGTCGAGGATACGATATTTTCAGATAAAACTCCAGAAGAGAATAAAATTATAAGTAATATTGGAGTTCCAGCAGAAACTCAGGTATCTGAAATTTATGAAAATAGAGAGATCTCGATAAATTATATCATGAATGAAATAAGATGGAACCGAGATGAAATTGATATAAATGATATTTTTTTGTATGTAGTGCTAAATATAATAAATATTGAGGATCATGACTAGAAGTCTATTAAGTAATGTCGATAAACAAATAATTGGCCAAAATGAAAAGGTGTAATTGTGGCAGAGTTAAACTCCTTTGAAAAACAAAAAGTTTTTGGACCTGTAGTCCCAATACCTGAATGTGTAGAATTAGTATGATATAAATGAGTATTCATGTGAAAAAAAATGAGAAAGATGAAATTATAAGATATAAAGTACGGCTTGTTGTCTAAGATTTTTTTACAAATATCTAGAATTGATTATGATCAAACATACTCATCTGTGGTGGATGCAACAACTTTTTGGTACATAATTAGTCTGGCAGTTCATGAAGGAGTTGATTTGCGCCTAATGGATATTGTTACAGCCTATTTATATGGCTCACTTGATAATGATATTGATATGAAAATCTATGATGGATTTAAGATGCCTGAAGCATGTAATTTAGATTCTCGAGAATATTATTCAGTTAAATTAAATAAATCTTTATATCGATTAAAGCAATATGGACGCATATGCTATAATTGTTAAGTGAATATTTATTGAAACATGGATATAAGAATGATACAATCTATCGATGTATTTTCAGGAAAAGATATAGAAAGAATTTTGTTATAATTGCAGTTTATGTTGACTATCAAGTATCATTGGAACTCCTGAAAAGCTTCCAAAAGCAATAAATTATTTAAATGAAAAATTTGAGATGAAAGATCTTGGGAGAACAAAATTTTGCTTTGGATTGCAAATCGAGCATTTAAAAATGACATTTTTATGTATCAAGAAAATTATATTGCAAGAGTCCTGAAATAATTTTATATGGATAAATAATATACATTTAGTACTTCGATGATTGTAAGATTATTAGATGTGAATAAAGATCCTTTTAGATCTCAAAAAAATGATGAAGAACTATTTGGTCCTGAAGTACCATGACTTAGTGCAATATGAACACTTATGTATCTTAATGAACATACAATACATGATATATCATTTGCTGTAAATTTATTAGCAAGATATAGTTTTTCTCCCACGCGAATATATTGGCATATAATTAAATATATACTTTGTTACCTATGAGAAAATTTAGCAATATACAAAAGCAAGCCGAGTTTGTGTTTGGCTAAGATATGTGATTCAACATATTTGTCAGACATATAGCTTGTTTTTTTTTAGAGAAATAATCCTGACGGTCATATATAAATATAATATTATATGTATTGCTCAATGAAAGAAATGATACATTAAAAGAGATAGAACAAAATATATTTCTCCAAAAGAATAATATTATTAATGTTCAGCAAATTCATTCAAGTGAAAAATCCAGCAAATTTATTCACTAAGGCGCTCTCTACTGCAATATTCGAAAAACTAGTTCGTAATATTGAAGTTCATCGACTTAAAGATCTTAATTGATGTTGTCATGAGGGGGAGTTAATATGTATTATTTTTTCCTTAACCATAGTTTTTTCCATTGGGTTTTCCTAGTAAGGTTGTAGTTGCGTATTTAAAAGAATATTGTAATATTTTTCCTTCACTAGGTTTTTATCCCATAGAGTTTTTCCTAATAAGGTTTTAATGAGGTATATTCTTATGTAATGGACATCTAAGGGGGAGTGTTATAAATAAAATATTAATGTGGATGTCCATAACTCCACCATTCATTCTCCACTACCTCCACTACTATTGAAATTTATTTTCCCATTTATTCTTGTAATTAATTTAGATGGTTTTTTATGCACAATTTGTGACCTATAATAGAGCATTTGTAATTTTGTATTGTACACATATAAAAAATATATGAATAAAGAGATTGTCAACTTTTATGTCCTCTCTATCTTGTTTCTTGTTCTCTATGCTTGTTTATTTTTATTTTATAACAAATCAGAACCCGTAGCGTTAATAAAGGGCCTCATACAAGAAAAGCCTATTATTATTTGATTATCTGACCGTAACGTTAATTCATCAGTCAAAGGATATACATTTATACAATTTCCAATTGCATGATATATATGATTTTATATAATAATATTTTATTTGTACGAATAAAAATATAATATTTATTATTTTGATGTTGATTTATATAATATTATATATAATTTTTATTTAGTCATTTATGATGTAATATTTATTGAATAGTTTATATTTTTTTAATTAGTGAATAATGAAAAGATTATTTAAAAATTTATATTTTTTATTTAACAATTTATGTCTTTTAAAATAATGGAGTCAAAAATTTACTTATCACTGTAGGGAACTTATAGGAGGCTACAACCCTTAGGCTGTGCAGCAATTGAAGAAAAATATGGCTCATTAAAGGAAAAGAATGGGAGAAGAGGGGAAAGGCCAGCATACTGAATCTGCCCATGCTCCAGAAGAATAAAATTGGAGAGGGAGAGGAGGGAAGACGCTACTGTAGCGAGGATAATGCTCTATACAAATCTTGCAAATTTGTACCTCCCAAATCGGAATGTAGAAAACATTGTAACGAGGGAAACCACGGTTGCCTCCCTCCTTCGTCTTCCTTCCCGTTCCTCTCCGTGTGAATTTTGTGGAGCACAGCTTTATGCATGAGAGAGATATGGATACTATTGGTGGTGACAGTAGGACAGGTCTCAATACCAGTAGTACTGGTACGAATGGAAAGCAATTGCTAGAAGTTTAGAGTCCTATTTGCTTAATTTCAGTTTTTGAATATTTTTAGTTGCCTATGTTTGTGCTGGCTGTATGTTTTTCTAGCTTTAGTGAGGTATGTTAGTATATATAATACGAGTAAAACTAGGGTGTAATGTGCTCACTAAGAGGGTTTGGTGAGCACAACTCCAAAAGTATATCAGATCGACTTCAAACGTTAAATCCAAACCGTTGAAATCCTTGTACTTCATGAGTGATGCATGTACATATAAAATTTTGAAAGTTTCGAGTTTATTTGGTACACGATCAAGCGGTCAAAGAAATGATAAAAATTAAATCTATAAAACAACTTATAAATTAAGTTATAAAAAGTTCATTTCTTTGACCGTGTAGCAAATAAACTCGAAACTTTCAAAATTTTATATGTACATGCATCACTTATGAAGTACAAGGATTTCAACGGTTTGGATTTAGCGTTTAAAGTCAATCCGATATATTTTTGGAGTTGTGTTCACCAAACCCTCTTGGTGAGCACATCACACCCTAACTTTACTCTATGTAATACCTTTAGGTTGCTTTCTCTTTTGAAGCTATATTTTGGCACCATATGGGTGGTACCTGAACTCATCTCTTTTGTATTGGTCTCTATGTTAAATAATTAATGTGTTTAATAAATTAATTATTTGTTATGTTTTTGGATTAAGATATAAAATTATCAATTTATTTGTAGTAGTAGTAGTAGTTTTTTTGCCTGCTAACACAGTGAGTAATCCTAAATCTTTTCCTTAATACTAAGCCACAAATACTTGAGCCTAGTAACTAAAATAATGGCATTGAAGCCTATACAAGAAGTAGTGGATGAACAACAGTATTAGACTTCATCTTTGTCTCCTCCTTGGTAGATCAGAAATAAAACTGCTATTATTTCAAAGGAATAACAAGAATGTGTTATTCCGATTCTAACAGTTTAAATTTTTTCATGTACAGATCTCAACAAAAATTAACGGTTAGAATCAAAATAATAGGTTCCGTTATTTCTTTTGGAATAACAGCATATTTCTTTCTTGGTAAATCATCATCTGACTATCTTAGTAACTCTGGGTTCCACACCCTCAGAAGTAGCAAATTACCATTGTTAAAATATAAGTAGATTATTTTTTTGTAGAAATTTGGTGCAGCATTTTATTTATAAAATTATAACTGTTTTATACTTTTATTTTACCTTGAACGTAATTATTACACAAAAACGTTCATTTCATTTATTTATAAAATTATTTTGATATCTTTGACTCAATTTGATGAATTAGGATCGACTGAAATTCTTAATAAGATTTTAGGATCCTGTGATCTGCTCTCCTTCTCTATCTCTCTCATTGGAGGAGAGAGAGAGAGAGAGGGAGCAAGGATCACAGGATCTGAAATTTTGCCAAGAATTTCAGCAGATTTGCACTCCAATTTGGTGCACTGATTGGCTCATTGCCAGGAACGAGTCAAAAAGGTCTTCCAAGTTCCAATCGAACTTGCCTAACAGAGAGACTTTTCAATTCAACCCATTACCATTTGTCAAGAGTTGTTCTCCTATCTAATTATGCTGCCTCCAAAAATCTTTGTCCGTCCAATTTCGATCGGACAGTTAAGGTTAACCTTAATTATATATCTGTTATTTTATTTTTTTCTCTTCATGACACGTCTGATTAATATAAACCGTACGATCTTCGATGGACGATTCGGATAAGAGATTCAAACTACTGGAGAGTAGCCGAACCCCATTATATCTTTTTTTTTTTCTTTTTGAGAAAACCATTTATATCTTTCTTTTAAATCCAGTGGGCTAACGGGGCCCACTAAAATTCACAACCGCGTCGGATACATTTCAAAAACAAAAGGTCCCAATATCCTAAAGTAACCTAAAGTTTGATTTTACATCCGTACCGTATGATCAGAATCCGCACCAATATTAAAGGGTCCCGAGGATACCAACTTGGAAAGAGTTGGCCCTGATTCTGATCGTGCGGCTGTGATCCAAAATAAAATTTGAGTTACTATAGGGGATCTGGACGCCGAAAATGATGTGTTCATCCACGTCGGATAAAGAGGCACATAAGCCTTCTTTTTGCCAAATAAATAATCACTCAGCGCTCTCTCGCTTCTTTCTTTCTTTCTTACCTCCTTGAACTCCTCTCTTCGAATCGCTATATATTTTTTCCATGGCGGCGCCTCCGACTGATGTGTTCAAACTGGGTTTCGTCGGCGCAGGGAACCTGGCGGAGAGCATCACACGTGGCGTCATCAAATCGGCCGTTCTACCGGCGACCAGCATCAGGACCACTCACCACCGAGCCGAGCGCCGCTCCCTCTTCGGTTCTTTCGGCTGCCGCATCCTCGAAACCAACGCTCAGGTTTTATTCTAGTATATAGGTGATAGTTTCAATTTTCTTTTAATAGTTTGTTTGAGATCGTTGGATCATTGAAGCGTCTTCTTTATTTTTCCAATTTTGTCGATAGTCGTTGTAGTGCTAATTTATTACCCGAAAATTGACAGATCGACTTATGATTAGTCATGATTGTACTGCATGGGAACAAATCTTGACTTAATTCGCTGTTCTCTTACTTAATTAAATTTGTGTAATTCGGTCGTTTCATGCAATCATGCTTAATTAATTAATTTGTTTACATTTGAGCTTAATTTCATGTTTTTTATTATTTTATTTCCTGTCAACTTTCGTAGTGTGCTTGCATATGTTTCAATGTTGATATTTTCTCAAAATTGTCACTTGACAGGTGGTTGAGGACAGTGATGTAGTTATCATTTCAGTGAAACCTCAAATAGGTATGATTTTTCTTGTGCCATTTAATTATGCCAAAATATCCTTAGAGATATATATATATATTTTTTATAATTTAGAAAAGTAGTTCCATGAGATGGAAAGAGTTGCCTGACTCTGTGGACTACTTTTAGATGATTTGTTTTGCTAATTTCTATGTTAACACATTGCTATAAACTACTGCAGTTAAGCAAGTTTTAACAGAGCTTAAACCTTTCTTTACAAAGGATAAACTTATAGTGTCAATAGCTGCCGGGATCAAAATGAAAGACATAAAGGTTTGTTAACAAATTACTGGGCTTTTATTTATTTCAAATTTTCAATATTTAGGATTCCATGTTTTTAATTTCAAAATACTAATTTGCAAGTAGTAAAATGTAAAAGTGCTTGGATTATTGAAAATAGTTACCTGAGTACACTCTATAAACAAGCATTTCGTTTTATACTTTTATTTTGTTCTATATGGTGCTGATTATATGGAAAAATGCAAAAGAAGAATGATCCTTAATCAAATTCATTTAAGAACAGAAAATGTGTTTTTACTAAACTTCTCATTTAATGACCTATATTTGCTTTCTGTTTTTTTAGGCTTGTTATAATTTTTTTACTTTTATCCTATAATTTTGCTGAAATTTGTAAATTTTAATTCAGGAGTGTGCTGGTAAAAGTCGAATAATCAGAGTAATGCCCAACACTCCTTCAGCTGTGGGTCAAGCTGCATCAGGTAAGATTACAATTCTCAAATTATTTGTTGAATAGAATCATAAGATAGTTCTGCAATCCATGTGAATCCAGCCGAACAATATCCTTAGATTGGATTATCCAGCCTCCTTGGTGCCAAGTTGTAATCCAAGGTCTAATGGAGGAGTCTCCTCAAGGGCTAAAAATGACTTTGCCTCCTTGAGACCTCTTATTTATCTGTTTGCTGTATGGTCTTCTGCTGTCATTGTTTAGACTATAACCAAAGCATAAGTTTGGTATAGTTAGTTTAGGGAAATGATATTGGATAGTTAGTTTAAGGGGATTGAATATGGTAAAGTTTCAGTTACAGTAGTTTGTAACTAAATTGTATTCATTTCTAGCCTACCCCAACTTATTTGGGACTAAAGGCTTGGTTGTTGTTGTTGTAACTAAATTCTATTCCTGTTTTTTCTGTTGCATGACCTCCTGGAATCATAAAAAATGACGTGATATGACATTATTTGGATAAGAATTCAAATGAAAATTTGTAATTGATGCTATGTATTTAACAAGAACAATCATAAAAAATTTCATTGAACTTTTAGTTCCAGTTATTGTGGATCAAGTCTCATGTTAGTTTGTATGATTTCTTAATCCTTACCTCCTAGTGGGTACCTATATGTTATTCTTCTTTGTATTTGAGGCAAGTAACCCTTAATTGTACAGGCCAAGTTCGGCAATAGCATATCTTTTTTTCTTTTTGTGTACTGGCTGAAAGTTCCTTAAGTATGTTCTTTCTGTGTTCTAAAATAAGATTAAAGAAACTTAGTGATCATAAATATTAACAAGTGATTTATCAAATCCAGTGTTTTGTATGGGGGAAACAGCAACAAAGAAAGATGAAGAACGAGTTGCCAAATTGTTTGGTGCAGTCGGCAAAGTGTGGACTGCGGAGGAGAAATATTTTGATGCTATTACTGGCTTGAGGTATCCTAGTCCCAATTCCCAATTCTCTCTTATATTTATTACTTTTGTTATTTGTATAACTCAATTTTTTTCTTGTATGGTTTCAGTGGAAGTGGGCCTGCTTATATATATTTGGCAATTGAGGCTTTGGCCGATGGAGGGGTTGCTGCTGGTCTTACTCGTGACCTTGCTCTTGGCCTTGCTTCTCAAACTGTATGTGGTACTAGAAAGTGTTTAGGTTATAAGAACAAAATTGAAATTGTTATTTTGACAGATGAATTAAAATTTGAAAAGAGGGCCGGGATAGAGGGGGCATATTACTAAAAGTTAATTATGAAGTAACCTCTGCCAAGGTGGGAATTTATATCCTTGGTCCTATGTTCTAGAGCTATAGTTCTCTTCGGAATAAATATATAATCCAATATATTATAAAACAGAAATCCCAGGAAAAAGTTAACCTGCTTATGTTTTCTTTGCTAAATGCTATCCAGTTCTTTTAAATTGGTAAATGACAGAAATGGGCGTAACAGCCTGTACATACTGGTACTTGACCTGACTGATATTATGGTTTATTGCTAGTGATGCTAAGATTTTTCTTGTAAATAATGATGATATCTTTTTCTCAATTAACTTTCTTCATCATAGGTTCTTGGAGCTGCTGCAATGGTAAATCAAACAGGAAAGCATCCCGGTCAACTTAAGGATGCGGTCACTTCTCCAGCAGGAACTACAATTGCGGGGATTCGAGAGTTAGAAAATGGTGCATTTCGTGCTTCTCTAATAAATGCTGTTGTTGCTGCTACCGATCGATGCAAGGAGCTATCACAAAGTTAGGTCCTAGGATATTCATAGATTGAGAAATAAATCCTTATTGCGAGGAGAACTTGGCTTTCTGAATTTTTGTTTTGTTGAGAATTGTCATATTCGGTTCTAGATATTACTCAACTATCGTCATTCAAATTGAAAACGAAAATATGTATTGAGGGAAATTTTAGTCGTAATATAATATATTTTGCACAAACAATTAGGCTTGAATATAATTGTTTTGTGAAGACCTTAATTTATTAGTTGGAGGTTTGAATAAGTTTGAACCTCATGTTGCAACTAATGGAAATACGTACTTTGCTCTCTTCAAAGCAAAATTAATCCGAAATTTTTATTAATAACATATAAAATAAATGAATTAAACAAACTAACATGGTTTTCAACTAATTTTTAAAAGTAATATTTTTATTGAATAATCTAATGGAAATTATGAACAAGGGGTAATAAAAAAGTTATATAATCGGGAAATTCTGAGCAAGCGGTAATAGAAAAGTTATAATTGAGATAATTCAGCGGAAGCTGCGGAACTATCAAATTTTTAACTTTTAAAATACTAAAAGAAGCTATTCAAAACCAATTCAGCAGTTTTGCTATGCATTATTACTGGATTATTCAACGGTAGGGTTACTCTTGAAAAATTGTTGAAAATTATGTTATTTTTTAATTCATTTATTTTATAGGTTATTAATAATTTTTTTGAAAAACTAACTCTTATCTGGAAAATTCTTCCCAATTGTACAGACTTTCATGAGAACTAGTGCTACTCTTCATATGGTTTTATCCAAAAAAAATTTTTTAATCTTTTTTTACAAATGATTAATTGTCTAATTGGATATCCAATAATTCTTTGAGTGCAGTTTCTTTCCATCTTTCTTCTCATTTGTTTTTAAATGTTCCATCTTATTTATTTAAATACAGTGCAATCCCTATTACGACATAAGAATATTTTTTTCAAGGTAAATTACAGAAGTAACTGATAAGCCGATGTTATCTTCCCACTAACAATTGTATTAAAATAAAGTAAAGTTTTTTTTACAACGCCTCCATCTAATCAACTAAGTAATGTGGAGATATTATCGTACGAAATGTTATGCTTGTTTGTAAGTATTTCGTTCGTATATTAAATAGTTAGTACCTGAAAATAAAACTTTGGAAATTAATTTGTTAGTTTTTAAGAATTAGTTTTCATATCCTATTAAAAAGAAAAGACTACATTTATTTTCCAGTTGTTATTCTTCTGAAAATTTTAAATTTGTTTAGTTCCAAGAAAATCATCTCACACTTTATTTATATACTTTTATCTAGCAAATCACTTCACAATTTATTTTTAAGACATGAACAAATTACGTTTGGAATAAAAAAAAATACAGAATTTATTAATTTTTTATATTTACTAATACTCTGCCAAATTTAAATTTGACCCTCTGAATAATTTTTCTATTGTCCGACTATTTGATTAATTGATCAAGAAAATGTATAAATTTTAGGGGTGAAAACAAAGCGGATAGTAGTAAAACCATATCATATCTCCTTTTATGTTTTCAAATATGAATACATATTAGATATAAAAAAGATACAAATATGAATATGAACTGAAAATAGATATTTATTAAAAAATTATTAAGAAATACTAAAATTCGTAATATATATCTAATTATAATGATCAATAACATAACTTTTTTATAATTTCTATTAAAATATATAATATATATTTACTATTTAAATACTTAAATACGGATAATTCACCCATAAAACTATATATCAGTATCCATAGCACAAAGATATTCAACATATCATTTAATTTTTCGAACAGGGACCGGACATCATCGAGCAGTTTGCGCCCCTAATAAATTCTCTTCGCAAGTCGCAACAAAGATTTATTAATATCCTGAATAGGGGTGTGAATGACATCTTTTATCTGTTTATCCAACTCGTACCGTATCCGATAAGACGAATATAGGTAAGTTTTTTTTTCGTAAATTTATCGGGTACGGATACGGATAAAGATTTTTTTCCATTATCAAAACAGATAAGAGTACGGCTAAAGCCTATTTCGTACCCGTTACCTGATTGGATAATTATATATATTATATATTTTAAATTTTTAATTAGTATTGATTTATTATCCTCCAATAGTCCAACCGCCAACTCTTTATCTTGAAAAACAAAGTTAAACATAATTAACCATTAAAGCATTCCACGCTTTCCAGTAATTCCAAAAAGTTTAAAAGCCTATTATTACACCAATATTTCTTAACAGTTTAGAAGAAAAATATTATCTCTCCAAGCACTAAACAATAGCATAGATACAAAAGATGACATCTACAAAAGATTCTGACATTGCCGAGCAAGATATAGTCATACAGTAGCATAGATCATGATGACGAGTAAGAATGAAAAATCTTTTGTATATTTCAATTTCTTTTTTCTTTTTTGAAAATTTCCATTTATATATAGTTGTTAGTATTTCTATGATACTTGTATTTGCAAAAAATGCAAGCATGCAACGTTAGTATAAGAACAGACTAAAAAAATCAAGGGCAAACCCTAGTTTTTATAGGCAATATTCAACTTTCTGTTTGAGTTTTTGGTTTGATTGTTTTTGTCTCTTTATGAATTATGATATTTATTTTATTTTATTTTATTGGTTTATTAAGATTTTTTCTCTAGTACTGATGAGTACATAACAGAAATGATGCAAAAATGTTTCAGTTTAATTCTAAATATATTTTAAGTATTAATTATTATTTATTCGCTACCTTTTCATTATTCGATAACTACAACTACAACGAGTAACAGCAAAATATAAATAAAAATAATTTGTGATAGGTACGGATATGAAAATGCTTTCACCTGACTCTTACCGTACCGTAGCCGTTGACACCCCTAATCCGGAAGGAGAAGTGACCGCATCCTTCACTTGACCGGGATGCTTTCCCGATTTATCATTGCAGCAGCTCCAAGAACCTATGATGAAGAAAGTAAATTGAGAAAGCAGGGTGGGAATCTGATGTGTGAATCCCAATACGACTAACACGAAATTGTGGTGCAATGGTCTGTCATGAAAAGAAAGTCCGTGTCCCCTCAGGTACCTGAGGCACAATCTAACAAAACAGACGGGCCAGATTAATCTCAGCTGATTCAAATTAGATCCGGTGCTTATTAAAGCAATGGGGACTGCTATGAGGATTCGTGCCAGATAAAAAGAACGGTTAAGATTTGACACTTGTACCTCAGGTACCTGGGGCGATACGGATTCCTGTCATGGAGTGCTCTAGAAGATAATATAGCAATGGATGCTGACATTAACACTACAAACTTTGTTATTAACACAACATTTTAAAATTTTATGATTTTATAGACAATTAATTTAATCCCTCCTTAAATCCTCTTCTAACGATTCTCTTTCATTCAAAGTTGCCTTTCCTTGTCTTGATTTCTATTCGAATTTCCATAATTGATACATCCTTTTCTTCTAAAATGATTACGATACTCAAGTTATTTCAGAAATTGTAATTTTTCTTTTTCAATTGAGCGGGTAAGGAAACAAATTTACCCACTATAAATGAGGAAAAATAGCCTTTGAAGGGAAATTGATCAAAGTTCAGAACAAATCATTGAGTGTGAATTTCAGTTTTAATTATGTCATATTGTCATGCCATATTGTTTGGGGTGAAAACAAAATGGATAATATCCAATTCGTATTTGGAATATTAGATGTAAATATTTTAATATCCGTGTGAATATGGATACTAATATGGTTTTACGTTTCAATTATCCGAATCTGAATGGTAGTATATACCATATATTTTAATATTTATTATAAAAATATTATATTATTCACCATTATAATTAGATAAATATTATGAACTTTAGTATAATTTAATATTTTTTATATTATTTTAATAAATATCCAATGCTTATCTGTATCATATCCACTGATATTCGTATTAGGAAAAGAAAAATGAGATATTGATAGTGCAATTGTTTTGAAATACCAAGCACTCATAACAGTTTTTGGATTGCTAAGGTGGGTTAAATAGCCAACACAGTTACCACATATTCACATAGCGCCTTGAAATACAGAACCCATTAGGTTTTTTCCAAAATTTAAAAAAAAAGGAAAAATAAGAATTTGATTTGGGGTGAAATTAGTAAGATAATATCCAATCCGCCAATATGTATTCAGATATTCGATATCTGAATATTCGTGTAGATAAAAATACTGATATGATTTTACGTTTCAATTATCTGTATTCAAATAATAGATATATATCATATGTTTTTAATATATATTATGAAAAATTTATATTATTTATTATTATAAAAATTTATGTTATTTTATCGACTGTCAGACCCACTGCATTAAAACAAGACAATACAAACTTACCAAATGTTACAACCCAGCTATTCCAAAACTTGTATTGAAACCTACTCAAACAAAGCTACAAGTAAAACACTAATATCATCTCAAATAACTAAGCACAAAACCTTAGTTAAATCTTCTAGTAAAACAACACCAAAGCTCCAATTAGAAGCAGCAATCACAATCAAAAGGGCAGAGTGGAGTTCCACCAGCATTGGAATTTGCAAACCCAAGCTCCTCGGCCGAGTAAATCGCCAATCCATCATTCGTCCTACGCCGCCTAGCCTTTGCCTCGGGTCCCTCGTCTAAAACCTGATCTGATCCGCCTTTCTTATTCTTCTTCTTTATCTTCTTACTCTCCCCATCTCTTTTCACCTTCTTCTCTGGCTCGCTTTGTTCTGTCTCTTCCGAGGGTTTCTCCTTTCGCTTCTTGGACTTTGTGGCTTGGAAAATCTCGTCGATCTCGTTAACGGGTTTGGGAGATTTGCTATCGGGTTTAGGATTTTCGTCGGGAAGGGTTTTTCCCTTTTTCGTGGATTTTGAGGCGGGCGCCATGGGAGACGAGAGAGGGGCAACCGAGGGAATAGGAGGCGGGACCCGCAGAGATGCTGCTTCAGCTGGGTCGGGGGAGGGTCGCTGGGAAGAGAGTAAATGCACGCCTCCAGTATTCCTGCTACTGGAGATCATTTAGCTTTACAATTGTGCGATCCGCGAAGCGTATATAAACGCAGAATAATACTGTCTTTTAAGTTTTAATATTAGTATTTTTTATCTCCGATTCAAATATCTCCTCTATATTATGCATCTTAAATTGAATAGACTGTTCTGAAACTCTAACGGCCATGATTGATTTATCTAAATTCGGATTGAATCTGAACCGTCCAGTTAAATAATCTGTCTTTCTTTGATTAAATATATCCTTTATATGTGTAGAAGTCTAAATTTAGTTCAAATTGAACCCGCTACATGTATAGACACACATTTTGTCCCAAATATGTTTGTTTTGCACCGTTGGATCTGAATCAAAAATCGTGTTGATTGAATATCAGATGTGCAATTTTTTTCGCTGGGACGCTTGTTGCCCGTCCCCCTCCCGATCACTTCTTTCTAAAGAAAAAGAACGAGAAAAAGAAATCTAATCGCCTCAGCCATCTCTCTCGCTCTCTCACCTGACCCGCGCCGAGCCATCTCTCACCTTCCTTCACCGTTTGCACTGCGACTCTGGAGACAGAGAGAGAGATGAAGAGAGAAGGGGAAGAAGGATCGTTGTCAAAGGGATGGAGTTGCGAGACGAACTGGACAGTGGCGAAGGGATCGTCGTCTCTTTCCTGTCGACACCTCCGACGAAGGGATGGAAACCCGTGGCGGCTCTCTCGCTTACATCTGATTTTCTCTATCCTAGGGTTTCTGAATATACTCCGCCCTTATCCCCTTACTCAGTTACATAGGGTTTTTCTCCCTTCGCTACAGTCACAGGTGAGATTTTTCTATTGAAGCCCAGTTTCCCGTTTCCTTCAATTTGCTTAATTTTTCAATTTTTCTGGCGAGTTCTTTGGGGTTTTTATTTGCTTAGATTTGAGATTTTTCTATTGAATCTCGGGTTTCCTGTTTTCTTCAATTTGGAGCTGCAACCTCTCTTTTTTGTGAAATTTAGGGTTTATTGTGAAATTTGTGAATTAAGGGTTAGGATTGAGCGATTGAATTTGAAATTTTTGTTAAATTAGGTTTGAATCAAGTTGAAGAGGGTTATCTTTTGGATTTCCACACAACAATACATTTCGGTAAATAAGTTGAAATTGCTAGGTGTTTCTTCAACTGTCCGTCATGCATATATTTTAGTACCAAGAATGCATTCCAACCCATATATTTTGAATCTCTGTTCAGAGCATTTCTAAAAGTACCATTTAGAGAGGTTTTTAATGTGAGTTTTAAAAAGGGCATTTACATATATTTTAGAGAGGTTTATATCCGAGTTTGTTTACTGGTACTCGACAGTACCAGTCATTCATGCATGTATATTTTTTTAGGGTTATTCTTGTCAGTTTGATCTTTGCATTGATCATACAGTCATTTTGCCAATCTTGGTGTAGTAACATGTACATTAATTTCTATCAAATTCTCATATAATATTAATATGTTCAATAAATTTTGGGTTCAATTTAATCAAACTGATATTTTGGTACAATGCCTATGCCTGTTCTGATAATGCAAGGAAGCATCTGGTAGAACTTTGTAAGATGGAATATCCAAAATTTCTCAAATTATTTCCTTTTCATTTATGGTGTACAGGTATTATAGTATTGCCTTTCACAGGGTATGATGCACAAAGATGTAAAGCCGCACAATGTCATGATTGACCATGAGATGCGCAAACTTTGACTGATAGACTGGGGCCTTGCTGAGTTGTACCACCTTGGAAGAGAATATAATGTTTGTGTCGCCTCCAGGTACTATGAAATATGTACCGTATCTGATTGGCATTTTATATTGGTACCTTACCTGATGGATTTTGCCTCTTGTCAGTATTTTTTATTAAAATACTTCTTTGATTTAATAAATATTCAATAAAAGAAATTGCCAGAAGTAACCCTGCAGTGCAATCAAATATACTAACGCCAAAAGTATTTGTTTTGATGCATTATTTTGACGTTAGGTATGGAGTTTGGAATGAATTTCTTGGCAGAAGACGGCATGAGTGCAGTTCTTCAAGCAACCCTAACGAAAATTATAGGCTTCGGTATAACGGCAAACATGCATATTACTGGTATAACTCCTACATTTGGTCATAATAAAAAAAAATAGAAGCTTCTACACAGGTACACTAACCATTCATCTTGTTTGTACCAACAGGTAACTTTAATGGATCTAAGAATATGGCTAAATGGATGGATTTTGATGTTGATTTGCTTAATGTTATCTTAGGTAAATCTGTTAAGTTAATTATCCTTGGGGCAAATTATGTTCATGGGAATTTTTTTATTGAAATGCTTCTTTTTCTTTGAAATGATATTGTTTCTCATGCTTGCACATGGTTTCAAGTATTTCTTTATTTTTGTTCAAATCTGGTTGCATATTTAGTAAGGCCTTGGGCAGTTAAATTCAATGCATCTTAGATCATGTTTTGTTCTTTTTATTAGCTAGGTTTTATGCATACTTTTAGAAACCTTGATAAATGGGAAACTGTTGTCATAGCCTAATAGGTTCCTTTCTCTCTATACACATTCTTACCATAATTAACCCTTTGAAAATGAACAAAAGTAATTTTCAAAATTTGTAGGTTCAGTTTGTAGTTACTTCATTTCATGGTTGTCAGTACCCTTTATTAACTAAGAATCATCCTATTTCTCTAAACACATGCTTACTTGGTATGTACCAAGTAGTACTGGTATGCATGTTTATGTTCATTTGTTGTACCAGGAAACCATCTAGGGCAACAGATTGGTCTCCGCTGGCCATATGGACATTTAGAGGATGCTGATTTTATCAACTCTGATGGTGCTGCCATGAACAAGCTCTTGCTTGAGGTAAATTTTTACAACTGCTTGTTCGCATCTTACTGATAGTTCCCCACTCAGATAGATATATATTAAGCAGAGCTCAACTATATTGAATTGAAGTCCTTTGCTCTTGCTTGTTCCATTGCTTGTTGCAAGAAAACGAGCAATAAAACAGTGAATGAAATTGTTATTGTATTTTTTTTCAATCTACACTTGCAAGTTTATTTTTAAAGACAAACAATTCCAACATTGAGTTCTGAAATTCAAAAATATTTTTCATATGTTATTTGAATTTTCTTACCTCAATTTAGGCAAAATCAAAGATGACACTTTTCACGGGAAGCTCAAGAGTGGCAGAGAAATTAACTACTGATTTGAAAGGTCACATCAAATTAGAAGATGCAGGTTTTGATTGGAAAATACTTGGTCCTGATGTTCAGATATAAAGAAAGTTAACTAAAAAAAATTAACATAAGCTCAATATATATGCTGACAAATATTATTTTTTAAATCTAAATGTAGGTTGATTATTTGCTTTATCTTTTGTTCTTTTTTTTTTTGCTTAATTCTATATGAATATCAATAACAAAATCATTTCATATTTTATTCAATTTTATAATATGTCCCCGTCGCAACGCACGGGCTCGATACTAGTATATAATTATGGATAGAATTAGATATGATTTTATTTATTTATTCAACTCAAATTCGAACTCTGACTCAGGTAATTTTGATACAAGTTTTTATAAATTAATTAATATTAATGTTTAAATTTGAAACTAATATATGTAGGAACGAATGTTATAATATCTCAAAAGAATACGTAAGTAATTGTATACCTTGATTAAAAGACCGTCATATTACTATTTAATTTAGAGTTATTAGTTTAATTTTATTATTGTGTTCCGTTATATTATTGTGATCAACAATATAAATTTAATGTAAAATAATGTTTCCAAATTATATTATACTAAAAGTTTTTAGGAAAAATGTTAAAATTATTAATAATTATAATTGTAAGGAAAAAGAGATTCATAAAGTACTTTCAGGAGGAGGGTTAAAATGCATCATTCCTTTTGTGCTTTTAATGTGCACCTTCCATTCATATTTTCATTTTCAAAGTTCAAATAGTTGATTCGAACCTTCCAGCGTGTTCTTCATATTAAAATGTGCTTGGAAACCAAATTTTATATTTTTTAGAAATTTTTTACTATTTTTTCAGAATTTTTGAAAAAATTCAGCAAAGTGATGATTTTCAAAAATTCTGAAAAAATAGTAAAAAATTTCCAATAAATGTAAAATTTGGTCTCCAAGCACATTTTAATATGAAGAACACGTTGGAAGGTTCGAATCAACTATTTAAACTTTGAAAATGAAAATATAAAAGAAGGATGTATATTAGGAGCACAAAAGAGATTGTGCATTTTAACTCTCCTCTACTTTTAGATACGTTCTGAACTCTCAAGATGGTGAAAAAATAAAATGACAGGATTGTTGGCATAAAAAAAGAAAAAAAGAATTACAGCTTTACACAGCGATAGTGAAGAGAAAAAAGAACGAGAAAAATTGAAACTAAAATTAGTCATCCGAATTGCCCTCGAGAAAAATATTCTATCTAGCTTGAAATCTCACTAATTCGAATTAAAAAAAGTGTCATCCAAACATGCTCTCGAGAAGTTCGGTAGGTATGTATTATATTATATTTTCTAAAGTATAAACTGTCTTGTACCAATGCACACGTGTCATTGTTATTTGTAGGTTTGATGGAAGTGTTTTTTTTTTTGAAGTATAAAGTATAAACTGAAATAGTTATCTTTTGAAAAAAATATTATCTTTCTTGTTAAGTCCATTAATGTTCTTTTAAGAATAGAACTAGACGTTCTTAATCTCATAAAAAAATTAAATTGATTCCAAAATATATTGAACTGATTTCAGATAACAAGTAACTTTTTAGTTTCATTTTCAATGAAACAGGGCAACAACTTTTTTTTTCACAAACAAAAATTTCGAATGACTTCAAACTATGGAAATTAATCTACTTGTAACCACCGAGTCTTTCTTTTTTCTAAAAAAAAGGAACAAAAGAATTCAATCTTATTTTATGAGTGCTATGTTTACATGTCAATTTTTTTAATTAATATTATAAGATCAAGCGGTAAAAAAATAGTTTATAAGTTAATTAATATATTTATTTTTCATATTTTTTAACTTCTTAGCTTTATACTTAATTAATTAAAAAAATTAATGTGTAAACATAGTACTTATCATGTAGATTAGTTTCACAATTTAAATTTATTTTTTAAAATCAATCCTATAAATTTTAATATTGATTTCACCAAAATTGTTAGTTAGCTTAAGAACGTTGACCGGTCTTGTCGCACCGGTTTGCGAGACCTGACATTATTTTTCCCGAACAATTGTTATCAAATTTATAGCTAATAAGTTTTTTATGAAGAACTACAAAAATATTTAGATGGAGGTTTTGAATGTTTGGTCCTTAAATTGCAAATTTGTTTTCGGTGGTTTCAAATTTTTTTTTTTGTGCCTCTTCAAAATAAAATCTTCACGATCAGAAAATATTATCAATGTTACTAATTCTATGAAAATTAGTGGATTTTTCATATGGATTTATTTTTAAAAAAATGATGATATTATTATTAGCATTATATATTCAATTCTTTGATTGCAATCTTTTTTTTTTTCCTTTTCTATAAATTGTTTAATTTTTAAGTCAAATAATATTGCAAATCATATTATGTCTTACATTATTCATTTAAAAAAAAAATACGAACCAATCAATTGATCTTCTCATCCGTAAATTTTGTAACGCATGAAATTTGTATATAAAACAAACTGTTATATTAATAAGTAAAATACACTTGATATCCTCTATCGAGTTTAAAAAAAATATTAAAAGATGAAAAACAACTTTTTACAAGATAATGTATGTTGTTATTGAAAATTTTAACTCTTCTAAATATATACTCTATTTGTAATGTAAACCAACTAATAATACTTAATTAATTTTTAGAAAACATTAAATTAATCTTTTTATTTTTCTCAAAACAATTTATCATAATTTATCAATGTTTAACTCTTATTAGTAAAGTCATTCTAATTTATTTATATTAAAGGAAATAGATGAAAGACTCAAAATTTCTTCATAAAACCGGTGTCTTTGTTGCTGATATTTTTAAAATATGAACTATGTTTAGGTAAAAATATTTAATAAATTTGTATCAAATTTTGTTAATTGATACAGTCATGTTGGTTTGATAATTGTTATTATACACATTTTCATATTGTATAATTAAATTAAATCTTTTGTCTACTCAGTTATCTCCAACACCACATTATTAACTTTGACAAATGAAACAATTAATTGAACTACATTATTTATACTTATTTGAATAAATGAGTTGCATTAAATTTATTCAGATCTATGCGATGCTCCATGTATTTATCCGAAATTTTTAAATATACCATAACTCAAAAAAGATAAATCAAACCATCATGTTTTTTGAAACTTTCAAATTTTGACACGGCTGCATCCCAAAATGTAGCCACTTTTCTGCGGGCCGTATCAAGAGGATGCGGCCACCTTTTTTTTTTTTCCTTCTCATGCAGTTCAATTTGAACGAAAAAAGGGGTGGTCACATCTAGGGGATGTGGCCCGAAAAAAGGTGGCCACACCTAAGGAATACGGCCGTGTCAAAATTCGAATTTTCCAGAAATCGTGGTTGTTTGGTTTATTTTTTTGAGAGCATGGTATATTTAAAAATTTCGGTGTATTTATAGACATATGTTTAACAAATCATCTCACATGCATGATTTTCTCACACTTTTTTACTTTTTGTCAAATTTATGCATTGTTCTCGTGAAACTAATTTGTCCTATTATTCTTGGCAACTTATGTCACAATCTGTTATCCTTGTAAAACATATGGCAAAGACGTGTCGATCCTGATACGACTAACATGACATATTGTGTCGTGTGGTGGTCTGCCATGATGGAGTGTGAATTAATGTGAATTTCAGTTTAAGTGGGTCATGCCAGATGGATTGTTTTAAAATACCAAGCACTAATAACAGTATTTAAATTGTCAGGTCGGTTAAAATAGCCAACATTGGCAGAACTAGAAAATTTGATTAGGAAAGGCTAAACTATTAAATACATAATATGTTAAATGGACAAAAATAATGTGGTCACTGAAAATTGAACCCAATATCTTTTAAACACCAAGTAGACCTTCAACCACTAGACTACAAGCACACATTTGTCATTTTATGAAGGGCTAATCTATATAAAATCTTTAAACAAATGAAACTTTAATTAAATTTCAATATACATTATTAAAATTTTAAAATGATAGGGATGGTAGCTAAGCCTTAGATCCACCACTGATAGCCAACACAGTTACTACATATTCACATAGGACATTACGATACAGTATTCATTAGGTTATTGTCCAAAATAAAAATAAAAATAAAAAGAAGAACACTTATGCTATAATTTGAAATAAATATCACATCCTAAAACCTTACATAAAGTCGCGAGACCATTTGTCCCCATACCGATCATGCGCATGCCTGATAGTTGGCACCTCACTAAAATGGAGTGTGTCGGGCTCAATGCCATAATCAGTCAACGGCCTGTGCTCTAAAACCTCATCATGCTCAGCCACGATTTCTGGTATCTCCACCTGCCCTTTTCGCATGTCCTCCCAAAGGTACTCCACTCTGCTCACATACTTTATTTTCCAGTACAGCCTACAACAAATTAAACAAATTAGTAAAGGGATGAGTGATATAAGAGAGACAGAAAGATGGATCAAATGTTCACTGCATTGATTGTCTTGATTACATGTACAAGAGTAGTATTTATAGAAAAGTGATACAATTTAACTATTGTTAATAATGACTAAGGTAATTGACAGAATTCTGTTAGAGGCTGTTATATCCTAATCAGTCTGTTGAGGGCACAGCATCATCTTGAGGAGTAGCCTCATCCAGTGGCAGAGGACTGGAGATTTCCGATGCACTTGTAACAATTAGCAAAAATAAAGCAAATTAAGTCCCATTATGCAGGTTTTCTGGTACCTTTACTAGTTATTTAAACCCTAGCAAAAACACGATCATAACTAAATTAGCCAAAACAGATTCCTAAGAAGCATACAAAAGGCACAAAAACTGTATAGTACCAGTAAAAATCTGGCATGGTGCTGTTAATTATACTTGTCAAATGAAAGAATCCAAAAGGTAGAAATAAAATAGGGAAAAGATCTGACCCGCCACTAAGGAACCAGCGGCCAAGAGTGGCCATGGCAAGGCGGGAATATATGCCCGGGTGAAGAAAATAGACGACTTTGAGTCGTTCCTTTGCATCAGAAGGGAGTTCTTCATAAATCCACCTCAAGACTGACATTCCAGGGTTGTTATCTCCTGATTGCACCTTGCTATGCATGTACAATATGGAAAATGGTCCCTCTGCCAGATCCATATGTACTTTTTGAATTACATATTTCTTTAGACGCTCTGCATTAACAACAGGTGCTGTAGAAGGGGCAAGATGTATACATAGTTAGAATGTCAATTTTTTTTTCTAAAATTATTTTATAGTTTTTAGTTTGTTTCCATCAATTTGGTGCTTAATTCAATGATTTTGATCCACAACGCTTACTCCAACTTGAACTAATCATCGGTGGCAGCTAAGTAGCAATATAACATGAAAATTACAATGTTAACCCACAAGCCGTTTGAATTGATGATGGAAAATGGGAAAGAAATAATGAATTTCAATTAACTAACCAGGTAAGGAACCTAAAGAAACAATCAGATAGAAAATCGAGAGCACTTACAAGGAGGATAAGTCGAGAAGAACGAAATTTTCGTTCTTTTCTATTATCATCTTCAATCAAATGCATATACAAACTGAATAAGGTCTAACCATACATGATTTGAACCCAAACAATTGTTTGTGAATAAAACCTCAAGAGGGTTTCGGACCTGGGAAGAACTTGCCAACGATCCGAAGAATCCGATTCCCAGCCTTATCGGATCCCTCAAGGCGCATGAACTGGAGTTGTTCCAGATCCGAGAAGTCCTCTTCCATGCAATCATGCCACTGCCACGTCACCTCGTCGCTCTCCTCCGCAAGGCGGCGCTCCGACGGAGTGAGGAGGGAACGGCCGTCGATGCCGAGGTCCGACGCTAGCACCACCACCGATAAATCTTCGCCCGCCTCCCTTGTCGTCATCTCCGCCAATTTGGGCAGCTAAAGCTGTTTTGTTTTTTCCTTTTCTTTTTGGTTTAAGGTCTGCTTCAGTGACCGTACTCCATAAAAAATAATTTTATATTAGTAATACCATCATGGATTCATGGTGTTCATTAATTTTTTTTTAGTTATGATATTAGTTTGAGTGTAGGACTGTTCGGCCCTTAAATTTATCACATGAAACTAGATTATCCAATTGTTATACTCGTGACTTGTGAGGCACGATCTACCTATTAATTGCTTGGACTGGACCGGAAGTTTGGGCCGTGCAGAGTTTGGTTCGATACTTGGATGCATAACTAGGCCCGCTAAGATCGGTGTTGTTGCAAGACGAATGATTTCTTCACATGAGACTGCTGTATACATGGGCCTAAAGATACTGAGCAATGATTTCTTCACACAGCACATGAACAGTAAATTCAAAACAGTGTTGGATATGAATTGTGCTCTACCTGAAATAAAAAGGCTCTGTCCATATCTTTACCTGCCTTTTGTCTTCGCACCTTTTCTATGAGACTATGACGGACAATAACGTAAATAATTTGGATTTTTGTCTTTAATTATAAGCAAAAACATAACGATATATCTGAATTGTTCCGGCTACTATGATATCATTATCTCAGTTGTCGTATAACATTGACTTTAAAATTTATTGATAGATTTCAAATAACTAATTTAAATCGTTTAAATTAATTTACTTTATAAATAATATATTTTAATGCAATTTTTTTTTTCAAGTTCTTTTAATATTCAAGCTGTAAAAAATGTTGAAAAATAAATGCATTAAAAAAAACTTAAAAACTATCATATTTGACCGATTGACTTAATATGTAGTTCGGCAATCATAAATTTTACATGTAAACACACAATTAATGAAGTAAATCAGTTTGAATTCACTGTTTAAAGTTGATTCTAAAAATTTTAAATTAATATTATATAGATTAAAATAACACTAATATTATACTAGTCAGATTCTACCTTCAGAACTACATAACCTTTCGATTAGAGAGTTTGTAAGATGTAACTTAGTAGCCGCCAAATGCACACGTTCTCTTCATAACTAATATATGTGAAATATTAACCTATTGTTTCTCCCTTATTTTGAATAGAGAACAGTAATAATTTGGCCGAATTGTTTTAGTTATCACTTTATTATTGTAAAATTCTAATTTTACTATTAATTTATGCAAAATTCATATGTTACTATTCTGTGCACTGTAGTGGCATACATGATGGTATGGGTCTCAAATTGATGATGAAACAAAGAAAACTCACGTACAGCACCATCGTACATGGTAAGTTTTTAAGTTTACAGAAATCAATAATAAGGACTAATTTCAAAATATTGAGGTGATATTGTCGTAGCTAAACAAATTTCAGATAATTTGGTTCACAAACAATTACAAAACTATGCAGAGTTTAAATTATATGTTAATTAGCAATACATTTTGTATGTATATGCTGCAATGAAAAATACTAAGGTTGTAACTGTTTAAGTCTATCTCGATTAATATAATCTGATTAATTCAGTTCGAGCGGATTATAATTTAATTGGTTATGTGTGAATTGGATTTTGATTAACTCAGAAAAAATATTTTGAAATTTTGTAACAAAAAAAATTTAGTAAAATTCGACTCAACCATTGAACAATCTTTTTCACAAGAAAATTTGATTATCTATAACTATTTAATATAGAAATTATATGACATCTTCTTACATTTTTTTTTTAATTTGAAATTTGTTCTATGTTATTATTAATTTAAGTATGTTATATTTTCGTATATGTACTTAATTATTTCAATTATAACTTGTTATTATATTTTCATAACATTTTTTTAAAATAAAATTTGCCGAATCTGCAATCTACCGTTGAATTGAATAATTTAAATTTCAAAATTAATTACGAATTGATGATGTTATAAAACCCGACTAATAAATTAAATTGACAATGTATTAAAATTCAGACTTAGTCAATCCGAATATATCCAACCGACCGAAAATTTGCTGCTATTCCTTGAAAATAATAGGAACCTGTTATCCCGATTTCAACCATTCAAATTTTTATATGTGTGAATCTCAACAAAATATGTTTATTATGCACGAATCTGAACGAAGATCAATGATTAGTATCAGAGGTTCCTGTTATTCTAAAGGTATAACAGCAGATTTATTTCCCGGAGTTATACCCTGATGTAAAAAAATAAAAATAAAATATATCGCAGTGTCTAAAACCAAACCATCCCAAGTAAAATGGGATATTTTCCGAAAAGGTGATCTATTAGAATTTAGAACAAAGCAAAATCCAAAAGCCCAGTCTAATCAAAGGCCTACGTGGACATTCCCGCCACGTCGCCTCCTCCCAGTTATATGCGTGGCACCATGTATTGTCCCCATCTCCACCCCCGTCTGACAGACTGACACACTACCATTCCTAATTCCGAACAAAGCAGCAGCGATGAATCCTGGAGGCCTAGCCGCATCGGCGGCGATCAACCTGGGTCTCGCGGTGGTAGTGCTCTCTCTGTTCTCTGTTCTAAAGAGGCAGCCCTATAACTCTCCGGTGTATCTTGCAAAATGCATGTCCACCGGTGAAAGCATGCCGGGAGGTTGGTGCCGCTCTTCCTCTGCTCGGTGTGCCGTCCCCTCTTTCGCATGGATTCCTGCCGCCTTTCGACTCTCCGAGGAGGAGGTGATCAGGATGTGTGGCTTGGATGCATTGGTTGTTCTTCGTTTGTTCAAATTTGGGTATGGGTAGAATAACGATAGATAGTATATGCATGAGATTTTGAAGGGGTAATTACATTTCAGTTATTAGATGTTAATTTTGCATGCTTGCTTGAAAAAAGGGTGCTAAAATTAATTTAGAAATTTGCTTAGAAAAGGTTAATTACTCATCTCTGAGTATGGATTATATTTTTATTTTTAATTATGTTTCATCTTGTAGGATGAAATTTTTCTCTGTTTGTTCCCTTGTTGGATTGCTGATTCTCGTTCCAGTGAATTATGCAAGCCAAGAGAGTTCAGATAAAGCAAGGATCTCTCATTCCTTGGATTCCTTCTCAATTTCTAAGGTTGAACGGGGCTCCAACTGGTACAATATATTTTTAATATTGTTCAATTTATGTTATTTTATTTGAATTCAATGAGTTAATGCATCTTATTTGATACTCAGTATGTAAATGATCCAACGTTGGGACATAATTTTGATGGTTGTCTCATATAATTGAATCCTAAAAATACAAATAAGATACAAAGTAGGTTAAACTGTTTGTTGTGCCAGAGTGTATTATCAGTTAACTTTTGGGTACTAATGTAAGCATGATTTATTGGTTGTGATCTAAAAAGCTCTTCTTATTTTCTGTTTAATTTCAGGCTTTGGGTCCACTTTTCATGCTTGTGCATTATTTCATTCTATGTAACCTATTTGCTACATAAGGTAATTTTCTTGTACACAGGATAATTATGGGAACTAATTGCAACCATTTGATTAACTATGCAATTAAAAACATTCATTTTGGCTTTCTTTTCGACCATTTAGTTTTTCCATTATACAAGCAAAAATCAGATTTTCTCTCCATTGGTTCTGTGGGTTAAATATTAAACACATATCCTACACGTAATTCTGTATGAAAGACTTTAGTACCCTAATTATAACCATTCTATGAAATTAATATGATCTGTCGAAAATCTTTAAGGGTACTGGAGTATGAACCAATAAGAATAAATTTGAAACAAAAAGAACCTCTGTAATTAGTAAGCCTGTGTTTAAAGAATTAGTCAAGGCAACTCTGGATGCATTTGTTTTAGTTAAGCACTTCCCTTTATAAACTGTTGAAAACAGGAGTATAAAGAAACTCTGGAGAAAAGAATCCAGCACCTTGACCTCAATCGGAAACGGCCTGATCAATTGACTGTGCTTGTTCGAGGAATCCCTCTGTGCATGGAGCACAGAGAACATGGATGTTATGTTGATCACTTCTTCTCAAAGCATTACAATTCAACCTATCATGCATATCAGATCGTGCATGACAGAACTAATATTGAACAATTAACGGTCACTACACTTCTTTATTTATTAATTGTTGATTTATTCCTTCCAAATTTATATGAAAAGTACAAAAAAAAAATGTTTGCCAAAAAAGATAGTATCTATGAAGTTGTATGTAATGTTCTTCTTGCAGAAATTGGCAAACTCTATTGAACAGAAAATAAAGAGGCTTAGAAATAAGATCGAACGCCAGAGGAGTTCTGTCTTTGCTAGTGCAAAAACCGAAAGTATAGAGAAGAATGAAGCTAAACTAAAGGATATTCATAGAAAGATACGGGGTTTGCAATGTGGAAACATGCTAAGGCAGAAAGTATGAATTTGACCCTGTTGACTTGTGCTCCATAGTCTATACCAACTTGATGACTTGATTAATTTTACAAAGTTTTCATCTCTTCCTTTTTTGGAGGATTCATTTTTTTTAAATCCATTTTGCACTTTTCCAAACAACATCAATAGCATATTCTATTTATCACCAAAGAAGAGAGAACAACAGATTAATACTGGTATGTCATGTAGACAATGCCAACCCTGAAGAACTTTTACATAAAAATGTTAATAATATTTCTAAATTGTATTGTTGATTTGTTTTCAGGACTTGCCTGTTGCTTTTGTCACATTTAAATCTCGCGTTGGTGCTACTTTAGCAGCAGAAGCGCAACAACATGAAAATCCATTATTACTAACCACAGAGCATGCCCCAGAACCAAAAGATGTGCTCTGGCATAACCTAGATATACCTTATCAATGCCTGGTTATCCACAGGATTGGGGTTTTTGTTGTGGCATTTCTTCTAACAGTTTTCTTCGCAATTCCTGTTACAGCCGTTCAAGGAATTATTCAATTTGAGAAAATTAAGCAGTGGTTCCCACCCGCAAGAGCTGTACAGTTAATGTAACTATGTTTTCAATACATGTAGATCTAATGAGTTCTGTTTTATCATGCTTGGTTTCGTTACTGGAATTTACATGTAGTTTATGAATTATTGGTCTTAAATAAAGAATCGCTTGGGTGCTGCCAGAAAAAGGATAGAAGATTTTAGTTGTCCATATTATAAATTTATAACCAATGTTATTATAAAGATTTTGGTATGTGCTATTAATAAGTGTGAAATAAATTCATTTCTTCTTTCTATCGTTGCAATTGTACAACTAAACTTTCCTCTGCAGACCTGGATTAAATTCCATACTGACGGGATACCTTCCGAGTGCAATTCTCAATGGATTCATCTACTTGATCCCATATGCAATGCTAGGAATGGCCTCGCTCGAAGGCATGGTGTCAAAGAGCAAGAAGGAAATGAAGGCATGCAGCATGGTGTTCTATTTTTTGGTTGGAAATGTGTTCTTTCTTAGTGTTCTTTCAGGGTCCCTACTTAATCAAATTGGTGAGTCGTTTGCCCATCCCAAGGAAATTCCTAGTCGTCTGGCAAGTGCCGTCTCTGCACAGGTATAGTTAGACATGAAGTTATGTCACACTTATATCATGATATAAAAGTAAATAAGGTACAATAAAATTATCAGGTATTATTAAGAAGTATGTAATTTGTCTTTAATTTATAAATTTAAAGATGAAATTTGCTCCTGATGTGGCAGTCGGATTTAATTTATAAATTTAAAGATAACTTTGTTCTTGATGTGGCAGTCGGATTTCTTCATTACATACATTCTTACAGACGGCATGTCGGGATTTTCCTTTGAAGTTCTTCAGTTTGGATTCTTGACATGGAATTTTTTGAAGGGACATCTATTTTCACGAGAAAGTGTGCAAGAACCTTACCTTTATGGATTCCCATACTATAGAGTGATTCCAATTGTTTCACTTGCGATATTGATTGGGATGGTCTATGCTATAATTGCACCACTTCTACTTCCATTTCTAGTGGTTTATTTTCTGCTTGGCTATGCTGTGTTTTTGAACCAGGCAAGTTCCCTTTTTTGTTATAGTAATAGTTGTTTGTCAATGATAAATAGAATTGATTAATATATATATCACGTGCAATATATTTCTTTCTCTATAGATATTAGATAGAGCCTTCAACTGGAAAATTAAATTTTCCCTAGAAAAATTTAAAACTGATCATATAAATATTTTTTGTTTTGTGAAAATAAGGACTCAAAGCAGCCAATATCGATTAAGTGTTAATATATCTGTAGTTTATAGAATTATGTCAATCTTTCACTACTATAATAAATTTACCCGACATTAATTCTTTAGTTTGTTTTCAGATGCAAGACGTGTATGAGATAAGTTACGACACATGCGGGCAGTATTGGCCTTATATTCATCACTACATATTTGTAGCAGTTGTTCTCATGCAGATCACCATGATTGGTCTGTTTGGACTCAAGTCAAAGCCGGCGGCTTCTTTTGCTACAATACCCCTTCTTGCTTTTAACATTTTCTTCAATGAGTATTGCAAAAAACGGTTTCTTCCCAGCTTTTATCACCGTCCTATCCAGGTATTACTTGGTACCTAACCCCTATGTAAAATATGTGCCAAACTGCCCATTCAATCTGGTAAAGGACCTCTGATTAGTTTAACAAATTTTAGATCTTTATTAGAGAAGCATCCACCTTCTGTCTTTTTCTTATATTTTGTGTGGATTCAGTCTTCCCATTGAGCTTCTATATATCAAAGCATAAGGTATTAAGGTCAGAAAATACCAAATTTAAAATCTGAATGAACACAAGATTGTTTAGGTAATTTGACCGGATATCAATCAAAATGTGAAACTTTGTCAGTCTTTCATTGTGACAGCATTGTTGACATGATATGTATAGTGCATTGTATTAATTTTTCATTATTAACAACTACTTATTTTCCTGGTGGAACTTCTTCTTCAAGAATGCAAAGGTGAACGATGATCTTGATGAACAAGAAGGAACTGACAAGGATTGGTGTGAACGAGCAGTAATGGCGTACAGGCCACCGTGGATGTTTGCTGTCACTTCAGCTGAAGAATCTTGCTCCAGCACAGAACCTTTACTTGTTTGTTGACTTCCCTTTAAGAATCTCTACTTGTCATGCTTGAAGCCTTGAAATTAATCTATAAATATGTTGCTCAGATCAAAGATTATGACAAACGGATGAGTAGTTACACATCTCTACATCCCCAATCTACCTGTCACAAACAAACTTTTCATTTCCTATTAGGAAATGCTAAATAATAATAAACTGATCGAATTACACATTTACACATTTCCACCGTGGAGGGCTAACAGAATTGTTATTGTGAATGCTAACATAAACTCATTTTATTTGAACTGTTGTGTCAAGCGTGAAGGAAATCAACCAGTTGCGACGTCAATTTTTCTTAGATTTCATATCAGTGATTTCTAATTAATTTAGATTTGTCAAGCGCGAAGGGCATCAATGATTTCTAATTAATTTATATACACATGAATGACCGAAGTCCAATATATATAGTTTTATACCATGTTAATGAAAATTTATGTTTCACTAAGAACACTTTTGGTGTGTGTACTTTGTTTAACACAACTGATACTGTCATTGAGGTCCCTTGGACTTGTGCTCCATCAATGCCGTGACAGACGATTGTCGTGTTGGGCACTCATATCCGTGTTGTATTGAGTAGAACTAGGGTGTTTCTTAAGTTCACCAAGTTTCTTAGTAAACTCGAATCTAAAATTCATCAATCGATTTCAACACTTGATGAACTCAAGTCTCTTAGTAAACTCAAGTCTAAATTCATTTCTTAAGTAGGCAGGATTCAGTAGTTTAAATTCATTGTTTAAAGTCAATTCAATGAGTTCTAAATTTGAGTTCACAAAAAAACTTGATGAACTTAAGAACACCCTAGTTCTACTCCAAATATATGTCATTTACCTCCACATATTTAACGGGACAATTGTACGCTCATCTTTCATATCAAGATGCATTCTAGTTCAGCGATCTCACGTACCAATTACAAGTATAAACTATAAGACCTGTAATTTGAACCCGCTATATATGCCGTTGTAATAATACACAATCAAACACATTATTGCTTTCAGACACAAATCAATTCAATTGACATAATTTAATTTCCCTACACAAATATTTTACACAGCACATTTATGGTCATGTACAAAGCGATCATAATGATATGAATTATTAATAGTTTAACAAAATAAAAAATAATACGGCTGCCAAGGTTTAAACAAAAACAAAATAAGAAATAATCATAAAAGTACTGTCAGTGATTTATATCCACTGCTCGGATCAAATCAGTTCTAATCGGAAATCTATCTAGAGATTATCAGAATATTGCATATATCCCACAAACACCTTAAAGCACGTCAGTGATTCATGCTTAAAAATATGTAATTACTCTACTTCTGATTTGGGAAATAATAACTGGGAAACCCATGATCGACCGCTGAGTATGCACAAATTTTCAGCCTATCAGGATCATACTTTTCCCAGCTGCATCGTACCGTTTCTCAGTTCAACTGTTCAAGTGCAGCAGAGATAAATCCACCTGGTAGCCTCTACCAAGGTTTAGAAAAAATAAAAAATAAAATAAAGGTGCAGGCGTGCAGCAGATACAGAGGATAGAAGGGGTTCATTGAATTGGTTTTGACCAGAACAAAAATGCATTTTGTTATAACTAGTATATGTAAAAGAATTTGGCATATTGAAATATTATTGCATGAAATTGAAAAGCACCTATGCCGTTGTTTCTCAAAAAAACAAATTCTCAAGCAGAAATCATATGTTGCAGTAATTTGATCATCAGTACCAGTACTAAAGAGGTCCAAAAAGCAAACAGAAACCAGTTCTGATGTATCAACATAACAATAAGCTTAAGCTGAATCTCCTACAACCAAAAAAGCAGCTGAGAAAATACATTCATTCAACAAAACCCAAACCACACTTGGCTTCACACCACAACAAACACAATTCAAGATTCAATTTAGTTATTTAGGTTTTCTATCAAAACCAATCCTCAACTCAGAGACGGCAAAATCCAGGAGGGCAGTGAAACTACACCATGCAAAGAAGCTGCACAAAACTTGCTCAAAGCACACTCGAGACGTTCCCCATTGTTATTCTTCAGATCAAAAATAGAGATGCTATATGTCCTTGACGAATTCCTCGGACCACCACTGGTCTTTGACTGTGCTGAATAGATACAATTTCGCCTCAGAAGGCTGTGATCTCCTACTTCAACCGAGAAGCAATGAAGATTGTCAACAAACAATGCACGATCTCCAATGTCATTGACCTCGATCCACTCCACCAATTCATCATTCAGATTGGCACGTCGAACCTTGTAAAACTGTGAATCGCTATCAGGAAAGAGATACATCCAGGTGGATTTCATCAAAAGCAACAATTCCCCAGACGATACGAATAAGTGTGCTTCGACAGGAGAATCCAAATGAGGAGCGTTGATCACAGTGATCTCCTCGAGAGTCTCGCCATCCAAGACAACAGTCTCGCATGTGTCATCTTGAAGAATGTAAAATCTACCTTCATAGAAAGTGATGCTACTGGCCATGTGATAATGCTGAGACTCGATCAAGACCCAGGCCGTCTCACCCAACCGGCAGTGAAACACACCCAACCTTCTGCTGCATGCTGCAACAACTGCCGAGTCAGAGCGGTCCCAAACGAGGGTATCAGCCGCTGCATAGAACAATGAAGAATATGGATCAGGAGAAGGGAGCCCAATCGAGACACCGGTGAAGGGATTAATTAGAGAAAAGGTGATGTGGCGGTCACGGCCCCTGACAGAGATGAACCAACCGGAGGCAGATCCGAGGACGTTAGAGATATTGGCGACGACTGCGGGAGGGCTGGAGTAGACACGGTCTTCAGAGAAGGAATAAAAATGGGGGGAGGAGGTGGAAGGGAGGGCTAACAAGGGAAGTTGTCGAGGGAGGCTGAGCGAGTGGGATTGGAAGGAAGACCGCCAGTGGGAGCAGACAGAGCGAAATCGGAGATGGTCGGTGAACTCCGTTAGGTTTCCGGCTATCGTCATCACCAGTTCGGATGGCAGATCTGACCAGTCCATTTGTTTGTTAGAGGGAAGAGAGGACCGGGGGCCTGTCTTTGGATTAAGCAGGGAAGTAACTGGAGGATATTTGACCTTACCAGGGAATCGTGGCGGTCAAGGAACGGTATTTAGATCCGGTTCCGGTTTCGAATTGGTTTAGTCAAATCTGAACTCTGACTCAGATAATTATAGTATAAGCTTCTATAAATTAATTATAATAATGTATAAAGTACGAAAATAATATCTGCAGGAATAAATAATATAACATTTAAAAAGAAATCAGAAGTAAAAATGTATTATATAATATAACTTAAATAAAAGACCGTCATATTACTATTTAATTTAGAATTGATATTTTAATTTTATTAACATGTTACGTTATATTATTATGATCAACATTTTTTGAAAAGTAGTGGGTGTACCACCGATTTCATATTGAAACCAAAATATTTCTTATGATGGTATCCATATTGGATATCAAAATCAGAAGTAAAAGAGTCATACATCAGATCCAACATTGTTAATCAGAAACAAAAGAGCATAACAAAAAACATGAATCTAGTTAAGATGAAAAGACTAATCCAAACAGAAACTATTCTAAGGCTGTCCAATTCACTCCATCATCTTCATTATGTTCGTCTCCAGTCATTGGACTTTGGTGGTTGCCATTGCCACCATCCGGATGTGAATTGGTGGGAATCTCTCCCGCCAGAGACAGCAACAGGTCCACTGTGGAAGCAGTGTCCAGGTATTATGATCAACATTATAACTTTAATTTCAAATAATATTTTAAATTTATATTCTACTAAAATGTTTTGATGCAAATTGTTAAAAAAATAAGAATTATAATTGCAAGGAAAAAAGAGATTTATAAAATACTTATGATCTAGATGCGTTTCAAACCAGTTTCGGATCCATTTATTCACAAATAATTTATGATTTATGAATATCTATAATTCAAATTACTAGATCTGAGAAGTTCAGTATTCGCAAGACAAAATTTTATTTTTAATAAAAATTATGGATAAGAATATTTTCCAAGGATCTAATTATAGCAGTGTCCAGCCCGCAACAAGGTTACTAGTTATTAATAAAACTTAACTATATTTGTTGATTATTATAATATAAAGCAACACATTAATAAAATTTAAAATAACTATTCTAAATTAAATAGTAATATGATATTCTTTTAATCAAGTTACATAATAAATTGTTACTTATGGCTCCTTTTTAGGTATTATATTGGTTTCCTGCAGATTTTAATTTCATATCTTTATACATTAATACTAATTAATTTATAAAAACTTAAAACTACCTGAGTCGAGTTTCGATTTTGAGTTGAAAAGATAAAAATAAATCATATATAATCCATAATAGTATCAAGTATCAACTCTGAATCAGATTTACATTGGATATAAAAATAATCATAATAATATTATTATATTTTAAAAAAAATTCCCTAATAAATTTAATCGGATTTGTATCGTTTTTGGTTTGGATCCGAAACCGGATCAGACCCCGCAATCATACAAAAATAATACCTCCAAGACTCCAACAAATTCCTTACTCCCTTCCTTGGCCCTCACGATTCCCTGCCTCCCTGGTAAGGTTAAATATATACCAGCCATTTCCTTCTTTGCTTAATCCAAAGACAAGTCCCCTCTATTCGGTCTAACAAACAAATTAATGAGCTGGTCCGATCTGCCATCCGAACTGGTGATCACGATCGCCAGAAACCTAACAGAGTTCACTGACCGTCTTCGATTCCGCTCCGTTTGCTCCCACTGGCGGTCTTCTTTCCACTCGCACACCCTCTGCCTCCCTCCGCAACTCCCCTGGTTAGTCTTCCCAGCTTTCACATCCTCCACCCATTTTTATTCCTTCTCTGAAGACCGCGTCTACTCCAATCCTCCCCCCAATGTCTCCGACAACTCTAACCTGTTTGGGTCTGCCTCTGGTTGGTTTAATTCTCTCTATCACTATCAGCGGCAAAACCCGCCTTAACACCATTTCTCTAATTAATCCCTTCACTTGTGTAGTGATCGGGCTCCCTTTTTTGTATCCATGTTTGTTGAATGGGATTGTCTATACCCTCGTTTGGGACCGGTCTGACTTGGTGGTTGTAGCTGGGTTCAGAAGAAGACGGGGCATGTTTTACTGCCCGTTGGGTGACGCCGCTTGGGGCTCAATCAAGTTTCTGCATTGCACGCCTAGAAGCATCACTTTCTGTGAAGATAAATTTTACATTCTCAATTTTGACACATTCGATACTATTGTCTTGGACGGCAAGACGCTTGAGCAGATCACTGTGATTCGTCCTCCGTTTACGTGGCCTCTATATTTTTGTCCGGCACACTTATTTGTATCATCTGGGGAGTTGTTTCTTTTGGGTAGATCCACCGGGGATAGTACTTATGGTGGCTTGCCGGTTTACGATGTTCGACTTGCCAATGTCAATGATGAAGTGGTGGAATGGATCGCAATCAATAACATTGGGGACCGTGCATTGTTTGTTGATGATCTTCATTGCTTCTCGGTCAAAGTAGAAGATAACTGCTCGCTGAAGAAAAATTGCATCTATTCAACAAAGTATACGAACAATGGTGGGTTGGGGAATTCGTCATGGCCACATAGCATCTTTATTTTTGATCTAGGAAATAACAGTGGAAAACGTCTTGGAGATGCTATGAGCAAGTTTCATGTTGCTTTCTCGCGCGCTGCAGTTCTATCGCCCTCGTGGGTTCTGCCATCTCTCAGTTGAGTATTTGGTTTTTTGATAGATACCTAATTAAATAACTAATTTAGAAGCATTATGTCAAGTAGAGCCTTGGGAGCACACTTGCTCATTTCTTCAGTTGAGTTGTTTATTTATTTCCTTGAGATAAATTGTCGTCATTTGCAGTGATACATGTGACATAATTTCCTTATGTGGATTAATCAATATCAATTTATCATATTCCCATAGATTAATAGATAGAACATAACAGAGACACATAATCTACTCCTAGCAAAGTAACAGAAATTGAATTGAAACGTCTACTAGTAACTGAGCCACATTTGCAAATTGTCCATAAAGATAATTGAAACCAGTATGCGACAAATAAAAGAAATTATCAACTATTCAGTACAAGAGAGAGAAACAATCTCTACAAGAATTATTCACTCTCCTCATGATCAATTAAAATTTAGATGGCAACTGAATTTAAAAAGTCATCCTTCAATATATCAGACAGTTCAAATTGTATCAATTAATTAATAAGGTACCACCGTCTAAAAATCATTAACAACAAGCGAACTCACAAAGTCACGTTGGTATTTGGATGAGGTGCTATCAGAACGAATACGATCCGATTATTACTACATTTAATTAGACTCTTATTCGTAAATTATTACGTCCCAGCTTTAATTGATTTGTAATGTTTTATTTTAAATCAGATCATGTACTTGAATTCAAATATTACCTCTAATAGTGGATCCAAACAAGGATCCATTGTTTGCCATATTTAGTGCAATATAAATTAAAAAACAATGTTCTCAATTAAAGCTATATTGTTGATCATAATAAGATTTCACAACACATAAATAAAACTAACATAACAATTTAAAATTAAATAATAATATGACGGGCTTTCCATCAAGTTACTAAAAAAATCGTTATTCTGATTCATTTTTTATACTATATGATTCATTCCGGCAGATCTTATTTTCAGATTTTATAAGAAACTATGTTAGAATTATCGTAGGTATCTATATGGATATGGTGTCAGATTCTAATTTGAGTTGGATATGTAAATTTAAATCATATCGTATCCATTATACTGTCGGGTTCGGATATTTTCCAGATCGAATTTAATAATATTATAAGCATATTCATAATATAATGATTATATTATAAAACCCATACCGTAATTTAAACAGGTCTGAATCAGTTCCAGTTCGGCACCACCGACGAAGTCATATTGGCTAACTCTCTTGCTAGTTGCTCCCCCAATTCACTGGTAAGGTCAAATGCCCGCCATTTTTGTTAGATTGTACATCTATCTCTATCTCTAGCTGGCCACTACAAAATCACGAGACTGAATCCTCTGCCTCCCGGGGGGCAGGAATTTCCTGCCCCCAGAGTCTTTGCGGGTGGGGTCCATTTAAAAACAGTAACAATAGTTAAACCCTTTAACAGTAATCGGTCCCACCCCGGTCCCACCCCGCAGAGACTCTAGGGGCAGGAATTTCCTACCCCCGGGGGGCAGAGGATTTGGTTTCCAAAATCACAAAGCATTATTGACATAATCATGGAGAGATTGTTTCCTAAGCTGGAGATATTATTTTCTTATTACCTATGTGTATATAATTTCTTGTATCCAGTCAAGTCAGAATATACAGAAGTTATTACAATCTATTCTTCTTCTCTGTTTACTATTTTCACATGGTATCAAAGTGGGTTTAATCCTGCAAAATATATCCTTGTTCATCCAAACAAGTAGAAATGACAGAAAACAAAGCCACCAAAACTGAGGTTGTTGATGCATCAAGCATCTCGTCTCCTTATTATCTTCACCAGCCGCTAACTGAGAACAACTACCCAACATGGAGTCGAGCTATGACCACAGCTCTATCCGCAAGGAACAAATTCGGTTTCATCGATGGCACAGTCGACAAACCAGGCGCTGACTCTGTCAACTTCAAATCCTGGCAGCGCTGCAACACAACAGTCCTCTCCTGGATCTGGAATTCTGTTTCGAAAGAACTCATCAGTAGTGTCATCTATTTAGAGATGGCTAAAGAGGTATGGGATGATTTGAAAGAGAGGTATGCTCCTAACAATTCAATCCAGATGTATCAAATTAAAAGAGCTCTTTCAATGCATACTCAAAATGATCTTTCGGTCTCTGCTTATTACACCATCTTGAAAGGGTATTGGGATGAACTTGGCTCTTTGATTTGTCTTTCCCCTTGTGCATGTGGTGTTGGTAGGACCTATATGCACCTCCAACAGCAAGAAAAAGTGTTTCAATTTCTTATGGGATTAAATGAATCATATGCCACAGTGAGAAGTCAAGTTTTAACCATGGATCCACTTCCAAGTGTTAATAAAATTTATTCTCTAGCCCTCCAAGAAGAAAAGCAATGTAATTTGTGCATAGTTGCTACTCAACCTCTCGAAGCAGTGGCTATGGCTACATCTGTGAAAGAAATCGAGCAACAAGTGAGTGGCCGTGGCCGAGAAGGTCGTGGTCGAGGAGAAAAACCACGGTGCGATCTTTGTGGATTTATTGGGCATGTCCGTCAAAATTGCTACAAGTTGCGTGGTTACCCTAATAAAGGCGGCACTCAAGAAAAGCCTATGAGTGTTGCAAATGTTACTACAAATGAGGCAGCACCAAACTCTGTCGTACCTCAACTCACACAAGGGCAGTACCCACAACTCATGTCACTTTTGAATATTGGTAATAGCCAATCTTTAGCCAACCTTGCATGTATATCTTTATCTTGCAATTCCTCATTCTTTCCATCATCTTGGATCATTGATACGGGTGCCTCATATCATATAACACGCATTCCCTCTTTGTTGTCTAATAAAAGAGAATTTCAGCAAGCAGTGAATTTATCTAATGGAACCACAGCCCAAGTTACCCACTTAGGCACTTGCAAAATTGCACCTTCACTTGAACTCACTGATGTCCTATGTATTCCATCATTTAAACATAATTTGTTATCTGTTAGCAAATTAATTAAAATGAACAATTGCGCTGCAATATTTTTTCCTAAATTTTGTGTTTCTCAGGACCTATCAATGAAGATGGTGATTGGGATGGGTGAGGAAAGAGATGGACTCTACTATTCTAAGGACAACATAAAATCAGCAAGATCTAAACCTAGTTGCAATAAATCCACTTTACAGTTGGATCTCTGGCATCAACGGCTAGGGCATCCATCACCTCCACGATTAAAAAGCCTCATCCACAACAATTTAATTTCTTTTTTTGAAAACAAGACGGATCATTATTCTATTTGTCCTTTATCTAAAACCACAAGAAATTTTTTTCCTGTCAGTACTAGTAAAAGTGATATTCCTTTTGAATTAATTCATTGTGATATTTGGGGAGGGTATTCTATACCTTCATTAAATGGTGCACGTTATTTCTTAACTATTGTTGATGATTTCACAAGATGCACATGGATATACTTTATGAAATATAAATCTGAAACTGTGCAACACTTAAAAAAATTTTGTGCCATGATAAAAACACAATTTTCTTCTTATGTAAAACAAATTCGTTCCGACAATGCTTCTGAACTTCTGTCATGTCATATGTAAGAATATTTCAAATATCATGGCATTGTCCACCAAACCTCTTGTGTTAATACACCACAACAAAATGAAATTGCTAAACGTAAGCATAGGCACTTATTAGAAGTTGCTCGTGCACTTCTTTTCCAAGCTGGTTTGCCAAAATACTTTTGGGGTGAGTGTTCTCTTACTACCACATTTCTCATAAATAGACTCCCAAGTCAAGTATTAGATGGCAAAACTCCTCATGAAATTATTTTTAAGGCAAAACCTTCTTACGAACCTTTGTGTTTGTGGATCCTTGTGCTATGCTCATATTGACAACCATGACAAACTTGCACCACATGCTAAAAAGTGCATTTTTATTGGATACCAGTATGGTCAAAAAGGATATCGCTTGTATGATCTAGAAACTGGCAGGCTTTTTGTTAGTAGAGATGTTGTTTTTCATAAGTCAATATTTCCTTTTCTAAATCCAGAGAAGCCATTATATGATGAACCAGTCTTACCTATTCCAATTGACATGAAATATGAAAATGATGAGACCCAAAATCCTGTCAACCAAAAACAAATTTTTTTAGTGACACACAACAAGACCAAAATGAATCCAATAACCACAGTACCGTAGAATTACCTAGGTGTTCAATTCGGATACGACATCCACCCTCTCAACTTACTAATTTTGATTGTTCAAATGTGAGTTTATCTCTGAGTCACTCAACTCATCCATCTTCAGTTGTAGGTAAGTCATATCCACTTGCTAATTATGTCTCTTACAATAAATTCACAAGCTCTCATCGAGCATTTCTATGTTCCCTTACCTCTAGCGAAGAACCACAATCATTCACTGCTACTCAAAAAAATTCTCATTGGCGTGAGGCAATGGCTGCCAAAGTGAAGGCACTTGAAGATAACAAACATGGACTATCACAACCATAACTTAAGGGAAGCATGTCATTAGTTGCAAATGGATTTTCAAAGTTAAATACCAAGTTGATAAAAGTATTGAACGCTATAAGGCTTGTTTGGTGGCTAAAGTCTATACACAACAAGAGGGGCTCAACTATCAAGAAACTTTTTCTCCTGTGGCGAAGTTGGTCTAAGTCTATTGTTTAATAGCAGTTGCTGCATCTCAGAATTGGCTGTTGTACCAGCTAGATGTACATAATGCATTCTTACATGGAGATTTTACCGAAGAGGTCTACATGAGTTTACCACCGGGCTTTGCCATTAAGGGGGAGAATGGTGAGTGCCTTGTATGTCGTCTCAACAAATCACTTTATGGTCTCAAACGAGCTTCTAGAAAGCAGGATTTATGCAATCAAATGCAGACATTCCTTGTTTACATTGAAATTAGAGTATAATATTTCTCTTGTATTTGTATAGCTTTATTCCTTGAGTTAATTTATCGGCATTTGCAGCTATACATGGGACATGATTTCACATGTCAACTAATCATTATCATTTTAATCATATTCCCATAGAATGTACAAAACACAGATACATAATTTACCACTAGTAAAGTAAAAAAATTGATATGAAACGACTGCAAGTAGCTGAGCCACATTTGCAACTTGTCCATCAAGGCAATTGAAATTAGTATGCAATAAATGAAAGAAATTATCAACTATTCAGTACAAAGAACGAAACAATCATTACATCAACAGACCAATAAGTAGAAATATATCCTGGATAACACACAGTTAAGGTATAACCAGCATCCAAAAAGGAAACGTAAATCTATGCCTTCTTAAAAACTCAACCCATGAAGTGTGAAACAACTGTTTCCTAACCAAAAATAAATAAATGTCCTATTGCTGGAAAAACATATTAATCAAACGTTAAAACAAAACCTAATTAAGGCAGGATACGCTACATGTCATACGAGCCGTAATTCTTGTTTCACCCCGAAGTGCTATCAGTAGAACTGCTCAATTGCAAACAGCTATTGAGGTGCCGAGGTATTAGGTGGTTCAGATGAAGGCGGGAGCCCATTGTTACCTCCTGAACCCATTCTTGGAATGCGTGCATCCATATTTCCAGGCTACAGGCAACAACAAAGAAAAAAAGTAAGTAAAGGTTACATAAGATATAACAAATAATGTTAGTATTGACAGCTCCAAACAATGATTTTTGCCTTGCCCTGAAAAGGTTGATCCATAGTTCATACATCATTACAGAAAAGGTAGTACTCTAAGGGAGAGTATGGTATGTTGTAAATACCTGAAAGGTGTTCAATCCTGGTATCAGTCCCATTTGTACCTGGGGGCGATTAAACATTCCTCCCATGTTAAAATTCTGCATGCCAGGCAAACCTAGTGCACCACTCAGCATACTCCCCATATTATTTTGGAACCATCCCATCTGAGGCATATTTCCTTGTGCCATTAGACCAGGCCTGGGTTGCATATGATTGAGTCCCATCATGTGTTGTGGCATTGGAGGCATCCACTGATTACCAACACCTTGCATCATTTGATTTCCAGAGCGTCGCAACTGAAAGCACAAAACAAACCAATTAAGCGTAACTAATAGTCTAATAGATAAACTTTTGTCTATATTTCCTTAAATAAATGTTTTCCTAATATGTTTTTCAGTTCTAGCCTGCCAATGATTAATTCACCTAACTAGTTTGATATTGCAGCATACAAAAATGCAAGAGCAGTAGTGTAGATACAAGTGCAACTCTATAAGTACCATAGGTATCTGACCAGGCTGTCGTTGTGGCACCATCAGCATGCCTCGTAATTGTTGCTGCTGCTGCGGTTGGCCCCCTTGCGGATACTGTTGTTGCTGTTGCTGTGGATTGGATGCAAGAAGGGAGGGGCCCGGTTCATAAGGGCGTAGACCTGAAACAACTTGATCCAAATCATCAGACACCATGCCCAGCATTGCACCAAAAGAGGGGAATAGGCCGGGGACAAATAGGCCAGGATTCAGTGAGGCGGCTTCAGGAGGTGCAAATCCTCCCATGGGACGTCCTGCAAGAAATTGGTTCTGATTGCCATATCCTTCATAGAATTGGTATGAAACCATTTGTAAAACACAATATTCAAATGGTTTTTTGTTTCCTTTTTTCTTACTTTAATCTGTTTCAGCTTTTGATGGAAAGGAACAGTCCCTAGACCCTTGTAGGATCTGCCAGACAACTACATGGTAACCATTGTTTGCTAAGTTATCAATGATTGTACGTAGCGTAGGTCATTTTATAGTCACAAATTATATTTCTGTTTAATATTGTTCGTAATCTTCCATAAAATGCTGGAAATTCCATACGGGATAGATTGAACTTTGGAGATGCTGAATCATCTTTTACTGTACTTCACCTACTTACCATGTCTAGAAGCATCATTGCAATTTTGCAAATTGGTACGGCGAGATTCTTGCTCTTTTCTTGATTTGTTTCCACCATCTTTGTCAGGATTACTGGATGACGAGTTGCTTGCTTCAACATCCTCAGGACGGTTTCCTTCCATCATAGAGTTCATCACATCCATCATGCTGTTCATTTGTTGGCAAGTTTCCGCTAGACCTTCAATAATCCTGTTAATGTTGGATTGAGCTTCCCTCAGTCGTTCCTCCATTCTTCCCATGCAATTGCTCATCTCTTTCTGATGATCACCCAATTCTTTCTGCACCTTGTTCATCTCTTGTTGTGAGGACTCACACTTCAGCAATCTTTCATGGAGTGTAGCCAAATCTAACTGCTGTTCTTCTTCTGTTGATGTGCTATTTTGCGTTCTTTCGGCCATGCTTAACCTTCTTGCTCTCTTCACTCGAGCCATTCTTGACCTTCTTGGTCTCTTCACTCCCGATCTTCCTAGCTATGAATTTTCAGTAACAATTGAGAATTAATACAGTGCTGACACCTCAGCTAACAGGTCACTATTTCCCTCTTCTCCCGTCAACAGAATCTATTCCATTTCCAGTACCGACTGACGGGGCCCAGTGATCATAGAAATATAGCTCTGAAAGAGAACGGTCAGAAATAATAGGTGGGCCCTGTGTCGTAAAGAGGGCACTAATTAAACGTTGCTGCCCAGCCACTCTAACCGTTCTGCCCAAACTTCCTTCTTCTCCAAAGCGACCTTCAACAATTCCTACGGTTACCCTAAATCAGCTGTCGCGTCTTCAGATGTCACGACCAGGGTCACGATTCACGAGCGAACGGGTCATTTTGACCTCGTCAACGCTCTGATTGGAAGGGATTAATTTGCGGGCAGACGGTCAGGGTTCGATTTAAACAGCGTTACGCTGCAACTGGGACCCATTAAATTAATGAGGCAAGTGACCGTTGAAGAGATTGATTCACTGGGAGCTGGGACCCGCGATGACAGATCTGGAGAGTGGCGCGAACTGGAGAAGAGGCGAGATCTGAGTGAGAGGATCCTGGAGCGACATATCAGCATATTCCCTGAGTTGGCAGCTGATGTGTCAGCTTAATATTCTGTAACAGTTTTTAACTATTCTTATTATTCTTGTACTATGTTGACAAATCACAAATGATTTTTATCTGCTTTTCAGAACGTTTTAGTACTGGTAGTTATGATCAGATTACTGTAACATACGATTTCTGCTGGAGAATTCTCTCTTTTTTTTCTTTTTCTTTTTAAACGGCCTAGGTGCTTTCATGCAATTATAATTTGTCACTTCTCTTTTAAGTTTCAATGAATGTTCAAAATCCTTGCATATATATCTAATATGCCAAATTCTTGTGCATATACTAGTTATAAGTTATAACAAAATACACTTTGTGTACTCATATACCCTTCAGCTTTTCTAGCTTCTGCTTAATACCAAATCAATGAATCCCTTAAGCCCAGCTCCAGAGTTAATACTTAAAATAGTATCATGTAGGCCTCATTTCTTCAGGGTAGTTGTTAATTTTGGTAAAGAAAAAAGGGGAATGTATAAGCCTGCTAATATCACAGACCATGATACCAGAATTTTTGTTTCAACTCAGTGTTGAATATGCAGTGCAGACAAGGTTAATGATATGAGAAACTGTGCATTGTTTGTTGACTGCTCTCGTTGCTTCTCTATCAAAGCAACATGTATCAGCAGGTTGGTTGAGACGGAATATATTTGGCAGAGATAATAATTCTGGATCATTCAAGTTTTGCAAATGCATAGAGTATCTCCGCTTTTTTATATAAATGACTAATTGTGAATTCCATGAGGGTGTGAGCAGTTGTTTTCTTCACGCAGCAGTGGTCATCCATTTTCCCTATTGGATTTTGCATCTTCCAGTTGATGTGGAACAGAAGTAAACAGTTCAAGGTACTATTAAGCATAAGGAAACGAAGCTCAGGAGTCGATGAACTATTGTGCTCCTGCTTCCTATCCTAGCTCCTCAGTTGTGCATTTGTTATTCAATCTCAAAAGATGTCTTGTGTTATGCCTTTTTAAAAGTGCTTTAATTATATAAGAATAGAGTGCATAATTTCTTATGGAGACTAACCGTTATAAATTTATCATATTCCCATAGCACATAACACAGACACAATCTACTGCTAGTGAAGTGACAAAATTGAATTGAAACGGTTGCTAGTAACTAAGCCAATTGAAACCAGTATATGCAATAATTGAAAAAAATTAGCAACTATTCAGTAAACGAGAGAAACAATCATTACATCAAAAGAAAATTAAGTAAAAATACATGTAAAACACTTATCATTCTTTAAATCCTAAACACAACTACGTCTACCATGATTATTCGCTAGTCTTTGTTCTCAAGGGGGAAAAAAGGTAGACTCAAAGAATAATTGGACATGCCATCTTGAATAAGACAGTGGAGGTTCAACCAGCATCCAAAAAGGAAAAGTAAATCTATGCCTTCTTAAAAACTCAACCCATTAAGTGTGAAACAACTGTTTCCTAACCAAAAATATAAATATATCCTATTGCTGACAAAACATATTAATAAAATGTTAAAACAAAACCTAAATTAAGGCAGGATATGCTACATGTCATGCAAACCCTAATTCTGTTTCATGCCCGAAGTGCTATCAGTATAACTGCTCAAGTGACGCCAACTATTGAGGTGCCGAGGTATTAGGTAATTGAGATGAAGGTGGGAGCCCCATGTTACCTCCTGAACCCATTCCAGGAATGCGTGCATCCATCATTCCGGGCTACAAGCAATAACAAAGAAAAAAAAAATAAGCAAAAACTACACAATATATAATAAATAATGTTAGTATTGACAGCTCCAAACAATGATATTAGCCTTGCCCTGAAAAGGTTGATCCATAGTTCATACATCCTTACAGAAAAGGCAGTACTCAAGGGAGATTATGGTATGGTTAGTACCTGGAAGGTGTTCAATCCTGGAATCGGCCCCATTTGTACCTGGGGGCGATTAAACATGCCTCCCATGTTAAAATTCTGCATGCCAGGCAAGCCTGGTGCACCACCCGGAATATTCCCCATATTATTTTGGAACCCTCCCATCTGAGGCATATTTCCTGGAGCCATTGGACCAGGCCCAGGTTGCATTGGATTCATGCCCATCATGTGTTGCGGCATTTGAGGCATCATCTGATTACCCGCACCTTGCATCATTTGATTTCCAGACGGTTGCATCTGAAAGCACAAAACACACCAATTAGGTGTAATTGATAGACAAAACTTTTGTCTATATTTGCTTAACTAAATGTTGTAAATGTTTTCTTAATCTGTTTTTCAGCTCTAGACTGCCAATCATTAAATCACATAATTAGTTTGATTTTGCAAATATCAGCATACAAAATGCAAAAGCAATGTAGACACAAGTGCAATTCAGTAATAACAGCAGCCCTCAATACAGTAATGTAGTTTATACCATTAACTTTATATAAAGTAATTGTAAAATCCCTGTATTTGCACCGAATAATGATACAAGATACAGAAATTAATTTAAAATCAAGCATTGGAGTGGGAATTTATACAAGCATACCATAGGATTAGGCATAGGGGGCAAAGGGGGATTCCCTGGCGGCATCTGAGGTGGTGCTCCCGTCACACCCATAGGAGAAATCTGGCCAAATGGCGGGTGGGCCCCATGTGGATGAGTAAGTACCATAGGCATCTGACCAGGCTGCAGCTGTGGCATCATCGGCATGCCTGGTAATTGTTGTTGCTGCTGCTGTTGGCCACCTTGTGGATACTGCTGTTGCTGTTGCTGTGAATTGGATGCAAGAAGGGAGGGATGTGGGCCCGGTGGCAGGGGAGGCTGAGCAGAAGAGACTAGACCCGGAATGCCTTGATCCAATCCATCAAGCGACATGCCTGGAATTGCACCATCAGAGCGGGATAGGCCGGGGACAAACTGACCAGGATTCGGTGAAGCAGCCTCAGGCGGTGCAAATCCTCCCATGGGACGACCTGCAAGAAATTGGTTCTGGTCGCCATAGCCTGCATAGCATTGGTATGAAACTATTGGTAATCATTGTTTGCTAAATTATCAATGATTGCAAGTATCTTGTATGGTCACAAATTATAGTTCTGTTTAATATTATATTACCAAAGGTACAATAAGTCAAATATTACCTGGAATTTGGCCACTGTTGTATCTATCACGGGAAAGATCACCAGGCCTATTCCGACACCAAAACTTCGTTGTATGGTCATTGCTACCACTGAATCAAAATCAAAGAGAGAAATAAACAATGTGACGGAAGCACAAAGAAGCAGAATTTCAGATTTGATAAATCTAGTAATAAGCAAAACCTGGCAAGCAGATAGCCAATAGGATGCCATGCAAGATCCCACACACTATTATCATGTGCACCCAAAATCTCTGCCTGGGGAGTTTCATGCCTGTACAATCACACCAAGACTAGTCACAATTAGACTCAAATATCATAACCTCTCTTTAGAGACAGGATAAGAATTCTTAGATACAATTAATCCAGATCAATTAAATCAATTAATCCCAAATAAGACTTTTGCCTGAAATAAGACTAAATTAAGCCCCTAGTAGTCTTTCAAGAAAAGCAGATCAATTAAATCAACTTTTGCAGAATTAACTCTTATTTGAGCATCTACCAACACTCAACTTAGGAATAAAGCCACAATTTAACCCTACTAGTTCAATTAAACACAGCACAAGCATGAAACTTACCCGACAAGCCAATGAAAGATTGCTCCGTCAAAACTACCACTGACAAAGTACTCTTCATGGAAAGGGTGCCATGCCAAAGCTAATCAAAACAGAAATTTTAAGTCAGATATATATCTTAGACAACAACCAGAAGTAACAGAATGTAAATTTTAATTCATATCCAGCAACACAGAGATGATTCACTATATCTCACCAGTAACATCTTTGCTATGTCCTCGAAACGATTCCAGCTCTTTCATTGACCTAATGTCATAGAGCTGTGAAGCAAAAAATACTTGAGTAAGCATATGCAAAATGAAAAGTAGGACATTTCACCCAAAAATATAGAAGAAGACTACCTTAATAGTCTGGTCCTTTGAGGCAGTCAGCACCCAGTTACCATTTTGATTCCATTTCACACACAAAACAGTATTCTTATGACCATGACTGCAAATACATGCATATACTATTAGTCTTCAACTGAATTGAAAAAAAATATATACATAATACAAACTTGAAGAATATCAAAACGACTCACAATGAACAAAGTGCCGCTCTTGATGACCGTGCATCCCAGAGCTTTACAAGGTTGTCTTTTCCACCTGTTTGAAAAATGAAAAAGGTGAATTACATATATATTTATAATAGTAAAAAGGAGGAAGGGAGATTAATTTTAGAGAACCTACCAGAAACTAAAAGGGACTTCGAAGGATGCCAATCAACACATTTAACGTCCCATCCATGGCCTGTCTGAGTTTAAGTTACAATTCAGAAATCAAGGTTACAGGAGTCAACAAAAAAATCTGCAGCTAATACTAGCACAGCATCATAATTATAAGGATGTAAATTCAGAAACTGTAACACGCACTAAAAAAACAAGCAACATTACCAGACAAAGATCTCTCCTCCTGGCATCTTGCAAAGTCCCAAACCTTGACAGTGGTATCATCGGAGCATGAACAAAATTTCAAATCGGTCCTACAAAAGCTGCCACAGAGATGCAAAAATTTTACATAAAAATTACTGATGTAAAGAGAAAAACATTTACTATTGTAGAAAGTTTTTCATATGGATTATGCACGCACCTCAATCCACGAACAGATTCTTTGTGAGCTGTTTTATTTGCTTTAACATTGTTCATGTTACTTTGCCAATACCTAAAAGAAAATAGATCTAATAAGATATCACAAATCTGGAAATTCTCATGCTAGAAGTACACAATTAACATACATCAGGAAAAAACATACTTTATTGCACCACCATCATCTCCACTAACCATCCAATTTTCATTATTACTCCAAACCATTGACCTAATTGGCTGTTCATGTGCCTAGAATTAAATGAATAATAAAAACAAAAACAAGAGAGGTTAGAAAATGATATCCAATCTAAGAAATAGATATTTTTTATACAAAAAGGAATATCTATTAACATTACCTGAAGAATCATCTCAAAATTGAAAGATTGACCATTCCATAAAGTGAACTCGCCACTCTGTGAACCAGTAATAAGACGGCGCCCTGTTGGGGTCCACTTTTACAGAAAAGTAATTCAAGATGTTAGATAATATAAAGGAACAGCACAAATTGATAGTATAATCAAATGATGGAGACATAGAAGGCCTGCCGAGACCAAGTGTATTCTAAGCATATACTAAAATGGTATCATTAACAGAAGAAGCAGAATGATATTAATGGAAAATACAAGAAAATAATATACAACGCAGATGTCAAATTATGAAAACCAACAAATACAGAACAACAGAGAAGAACTTGTAGCCTACAGGTCAGGTTACTATGGTAGAGCACCCACCAACAAAATGAACTAGGTTCTAAGCAAACAACAACTTGAAATACCAAACTTAAAGTTTGAATCCAGATGTAACAACTTCAAGTTTATGGACTAAAGCTCACCACGACACGATTTATTGAGCATCTATTTTTGTTTGTCGAGGCATGAACAAATTTTGCGGCAAAGCTTGTTGAAGGATTATCGGCATATGCAGCTGTCGGTAGCATCTACAAAAAAGAGGAAGTATGAATTACACAAGCTCAAAGCTCAGCATTATCTACTTTAAAACATCAGTGTTTGACCACAGAGTCAAAGCAAAATGCATACCAAAACCACTATTTGATATAAAGTACCACAAATTTATACACAGAAATGAAAAATAGAAGAAAAAGGTTGAAACACAACAGAAATAAACAGTGCAATTTTTGGTTTCAATATTGTTTCAGTGGTGACCACACCTGCAAAGTTAGATCATTGATTGTTGCAAGATTACAATACATGTTTTAAAAAAAAATTAGATGAAAATGGCTAATTAAGAATTCTGCAAAAGTGAGCTTAATTGAAGCTGAAACATTACAACTTGGAGAAATTAAGTGTACTTACATCCAAGGCAGCAGCTGGAGTGGGTTGTATTACTGTTCGGTCCCTTACATCTCGCTGCCACATTCGAGCCTGTAAACAGCACACCAAATTTGAATGTAAAATAAATACAATAATCCTTTCTTTTTATGAGAGTGGGAGGGTAATTACTTGAACATAGCGCACAACAGTGCTGCCATAGTCAACAGTTCTCCTATGTACAAGCTTTCGCATTCTCTTAGCAGCATAGCTATCTCCATAGCCTGAAAGCAATAATGTAGTCATATTTTAAAGTATGCAACTGAACATTATACATCCTAGTTAAAGGTATTTACATTTGACACAGAGCTAATACTTCCCGAGCAACCAGAAGAACCATCTTATTAATGTTTCAAAATTGAAATGAAAGAAAAGGATGGATCTTGAGTTAAGCACATAAGTCAAATTAACTAAGAATTAACAAAGAAAAACCTTGAATAACAACAACTACACCAGATGACACCAAATGTACACTCTTAACGGTTGCCCAAGACCAAATCATTATTTACTCTGATCAGACAATATTCGCTATTGTTCATTACCAATTTCATATATTTGGCCGAATACTAAATAATTGAAAGAAAATTGCTAACCATCAAAAGGAGCTTGCATTTGGTTAGAATAATCCGGTGGAAGAGTTGAAGACGACGCCGAGGGCTGACGCATAGGCGGTGGGCCCCGGTGGAACTCCCCCATCCCCTGTGGCGGAGGCGGTGGAGGCATTTGCTGCTGCTGGTGCTGCTGGTGCTGCTGTTGCATCATCTCCGCAACCAACCACACCTCCCGCTCAAAACCCTAACCTAGTCGCGTGAAGCAGTCGGCGAAGCGAGGAGAATTAGAACCACTCGGTGCTTCCCTTTGGCCCGACAACTCGAGCGCGGAGAGGGAAGGGGTGAGGGTTCTAACGGGAAATTTTTGACGATTTTATCGGACTGGACTCAGAAATTTTGGAAATAGTTTTTTATATATATATATATATTTTTTGTTCCTATATTTTGTAAGAAAATCAGAAAACTCTGTCAAGACTAGCGGAGGGTCGGAGTAGTTGTGGATTCGTATCTCTCAGGTATTGCAGAGGATTAACCTCACTTTACGGTTTGAGATTCGGGCTATCATAGGGGCACTATTTCGGGCTTTGAGATTCGTGCCAAGTTAAAAAGAACGGTCCAGATCTAGTAATTGTAAAAGATTCCCTTATCAGGTATTGGAGATGTGAATTCGAAAGGAGCAAGGAAGCGACTCGGCCCAAATCGGCCCAAAGTTTGTAAGGCTTCACGACATGAACACTACACAAAGTGTCGGTCATGTGCAATTGATCATGTTGTGTTTGTGTTAGTACTGCGACTAATTTTTTTTTTTGGAAAATTTATGGTGTACTCATTTAAAATTTTGAAATAGCTAATGTTTTAATCAAAACACAATAATATCCAACATACCCATACAAATATAACATCCTTTCTTCTATCCCTTTTAGCTATTTAACATTTTATTTATTTATTTTTAAAATTAAATTGACTAATATACCCTCTAATTTTAAATGGACATATCCATTATTTGAATGCCATCTTCATCACTTTCTCCATGAAATCCATCTCTCATTCTCACCATACCCACACTCTGTCTCTGTTCTTGTTCCCTTTAATTTCCAAATAAACCAAAACACCTTATTTTGGAAAATTCTAAAAATATCCAGGCCATCAAACATCTCTGCAGCCTCAAAGACTGAAGACTATGAATTAGCGGCCCCATTCTTTTTTTGTAAGTGGTACAAATTAAGAACAATAAATTTTTTGTCTGGAAACCAATTCGCTAGATGTGGCACGGAGTACAAGATTTTGTTGTTTAGTTTATGTCATAACTTGTTAATGAAAATTCTGTAAAAAAAAAGGGTCGCTAATTCATTGGGAGGTAGAGCCACAGGGACATTTGACGGCCTGAGTAGTTTTTGAATTCTCTAAAAAATGATGTGTTTTGATTTTTTTTTTTTTTTTTATTACAGTATAAATAAAAATTTTGGAAGAGAAGCTTTTTCCAGATATCAGTATCATTTAGTCTTTCAGCGTCTAATCTAGTTCTGTTGTATAGAACTGTAACTGCCAAATTACTTCCTCCTTTAGATCTGTTATTTTTTTAGTCACTTCTGTAAAAGTTCTTGCACAACGTTCACGCCATAATATGAATTGAGTGATTAATGTAATTGATCTTGGTCTTTTTTGATATCTGAGATTGTAGAATGAAACCAGATTGTGTAATAGGCAATGTCAGTGGGACTTGCCAGTACAGTTCCTTCGCAGATATGAGAATTCTTGCAAGAGGTGCTTGATTGATTCTAGCGCCTTTTTTACAGAGCACATCTGTTGACAACTGGTCATTCTCGTTTGTTTAGAAGTCCCCCTACCTCAAAAACCATGCATGGTCCTAGAGTTGGTGGCTTGATCGTCACCCGACCACATTTAATATTATAAATTTACAATTTCTCATGTTTCTAATTTGTGATTCTTTTTCTTGGTAAAACAATCTTAAGATTAAATAAATAATAAAACTTAACCACTCATGCTATATTTGATCACAGTGCGCATATTTACAATGTCACTATGAATTATTCAGGTTCGGTTTGTCGAGGCCAAAAAATTCGTGATTTGAAAATAACTCAGGTATAATTCGGGAATTATTCGAAATTATCCAGATTCGAGATCTCAGTCTTGCAAGAGAGCAAAAATAAAAATAAAAAAATGTTCTCAAAAAATTCGGGAAAAATTTGTAAAATTCGCAAATTATTCGGATTCAAATCAGTTAACCGAATAATTCAATGTTCGGTTCAGCATCACCAAAAAAACAAATTATTCGCAAATCTTGTGACTATAATCATGACATGACTAACGTGCTATAACTATTCACATGTCATAGTCATTTTCAACAATTTTTATCAATGCACGTAAAAACTCGACATGACTCAAGTCATAATATGACACAACACGACATGACACAAGGTTATATTTCTAATAGTTTTATTTCAACTCATTTTAGGAGAAAACTATTTTGGCAAAAAAATCCACTATAATTTGCACATTGATGAATATACATGAAAATCATCTTAGGTAAAAAGGGAAGAATATATCATTCAAAATAACAGGAAGACATTATTTCTGTAGCATTGTTTCATTTCTATTCCATTGAAGATACAAAATTAATAAGGTAACTTCACATTTCTACAATCGCCACCTACACTTCACCATATGATATACATAATGCACAAAAATTGAATCAAAAGAGTTTCAAATTATATTTTTGTTTTCCTTCTTCACAAAAGCACCAAGTATTCTACTAATTAAACAAGGGAGGCACTCTCAACCTCTATGTTAAACCTGGCTGCCCCAAATGTTGCATAGGATGCTGTCCCACTTCATTCAAGCGTGAAGAAATAATCATTTACAAAAGCAATACAGAGAGATTATTTCTTCCATACCTCCACAATTATACCTTTCTATAATCAGCATCAAGTCAACAACAACTCTTCCCGGTGTAATCAACTAAATAACAAAAAAGGTACACAAAAAACATTTATTTTCACGGGGCACAGAGAATGCTTGCTTCTATTGGCTAAGAGGAACACACTCGAGCTCGATGTCAAGCTCACCACGCTCGACGTTTTGGAGGCGGAGCGTGATGTCATGCTTGATGCAACCATCGGTCAGAGAGATTGCGCTGTCCTTAATGAGCGGATTGTTTTCTGTTGCCAACCACCTCCCGAGCTGGGTTGTGTTGGTGATTATCGAGTTTTCGCATGCCTTTGCGGCGGCCACCAGCGGCTGGATGTCTAACTCTGCTTCCCCCATTTTGTCGTCAGTTGAGAATGTGTCCTTGTCATACACTTGCTGTCATAAAAAAAAATGAGAGTGTGTTAAGCCATTAACCGATCATTTGTTGCTAGAGGAATTCTATTTTTAATTTTGTGCATGTGTGTGTTGGTGGATTTCAACACTAGCAGAGTAAGTGGATTTAAAATAAGAGACTTCCAGACTTTGGCTGTTATACCACAATCAGCCAGTTGCTCTGGAAATTTAAAAGCTGGAAAGAGTTGTTAATTGATTAATTACTTTAAAATTCGGCAAAAAGGAAATCATGTTTTTGTTACTGGCTTCAATTGATGATTCAATTAAGATTGAAAAAGAACCATGTTTTTGTACCTAGCTTATAACTATAACAAAAAACACAATGTGAACAACTTTACCAGCTTTAGCGGCGGGACAGGATCAGGAATTGATAGCATCAGGATTTCATTCCATTCGGGGTTCAAGTTACTCTTTATTGTCTTTGTTCTCACTGTCTACAACAGAGAAGAAAATATCAAATGAAAACAAGTTTTGGCACATCTTGAGTTCTCAGGAAAATAATTTTGAATTGAAAGTAGTGAAAATATTTATTAAAAAAATTACCTGGTGTCCTAGATGGAGGATTACATAAGGATCACTCGTTATCATGTCACGCACTGCCAGATTCCGTCCCCTTTTTATGTTAACTCTTATCAATCCAACAAACTCTACCATTCCCATCTGTAATAATGCAGCATTACAGAAATGTTCATCATATGAGGAAGTAACAATTGTTTTTGTTAAGAAAAACTATCTTCCTTAAATTTGTAGTTCTAATTTAAATAAGAAATCATTTTGTACTTCACTTTTCCAAAATATACTTTTACTCAGAATGTGCTGTCCTGCACTTCTCCTCAGTCAGGACTCTCACAGTGAGGATAGGTACCTTACCGCCCAATAGATAAAAAAAAAAATTATAACAAATTCTTAAATCACAATACTAACAAATAGAGGCAAACATAGGCCAATGACAGGTACAATATCTTAGTAGTAACACATCCAGCATAGTCCCATGCAAGTGCAATAAACGACCAGTACAGAATTAAACCGTGTGATATGATATGATATTCCTTCCTGTCATTTTTCTTTGCTGTTCTTCTTTTGATAGAACAGAGACAGCTCAAAATTTGAGATGATTTTAGCAATTATGCCAAGGGCTATAGGCCAGAAATATTGGAATTGCATGTGAGATAAATTTGTACCAATTTCTTTTTGGAGACTTTATGTTCATCCTTTCTCCTCCAACTGTTCCTGAAGGCATGGCGGATGCCAGTATGCTGCTTCTCGTAGCTTTTGGTGCCAATACTTGCCCCGTTGCTGTGCAATGGATGAATGTTATTGCCTGGCACCATGAACTGTTGCGTCTCATACTTTCTCCTGAGATATACAAAATTTAAGGGTCAGATTGAGTACCAAGTTGATAGCATCCCAACTGAAGTCTGGAGTGAATGTACCGGAAATTTTAGCATTCTATTGTTATACTCCTTTTCTGTTCATGTACTCACCTTCTACTTTTTTTCAATATTCCTGAATATACTCTGCTCTTTTATTTTGTATATTTGTGTTCTTTCGTTGATTTGTTTGGGACTAAAGGCTTGGTTGTTGGTGTTCTTTTGGTTGATTTGTTACACAACAGTCTGTTTCCATGGAGCAACCTTGGTTTCTGAAGTCGAAAGAACTAAAGATGAAAAAGAAAAAGGAGAAAAGGGAAACTTCTAAAAATGTACTTGATGAAGTCGGTGCGTTCTTCTGATGAGGATTCGGGCTTTGGCTTTCTGTAGTATTCTGGTAAGAAGGCTTCATATTTCATGTTAACAGCAGCATTACCACCACGGTCGACTAAAATATCCACTTGTTCATTCGTCCAGTCATCTAATTTCACCGATAAAACCTAGAAATTAAAGATTTTGCAACCAAACATATAGATTAACATACATGCATGTTTCAATATCCATTAGATCTTTATGATTCCTTAGAAAGTATCAATTAGATATTAGTATAGATCATTTTTTGAGAGAAATATTAGTATAGATCATTAGATTGGTACCTTTGATATGTGAACACCCAGGCTTCTATGAGCACCTGAACACTTGATACAAATAAATACACCCAGACTTAGGGACCTGAAGATTAGGGATCTAAATTAGATTATGCATGTTATACCATGTTATCAAATCAATTTTAGATAAATCAAATTTCAAATATAAAATAATGGAGATAACAGACTTACACCCATTTTGGATCAGGTGACCCACAATCAGCACAATATTTATTGGCCTTTTGCTTTAATAAGTATTCCAATCTCTCCCGTGGGTTGGCAGTACCTAAATTCATCAAAAAGAATTAACAAACAGAACATACAAATTTGTTGTTCTCAATTTTTTTTTCCTTCAACAAAGCAAGTATACGAACAAAACACCAAAAGCAGGGAAACAAATTATTTTGCTTCGACGATTATGCTATATCTTAAATCGTAGATCAAACTTCTCAGATCTTCGTACATATCATATAAATATGGACAAAAGCAAAGCAAAAACAAAAAAATAGTTTGAATAAAATGCAAAAAGAAAGAAAACCTTGGAATTTACTCGAATTATGGCATCCAAGCCGTGTCGCCATGTGGGGAGCATGCCCGTGATCGTACCAATCTGCTTTTTTAACAATCCCCGTTTCCATTTACGCTCCTTGCCCCCATAATGCATAAAACCAAAGAACCTCAATGGTACATCCCAATTTTGATGCAATTAGGACAAATTACAGGGACTATAATGGAAGAAATCAAATTACCTCGTTAGGTTGACTTTCTTTCAATGCGAAGAAGATGCAATGTATCTCTCTCTCTCTCTCTCTCTCTCTAAGAGGAGAAGAGACAAAAGAGAGAAGGATGGATTAGATTTGGACTAATATCTGACTTATGATGAGAGCAATGATATTTCATTTTCTTTGGGGTTAAAGGAAATCAAATATCGAGAAAATCATTGGAAAAGAATAAACCGTATTAAATTAAAGAAAACAGGAGAAAGCTGGCAGGAAAAGTTGTACCCGGCTGGAAAACGGATTGGAGCTGGAAATTTCGCTTTTCTATTTTTTTCTTTTTTGGTTTCTGTTTGATTTTCGTTTATTCCGGTTTTTATTAAAAATAGTATCTCGGATAATCTGATTTTATGTGACTCCGTCGCATAATATAGATTTATAATACTAACTAATCTAGAGAATCAGTCTTTTAATTTAGTGACAAAAGTAATATTTTTCGTATAAAAAATTATATATTTGAAATCTGAATAGAAGAATATGCACAAATAAAAATTAATTGCAAGTATATTTTTACATAAAAATCTTATAACTATTTCGTTTGAAATCTAAATGAGAGAAAGTTATAAAATTTGATTGCAATTATTTGAACTTAAAAATACATATATTAATCTATAGTACGAATTGGTGCGCGCTATGCATAGTACCATAGCCTCTCGTCCTCTCCACATGCATATTATCACAATCTCACTTTAATTATAAATACTGATGTGACAATTATATTATTAATTGTAAAGCAATTATTAATCAATAAGCTTTTTTGTTTAGTAACCTCGTGAAAATTATCATCTCGATGTTTGTAATTTATTTGGTATTTTCAAATACTAGAATGTAAAATAAAATACATAAAAATATATATAATGAGTTCTACGGGTCAAAATTAATAAAAAAATTACAGAAATAAATATGAATAATAACTAAAATTGCTGACTTAAAAAAAGTAATTATACAATTCCAAAAAAAGAAATTATTAAAAAAAACAATTACAAAAATGTATCTACACTAATAAAACTGTACAAATCTTGAGACACTAATTAAACTTGCCCAAGCTGTGACGGTTCAAGATGTTAAATGTTGAAATGGACGTATCCTCTCCATTTGGGACACGACAGGAAAAACTACCAAATCACTCGGTCAATTTATTTATACTAAATTAAAAGATACTAATGAACTGGAAAAGATTAATAATTTATTCGGAAGAACATCTTATTATGATTTTTTTTATTCATCATCTTGATGATTTTATTTTTTTATTTAAAACTAGGATATGAGGCCTGGACCAAAAAAATGGATCATGAATGGGGCAGAAACTGTTGGGGAACTAGTACTTATAGGAGTGTGAATGGCACTCTTTTATTTGTTTACTTGATCCGTAACGTATTTAAAAATACAGATACGGATAAGAAATTTTTTTCTTGTTAATTTATTAGGTACTAATAAGGTAAAATTTTATTTTCATTATCTTATCCGTTATCGTATAAGATATATATTTTTTTAAAATTATATTTATAGATATATATGTGTATATGTATTTGTATGAAGATGATACATAATACAATAAAGTTTTGTATTTTATTAATTTCTTATGATACAAATTAGTTATATTCATTATTATTTTTATTTTGTTGTTTTGAAGAATATTTTATCCAAAACACAAATCAAGATATCAACAGCATTTTTTTATCTGTGTATCTAATTCATGTCGTATTTGAAAAGACAAATAAAATTTTTTTCACCATCATAATAAAATGTCTTTACTCAACCCGTATCATACCCATTAACACCCCTAAGTATCTAGTTATTATTAATTTTTCCTTACAAAAGAGAAATTATATTGTTTTCTTTAGTTTTTGGAATCCAGGTTTTGGATTGATACAACAGTTTTCTTGTTTTTTTTCTCTCATGAGTTGCATCGGACAACGTGGATGGCCACTGGCCATTGGCCAATATATTTGCGGGGTCCATAATGAATATGCAAGATCTTATTATTATTTATTACTTGTCATTACCCGTCACTATCATCATTTATTATTTATCTGCTGTCATTATCAGAGGCAGAGCTACAGCCACGTAGGCGCCTACTCCTGAGTTTTGAAAAACACTATCATATTGGTATATAATTGAGAGTAGAACTAGGGTGCGCTTAAGTTCACCAAAATTTTGATAAGTTTAACTCTAAAACTTATTAAATCGGTTTTAAATGACAAATTCGAACCGTTGAAACTCATCTATCTTACGTGTCATGCATCTACATGTGAAATTTTTAAACATCCGAATTAATTTAGTATAAAGTCAAGCGGTCAAAAAACATTCAAAAATGAATGCACTAAAATTAATTTATTAACCTTCTAATTTTGACCGCTTGACTTTATACTAAATTAATTCGAATGTTTAAAAATTTCATATGTAGGTGCATCACACGTAAGGTAGGCAGATTTCAACGATTTAGATTCATCATTTAAAATAGATTTTATAAGATTTAGAGTTAAGCTCACCAAAACTTTAGTGAGCTTAAGAGCACCCTAGTTCTACTCTATAATTGATTGGGTTAGATTTGAGTTTTGCGGCTGTTGGGGAAGAAAAAGTATGGTTCATTTGATTTTTGAGTAGACTTGTTTCACTATATTATTCTTTCAACACTTTTGAATATGTTTCATGGTTCATGATAGACCAGATTCTGTTATATAAATTGAGTACATTTATTTTCCTATTCTTACATATGTGTATTTCGGAAGAGACCGAATCGTCTGCCCTCCGGGATGGATCCTCATTTAAAAATAGTAACAATAATTAAATCATTTAACACTCTCTAACAGTAACCAGTCCCACCCCGCAATAATTCTAGGGGGAGGAGATTCGGTTCCATTTCATAAGTGTGGTGCTTAAGCGCTTCCAATGTAGTGGGTCAAGTTCATATATTTTTATGGAGTATGGCTAATATAATATCAGTGTCATTTCAGTCTATATAACACAAATTCCAAAACTTATAAAATCAAGTTCAAATGGTGAATTCAAACCGTTCAAACCTATCTACTTCATTAGTTGTGCGTTTACAAGTAAAATTTATAATTTTTTTTAGTTTATTTGATATCAAGTCAAGTGGTTAAATGTGTGAGTTTTTAAGTTAATTTTGATACATTTATTTTTTAATTTTTTTGCCACTTGATTTGATACTAAAATAACTCCAAACTATAAAAAGTTTGCAAGTAAATCCATCACTCATAAAGTAAATTAGTTTGAATGGTTTGGATTCACCATTTGAACTTGATTTGATAGACTTTGAAGTTGGTATTATATAGACTGAAATGACACTGATGTTATACTAGCTATACCCATTTTTATGATTTGCTACATGAGTTGTCATAAAGACACAGTATGCAAAACATAGTATAAATTAGTGGATTCTTACATGTCCACTGAGAGTAGAACTAGGGTGTTCTTAGGCACACCAAAGTGTTTGGTGAGCTTAACTCCAAAATTTATCAAATTAATTTCAAATGATGAATTCGAATTGTTAAAATTTGCCTATCTTACGTGTGATGCATCTACATGTGAAATTTTTAAACATTCGAATTAGTTTAGTATAAAGTCAATCGGTCAAAATTAAAAGGTTAATAAATTAATTTTAGTGCATTCATTTTTTGAACGTTTTTTAACTGCTTGACTTTATACTAAATTAATTCGAATATTTAAAATTTTCACATGTAGACTCATCATTCGTAAGATAGACGGGTTTCAATGCTTCTGATTTATCATTTGAAATAAATTTGATGAATTTTGAAATTAAGCTCACCAAATTCTTTGATGAGCTTAGAAGACATCGTAGTTCTACTCTGTCCACTGAGTTACCGACTCTTTTGTTCTCCTATAATTTTGCTTAAATATAGAATGTTATGTATATTCTATACTTTGTACGCTTGTATTTAATTATTTAATATATTAGTGTCATTTTTGTCTTTTGAATAAAATGTTATATTATCTTATTTTTTCAATAATGTTATCATGAAACAATTTTTTTTTCTCATTTGCTTTTCTATTATGTGTAGGAATTCATTAAACTCTCTTAGTTTTATATATCAGTGTTATATAGTAGATTATTAGAGTGTAATATATTGCCTTAATATAATTTTTGACAAACAGTTATTTACAAATATTTTATTTTTGAATAAAAGATAAGGTTATTATGGAAAAATTCGAGTTTCTACTCCAATTCAGCCGACTCGCATTTTTTCATCTGATTTCTATTTCATGGTCAACTTATTGATTGTACTTGCGATTCTAATTTTAGAACTGTGATTTTATCTAGATCTTTTACCGAATTGTCTGGAAATGAAAACAATCTTCATTTTAAAGAAAGGATGCCTTAGTAATTGTAGTATTTAATAAGAAAAACAATAATGAATTAAATAAATAATAATTTTTTCCTATCACTAATTAAAATCCTGACTACTGGTCATTATTCCATTATTACTATAACTTTTATTTTATTGCTATTAACATTTTATTATTTATTTTTATTTGTCTCTCAATAAATGTGTGTTTCCTCACCGCAATTAAACTTTTGTTCTGTCTGTACGGTCCTCGCTTAATTGGATGATACTAATTTTTTTTTTTTAATAGGAAGAGAGATCAATTACTTCTTTTTACAAAGACGTAAATACCAAATCATAGTTTCGGTACCCCCATTTTCATGCGAAAACAGACCGAAATAGACAAATTAAAGAAATAAAAAAAACTTACCACAAAAGATCCCAAAAAGAGATGATTCGGTACACCGTACACCTCTTTTATATATTTTTTTTCTCAGCTTACCCAATTTTTTTATTTAAACCATTCATAAAAAAAAAGAAAGAGAAATGCTATGGTATCTGAGTCATCATATATGAACACGCTTCCAAATTAATTTAACAGAAATAAAATTTTTAATTTTATCTAATTTTTATTTTCAGTACTTATATTAAAGTTTTAATTATAACATTTTACAATGTTACTCAAAAATATTTAAACATCTATCTATAAGCATGAAAATTATAAATCATTGTAGTTTTAACTCCTAACTACTTTTGTCTTCGAGCCACAAAAAGAAAGATTTTTTTTTATTTTTCTCTAACCATTCTCGTCCATTTTTCCTACGATTTGTGAAATTTTTTACGTATTTAAAAATACGAATGTTTTCTATTCGATTTTCTCTTGTAAATGAGATCCATGAAAAAATATTTTTGAGTTATTTTGAAGTCATTTTTTTCTTGAAAGTAAAGTCTATGAGAATTTTAAATTTTCAAACTTTTAAACCCTAGTTTACAACCATTTAAATCTCTAATGGCACCATTTAAAATACTATGTTCAAGCGTTTAAATGGTTGAGAAGCTGCATTCCAAGAGGCGTACCGACTTGAAAAATTTAACTTAGATTTGAGGTTTATATGCTTGAACGTAGTAGTTTAAATTATAGACATCAGATATTAGCTGTTAAATGGTTTAAAATATTCACTCCAAAAGTTGTTACAAATTAATTTAAAACAAATATACTTGAAAATAACTCAAACTATTTCTTTATGAATCTCATTTGAAAGAGAAAATGAGTAGAAAACATTTGTATTTTTATATTTGCAAAATTGCTTGAAGACAAAAATAATTAGGAGTTAAAAACTATTCAGATTTAGAATTTAAATGTTTGTATATAGAGATTTAAATACTTTCGAGTAGCATTTATAATAAACAAAGTTTAAAATTTTTTGATATGAGCACTAAAAACAAAAGTTAAAAGTTTTGACAGACAATTATCACTCTTAAAAAAAAATAGAAAAATTTTAAAATCTGAAAATTTCATTTTGACAAAGCCGGAATTAGAAATAGAATGGCCCCAACTTTAAATTGCATCCAAATTCTATTTTTGTTTTGCACCACCTTTAACTTTCAAACTCATTGATTGACTTGTAAAAAATGAGGCCCACAAAAGTTCATTTTAAAACTAAGTAAAGAAGGGAAAAAAAAATGTTTTGGACGCAATTTTAAGTTGAATCCGTGCTCAAAATTAAAATTTTCAGATTTCGTAATTTTTTTTTTACGAATGGTAAAAAAAAAAAATCTGCTTATATACTTGAAACTTAAATCCGGTAAACCCTTCTTTTACTTTTTTTCTTTCACAAATTGTGTAACTTTGTGTGCAGCGTGGTGAAAATGGATGTACTGAACTAAAGATTTGATACTTGCATTGCGCGATGAGGAGGGATCAAGTTATAACATTTTTTGAGTTACAACAAGTTACAACAAGTTTTTTTTTAATTTTAAAAGTCCAAATCGTCGATCCAAACCGTTAAATATGATCTCTACAATAAAATGTGCTTGGAGACCAAATTTTACATTTTTTGAAATTTTTTTACTATTTATTAAGATGGGTACAAAATTCAATGGTATGAATTTGACTAGGTTTTGTACCCACCTTAATAAATAGTAAAAAAATTTCAAAAAATGTAAAATTTGGTCTCCAAGCACATTTTATTGTAGAGATCACATCTAACGGTTTGGATCGACGATTTGGACTTTGAAAATGTAAATAATGCTTGTTGTAACTTGTTGTAACTCAAAAAATGTTGTAACTTGATCCCTTCTCTTGCGTGATACCGAATATTTAATTCATTACTTACAATTTTTGTAAAAAAAAAAATAATTACCTCTTTTCCTATAATTTTCTTTATTACGAAAAAAATAATAATGATTCTAAGGATATTCTTGTGGATCTTTATAACACAGACTTGCTTACTGATTAGTGCATATATATATGGTTGTGCAGGCATTTAGAAGTATGATGTGTCGCTTATCTGCGCAGTACAAAACATGTTAAAAAAACGCTTTTTACTAAGTTACTTAAATTGAGGTGCTCGATATCATAAAAATATACAAAAATAATGTATATAATATATTTTCAACCAAAATAATAAAAAATATATATACAAACAAAAATCACCGAGTTACACAGACCACACGGACCAACACTAAGAGCACCACAGAAAACTAGACTCTTGGCCGCACGGGTTGCCCAATCCACCAAGCCCGCTGCACGCGTCCCTATATGCGTCTCACCGTGCCGAATCCATATCATCCCAGCCTCCCAGGTAACTGATGTACAAGTGATAAATCTGGACCGTTCATTTCATTTGACACGAATCACAAAGCAACCCACTTACAGTTCTCATAGGTACCGCATTGAGCTGGATCTGACTGAGATTAATCTGGATTGTTCATTTTTTTCATTTGCACCTCAGGTGGCACGGACTCCTCACGTGCCAAGGTACCAAGCGAGAAAATTAAAATTAAAAGAGAGAATCGTCTAATATATTTTTTAAACCATAGGCTAAAAGAAATGGTTCTACTACATATATCATAAATCAATTGCATCAATCCAGCATCTAGTTCCTCGCGCCGCACTCAGTCACTCTTTCTTCCTCCACCTCCAAAACCTCTCAAAAACCATGGACAAAGCTTCCTTGGAAACCCTAATTCTCGAGCTCCACGACATAGAAGCCGTCAAGTTCGGCTCTTTCACGCTCAAATCTGGCATCGTTTCGCCAATCTATATCGACCTGCGCCTAATCGTCTCCTATCCTTCCCTTCTTATTCGCATCTCCGACCTCCTCTCCCAGCTCGCCGCGCCACTCGCTTTCTCTCTCGTATGCGGCGTGCCCTACACTGCTCTCCCCATTGCTTCTGTCTTCTCTACCGCCAAAACTATCCCCATGCTGATGCGGCGCAAGGAGGTGAAGTCGTACGGAACCGGGAAATTGATCGAAGGTAAGTACGAGAAGGGGGAGAAAGTGCTGATCATAGAGGATTTGGTGACAAGCGGGGCCTCTGTGTTGGAGACGGCTGGGCCACTGAGGGAGCTGGGGTTGGAGGTGGGAGATGCAATTGTTGTAATTGATAGGGAGCAAGGCGGGAGGGAGAATTTGGCCCAAAATGGAATTCAATTGCACGCCATTGTGAAGCTCTCTGATGTCTTGAGTGTGCTATTGTCGAAAGGCAGGATCAGTGAAGAGAAAGCAGAGGAGGTAATAACTGGTTTAAGACTTTAAATGATGTCATGTATATGTTGGATAATTGCACGTTTTCTATTTGCATGTGGATGCGGTGAGACCTGTCATTTCTAATGTTTGCAACCAAGCCCCAACTTTATTGGGATATTTGCAGAATTGCCTTCTTTTTTATTGGAATTAATGTATACTCTTAAAATTACAACTTGATCACTGGCTTTAATTGCAAGGTTCAAGGGAACCATGTTATAAGCTAATATCTAGTGATAATTATCAAACCTGCAAGCAGCTTTAAGCAGCTTCTGGTGAATTTTTTAGTACTCTTTTCCAAATTAGCCAAAAGATTTTGGTCGCTATTTGAAAATTTGAGGATAACTGGGTGTGATCTTTCACTTAAAGTTTGGTACTAAGTACTCTAGCTCATGTTAGTATTTTCTACTGATTTTAATTGCTTATCTCATGTATAAATTGTGCCTATAATAGGTGAGGAATTTCTTGGATGCAAATCGGAGTGTGGCTGTTCCAAAACCAGCTGCAGAGGTGGCAGTCAAAGCACCGGCTAAGGTTCGGATTCCTTATGGAGAAAGGGCAAAACTGTCAAAGAACCCAGCAGGAAAGAGGCTATTTGCAGTGATGGAGGCTAAACAGACTAACCTTTGTGTGGCTGCCGATGTGGCAACTGCCAAAGAGTTGCTTGAAATAGCTGATAAGGTTAGTCAAATTCCTATAACATTTAATAATAATTCCTCTTTCTTAGTTCTAAAGCATTTATGTAGGTAAATATAATTGCAGATGGATTTTGTATTGCTAAGATTTCAATTTGTTTGATGGTTTTCATAACTTGTGTAGGTTGGACCAGAAATTTGCTTATTGAAGACCCATGTCGACATTTTGTCTGATTTTACACCTGAATTTGGTTCTCAACTCCGTCAAGTGAGTAGTATCCTTGCTATTTTTTATTACACTTTCTTATTATTAGCCTGCTCCAGTGTGTAACTCTAGTTCTTCAATCAAATATATCTGACTCAATTTTATTTCCATCTCGCTAAAGATTGCAGATAAGCACAATTTCTTGATCTTTGAAGATCGCAAGTTCGCTGACATTGGTAATACTGTAACCATGCAATACGAAGGGTGAGTTCGTAAACTATTATCAGATTCATATTTTATTTCCTTGTCCGTAGATCTATAACTAAAGAGTTCGCTCCAATCTTGTTGTAGAGGAATATTTCGCATTTTGGATTGGGCCGATATAACCAATGCACACATCATCCCTGGACCAGGAATTGTTGATGGTCTCAAGTTGAAGGTTCATTTAATCTTTTCTATAGCAATAAAGCTTTTTAATTCAACATTATCAGTTTAAGCAATCAAATCTAACTTGCATTGCTCTTTTTATTTCCTTTCTTTTTCATTGTAAAAAACTAGGGTTTGTCAAAGGGAAGGGGGCTACTTTTGTTGGCTGAGATGAGCTCGAAAGGCAACCTCGCACAGGGAGATTACACAGAAGCTGCAGTAAAAATAGCGGAGCAGCATTCTGATTTTGTAATTGGGTTTATATCTGTTAACCCAGCATCATGGAAGTGGGGCCCATCTGATCCATCTTTCATTCATGCAACACCTGGTGTACAAATGGTTTCTGGTGGCGACTCTTTGGGCCAACAATACAACACTCCTTATTCTGTAAGTTTTGGTTATTTCACTCCCTTATTTTATTTTTGTTACGTATATTATACTGTATGGGTGCATTGATAATTGATTTCCTGAGTTTGGCACCGAGGAAGACCCTAAAAAAGAAAGAAAAAAAAAAGACACAAATCAAGCTTGACTTAAGAAACAAAAGGCATACAAATTGTTTATAGCCAGAGGCCGATTTAAATTACACTACATTAGTTTATTCGACCCCCTTAATCTCAATATTCTGGTTCTGCCCTGTTCATAGCAACTATTGCACAACTGGTATGATGTCTGGTACATCATCATAATCAGCAAGTATTGTAATTTTGCAAACTTGACCTCTTAGTTTCAGCATTAGCGTACCTATATGAGTCTTGATGGCAAGCACTACTGTGCCTATGCAAGTCCTAATGGTACAATCTTAAATTTCTATACTAAGAAAAATCATTGATGAGTGCAGGTGATAAATGATAGGGGCAGTGATGTAATCATAGTTGGTCGTGGGATTATAAAGGCTAGTAACCCAGCTGAAACTGCAAGCGAGTACCGGGTTCAAGGATGGGAGGCATACAAAGCCAGCTGCCCTTAAGTCCGCTATGAATTACTTAAAAAGCTCAGTGAATTAATAATGACCTATTGCTTTTGATTCAAGTGATTTGGTTAAGGGAGTATTTTGTTGCCGCATAATATATATTAGTGCAGTAGGATTTATGCCAGGTATTTAGTAAATTCTGGTGGCCTGAAATTTTGAGGATATTTCCTTGTGCACTTGATGTAACAGTAATACTCCAATGATGATTTTTTTTGTTCACCAAGAGGGTTTTGATGTGAGCCAAATTCTCGTGCATGATTACTGTTGTCAGTATTTGGTGTTTGTTTTGTGTGCGTGTATTCGTGTGCTTGTGATGTTTCTTCCAATTTGGGATTTTAGATGGAAACTATTTATATTTCTGCTTAGAGACAAGGATGGGTGCATGGTATGGTATGGTATGGAACAGTAGCTACTAGGAGTTCAATTTGTAAGGGGACTAGGAAGGGTTGAGGAATGAGTCCCAGTCTAGCAGGGGAGCGAGACACTAGCTAGAGAGGGAGAGAAATTGAACCAAACGTTGCAGACTAATTTTTTGTTTACTGCGTGTAGTGGTTGGTACATGGTACAAGTAAAAGTTGCACTTTACTGCGTGTAGTGTTTGCTGGTAAAAGTTGCACTACGGCAATTTCTTTTTAAATTGGCATTTAAACCATAATTTATGGGCACATAATGAAAATCGTAGCAGGGCTTGTATGTTGACAACAACCTTAGCATGATGCCTTGCTGCCTTTCGAAAGCAGCAAGACAACCCTCAATTCTACCGCCATTACGATTAGTGGTGCTATTTAACTCTTAAGGTAGTTGTCAACATAAATATAAGAATCTTCAATCTTCTCTCAAAGAGATGTTGCCATTTATTTATTTTGTTGCCAAGAAAAGTAATGTATCTTTATGTATAATACATAGAACAATTAATGGGGAAAATGCAAAAGAAGAGTAGATTTTAGTGCTTGACAACTGAAAAAAGTAACAAAATTAAAAGGTAATTATGAATAAACAATGAAATGAATAAATAAGAAAGAATTTCAATTGTATTATTAGTATCTTGTGTAAGATGACTATTTTTATTTTGAGAATATATATCAAAGATGCTACATGCTCACTCATTGGCAAGGACAAGTATCCTCTTTATTATTGTAAAAGATTCCCTTTATAGTTTGAGATTAACTCTCAGCTGTTTTAAGATTCGGATTAGCACAGGGGCAATATTATTGGGCTTTGAGATTTGTGCCAAGTTAAAAAAGAACAGTCCAGATTCAATAATTATAAAAGATTTCCTATTACGATACCGGGAGGATTTGAATTTCCCAAAATTTTTAAATATACCATACTCCGAAAGAAAATAAACCAAATAACCACAAAATACTAAAAATTCGAAAATACTATGACTGCATTCCCCTAGATGCGGACCTCTTTCCTGAAGACCGCATCTAGGGGATGCAAATCATATAGGGGGTATGCATTCCCTAAATGTGGTCCCTCATTTTTTTTTTCTTTTCCTTTTCTCTGTTAGCCGAAGGTCAAACATGGATTTAGGGTCAAAAATTTGAGGTGCTATTTGGTTGAATTGAACTGCCGCCGTGTCAGAAGGAAAAAGAAAAACAAAAAGTTGGGCCGCAACTAGGGGATACGGCACTCATTAATGTTCTGCAGACCCTAGATGCGGTATTCATAAAAGGAGTCGGTATCTAGGAAATGAGGCTGTATCAAAATATAAAATTTTCAAAAAACGTAGTTATTTGTGTTTTTTTTGGTATGTTATATTTAAAAATTTCGGCTGAATTCCACCGGCAGAGCCTTCGACAAAAGAAGATATTGGTACAATGGTATGTCAATCATTCTTTTTAACAGACAACAAACCCACGCACAATAAGAAGGCTAGTTCTTAATATTTACTTGGATGCATTATTTGAACATACAGTAGGAAGGTTATCAAATATATTATTACTATAATCAGCTATGCACTACTATAAAAGGTAATTATGCAAATAGTGATTAGATAAACAATATTTATGACTAATTTGTATAATATTAATATGGGAGAACCTAACTATCCCCTTATAACAATCTCCCAGTCATTAACTATTTGGAAACCATCTAATATTTGAAAGATTTTAAAACTGGCGTGAGCAAGTATTCATGTATTCACATATAGCGCATCAAGTATTCATAACTAATATATCAATTATTTAAAAAAAAAACTTGACACGTTTTTAGAGGTGATTTTTTTCCCCGTTAATCTAATTAATATTTCTGACGATCGATCAGGAATTATGTAAATCTAAAACCACAAATGTTTTATACATAATGTTATCTTTCAAATGAGATCCATGATGACATGCTTTCGAGTTGTTCGTTATATAAATATTCATTCTCATCAAGAAAATATTCATTCTTGTCATGCAAGTGCAAATATAAAAACTGGACATATCACTCATCCATCTTTTACACGTTTTTAGAGATGAATTTTTTTCTTCGTTCAATCTAATCAATATTTCTGACGATCGGTGAGAAATTTTGTAAATCTAAAAGCACAAATGTTTTCTACATAATCTTATATTTCAGATGAGATCCATAATGACATACTTTCGAGTTGTCTGTTGCACAAGTATTCATCCTTTATCGAGAATGTATTCATCTTTGTTGTGCAAGTGCAAATATAAAAACTTGACATATCACTTATCTATATTTTACACGTTTTTAGAGGTGGATTTTTTTGTCCGTTCAATCTAACCAATATTTCTAATGATCTGTGAGGATTTTGCAAATCTGAAATCACGAGCGTTTTCTACACAATTTTATCTTTCAAATGAAATCTATGATGACATACTTTCGAGTTATCCATGACACAAGTATTCATCACTCATCAAGAAATTATTCATCCTCATCGTGTAAGTGTAAATATAAAAGCTGGACACATCACTCATTCATTTTTTACACATTTTTAGAGGTGTGTTTTTTTTTTCTCTGTTCAATCTAACCAATATTTCTGACGATTTGTAAGAAATTTTGAAAGTCTAAAATAATGAACGTCTTCTACACAATTTTATATTTCTAATGAGATCTATGATGACATACTTTCAAGTTGTCTGTTGCAAAAATATTTATTTCTCATCACTCAAGTATTTATACCTCATCGAGAAAGTATTCATCTCCATCTTGCAAGTGTAAATAGTTCATGTATTATGAGTATTACAAGTTTATGTGCATATCTTGATTAATTTTACAAGAGCAGTCAAATAGTATTGAACATTGCTTTATTGCTTTCTAGTTCAATTTTATTTTTTGAGAGAGATCCACTGACCAAGTTAAATACATCAGCACCTTTGACTTCATTCAATTCACCAATTGATTAAGCTCCAAGTTAAATGCATCAACACCTCTTCTATATTTGTGTTTATAATAAAAGAAAGCAATGGATAAAAGAGAAAACCATAAGTTTTTACTGTACATGTACATTCAAAATCATACATCCTTAATTCATGGTAAGTAATAAGTTATCTGGCGGTGACCAATTTTCTTCGGTAATTCTTCTTCTTCTAGTACTTAAAAATAAACTATATAATTTAAAAATAACGAAACCTTATACATATGAGTGCTTGCTATTTGAATAAAGAAGCACTGATAGGACTTTATGAATTTGCATAATATTTTACTGACATATATGATACGTCTCAATAGTTGTGGTAAACCACCATATAGGAAACTGAGGAGCATCATCATCATTACTTTTCGCATCATGTGAATTGAAAACATATTGTGAAAGGAAGGCAGTGACAAGAGTGTCGAACTTGGATAGCATCCATTTTTTGTCCACCTCAACATTCTCTTCCAACATACACAGTTTCCCTTAAAAACCTCACCACTGAATATATCTACCTGAGTTTTAGAAAAGAATTGTGAATTGTATTGTCAATCTGTACATATTTCTATGAAAAAGAGGAATTGTTAAGAGAAATACAGACCACTGCATACTTGATAACTCATTATTTTAACAAACACTTGGTATATGTGAAGCAATTGAAGCAAAAATGATAAAATCCAAATAAATCAACGTAAAGCAAAAGATCTACTGGATAAAAGGGAATGACAATCCTAATGATAAAAACTCTCGCCTCTCTGTACAACCTAACCTTTATCGTTTGATCTAGTCTCTTATCTCTCACCTTAGTAGCGAGCTTCAACAGCTTCTTAGAATGGTGTAAACAAATCATCTGTTGTAGTAAGGTTCTTAAGCTGGATCGTGCGGATTTTGAGCACGGATCTGGGCGTGGCAAGGTCCTGGCGAGTTTTCTAGAGTGAAGAGGTGAGAGTTTTCTGGACGAAGGGAGAAGAGAGAGGTGGAGGCTTGACGAAGAGATAGGAGAGAAGAGGAGGTGAGAGTTGCGAGAGAGGACATCCGACCGGAGATAGTGGTTCGAGAGGCAGATTGACCTGTCGGTGCCCGAGCCAGATGCCAAGGTGAGAGGAGCGGAGGAGGCGGAGGAGCTCGGGCGGGGAAAGAGCAAGGATATCATCTGGCATTTAGGATGATCTTTTCGGCGGTACTGACGGTGGAGTAGAAACGACGGAGTTAAGAGTGATGTGTTTTTGGAGAAGAAGAAGAAATTTGATTTTAAATAATAATAAAAGTTAAATTGGTAACAACAGATCAACAGCAGTCAAAAGTTGTTAGTAACTGGATTTGGAAATTTTGAGTAACTGAATAAGACGGGGGATTGAAACGCGGGGAAAATTATAATTATCATATTAATATGGTTGTTGATTAATTAGTCTCATTATAGCGAAATAAAAAAAAAAACTACCAATAAATGTGATTGTTGCTATTTGTGTTAAGTTTGTTTTCTCTGTTTTTTTTTTCGTTAGAAGAAAACCAAAGCAGCGAATTGCCACAAATTTTAATAGGTATATGATCGATTTCTAATCTGGCAAGATTAAGTTCTGTGCTTTATAGTTTTTTTTAGTAGAACTAGGGTGTTTTTAAGTTCATCAAATTTCTTTGTGAACTCAACTCTAAAATCTATCAGATTGATTGCAAACGATGAATCCAAATTATTGAAATCCTTATATCTCATGAGTGATGCATTTACATACAAAAATTTTGAAATAATTTTGTATAGCGTCAAGTAGTCAAAAGGGATCCAAAAAATGAATACATTAAAATTAATTTATAAACCTTTTAATTTTGACCACTTTATTTTATACTAAATTAATTTGAAACTTTAAATCTTCACATGTAAACACATCACTCATAAGTTAGAAGGATTTCAATAATTTGAATTCATCGTTTGAAACCAATTTGATAGGTTTTAGAGTTGAGTTCACCAAGAAGCTTGGTGAATTTGAGAACACCCTAGTTCTACTCGTTTTTTGTTACATTTTTGTTGTTGCAACTTCAGATTTTCTACAATTTCACAAAATCAACAAATCTCAATTAAGTATCAATTAAAAGAGAAAAAAAATATTAGATCAATATACCAATATTCCAATAGCATCCAAATCAAATATTTTTTTTAATTTTATTATCTCAGAAAATGTTATCTTTGTTTGTAATTAAATAATTTTTAGTAGCATATATATATTTAAATATCATGATCAAATCAAACTGTGTAATTTATATTAAAAAATGTTACTAAAAATATAAGGGTAATTGCGGTTAATATAAACAAAAGCAATATCCTTGTTCTTTTCTAAAAACAGTATAGTATTAGATCGAGTATTCTTTTATATAATAATCTCATTTATAAGTCTGCTTTTTAATATCCAATGTATTTTATCTATATTAATCTATATATTCAATGTTGAATAAATTTTTTTTAGCTCCTAGTTGTAAATTGTTGAAACGCTTTATTTCTTTTTGTTTAATAATAATCACTATATTTCTTTAGTTTAAATTCAATCATTAATTTCATGTTAAAATAAATGTATCTTAATATTTCAATTGCATATTAAAACTAATGAAAAATTAAATCGTAACCTGAATTCTTTAAATGTGAGTTTGTGACGACTGTAAGTAATATGACATGATTTTTAGCCAGCGCGTTTATGACCGGAGATATTCACTGAGAATTGATCTTATTCCTATCACATCCTTATCCATTAAGAATTAATCTTAACTTATTTTATCTTTATTTATTAAAATTATTTGATAAAAAAGATAGGGGTGAATAACAAATAATAATATAATAATTAGTTTTATTATATTTTACAAATAAAACATCACAAGTCTTTCATTTCACTCATACAATCATATTACTAATAAAAAAAAACAAAAAAACAAATATGCAATCAATTCCAACAAAATTATTTTTTATAAAACAAGAGAATTCAAAAACATAAATATTTTTTTGAACAAATTCAATAATTTACTAAATATGCAAATAAAAATAATATATATGGTTAACATTTTTCTTATTACAAAAATATACATTAAATAACAAAAGTACATAACTAATTATTACTCAAACATTATCATATGATATATCACACAAATAAATTTCATCATAATTAATTATTACTCAGACATTATCATATAATTTTAGTGTATATAATTATTTTATAGAGTAATTAGTATGAAATAGTATTTACCCATACTCTCACCCAATTTTTTTGATCCTTTAGTTAATGAAAAACAATTCTTATCCAAACTCATACTTGATAAGTTTAAAAAAAAAAATTCTTACACATTCACTTATCAAATACAATATATGTTGGGTAATAAGTTAACTGAATAATTTTTTTTTCCTACGGATGCTAAATAATTTTTGGTTCTTTTCTACATTTGATACTTTTAGCACGAATATTAAAAAATGCCTTGTGCATTGCACATGGAACCGGATTGATCCGAATTGTCGAATTGTAATTGGACACGTATCTAAACTCAAAATTTTTGGATCGTCGAATTGTGATTGGACGGTCGTATCTAAACTCAAAATTTGAGTTAATTTACAAAATTCGGACTCATTTAATTAAGTTTAACTCACACCTACTACTCCAACCGATCGGAATGAAATTCACTGCTATTTTTTTTTCGTGAACAGTAACTCTCTCTGCTTTGTTGAATCTAACCGTTCAATTTTTTTCAAAAACAAATTTCAAAAAAAAAAAAATTTCAAAACTTCTTTTGCACACATTTCGAAACAATTTAATAACTGAATTTAAAAATCAAATAGAGCAAAAACACTGTTTATGTAAAAAATAACATCAGATTTTCATAAACCACCAGCTACATGCATAAAGTCATACATAAGTTAATAACTCTCTGGAAGTACTGCTATCAGTATCAAGATAACATAACAAAATGTATTTTATAATTTATCTAGTTTGGGTCTCTGGGATGTAATCTATAAGCTGCAAATTGTAAGGGCATTATTTGTCCGCCCAAAAAAAAAAAAAAAAATGGATTTGGTTTCATCTTACATCACCCTCTTCCTCTCCTTCCTCCTCCTCCTTCTTATCGTCCGATGTACCGGCACCACCCGTACCAGCACCAATTACTGCCCATATCCAAACCCTATCTTGGGCAACCTCATTCCATTCCTTCGAAATCGACACTGTTTTCTTGACTGGGCAGCATCCCTTCTCAATCTCTCCCCAACCGCCACGATTGAAGTCGTGGCCCCTTTCTCCCTCTCTCACGGCATCGCGACAGCAAACCAATCAGTTGTTAACCACCTCCTCATTTCCAACTTCCACACATATGTCAAGGGTCGTCGTCTCCAGTCAGCACTGTCTGATTTGTTAGGTAATGGGTTGTTCATAGCAGATGGTAATTTGTGGTCCCTCCAGCGTAAGATTGCCAGCCGAGAATTCACCACTCGATCGCTCCGGAGCTTCTCGGCTGATGTCTTCCAGTCTCATATACACGACCGGCTCCTCCCTGTACTCTCTGCCGCTGCCACGTCAAATGAGGTTATTGACCTACAAGATGTACTTAAGAGGTTTGCTTTTGATAGTATATGCTCTATTTCATTTGGTCATGATCCATCTTCTCTCGGTGTGGACCGAGATAGACAACAGCATAAGCTGTTTTTCAATGCCTTCGATGACGCGATAGAGATCTCCTTCAATCGCCTCCTTTCTCCCATTCCCTTTTTATGGATCGCTATGCGATTTTTCAATGTTGGATCTGAGCGGAGGCTCAAGGAAGCCATAGAAACCATCAACAAATTTGCTATAGAGATAATTCAATCAAAAGAGGACCAGTTACAAGTGTCACATAAACAAGATTTGCTTTCACGATTCATGGCTGTGATCGAAGAGAAAGATTCTAGCTATAACGAACTCAGCACGATGTTCAATGACCCGAAAGAGAAGTGCAGATTTTTGAGGGATGTGATTGTGAATTTTGTGCTCGCCGGAAAAGACACAACCTCAACAGGTCTTACTTGGTTTTTCTGGCTTATCTCCACAGACCCAAAAATTGAGGCAAAAATCTATGAAGAGATCTCATCCATTAATGAAACTTACGATTATGAGGAGCTCAAGGGGTTAAATTACCTCCATGCAGCAATCTCCGAATCACTACGTCTATACCCACCAGTCCCAATCAACTCAAGAGTAGTAAAAAATGATGATATACTGCCAGACGGGACCCGTGTGCGTGCTGGGTGGTTTACTGATTACTCACCCTACGCAATGGGAAGAGACCAGAGGCTGTGGGGTTTAGATGCTGATGCATTCATCCCGGAGCGGTGGTTGGATGACAAAGGTCAATTTGTCGGGGTTGATTCGTGTAAGTTCTCGGTTTTTCATGCGGGGCCAAGGGCATGTCTTGGCAGGGAAATGGCATATGTCCAGATGAAAGCAGTTGTTACGGCTGTGCTCAAGATGTTCCGTTTGGAGCCGGTTGGTGTTAAAAATGTGCCGCCGGCATATGTGATGTCGGTGACACTCAGGATGAAAGGAGGGTTGCCGGTACATGTAAAAAACAGGTAGACTACTGTAGACTCTCAATTAAAATCATCAGCCTGGTGAACTATTTCCAAATAAGCAAATTAAGGGGTTGGTATTTGTAAATTGTAATAAGGATGAAAGTGTGTTCAAATTGAACTATGTCGGGATTATTTGGGAAAATATCAGCAAAATTAGTTTTGCTTAGTAAGTTTACCCCTTAATTAATTGCATATAAGACTAGTTGGGGAAACCAATTATCTGTAATAGACTATGGATAGAGCTAGATATTTTTTTTTAATATTATGTCACGTTTTGAACATCATACTTTAAAATTGCATAAGAGAACTTCATTTAATTAGCAAAAAGGATCAAATCGATTAATTTGTCCTTTGTTTAGTGTTACTGTTATGGTTATATATTATTATCATAGTTCCCGCTGTCTCTGTCATTATTGTTGACTTAAAAGGGGAAATGTTAGTGTATGTGACAAGCTTAAATTTGACATTCCAAAAATCCAATGTGGGCTTTTTTTTTGTTAAAAATTAGTAAATATGGGCCCGAAATAATATATTGTTTGAAGATATTGCAAGTTATAACAAGGAAAATTAGGACCAATTATTTCCAAAAATAATAAAGACAACATAAAATTAGCAGACATGATCAATATCATCTTCTGTATACATGCTTAAAATTTTTACTAACATCTCCGCTGCAATTTTAGCAATCATAAAAATGTACTTAAATTAAAATAAATATTTTGACGTTGGTGAATAAACTCAAAATTACTTCCACAGTTTTTTTATGATTACGTGGGCAAAAATATTACATGTATTTTTTTCATTGATTTAGTTGTTAATTATCTAGCAAATTTTCTAATATGGAGCATTTAAAATCACATTTTGGCTAAGCTCAAAACGTTTTTTCCTAGCCCTCGGAACAAACGACTCGGTTTTTTTATTTTCAAAGTCCAAACAGTCGATCTAAACCGTTAAATGTTCAATCTATATTAAAATGTGCATGGAGTCAAAATTTTACATTTTTTGAAAATTTTTTATTATTTATTAAGATGGTTTGAAAATCGCTATTTTGCAATGATGCAGAATTTTAATAAAAACAACGATTTTTAAATCATCTTAATAAATAATAAAAAAATTTCAAAAAATGTAAAATTTTGACTCCATGCACATTTTAATATAGATTGAACATCTAATGGTTTGGATCTACTGTTTGAACTTTGAAAATTGAAAAACCAAGTTGATTGTTGTAGAGGCTAGGAAAAAAACGTTTTGAACTTAGCCAACCTATATATATCACATTTTACTTAAACAAAAAATACATAGGAGTAAAAAGGGAACCGTGGGAGAGAGAAAGAGGGAAAAAGTGGAACCCTCAAAGACATTTTATTAAAATTTTGAGAGGAGGGTATTTGTTATATTTTTGAAAAATAAAGTATTATGTAAAATTTCTTAATTTTTAGAGTCGAGTCTTCAAAATTTTTCTGCTAAGGCGCCATTACAAACAAAACCTCACAATAGTACATATGTTTAGATTCAATTAATAAAAATAAACGGGGCACCGTTACCTCTTTTTTATAGTTAAGCATGAAAATGAAAAGGCCTAAAATTTTAGTACATAGAGAAGTTAGTTTTAAAATACAATTGAAATATTAATTATCGTTTATCTTATAATAATACATAATTAATAATTTTAACTTAAGAATATAGTGATTATTTTATTCAAAAGAAAAAAGAAACAGCATCTCAACCAATTAACTACTAAAAGTTCAAAAAATTATCTGAACAGATCATAATAATATTAAAATCTTAGACTAATAAATGAGATTATGATAAAAAAATATACTTAATCTAATACTATTTTTTTTAGGAAAGAAGAAGGATCTTGTCCTTCTTTATATTAACCGACATTTTCTTAGACTATTTTATTTTTGTGAGCATTTCGTAAATTAATTGATTTAATTTTAATATTTTTTTAATATTTTTTTTCTTAAGGAGTCTTGTTATCAATTTTAATTTTAATTTTATATTTTATATTTTTATGAAATGTTACACGAGCCCTTTCAATTTTTGACATATCCAGTTCATTCCATTTTTAACTTTTCCTCTTATTTGGCAACACTCTCTTGTACGGAAAAAATAGATTTAAGAAAAAAATAATAATTAGTTTAAGAAAAAAAAAAGTTTTTTATTTTAGTGTGAGCTTGCTTGGAGTTCTGTTTTTCTGCTTTTCTGGAATAATTCAAAAGTAGCAATGTTAACCCACGATTGATCTATTTTTACATTTTCTATAATTTTAAAATTGGAATATAATTCTATAGATGGACTTACTAATTTAGATATTGATCGGAAGTAGCTAGTGATGCAATGTCTATAGTGATTTATAGTTTATATCTTTTAAATGAGATATATATAGATAAAATTAATACCCAATATAGAATAGTAAGTCTCTAAGTGAGCAGAGATTAATTAATTAGGAAGGTTCTTTGATAAAACAATATGAAACTGGACTGTGGTCATTTAATTTAGAAGCCTTCTAAATTGAATCTATGACAGATTCAAAAATTAACCGACCCCGCTCCCCCCGCCTATATATATAAGCATTAATTCCTTTGTTTAATATATTAACTTATTCTGTCATCCTCTTGATCTCCTCTCTATTCTCTCTCTGTTTCTCACAAAACAAACTCCTCTTCTTAATTTGTTTGAAGGATCGTAATTAATCCATCCCCAACAAAACAAATTAAAGTAGATTAATTATGGGAAGGAACAAGATATATATTAAGAAACAGCCGAAAAGTCAGAGGACACATACATTTAAGAAGAGATCAGAAGGCATCAAGAAGAAGGCAAAGGAGCTTTCCATCATATCAGATGTTCAGGTGCTTCTTCTTTTGCGTACCCCCATGGGGAAATACCATCTATTCCAAGAGAACAGGTAATTAATATATACCTTTCCATCATTATCTTCTTTTTTTCGTTAAGAAATTAATATAAGACAAGTTACTATTTTCAACTGATTAATTTGTTTTCCTTTCGTTAATATATCTCAGCTCTTTCGATGGAATTGTGCAAAGATTTCTCTCTGAAACTCCAGAGAACCTTGCAGATTCGTACGTCTATTGTCAAATATTTACCTTTTAAGTCTACTTATTTTTTTCTTCATATCTTTCACCTTAATTTATTATATTTCTAATATCGTGTTATACTCTTTTTTCAATTTACAGAAGGGCGAATGGCATGAAAGTAAGATCTTGGATTCAGCTATTTTTGTATATATATATGTTAATTCAACGATATATATAATTTTTCACTAAAAATTAATTATTAACTATGTACAATAAGTTACTGCATGCATTTGTTTACAAATATATATAATAATAAATCTTAAATAATGTTGTTTGTTCCTGTAGACTCTGAGGAAGTCATTAGCATCAGATATCCATGCACTCGATGCTATATCTGTGATGGATCATGGGTTTGCTTTCTTAATCTTTATTTCCTGTTTTTAATACGAAAGTACCTTGTAATTCTCAACTTTTATATATCTGATTTCTTGTTTCGTTTTTTTGGATGCAGCACGGGTCCTACTCATGACTCTCAGGTCCAGTTTAATATCTCCTTGTCATTCCATTTCTAATTTGTTAAATTGTTCCACGAGCACAAAATTAATACTGATAAATTGCTTCTTGGTTTGACAGGAGATGCAGCTTGAGCAAATAAAAATGGAAGTATCAAAATTAGAGAATCAGCTGGGCTCTCTACGGTAATATAAATCTAACTTTTGAAGAAAAAAACCATTGTTTTTATAAAGATTTCAATTCCTTCTCAGCCCTTATGGTTTCTGTAACTATGCAAATAGACCACAAACAGCAATTATCCGATAAAGGAGAAATTAATTAATATGGTAAAACTGCTACTCGACCTTATGGTTGCCGTACGCAATGCCAAATCTATTGTTATAACAATGATTGCAACAAATTATACTCGTGAACTGGTATCACACCAAACCCTTGATAGATAATGTTATTTACGATTCCATTAGTCGAAAAAAATATTTTTATATTTTTGTTGCACAATTTTTATTATAATTTTTTCTTGTTTAATTTCAGAAAAATAGATGAAATTGAAAAGTTGGAGCAACTTGACGAACTGACCAAGATGGAAAATTCCATCATGGGGTTACTGGCTCTCAATGACCAACAAGCCAGGATGGAGTCAAATTCTACTGCATGGTTAGATAACAAATAATTATTTTAATTTAAGATATCATCTTAAACTCTAAATGGTATAGAACTAATGTGAACTTGCTAGTAAATGCATATGAAAGCTTGTAAATATTTTTCTATTTTATAAAAATTAAGTTAGGGGGCCACTCGACCTCTGACCTTAAAAAAAAATGCATATGAAAGTAGAAACGAAGAAACAGAAAGAAAAAGTAGAAAGAAAATGTTACTACTATTTTGTTACAAATGCAGCTGGTTTATATATATGAGTATATCGACTTAGTAATATAGAGGAACAGTAAATGGATTTCAATTGATGTGGTGATTATGGTTTTGTGCAGTGGTGATCAAAGATGTTATAATGATTCGTCGCACACTATACGTGAATGGGAGAATAATTGGGCACCAGGAGCAGGAGCAGCAAACTCAGGACAGGTATTAAGAAATATAATTGTTTATCTTCTAAATATACAATTATTGGAAATAACTTCATGAAAATAATTTATGCAGGTGATCCAGGAGCCTTCACTTTCAGTTTATACAGGTGATCCAGGAGCCACCACCAAATTTATAGCAGAGGCAGCTGATCAGTATCAGCATCAGGTAGTTCAATATTGGGAACCACAACAGTACTACCCGGCTATGGCGAACGGCAGTGAAGCAGGACCTTCTCACTGCTAGGAGTTTGCAGAAGCGGAACACGATGGAAAATTTTATAAAATATCATTCTTTCCAAAACCATCAGCCAAATTACCCCTTTTCTAAAATTATAATCAAAATGCTCTGTGGGTCCCAATTTTCTCCACCCTTCTCCCTTCCCCATCCTCATTTCCAGTTACTTCTCCTTTCTCTCTGTTTTTTTTTTTTTTATTTTTTTATTTTTTATTTTTGCATTTTGTTGTACGCTGGATTTATATCAATATGTATCAGTTTATATGTGATGTTATAGCTGCATATGTTCTTCTGTTATAGAGTATAATCAATGAAAAATTAGACCGTAACACGAATTATTTTATTGGTATCTTGATGGCACCTGAACTATGACATAATTTTTATTCAAGACATTTATGATTGAAGATATGTACGTACTTGGTTAACTAAATATTTTTTTCCCTTTTCTTCGTTTCAATTTATCTTAGAACCTTTTATTTTATTACTGTGATATCTTAAAAAATTAGATTTAACTGTATCCTATAGGTTTCTAAACCATCCTCCTACAAAAAATAACATAAAATAAAATAAAGAAAGAAAGAAAACATAATTACTCTTTGGACTGGAAGTACTGTCCAATTAAGTTTGAATTTAAAAATTAAAACACCTGAATTAACTCAAGTTTTCAGTTTAGATCCGGGCCATCAGATCTGTCTTGGCACGAATATTAAAGGGGCCGTGCATCTCCTTAATATGTCATTGATGTCTGTTTTTTTTTCAACCGTGCATCTCCTTAATATGTCATTGATGTCTGTTTTTTTTTTGAAAACGTTTGATGTCTGTTTTGAGGAAACTAATTAAGCACAAAGAAAACTAAATTCATCAAACCAAACTTTTCCCAAATTTCAAATCAGCATCAGCCATAATGAAACTGGCACAAGCTAGGCAACGCAAAGCCCACTAATGATACTAGTGGATGATACTAGTGATATATTCTTTGCATTTTTAGGTGGTTCCGCTGTCAATTAAAACCCGGAAGTATTTCTTTGACTTCGCATAATGAACCTGTAACCCACAAGGGGAAACGAGTGAGAAATAATAAATTATTTCTCAGTGCTGATTGCCACTCAAATTATTGGATTCAAAGGAAATCCATATTCAGAATGAAATCACTGCACGGGAAACAAACAGTTCATTATATAATGACGAATGCAAATGCTCAATAACAGCATCCAATTGAACAACAAAAATTAGATAATTAAATCAGAACTCCAAGAATCTTATCAAAATAGATGGTTTGGGTCAAAGTCTTTTAAACCATAAAGTCTGGTAATGTTTGATTTCTTAACTCTATAAGTTCTAGTTTGATAACACTAAAAGATACCATAACATGTATATGTCGTGTCAGGCTTATACTGTTATAACTATCCTTACAATTGGTTAACATAAACAATACAAAATCAATATCACAATACTGTCATTATCGGAAAGAAAATCAATGATAAGACAGTTACGATAGTTCATTAGTCTCACAGTCACAATTTACATTTATTCAATATCCCCTATCCAACCAGTACTGGATTCAGTTGGGGCATTCACCATATGCGCATAAGGGTCATGGAGTAAAATCTAGTACGTAGCTAGCTAGACTTTACGATATATTAATTCTTTTTCTCCACTATATGGAGGTTCAAGGATTACAGTATTTCATATTCAATTAATTCAGTCTCTGTGGTCTCAATCAATCATTAATTACAATAAGAATCAACTAATCGATAAACCATATCAACATGACAATCAACAGACTTACCTGTAATTCAGTTTCAGTTGTATTGAGCTATGCATATGATAGAACAGTTTAATCAATGCAATCAATCAAATATTCAAAATGCACAACGAGTTACGATTTAATTCCTAGTCATAAACCTCAAACTAATCCAATAACCTCACACCTAATATTGTAGGGCAATAGGTGAGATCGGTAGTAGTCTATTCTTCCTTAAACAGTCTCATTTATCTCCGTCATAATTATGCCTATGTTAACAATAATATACACATTTCAATCAATACTTATTTTTAGTTTCAATATCTTACAGTTTCCTGTAAATCAGTTAAAATCTTGTACATATAATTAAATATTTTTATAAAACACCCCAACCCATATAAAATGCTCGTTAATTATTTAGATTCAATTTCAGTTCAATAGTTCATAGTTCAATTTCAGTCTAATTTATCATATCATCGATATTTTACAAATATACCTTTCCTGTCTTATTTCTTTTACGTTCATGCCCCTGAACATTTAACTAGATATACTAGTAACCAAACTAAATTGATGCATTTAGGTACCAATTAATTTATACATTAATAACCTATTACTCACTTTGCAACACATTTGAAAGAAATTAAACCACCAGTACATAAAAACGTACAATTAAGGTTTAAGCCCAAAATCTGAAATTGAATCAATCTCATAACCTAGCTCCCTGTGCCCCAAAATTTCAGTTTGGTCATTACCGTCAAGAAAACAAAATAACACAATCAAATTAAGCTATTAGGTTCAAAATCCGATTAAAAGAATAAATGATATAAGAGGGGCCTCAGGCAAATTTAATTCATACACTCAATTAATTAAACAAGATTTCTTTAAAATTCAATTAACAACAAGGATAAGATTTGTTCTACTTTTTCACCAATTACCAAACTCTTATAGGTTGATAAATTAAGAAATTCACAGCCAATAAAAATGAAAAAGATTACCAATTAATAACTGTGAAGCTCTCTGAAAGGGACCTGTCCGTAATTGGATAGCAAAACCAACTTAAATAGTAAAATCATTTCTCTGTTCTTTTTTTTTCTCGTTTTCATTTCACACATTTCTCCTTTTACATGGTTTTGATTTTTCTTATTTTTCTCTATTTTCGGAAGAGATAGGCAATACCCTTACCCTTGATTAAGGGAAATTTAAGTAGCTGAGTGTTTCACTCACCAGTGGCCGCGTGGCCCAAGTCATTTGACTATTCTCCTTTTATTTTATATTTTATTATTTAAATCTTAAGTTTGCATTTCTTTATATATTCAACCTTTGTATTTGCAAGTTTTGCAAATTAGACCAAATACTAAAAAGAAGATTATAATTATAACTAGATGCTTAACCCTCTATTGCATATATTAATTTGTCTGACTTTCGAATATTCGAACATTTTAGAATTTCAAATTAACAATATATTATTGGACAAAGTAACTTAAATATATCAGTTATGCTTAATAAAATAATACTTGACACTAAAATGTGATTTATTCTATAAAAACATATTTAAATATTTTGTACAAAATTTTCAATTATTAATTATATATGCATATTTTGCGAAATGTTACAGATTCATACAAAGGAGGCACATAGACATAGCTTGTGTGTGTGTATATACACAGGGAGAGAGAGTGACTAATGTGCATTTGTAGGGCTGGGCAAAAAAGATCGAACTCGTAACTCGCTCATTAACAGCTCGTTTAACTCGACTCATTTACAACTTAGCTCATTTACAACTCGAGTTGGCCAACTCGTTTAATAAATGAGTTGAGTTCGAGTTGGCCCCAACTCGCTCATTTATAACTCGAGTTGCATAGTATTGGTCACAATAAATCCCAAAATAATCAAACCCAAATCTCTAGACTGTTATTTGAGCTTTGAGATTCGTGCAAAATATGTTTGAACTTGTGTTGTAATACTTATCGGATCATATGCATATGAATGCACATTAGTCACACACTCTCTCTCTCTCTCTATATATATATAGAGTAAGGCTTGGGTGCTATGGATAGCATAGAGGACTACGGTGCTACGGCTCAATATTCGACAAGTATATATATATTAGTCATTATTTTGACCCCTGTTGGTAGAAATTCATGATAATTATAAAAATACTGTTTTGTCCTAATCTATCACTTGCTTTATATTTTGGTCCTTAAAGTTTCAAAAGTATTAAATATTTTTATTGTTATAGGTTTTTAATTTGTATGAAATTAATCCTACATTTAACATCCGCTAAAAAATTATATATATATATATTTATGAACTATTTGTGTAATTTATTGTAAATTAAAATTGTGAAATTTTTAAAAATGGGTTGGGACTGCCAAGTAATTATTTCATTAATGACAAGGTTATACAAATGTTACATCAAGCGAGAAAATGTGGAATTAAAATCTAAGGCTAATTAATCATATTATTTTCATTCTTTTATGTGCTGCAATTTTACAAGTTAGCTTTTTTTTTGTGTGATTCATCTAACATTGTTCACAATTTTTAAATGATTCTCTTGATTCAATTCTTCAAGCTTTGTTATATAGACTTTGGGAGATGTCCTATCCTTTTGTATGTTTACATTCGATAAATCATAAATCATAAATCATACATTCATTGTTTTGCACAAAAAAAAAAAAAAAAATTTGGATTGAATTTGCAAAATATTTGAGATCTTGGAGGAGACTAATGAAGGTAGTGAAATTTTAGTTCGTTTTCTTTAATTAAGTTACTTTTAATAATTAAGTTTCTAGTAATATTGCGAAATTAATCCATGGAGCTGTGCTTTTGTCATTGCAAATGAAAAAGGATGCGAACTATTTCATTCTTCGATTCTTTTTATTGCATAAAATCTTAATTGCGGTCATTAGTTTATCGGATGCTCAGGTGCTTCTTCTCTTCCGTACTCCCAAGGGGAAATACGTACCATATATATATATATATATATATTCCATCAAGAGAACTGGAACTTTTATTAATTGATCTCTTCAATCTTATATCTTATTAATTATATCCATGCATAATTTCATTGAGGTGTCATTTACAATTTTCAACTGATTTGTTTTCCTTTTCTTATCTCATCTCTTTCGATGAAATTGTGCAGAGATTTCTTCGATCCTGAAACTCAAAAGAACCTTAAAGATTCGTACGTCTATTGTCAAATATATATTTACCTTCTTAAGTCTAATTTTTTTTTTTCTTGATATCTTTCACCTTTATTATATGTCTAATATTGTGTTATACTCTTTTTTCAATTAACAGAAGGTCGTCCGGCATGAAAGTAAGATCTTGAATTCTGCTATTTAATTTTGTATATATGTTAATTCAACGATATAGTTTTTCACTAAAAATTATTAACTATGTGCCATAAGTTACTGCATTTGTTTACAAATATATATAATAATAAATCTTAAATAATGTTGTTTGCATTCTTAATCTTTATTTCCTGTTTTTTAATACGAAAGTACCTTGTAATTCTAACTTGTTTGTATCGAAACCTAATTCACAAAGGAATAAATCATGAAAATAGATTATCAAACTAGTAACAAAAAAGTTCAATATTGTCCTGTGTTATTAACTTGTAAATAGTTCTAGTATGGTGTAAATTTATCCTTGGTTCCAGTTATTGTTTTAAAAAAATTTATATATCTGATTTCTTGTTTCGTTTTTTTGGATGCAGCACGGGTCCTACTGACTCTCAGGTCCAGTTTAATATCTCCTTGTCATTCCATTTCTAATTTGTTAAATTGTTCCACGAGCACAAAATACTGATAAATTGCTTCTTGGTTTGACAGGAGATGCAGCTTGAGCAAATAAAAATGGAAGTATCAAAATTAGAGAGTCAGCTGGGCTCTCTACGGTAATATAAATCTAACTTTTGAAAAAAAAAAACATTGTTTTTATAAAGAATTTAATTCCTTCTCAGTCGAGGTTATGCACTATGCAAATAGACCACAAACAGCAATTATCAGATAAAGGAGCAATTAATACGGTAAAACTGGTACTCGACCTTATGGTTTCTGTACACAATGCCAAATCCATTGTTATAACAATGATTGCAACAAATTATACTCGTGAACTGGTATCACACCAAACCCTTGATAGATGATGTTATTTACGATTCCGGTGGTCGAAAAAATTATTTTTATATTTTCATTGCACAATTTTTATTATAACTTTTTCTTGTTTAATTTCAGAAAAATAGATGAGATTGAAAAGTTAGAGCAACTTGACGAACTGGCCAAGATGAAAAATTCCATCATGGAGTTACTGGCTCTCAATGACCAACAAGCAAGGATGGAGTCAAATCCTACTATGTATAATAGGTTGGATAACAAATAATTATTTAAATTTAATATATCATCTTAAACTCTAAATGGTATAGAATTAATGTGAATTGGCTAGTAAATACATATGAAAGCTTGCAAATATTTTTCTATTTTATAAATTTTTTGTTAGGGGGTTATATAAATGAGTATATTGAATTAGTAATATAGAGGAACAATAAATGGATTTCAATTGATGTCGTGATTACGGTTTTGTGCAGTGGTGACAAAAGGTGTTTCACCATTACTGCAGCTGGTCCAAATTCAGGTGCGGCCTCCCAGTCTCGAGTGGCTCCATCTCTCGCGCAAAATAATCCTTCTATGCCATTGATTTCGACAAACTATGCTGGGAGCATAGTGAATGCCGGTTTCGACCGACACTTTCATGCTATGTTAGAGCCTACCAATTTCTTAAATTGGATGAACACACCAGCACAACAGTACTACCCTGCTATGGCGAACGACTATGAAGCAGGACCTTCTCACCACTAGGAGTTCACAGAGGCGGAACATGACAGGAAATTTTATAAAATATCATTCTTACCAAAACCATCAGTCAAATTTTATGAAGCAGGTCCCAATTGTCTCCTTCCTTCTCCCTTCCCCATCCTCACTTCTAGTTACTTCTTTTCCTTTCTCATTTTTTTTTTTTTTGCATTTTTATTGTACGCTGGATTTATATCAATATGTATCAGTTTATATGTGATGTTATAGCTGCATATGTTCTTTCTGTTATAGAGTATAATCAATGAAAAATTAGACCGTAATATGAATTATTTTATTAGTATCTTGATGGCATCTAAGCTATGACATAAGTTTTATTCAGGACATTTATTATTGAAGATATGTACTTGGCTAACTAATTTTTTCTTTTTTCCTTTTTTCGTTTCTATTTATCATAGAACCTTTTATTTTAATTAGGGATCGACTAACTAACTCCCGGTCAATTTCTCTCATTCATCCTCCAGTCAATAATTACTTGTGGAGAACGTTAACTAACTAAACTTCGTTAATTATTTGTGGACCACCTAATATTTGATAGATTTTATAACTGACGCGTGCAAAAATGGATACCTATGCACGCAAGTGTTAATATATAAAATATTAAGTATTCATACCTAAGATATCGAGTATTTCAAAAAAAAAAAAAAAAACTAGACACATCATACACACATCTTTTACACGTTTTTAGAGTTTTATTTTTTTTTCTCCGTTCAATCTCGTCAATATTTCTGACAATCTGTGAGAATATTTGCAAATCTAAAACTATAGACATCTTCTACGTAATTTTCCATTTCAAATGAGATCCATGATAACATACTTTCGGGTTGTCCGTCGCGCAAGTATTCATACATTGTCCTGAATACCTTGTTGTGTAAGTATTCATATCTCGTTGTTCAAGTACTTATTCCTTGTAATGCATGTGTATATAATTCATGTTTGAAGTGTTTGTACCTAACATATTTTATCAATTTTTTTTCCATATGACACGAGTTGACGTCTGAAAATATTAATATTAAGTAGTGCAAATATTTATACATCGTCATGCAATTGTAAATAGTTCATATGTCAAGTGTTCGTAACTAACAGAATTTATGAATTTTTTATTTTTAATTATTTCCATATGGCATGGAATGATGTATGAAAGTATTAATTTAAAATATTGCAAGTACTCATATCTTGTCATGCAAATATTAATAGTTTATGTATTAAGCGTTTATCTAAAATATTTTATCAATAGTATTTTTTTTTTAAGAGAGTGTTGCTAAAAAAGAAATTGACGTTTGTGAATAAACTCAAAATTCCACAGTTTTTTATGAATACATGGACAAAAATAATACATGTATGTTTTTATTGATTTAGTTGTTAATTAATCAAGAAATTTTCTAATATCGAGCATTTAAAATCACATTTTTGGATATACATATCACATTTTACTTAAACAAAGAATAAATATGAGTAAAAAGGGAGGAGTGTGAGAGAGAAAGAGAGGGGAAAAGTGAAACCGACAAAGACATTTTATTAAGAATTTTGAAAAGAGGATATTTTGTTAAAAATAGTATTTTGTAAAATTTCCCATTTTGTACAGCCGAGTCTTCAAAATTTTTCTGCTAATGCGCCATTACAAACCAAACCTCACAATAATAAGTATGTTTTAGATTCAATTAATAAAATTAAATGGAGCACCATTACCGCCTTTTTATAATTAAGGATAAAAATGAAAAGGCCTAAAATTTTAGTACATAGAGAAGTTAGTTTTAAAATACAATTGAATTGAGGTATATTTTATAATAATACATAAACATATGCAGCTATAACATCACATATAAACTGATACATATTGATATAAATCCAGCGTACAACAAAATGCAAAAATAAAAAATAAAAAAATAAAAAAAAAAAAAACAGAGAGAAAGGAGAAGAAGTAACTGGAAATGAGGATGGGGAAGGGAGAAGGGTGGAGAAAATTGGGACCCACAGAGCATTTTGATTATAATTTTAGAAAAGGGGTAATTTGGCTGATGGTTTTGGAAAGAATGATATTTTATAAAATTTTCCATCGTGTTCCGCTTCTGCAAACTCCTAGCAGTGAGAAGGTCCTGCTTCACTGCCGTTCGCCATAGCCGGGTAGTACTGTTGTGGTTCCCAATATTGAACTACCTGATGCTGATACTGATCAGCTGCCTCTGCTATAAATTTGGTGGTGGCTCCTGGATCACCTGTATAAACTGAAAGTGAAGGCTCCTGGATCACCTGCATAAATTATTTTCATGAAGTTATTTCCAATAATTGTATATTTAGAAGATAAACAATTATATTTCTTAATACCTGTCCTGAGTTTGCTGCTCCTGCTCCTGGTGCCCAATTATTCTCCCATTCACGTATAGTGTGCGACGAATCATTATAACATCTTTGATCACCACTGCACAAAACCATAATCACCACATCAATTGAAATCCATTTACTGTTCCTCTATATTACTAAGTCGATATACTCATATATATAAACCAGCTGCATTTGTAACAAAATAGTAGTAACATTTTCTTTCTACTTTTTCTTTCTGTTTCTTCGTTTCTACTTTCATATGCATTTTTTTTTAAGGTCAGAGGTCGAGTGGCCCCCTAACTTAATTTTTATAAAATAGAAAAATATTTACAAGCTTTCATATGCATTTACTAGCAAGTTCACATTAGTTCTATACCATTTAGAGTTTAAGATGATATCTTAAATTAAAATAATTATTTGTTATCTAACCATGCAGTAGAATTTGACTCCATCCTGGCTTGTTGGTCATTGAGAGCCAGTAACCCCATGATGGAATTTTCCATCTTGGTCAGTTCGTCAAGTTGCTCCAACTTTTCAATTTCATCTATTTTTCTGAAATTAAACAAGAAAAAATTATAATAAAAATTGTGCAACAAAAATATAAAAATATTTTTTTCGACTAATGGAATCGTAAATAACATTATCTATCAAGGGTTTGGTGTGATACCAGTTCACGAGTATAATTTGTTGCAATCATTGTTATAACAATGGATTTGGCATTGCGTACAGAAACCATAAGGTCGAGTACCAGTTTTACCGTATTAATTAATTTCTCCTTTATCGGATAATTGCTGTTTGTGGTCTATTTGCATAGTTACAGAAACCATAAGGGCTGAGAAGGAATTGAAATCTTTATAAAAACAATGGTTTTTTTCTTCAAAAGTTAGATTTATATTACCGTAGAGAGCCCAGCTGATTCTCTAATTTTGATACTTCCATTTTTATTTGCTCAAGCTGCATCTCCTGTCAAACCAAGAAGCAATTTATCAGTATTAATTTTGTGCTCGTGGAACAATTTAACAAATTAGAAATGGAATGACAAGGAGATATTAAACTGGACCTGAGAGTCATGAGTAGGACCCGTGCTGCATCCAAAAAAACGAAACAAGAAATCAGATATATAAAAGTTGAGAATTACAAGGTACTTTCGTATTAAAAACAGGAAATAAAGATTAAGAAAGCAAACCCATGATCCATCACAGATATAGCATCGAGTGCATGGATATCTGATGCTAATGACTTCCTCAGAGTCTACAGGAACAAACAACATTATTTAAGATTTATTATTGTATATATTTGTAAACAAATGCAGTAACTTATTGTACATAGTTAATAATTAATTTTTAGGGAAAAATTATATATATCGTTGAATTAACATATATATATACAAAAATAGCTGAATCCAAGATCTTACTTTCATGCCATTCGCCCTTCTGTAAATTGAAAAAAGAGTATAACACGATATTAGAAATATAATAAATTAAGGTGAAAGATATGAAGAAAAAAATAAGTAGACTTAAAAGGTAAATATCTGACAATAGACGTACGAATCTGCAAGGTTCTCTGGAGTTTCAGAGAGAAATCTTTGCACAATTCCATCGAAAGAGCTGAGATATATTAACGAAAGGAAAACAAATTAATCAGTTGAAAAATATAGTTACTTGTCTTATATATATTTCTTAACGAAAAAAGAATATAATGATGGAAAGGTATATATTAATTACCTGTTCTCTTGGAATAGATGGTATTTCCCCATGGGGGTACGCAAAAGAAGAAGCACCTGAACATCTGATATGATGGAAAGCTCCTTTGCCTTCTTCTTGATGCCTTCTGATCTCTTCTTAAATGTATGTGTCCTCTGACTTTTCGGCTGTTTCTTAATATATATCTTGTTCCTTCCCATAATTAATCTACTTTAATTTGTTTTGTTGGGGATGGATTAATTACGATCCTTCAAACAAATTAAGAAGAGGAGTTTGTTTTGTGAGAAACAGAGAGAGAATAGAGAGGAGATCAAGAGGATGACAGAATAAGTTAATATATTAAACAAAGGAATTAATGCTTATATATATAGGCGGGGGGAGCGGGGTCGGTTAATTTTTGAATCTGTCATAGATTCAATTTAGAAGGCTTCTAAATTAAATGACCACAGTCCAGTTTCATATTGTTTTATCAAAGAACCTTCCTAATTAATTAATGTGTGCTCACTTAGAGACTTACTAGTTACTATTCTATATTGGGTATTAATTTTATCTATACATATACATCTCATTTAAAAGATATAAACTATAAATCACTATAGACATTGCATCACTAGCTACTTCCGATCAACATCTAAATTAGTAAGTCCATCTATAGAATTCTATTCCAATTTAAAAATTATAGAAAATGTAAAAATAGATCAATCGTGGGTTAACATTGCTACTTTTGAATTATTCCAGAAAAGCAGAAAAATATAACTCCAAGCAAGCTCACACTAAAATAAAAAAAAAAATTATTGCAAAATACACTTTTTTTTTTCTTAAACTAATTTCTGACCATAATTTTTCATGAACTCTAAACTTCCAAATCTATTTTTTTCGTACAAGAGAGTGTTGCCAAATAAGAGAAAAGGTTAAAAATGGAATGAACTGGATATGTGAAAAATTGAAAGGGTTCGTGTAACATTTCATAAAAATTAAAATATAAAATTAAAATTAAAATTGATAACAAGACTCCTTAAGAAAAAAAATATTAAAAAATATTAAAATTAAATCATTTAATTTACAAAATGCTCAAAAAAAAATAGTCTAAGAAAATGTCGGTTAATATAAACAAGGACAAGATCCTTGTTCTTTCCTAAAAAAAATAGTATTAGATTGAGTATATTTTTTTATCATAATCTCATTTATTAGTCTAAGAATTTAATATTATTATGATCTGTTCAGATAATATTTTGAACTTCTAGTAGTAAATTGGTTGAGATGCTGTTTTTTTTTTTCTTTTCAATAAAATAATCACTATATTCTTAAGTTAAAATTATTAAGAGGAGGGATCGAATGACACCGTTTTTTGGTGACATTAGATGACAATGTCCATTTTCGAAGTTTCAAAGTCTAAATAGTCAATCCATACCGTTCAATATGATGGATATATTAAAATCTACTTGCATATCAAATTTTACATTTTTTTGAATTTTTTTTACTATTTACTAAGTATTTAACAAAATCGCTATATTCAGACCGTTGAATTTTTGTACCCATCTGAATAAACCCAAAAAAAATTCAGAAAAATATAAAATTTGATATGCAAGCACATTTTAACATATTCATCAAGTTGAACGGTTTGGATTGACTGTTTGGACTTTAAAAATGGACGGTGTCATCCGATCCCTCCTCAATTATTAATTATGTATTATTATAAGATATAACTTAATATTTCAATTGTATTTTAAAACTACCTTCTCTGTGTACTAAATTTTAGGCCTTTTTTATTTTCATGCTTAACTATTAAAAGAAGGTAATGCTGCCCCGTTTATTTTTAGTAATTGAATCTAAAACATACCTACTATTGTGAGGTTTGGTTTGCAATGGCGCATTAGCAGAAGAATTTTGAAGACTCGGCTCTAAAAAATGAGAAATTTTATATAATCTAATTTTTTTTTCAAAACATAGAACAAAATACTCTCTTCTCAAATTTTTTAATAAAATGTCTTCGTGGGTCCCACTTTTCTCCTCTCTTTCCCTCCCTCCCAAGAATTTTTTTAGTTAACCATAATTAGAAAAAAAAATTATGAAAACCAACATGATTAATTTTTTTTTTACAAAAATCATAAGAACTAAAATGTCATTTCAGTTCTATCTGTTTTCACATATTTTAAGAAAAAATACATTGAAAAATTATAAAAAACATGGAACCGAATTGCCATTTCGGTCCTAAAATAAATAAAAAATCAGGATCGTAATGATATTTTAATTCTTATGATTTTTGTAAAAAAAAATAATATTCATGTTGGTTTCAAAAAAAAAAAAAATTCCTCTCCCACTCCCTTTTCACTCCTATTTAGAGTGTTATCGGAACAAATATTTTGTAAAATAGAATTCAATTCAATAAAAAAAGAGATAATTAGAATGGATATTGAATTGAATTTTACTGATTATTAAATTGCACGACAGAATTCAATATATAGCAGTAAAAGAGAACCTCAAAAGTTATCTTTATTTACAAAACAATGCCATCATTAAAAGGTCTCTTTCAAATGCTGCCACTGGAGAGAAATGGAGGAAGGAGGAAAGACGAAGAGTTGGCTCTGAAATTCACAGAAGCGAAGAGATGAGAAGGCAAAGCAAAAACAAAAGCGTCTCTGAAACTCACAGCAACTCGGTGACTCGGTTCACACTTTAGGTATCCCTCTGCCTCTTTTTCCTCTTCAGCTGTGACTTCTCCTTCAGTGATGAGGGCAACCACGTAATTTTAGTTTGGCAAAACCATTTCTCATCAAATACATCCATTTTTCCAGTGATTTCGTTAGAGAAAATATCCACTTTTAAATCCTGTTAAATGAAATCATCTCTCTTCTAAGCTTTCGTTCCGATCAACCAACGAGCTAGAATTCCGATTCCATTTCTAGTTTGAACAAGAAACATCTAATTCCAATCAGAGTGTTATTCTTTGTTTAAGTAAAATGTGATATATATATCCAAAAATGTTATTTTAAATGCTCGATATTAGAAAATTTATTGAATAATTAACAAGTAAATCAATAAAAAAAAATACATGTATTATTTTTGCCCACGTATTCATAAAATAAATTGTCAAAATTTGAGCCGAAACTTTTAAAAATACTATTATTTTAAAATTAATAAACCAAAACGCCATTTGGCCGGGGAATTAATAAAAATGGCATGGCCGCTGCATAGGGAAGCGGGCATCTAGAAGTGGGCCGCATCCGGAGGAATTTGTTAAATTTATGGGCCGCTTCTAGGCCCAGCGGGCCGGGCTACTTTGGGGGTCAGCGGGCACTAGTGGCCGCCTCGGGGGACAGAGGACACCCTACCCAATTTATTTATATTAAGCAGAGTCAAGAGAGATACATTTCACGTCATTTTCACCCTTCTTCTCAGCTGAATCGTAATTTTTTTTTCTATCTTTTAAAAAAAATTTAGTATTTATAATTAATTTAATTAATTTTAGGTTTTCTTTCATACCAAATGGCTGTTATGGTATTTGTTTATACTGGTGGTGAGATTTTAACAGGCCCTAATGAGGTTTATTACAGTATCGGGCATGTTTCTGTGATACTGATAATCTCGGATATTTATTTGTTGGTTCTGAAATCGACTATTTCTCAGAACCTCGGATTGAATCAAGATGGATACTAGAAAGATTAATTTGAAGCAATCTGAAGATGCAAATGAATTGTCAAATTTGATTGTTTTAGTTGTAGCATTTTCTTTTTTCTCAGTGGGATTGGTTATAAAATGAGCATTGTGGAGATTAATTTACTGGTAATTTGGATTTTTTTTTTTTTTCTTCGTTTAGAGGTTTAGAATTATAAGGTTTCTTGTTAAGCTTATGATTTTGATATGTTGTAACATATTATGTATTGGCAATATGAAGCTGGTGGTGCTCCGAAATTTTTAAATATACCATGGTTAAAAAAAAGTTAAACCCAAACATTCTTTTTTTGAAAAATTTCGAATTTTGACACGGCCGCATTCCGATGAATCATTTTTATTAATACCCAAAAAAAATAGATAATTTCAAAAATAACCTCGTTTTCTTTTCTTTTTTATTAATGCCCTAACCGCTTGGAAGCGGAGCGGGCCAATATAAACACCAAATCGCCCATATAGTGGGCGGTCCACTGTTTTTTTTTTTTTTTAACAGAATTTTTTTTATTGAAATATTAGAAATGTTGAATATATTTCTTTAAAAATAGATGGAATACAATAAAATTTAATTTATTAGAAAGACTGCAACAAATAACCCGGATCAATATTTTTCAGGTCGGATTTTTCGCGGCTGTAAGAAAAATTAATATATCTCTTTATGTGTTATTGGACAAAAATAAAAATGCTTAGATTCCGAGTTATTGATCCCGGTTCAAAAGTCACTTCTATGTAATCTAGAAAATATTACAATCATTCTAGGACATTTAATTTATAAAAAGTTGTATCTATTTTGAGAATTCTTTTTGAATAACAATTATTAAATAACTTAAAGTTTTATTTTTTTTTTCAAAAATAGATACAACTTTTTATAAATTAAATGTCCTAGAAGGATCATAATATTTTCTAGATTACATAGAAGTGACTTTTGAACCGGGATCAATAACTCGGAATCTAAGCATTTTTATTTTTGTCCAATAACACATAAAGAGATATATTAATTTTTCTTACAACTGCGAAAAATCCAGCCTGAAAAATATTAATCCAGGTTATTTGTTGCAGTCTTTCTAGTAAATCAAATTATATTGTATTACATCTATTTTTAAAGAAATATATTCAACATTTCTAATATTTCAATACAAAAAATAAAAAAAATTCTGTTTAAAAAAAACTGTGGAACCCCAGACCGCCCAAGCCAAGGGCGGTTCAATTTTTTTTTTTTTTTGAAGTTTTTTTTAAACAGAAATCTTTTTATTTTTTTTATTTTTTGTATTGAAATATTAGAAATGTTGAATGTATTTCTTTAAAAATAGATGTAATACAATATAATTTGATTTATTAGAAAGACTGCAACAAATAACCCGGATCAATATTTTTCAGGCCGGATTTTTTGCGGCTGTAAAAAAAATTAATATATCTCTGTATGTGTTATTGGACAAAAATAAAAATGCTTAGATTCCGAGTTATTGATCCCGGTTCAAAAGTCACTTCTATGTAATCTAGAAAATATTATGATCCTTCTAGGACATTTAATTTATGAAAAATTGTATCTATTTTTGAAAAAAAATAAAAACTTTAAGTTATTTAATAATTGTTATTCAAAAAGAATTCTCAAAATAGATACAATTTTTTATAAATTAAATGTCCTAGAAGGATTATAATATGTTCTAGATTACATAGAAGTGACTTTTGAACAGGGATCAATAACTCGGAATCTAAGCATTTTTATTTTTGTCCAATAACACATAAAGAGATATATTAATTTTTCTTACAGCCGCGAAAAATCCAGCCTGAAAAATATTGATCCGGGTTATTTGTTGTAGTCTTTCTAATAAATCAAATTATATTGTATTCCATCTATTTTTAAAGAAATATATTCAACATTTCTAATATTTCAATAAAAAAAAATTCTGTTAAAAAAAAAAAAAAACAGTGGACCGCCCACTATATGGGCGGTTTGGTGTTGATATTGGCCCGCTCCGCTTCCAAGCGGTTAGGGCATTAATAAAAAAAAAACAGGGTTATTTTTGAAATTATCTATTTTTTGGGGGGTATTAATAAAAATGGTCGCATTTCGAGGGAGCGGCCACCCTGTTTTCAGTTCAAAGTCACATGAGAAAAAAACAAAAACAAAAAAATGGGCCGCTGCTCCTAGATGCGGCGCGCAGAAAAGTGGCCGTATCTAGGCGATGCGGTCATGTCAAAATTCGAAAATTTTCAAAACCAGGGTGTTTGGATTTATCTTTTTTGGGATGATGGTATATTTAAAAATTTCGGGGTGGTGCTTGTATTTGATACACTTTCGTTTTGAAAAAGAAAGAAAAATAAAATAAAAACTCAAACCATTCATGTTTTGTTGGATGCTTCTGATCTTCAATTTTTTTTTTTTTTTAAACATTGTTTCTTTTGGTTGCTCTCATATTCTTCTTATGCATGTGCTATAACGCGCTGACTGAGATTTGAGTTAATTATTTTCAAAGGCAATCACTGATTATAGAAATTCATTGAGTTGGATTACAATCATAATATATAATTAACTATTCAATGATGAATGTGGTATTATTTGGTAGAGAAATTCATTGAGTTGGATTACAATCAGAATTTAATAATTAAATTCATATACCTGCTTGATAAAATCTTTTGGTTTCATATTATTTGTCTGTGTGCAGTGTGCCCTTGTATGAACTTTTACTTTATACTCATAATAGTAACCCTCAATGTATAATATAATATATTATTATGCATATAGTATGTATTCAACTTGAACCACAATCTATATTTGTCCTTACTAAATGAAGTTTGACTATGTATGAAATTAAATGCTTGGTTTTCATTAAAAGAAAAATGTCATAAGAACATATTAACATTGTGCCGATCATGTAAATGATTCTAGTAAATCGATCTTCTGTAACACTGGAGGACGAAAAGAATATTAATTTGACTACAAACAATGGAGGGAAAAACCTTTAAGGTCTATTAGTGTATATTGGGCCTTTGTTGGGCCCAGATCGAATTAAATCTCTCAGAATCACTGAATGTAAACCAAATTTCCGGTTCTTTGATCTTACAATTGATGTTCAACATTGCCTAAAAATAATTCTTTTTAGGGTAACATATATAGCGAGTAAGCGGTATACATGCATATATTATTATTTCTCGCTCATAAATTATCAAGATCAAGCACTCCCCTCTCCTCACCAGTCTCCACACGATACACTTACTGTAGTCCTTACCACATATATGCAATGTCAATGTCAATGTCAAACAAGAACAACAAGAAATGCACCTCCAACTCAATACCACCCTCCAACTGGTGCTCCCATCCCACATTCTTCTTCTCTCTGCGCCACTGCACCCACAAACTCCCCAACCCTCCACCACTACCTCCAAACCATCTCTCCCCTGACTACAACAAGAGGCTGAGGGAGCTTGAGAGAGACATCAACAGTCTCAAGGCAAGAATAATTGCACAGAAGCATCATTCCATTCCCACCAACAGGCGTCTCATCAATGGAGATGACAAAGACGGAGATGAGCCCCCCCCTGCCATGAGGTTTTCGGACGGTAGCTTTCTACATGAGATAACTAGCATCGGGAAGCCGTGGGACCGGTTGTGCATGCACGTCTCATTACCTACTGTAGCTGAAGAGGCCTCAACTGCAGCTGAGGTTTTGCAAAGAATGACAACGATGAAGATAGCAGACTTGTGTAAATGCCTGATGAGCCTAATGCCAATGGCCAACATAACCGGCCTTAAGTCCACGGGTCCCGCCATTCAGCCTTTCCATCCAGAGACCGACCTAGACTTCCTGATCGAAGCGATCCTCTTCGACTCTGTCAAAAAGTTCAAGGAACTAGTCCTGGAGGGACTAAAGATCCAATTAATGGGTGTCACCGGGAGAGCAGAAAATTACACAGAAGCCATTGCCGTCGCCGGCACGGATCTTGAGGCAAGAGCGAGTAGATCAACGGACACGAGTGATTGTATTGTGCTGGTGGTCTTGATCCAGGTGAGAGACCCAAAAGAGGAATTTGGGTCTGTTGGCGAGCTAATGATTGGGCTAATTGAGGCCCAATTAGGAGAGAATGGGAGACTTCAATTTACCATACAAGGGGTGCATGTGGCAGGGCTCAACCTTACAAGAAACAAGATTGATGGGAGGGATTTTCTATGGAGCGCTTCTTTAAAATGCTGTGGCGGGTCGGATGGGTTGGAGGTAATAACAAGGAACCCGGACCGTCTTTTTCCTTGTTCAAAATAAATGCATGTGCTCATTTGGATTAATAGACTGGTCATTTGGATTTTTTTTTCCATTTAAAGGTTTAGAATTATAAGGTTTCTTGTTGAGCTTATGATTTTGTTATGATATGTTCTAACAGATTGTGTTTCGGTAAATATGAAGCTGGTGGTTATATTTGACACCTTTATTCTGAAAAACATAATAAAAATTAAATCATTCATGTACTATTGAATATTTCTAATCTTCAATTCCAGTGTTCTTTTGCTTCTGTTTGTTGCTCTCATAATCCTCTTGTGCATGTGCTATTACTCTCAGACTGAGATTTGAGTTCAATTATTTTCAAACGCAAGCACTGATTAAATATAGAAATCCATTTAGTATTTGAGTTGAATTACGGTCATAATATTAACTACTCAAGGATTGAGGTGGGTCATCTGGCCTGCTCATTAGAATTTCTCTTTTGATGAATGATCATCAGAAGTTGTTATTCAAATTCAGATACATGTTTGATAAAAGCTTTTGGTTTCATATTATATATTTGATTTTGTGCCCTTGTATGAACTTTTATTATATACTAATTGACAAATGGGGTTGATATAAATATACAATGTAATATGAAACAGACTTAACCCATGTATGAAATGCTTGGTTTTCACTTTTCAATAATAGAAAAATATCATAACAAGTAACAACATGTTAATATTGTGCCGATCATGTGAGTGATTCTAGTAAATGTCTGATAAAATAGGCTGAGAAGTTGATGTGATGTTTGGATAATTGGAAGGGACTATATTTGACTAAAAATAATGGGCCTAAAGGAGAAAAGGGAAAACTTTAAGGTCTATTTAGTGTATATTAGGCCTTCTTTAGGTCCAGAGGACAACCTCTGAATGTAAACCGAATTGGTTCTTTGTTCTTACAGTTGTTGTTCAACATTGCCTACATTTTAGGATACCATAACAGGTAAAAACCGGAGAAGAAGCAGATGCATAAACTGGCTGTGTTTGCATTTCTTATTTTCTGGATATAGGTGTGGATACAAATTAAATTTGATATTGAATGTATAGTCATATTAATTATGTCTAACTCGAGAAATAGCCTGACAACACACTTTTTAAAGCACAATTCAAAATAAAGATGTTATTTCACTCAAAAATTCAGCCAGCGATCGGAATAAAATTGATACTGAAGATTTAGTTCCATAATGAGCTGGGCGTATGAAAGCTCGAATTAGATTGTCTTGGTACACAAGGAAACGACAAGCCGAGAATATGCTTGAAAAGTGAAAATTAATTTTGTTACCGTGAAAATGTGCAATGTATCGGACCTCAATGCAGCGCTTATCCCGATCATTGGATGAAATGATAAATGAAAACTACTCAAATTCCTGATTATTGCCAAATGCAGAAAAAATGTATGGTGTATTTGGTTCATCGGCCTCCTGACTAACGAACGAGATTGATATGACCACCAAACCCTGGTTGTGCCATTTTTATTTTTTCCAACAAAGAGCAAGTTTCAGGTATAGATAACACAATTTGGTACACCCACTTGTGGAAGTTATTTAAAAAAAAAAAGTCGGTATGCCATTTTGCCCAACATTCTGTTACAATGATGAACCAGTAGTGATTTTAGGGAAATTCATAACGACCTGTTGGACTAGATACTGGTAAGAGCCAGTCCAGTTAACAATTCTCAGTTTCAATTTTTCTTGTTGTAACATCATGCAATAATTCAATATTGTAGGCCCATATTCACAAATTTTAAAGGTCCAAACCCATTGGACTTTTGGAATGTCAAATTTAACCCTCTCTTGGGCTTTTAAGTCAATGATCACAACAAACAATAGTGGCAACTATAATAACAATAATTGCGCATAGTCTGGTAATCAATTATCACAGCAGTACTTTTGTTTCCCTTTTTTGTTATTTCAATTTGGATATTTAGTCTGCCAATTAATGGGCTTTGCCTTGTATTTGTGCCTGTTTCGTTACAGCTAATGCAGGAATGAAATTTAAGAAAAAGTTCTTAATCATGAATTTCATAAAATTTCAAAATGGAACGTGATTTTGTAATTATTTTGAATATTAGATATATTTGTATAACTTTTTTCAAGAAAAGTGTAAAACTATAGTATATTTTTTTCTGTATATTTTTAGTCCTTCCGCCCCTGCTAGGGACCTAAAGGAGAGAGAAGCTTAAAAACTGATTGATATATCTTGAGCCCTTATACAGGTGGAGATATTTATAATCGGAGCCGTCTGATTCGCGTTACAATTCATACATACCACTTCAAAATTTGGTCGGATCAAGCTCGTGTGAATCTTAACGCGAATCGGACGGACGCCCTCGACTTCTTTTTTCAGACATAATTGCTTAGTCAATGTAAGTCTCCCAGTAGGCAGACGTAGGTGTCTTCAGATGTTAATCAAATTGTTGCTTTGTTTTTACAACTAAGATCAAAATTTCGCTTTGCTTTAATTATTTATTGATTTTATTTTATATAATATTATATTATGTTTTTTTTTTTAAGGTCAGTGGGTGAAATGCGCACTAACAGATTAATTATGCTAATAAAAGAGAACTTTACAATTATATTATGTGTTTAACTTTAACAACGAAGAACGAAGGATGTGTTGTATCAATATTTGATTAATTGAAGTACAAAATTGGAATTTCAGAATTAAGAGTGAAGCATTTATATAATATGTTATATAATTAGGGGTGGCAACGAGCTGGCTCGGTCTGAGCTACAACCGAGCGAGCTAGATCTAAGACATTCGAGCTAAAACCTCAACTTGAACTCATGACAAGCCAGCCCGAGCTAGCTCGTAATTGCTAACGAGCTGGCGAGTTGGGGCTGATTGAATCTTGGTTTACGAAAAAAATGAATTTTACAAACTTTTTAGATCAAGCTGAACTGAGCTGGACCGAGCTAGACAGTATAAAATGCACACAAATTCACTAATTGATGCCTAACCGAGCTAACTTGCGAGCAAGCTAGGCCCCAACTTGAACTCGTTAATTATGGACCGGGATAGTGACGAGCTGGCTTGTTAACAGCTCGATCCAGTAACAAACAAACTGTTAGCGAATGAATCAGGTATAAGTCATGATCGAGCCACGAGTCAAGGATTATTCTGTAAATATATATTACGTGCAGTAGTTTTAAAATCAAAATAAATCATGTTCTGGAGCTAAACAATCTTATATAACTAATTTTGCTGTACTTATGAACCTTTACGTGAAAGCAGTTATATTTTAATATTCTAAAAAAAAATATTTTCGTAAACAGCACGCGTATCAAATTTGAACCTATTTAATTGATAGCCGTTTAGCATTTCATCAAACAATTTTCAGTTTTTAATAACGAAATTTAATAAATTTAATAATAATAACTTCAATAATAACAGATGACTAATTAAATATCAAAGTGACTCAAATTTGAGACACACTATGTTTAAGTTATTAAGAATAAGTCTATAATTTATATCTTTAATTTAAATAATATTTTACAATATATTAAATTAATGTGCATGTAGGCACATACTACAGTTATTTTTACAAAAATGTTGTGGATATAACTGGTTCCAAATTTGAAACTGTGATTCCGGAGGAGTTTAAATCATCTGCACGGTGATCTTAATTCAAATCAATTTGATTCAAACAGTTATGTACAAGGCCTCTTTTAAAAGTGAAGAGAGTTCAAATGTTTTGTGTCTCACATTTTATATATATATATTTTTTAAATGAACTTGATTATGTTGTGTCTCAGTTTCACATTTTATATAAATAGAGAGAGATGGGCTGTGTTACATTGTGTGTAACACGTATATATTTTTGTGCATTAGACAATAAATTACTGAATTCAAAGTCCAAATAATCGATCCAAACCGTTCATCTTGTTCTCCATATTAATATGTGCTTGGAAACTAAATTTACATTTTTTTGAAATTTTTTTACTATATATTAAGCCACTTTGAAAATCGTTGATTCAATGGTAACAATAAAATCAAAAGGCACCGTTGAATCAACAATTTTCAAAGTAGCTTAATAATTATTAAAAAAATTCCAAACAAGATAAAACTTGATCTCCAAACACATTAATATAGAGAACAAAATGAACAGTTTGAATCGGTCATTTAAACTTTGAATCCAATAATTTATGATTCAATGTATAAAAATACCTATACATTCCAATGTACCATAGTCCATCTCTCTCTATATATTTTTTTTTGGTTAATCTCTCTCTCTCTCTCTATATATATATATATATTAAATTAACTTGATTATGAAGTCCATTGTACCATTACAAACCGTAACAAGTGGGGAGGTAAACCCAAGAAAAACGGGCGACCCCAAATAATAATCTCTCTCTTTCAAATTTGGGGACAATCTCATTTTCATGTGTACGGTGTACCCCGCAAATCTTGCATCGATATATTAGACGGCCCCAGGCCTCAGGCCCAGCAAAATAAGATGTAACATGCATGCCCTTGGAAAAAGTACAAATTACGGTACATATTCTCCGCTTCTTCTTCTTCTTTTTTTATATAAGATAAATTATATATTATAGCTTGAGCAACTTGTAAAAACTCAAATTAGATGATTTTACAGATAGCTCAATGTATAAGTTTTCATATTTTTATTTTAATCAAAAGAAACCTATGTAATAGCTATTTTGTATATCGTTGGATCAATATAATTGCTTATGGACTTTCAACAAAAAAAAAAAAAACCAATCAATATTCACGAATAAATTTCGTCAATTAGTAAATAATGATTTTGTTCATTTATTATTTAAGCGACAATAAATATCGTCTCAGGTACTAATTAGTTAACCAGTGGAGTGGAGAAATAATTAAATTATATTCATCAAACCAAAAATAATTCGGATATAGTATAGGATTTATTTGCTGTGTTTGCTAAATTCAGAGATAATTAACATTCACATCTCGTTATATTTGCTTAAGTTCGTCAATAAGTAAATAATGATTACTGTGCAAAAGATGTATTCGTTATATTTGCTAAAGTCACAAATAAATAATATATTAAACCGAAATCTAATTATTCAGATAGCATATAGATATGATACCGATACCCCGTCTTATATGATAAGAAATTGTTATTTGGGGTTTATTAGGGACTTACAGGAAATTATCCTATAATTAAAATGATTTAAGTCAGGGGAACCATCATAGGATGAGACTTTGCACTGGGGCCCACACACATTGAAGCAAGGTTTTGATGCTGTCTAAGAGATACCATCCATTGACATGTGCTTCTTCCTGATTTCTTGGTCTGCTCCAAGCTCTACATCTCAAGTGCATCCCTACCCCACAAAAATAAAAAATAAAACTAGGTACAACCTAATGACAAGTCCCTTTCCTTTATCTTAATTCAATCTTAGCATGGCAGCATAAATGACAGTTTTTTTTTTTTTTTTAAAAAAACAGAAATCAATATTTCAAAACCGAAAAGATAGCAGAAATTTTTTGATGGTATGGGAGGAACCGCACATTTGATGCAGTTTCTTTAGAAATTGGCTAAGGAATTGTGTATTTGTTGTTGTTTCTTAGCTGCAATAATTTCCATTCCTATGGAAAATCTCATTTTTAGAGAAACTACAGATTTGATTGACACCTTTCAATAACCATTTCTCTTTAATTTTCAAATTTAATTCTCCAATTTAAAATAAATTGTTTTTTTTTTTAAATAAGATAGAGTCAAGCCACTAATCTTATATTTTATTGATAAATTAAATATAAAGATACAATCAAAAGAGTCAAAAAGCAAAAAATTGCTCAATGCGTATTGAACAAAGATAAAATAAAAATTACATCTCTTGTACCACTTGACCAACAAATTTAAAATAGAATTGTTAGAATGTGAACAATTAAAGTGTTGAATTACATCAAAGATATTGTAGCAATTGCGTGACCAATTGAACAACAATGTGGTACACTCATGATCCACACCAAATATACAATTTCTTAGCGAATTCTTAGAAAACCTATCATTTTGAGCAGTCTGAATCAACAGTTTAGACTTTAAAAACAAAAATATAAAATATGCAATATGATAAATTATGAAAAACATAAAGTATTTAAACCTTTTTTTTTATTTTAATTTTACTATTTTATTTCGTTTTTGACAGAATTGACTGTTGAACATCTCTTGGACAATATACAACTGCATGTGGAGTTATTGTTAAAAGAATTTCAACGGCGCCTGTTTGCATGAATCATCCCGTTTAGAAATATACAACAAAATGTTTTTTTTTTTATTATTATACAATACACGGCCAGTAAAATTCTACGCTGGAGAAGTAAATTTTAATTTTTTTTATTTCAATTATACTTTCTTGTTCCTTTCTCTCCTACTTATTCAGTCCCAATAAATAAATAAATAAAATGAAGTGTTGCGACAGGGGACAAGTTACCGGGCTTGCATGTCAATGCTGCTCTGTACCTGCTGTTTCATTTGGCGCCAGAGAAATGACAGGATATTCAGGGGCAGGTCGACACCGGAATGGGTTCTTTGACAGAAAATACTTCAAGAAGGAAAGGAAAGATGTGGCTGAGATATTGTTGAAAAGTAGGGGCTCAGTTGTAAGTTGTAACTGAGTTGGTTAGGCCTTAGGATGTTTTGGGTATTTCATTTTGCATCTGCATCTGTAATTTGACGGCCACTGTCAAATCAATATATATATATAAAAATAAAAAATAAAAACGGCTGAAAGTACGAAAACATAATTGAACATTGTTTATATATGCATTACAAATTTACAATTCAAAGAATTTTTTTTTATAAATCATAAATAATTAAATCAAATTTACAAAACTAATATAATTTTTTTTTTAAAAAAAAAAAAATCATAAGGACCGAACGGCCTATTCAGTCTCCAGAATTGTCTTTCCTCATACCGAATGGGTCATTCGGTCTCATCAATTTTTTCACTTTTTCCACACTTTCTCGTGCAGCTGATGGCGTAAGAACAGAATTTGGTTGCACACTTTTTCACACTATTGTTGGTACGAGTAGTCTATCATTTAGTCCATACACCAAACTACAACGAAATAACTAAACTTGAACTGTGCTATTATATTCATTTAACTTCATGCTTCTATTAAATCTAAAATATTTCTCATTTTAATGAATATTCAAAAAATTATTATTATATATAAATGAAAATTTCACTGTAACATCAATTTATAGACATAAATATCTAAGGTGCAAAATTTTTCAAATAAACTTAAACATCGACTTAAAGCTAATGGATTATGCTCCGAGATGAATTATATATTACATAAATTAATGAAAATTAATGTAACTTAAACATTGACTTAAAAGAAACTTTAATCATAATATTCTATCTCATAAAATAAAACAGTTATACAAATAGTCTCTAAAGTATTATTAGTTTATCATTTTAATCTTTAAAATTTCAAATATATCATTTTGATTATTCTAAGTATCACGCATTATTATTCTGAACTTTTTTAGTTATTAAAGTAATATTTTGTCCCTTCAAATTTTTTTATTTTAATTTAAATAATTACAAACTATAAAAAAATTCTTCTGGTGCTTGTAAATTCATAGTCCTGGTATGATTATGCATTTAAATGCATAATCATGAATAATCATGAAGAAATCTTAGTCCTTGTAAATTCTTACCCCGATTATTAAATGCATAATCACGAAGAATTTTTCTGGTGCTTGTAAACCAATACCCATTATCAAATTCACAAGACCGAATGGAAGTTTCGGTCTGGACTAAAAATTCACAAGATTAAACTGGCCATTCGGTCTAGACTAAAAATTGTGTTATTCGGATCATTTCTAGTGGCTTTAAGAAAAATTGAAAAAAATTGGTGAGACTGAATGATCCATTCGATCTTGAAAAAAGACAATTCTGGAGACCGAATGGGCCGTTCGGTCCTTATAATTTTTCAAAAAAAAAAAAAATCATATTAGTTTTGTAAATTTGATTTAATTATTTAGAGTTTATAAAAAAATTCCAATTCAGAGGTGGCTTGATTGCCCCTCTTTTTAATGAACCATAAATATGATGAAATTCGTTCATGCCATGGAAGAAGCAACATTAAATGTATCCATACTAAAATATACTTGGAATGAAACTTTATAATTTTTATAATTTTTTTACTATTTTTTTAAGATAGTTAAAAAATTAATGTTTTTGAACAGTTCAAAAACAATTTTTTTTGCCTATCTAAAAAAATAGTAAAAAAGTTTCAAAAATTACAAAATTTCATTCCTAAGCATATTTTAGTATGGATATCATATTGAGCAGTTCGGTTCGATTAATTGAACTTTAAAAATGAAGATATAATGAAGTATGAAAAGCATAAGATATTAAAAGCAGCCTCTAAAATTTTATTCAGTTTTTAAAATTTAACCGAATCAATCAAATTAAACTAGTAAACCGAATAACAACCAAACAAACAGAAAAATCAAAGCAAAATTTAATTTAATTTGTTTGGTTGCATCTAAACAAACAAAATATATTCAATTTTAAAAGATCAAAACTCAATATATACGGCCATTTTTATTAATATCCTCAAAAAAATAGATAATTTTAAAAATAACCTCGTTTTTTTTTTTTTTATTAATGCCCTAACCGCTTGGAAGCGGAGCGGGCCAATATCAACACCAAACCGCCCATATAGTGGGCGGTCCACTGTTTTTTTTTTTTTTTTTTTTTTTTTTTAAACAAAAATTTTTTATTTTTTTATTGAAATATTAGAAATGTTGAATATATTTCTTTAGAAATAGATGTAATAAAATATAATTTGATTTATTAGAAAGACTACAACAAATAACCCGGATCAATATTTTTCAGGCCGGATTTTTCGCGGCTGTAAGAAAAATTAGTATATCTCTTTATGTGTTATTGGACAAAAATAAAAATGCTTAGATTCTGAGTTATTGATCCCGGTTCAAAAGTCACCTCTATGTAATCTAGAAAATATTGTGATCCTTCTAGGAAATTTAATTTATAAAAAGGTGTATCTATTTTGAGAATTCTTTTTTAATAACAAATATTAAATAACTTAATTTTTTTATTTTTTTTCAAAAATAAATGCAAGTTTTCATAAATTAAATGTTCTAGAAAAATTACAATATTTTCTAGATTACATAGAAGTGACTTTTGAACCGAGATCAATAACTCAGAATCTAAGCATTTTTATTTTTTTTCAATAACACATAAAGAAATATATTAATTTTTTTTACAGCTGCGAAAAATCCGGCCTGAAAATATTGATCTGGGTTATCTGTTGCAGTCTTTCTAATAAATCAAATTATATTGTATTCCATCTATTTTTAAAGAAATATATTTAACATTTCTAATATTTCAATACAAAAAATTAAAAAAATTAAAAAATTAATATTTAAAAAAAAAAAAAAAACAACCCGCCCCTGACAGAGGCGGTTGTCTTATTTTTTATTTTTTATTTTTATTTTTTTATTTTTTTAATTTTTTGTATTGAAATATTAGAAATGTTAAATATATTTCTTTAAAAATAGATGGAATACAATATAATTTGATTTATTAGAAAGACTGCAACAGATAACCCGGATCAATATTTTTCAGGCCGGATTTTTCGCAGCTGTAAAAAAAATTAATATATTTCTTTATGTGTTATTGGAAAAAAATAAAAATGCTTAGATTCTGAGTTATTGATCCCGGTTCAAAAGTCACTTCTATGTAATCTAGAAAATATTGTAATTTTTCTAGAACATTTAATTTATGAAAACTTGCATTTATTTTGAAAAAAAATAAAAAAATTAAGTTATTTAATATTTGTTATTAAAAAAGAATTCTCAAAATAGATACACCTTTTTATAAATTAAATTTCCTAGAAGGATCACAATATTTTCTAGATTACATAGAAGTGACTTTTGAACCGGGATCAATAACTCAGAATCTAAGCATTTTTATTTTTGTCCAATAACACATAAAGAGATATATTAATTTTTCTTACAACCGCGAAAAATCCGGCCTGAAAAATATTGATCCGGGTTATTTGTTGTAGTCTTTCTAATAAATCAAATTATATTTTATTACATCTATTTCTAAAGAAATATATTCAACATTTCTAATATTTCAATAAAAAAAAAATTATGTTTAAAAAAAAAAAAAAAAAAAAAAAAAAAACAGTGGACCGCCCACTATATGGGCGGTTTGGTGTTGATATTGGCCCGCTCCGCTTCCAAGCGGTTAGGGCATTAATAAAAAAAAAAAAAAACGAGGTTATTTTTAAAATTATCTATTTTTTTGGGGATATTAATAAAAATGGCCGCAATATATACATAAACACATTTAATAATCATAGAAATATATAAAATATCAAGATATATAATAATTGTTGACATTACACGTTATTCAATTTCATATCAAATATGTAGTTATTCTAAAATATTTAAACTAAAATTTATCTTCATTTTAAATCTAAAATGTCAAACAAATTATCGAACATTCAACAAGAGAAGCCCCGTTAAAAACTTTCGTCAATTTGCATTCATTGGTGGAGATATTTTTTAAGTAAATATTAGAAGTCAAACGATTCAACTATTTACCATAAAGATTCTCTCATTTAAATTTTGAACCTGCAACTTTTTGCACAAAAAATATTATTAAACATTATTTTTACCACTAAATTAAAAATTAATTCTTCACCACCATAAAACTCTTATATCTCCATCCTTCTAACCTAATTTATAGGGTTTCTTTCTGATTTCTTCTTTATCTTTATATGTCAATTTTTAATTCTTCTTTTTTTTCTTTTCCTTATTTTTTATTTGTCGGCTTGACACCATGGTTCGTGAGATAGAAAGACGGAAAGAAAAATTAACACATTTGTTTCAAAAATTCACAAACTATATTGTGTATAAAACATGTGCATCAATGAGTAAATGAAAGAAATAAGGAGATGAAGAAATATTGGATTGCTTTTATTGTTGTGTTCTTAAGGTTTATATACAGTGCAAAACGCCACTGGAATATTTGAATTACATAGTTCGGTCAGTTTAGTACATTTGATTTTTGAAAAAAAATCTAAACCGAACTGAATATAAAAAAACGAAGTAATTTAAAAATTTAACTGAGCTGATTCATTTAAATCAAACCATCTAATCATGAAATTCAAAATTTGTCAGTTCGGTTTAAGACCAAATAAACCGAATATGTATTATCATGATTGCACAGCTGTGAATATTAACGTTAAACATTTGGGTGGTTATAATTGAGGAGTAATTAATTTATCACTGTAATATTTAATTTCTAATTTCTATATCTATTAATTGTATTATACTGCCTGTCGCAGTGGAAGGTAAGAGAGCATTTTTACATTTCTTAGAAGTTAGAAAATATGCTCGGAAATTGCACACCAAAATATATTTGATAAAAAATGTGCACCACACAAATTTCTTGTACAGTCCAAAACTTGTTCACATGTATCAATTAATAAACAAGCACGTGTGTCTCGTGAGATTAGGATAACAAACTGCTACTGTATAGATAATATACCTTATATTTTTTTACTACATGTCTAATCCACCTTTTGTAAGGTACTGTGGTTAATGGAGAGAATTTGTTGTCTATAGAGAATATTAAAAAAGAAGAGAGAAAAACAGAAAGAGTGCCAATATTTTTTTATCAATATAAAATATTAGAAAAAGGAGAGAAAAAACAGAAAATGTATTGATATTTTTTTACGAATAGAAGGATTGGTAGAAATTTTATCAATACTGATCGAAATCTGTTTTTTTTATTTTCACTATTAAAATATAAAATTTTAAAAATAGATGAAATATCTTAAAATTTAGATATGTTAGAACTAATTTTTAATTTCTAATGAAAGGTGAGAGTTACAATGGAAGAGAAGGCAAAGAGAAGGTGAAGGGCATAGCTGATATTTTCTAAATTTAAAATGAGTTTAAATAGAAAAGATAATAAAATGGGTAAATTTGAATGTTTGTGAAGTTTTCAAGGGTAAATGTGATATTATGAAATTTAGAGGGGAAAATACGTAATTTTGAAGTTTTTGAGGGGTATACATAAAATTCCCCCTTAATTTAATAATCTCGCATCAATCTATCAGATAAGATTGTCATTATTCCTGGCACTGTTATGAGTTTGAATTTCGTGTCACGGAAGGATTTTGAATATTCTATCAAAATTTACCCTAAAAATTGCGCAGTAAATCTTGAGTCCGTATCCTCAAAGATATCTCAAACTGTAGTTAATTCAAAACGGAGCCAATTTTTTTTTTTTTTTTTTTTGTGCCTATTAGAAATGGAGGGGGCCACTATTCATACTTTGAGATTCGTGTAAAAAGGATTTGAATTTTCCAGATTTTGCACAAAGAGAAAAATGCATTATTAGTTCTGTGCCCCCAACTATATTTCATATTTTTATCTCTGTTTTTAAAATTTAAATAGTTGATTTGAACCGTTCAACATTATATTCATATTAAAATGTGCTTATAGATCAAATTTTATATTGTTTGAAAAAAAATTTACTACTTTTTAGATAGGTACAAAATTATTGTTTTTAAAAACAGTGATTTTGTATTTATCTTAAAAAATAGTAATTTTTTTCAAAAAATATAAAATTTTAATCAAAAAATAGTGATTTTGTATCTATTTAAAAAATAATATAAAATTTGATCTTTAAACATATTTTAATATGGAGATCGTGTTAAACAAATCATATCAATTGTTTGAACTTTAAGAACAAAGATAAAGATGCGGAGATGATTGGACACGACCAATAATGCATTTTAATCCTGCTCTTTCCACAAATTCACTCTCAAAGTTTGAGATACCACAGAGAATGCGAATTCGTAAATCTGATCATACACTGTCCTTGCCAAAAAAAAGAAGACATACGTATTGAGATGAGAAAAATGACATTTACGGACCCTGGTCAAAGAAAGTTTGATATAGCAACTAGGGTTGTCAATGGACAATAGGTATGATACATGAAGGGTAGAACTATTTTTATATCCATATCTACTATTAATTGATCTTATTCATATTTTATCCATATCCGTTAAGAATTTACCTTGCTCTACTCTATCCATATCCGTTAAGAATTTATCTTACCCTATCATATCCATATCCATTAAGATTAACAAATAATGAAACGGTAGTGGACAAATAACGAATAATACAAATATAATAGTTTTATTAATTTTATAGATAAATCATCAAAACTTATCCTGTCATATATATGCAATTATAATTACTAATATAAAATTAAAATATAATTTTTAATTAATTCTAACTAATAGTTTTTCATAAAGTAAAAAAAAAATCAAAATCATAAATATCCCTTCTAACAAATTCAATTTGTTAATTAAATAACAAAACATTCAAATACAAAAGTAAAATGATTAGCATAATATTATTCTTACAATAAAATACATACATTTTATCATGATATAATTTAGTTTTATATAAGAGGAGGGATCAAGTTACAACATTTTTTGAGTTACAACAAGTTACAACAAGCTTTTTTTAATTTTGAAAGTGCAAATCGTCGATCCAAACCGTTAGGTGTGATCTCTACAATAAAATGTGTTTGGAGACCAAATTTTATATTTTTTGAAATTTTTTTACTATTTATTAAGATGGGTACAAAATTCAATGGTCTGAATTTGACTAGTTTTTGTACCCATCTTAATAAATAGTAAAAAATTTCCAAAAAATGTAAAATTTGGTCTCCAAGCACATTTTATTGTAGAGATCATATCTAACGGTTTGGATCGACGATTTGGACTTTCAAAATTAAAAAAAAAGCTTGTTGTAACTTGTTGTAACTCAAAAAATGTTGTAACTTAATCCTCTTTATATAATTATCCGTTATCCAATGAGTACGAAATAACATTTATCTGTATCCATATCTATTTATTTAATAATAAAAAATTTTACTTACATTCATACTCAATAAACCAATAAAAAAAAAAATCTTACTCATATTTATCTTATCGAATCCGATACAAATAAGGTAAACGAATAAACGGTGCCATTGACACCCCTGAAAGCAACGGAGATCACATCATCGATAGTTGTTTGATCTCAGAGCAAAATAAATGCGAGTTTATTTTTTATTGATAAATGTGACTTTTGGTATATACTCTTCAAGTCCAACTTCGTTGTAAAATGAGATTGGAGGGACTTAACTAGTGATTTTATATATATTTTTGTCTATATATATTTAACAGTATTATAAATAGTGCGTTATAGTGTTTTTCTCTTTTAAAAACTATGGCGCTATGTCCAGATAGCACCGCTATAGCGCGCTATTTTGCGTTATAGCGCCGCTATTTGGGTATAGTGCAATTTTTTTAACTCAGCCGCTATGACGCGATAAACGCTATTTAAATCATTGATATTTAATAAGAAGCTGGAATAAAGGAAAGATTGGAACAAAATTTTCAGAATAAATTTTAAACACAAATATATTATTTAAATTTTTTTTTTTTTGGAAAGAAAATATGTCAAAATTTCAACAATTTTGTGGGTTAGGTATAGTCAAGTTCCTCCACTTGACCTATATTTTGAACAATTTTGTGTGTTGTAGCTTATAGGGATAGACAAGTTCCTCCACTTGACCTCATGTGGCTTTGTCGCTGCAGTGAAATCCTTGTGCGAAGCCTTTGATTTTTGCTTGCAAAATTTAGGCGGAAATTCTTGCCAAATGTGCCAAATTTTGTATTCATACCACATAAGATAAATTAAATAACACATGTACCATAGTTTTGGTGGATTTTTTAAATTATCTGGTTTGTTGGATAATTTAGCAGGTCATTTTGTGGGAAAATTGAATATGTAAATGGTCCGATAGATAATCTAGTGGGTGAAGTCAATATTTTGTAATTTTTCGAAAAACGAAGGTAGGTTTTGAATTTTTTAAAATGTCTCCCTCTTTCTCTCTTTAATTGCTCTATGCTTTGTGAATGTTTGAGTGTTCATCATAAAATTACTCAAAGAGATAATCAAATTTATATATATTATATATTATACCGGTTAAATAGTGTCTTGTGCAGTTCTAAATAGGCAAAACAGTAAAAGGAACCGTCGTATTCTATAAATGTGAAAATAGACTTGGAAGTTATTACCCTTAAAATTCATGACCCATTCTTTTAAAAAAATAAGCCCAATAGCAAGTAGCTCAGATCTGTAGACTGATATACCTTGAAAGTGCGCAGATGTTCAGAGGAAAGGAAATTAATTAGGAAGAAAAAAAAATATTATATTGTATTGCAGTATTAAAAATAACAATATTACTATACATGATGTATATTTTGCTTTCCTCCACATATTTGATCTCATCATTTTTCCACTTACATATGAATTTTTTTTTTAAATCTTAACAGTGGCTGTCAAGTATAATTTTTATTAATTAAAACATAAAATATATCCATCGTTCTACATTCAAAACATCATCCGAACTATATTAACATCTAAAAAACATCAACATCTAAAAAAATCACCTATTTTTCAGTTAAATTCATAATATCACATTGAGAATGGTTCAAATGCTCTATTTTTGTGTCTTCCTTATGCCTTAATTTTTAGAACTATAATGACTTAAAATTTAAAAATTAAATATCAAAATAAAGCCGTTAGATATGATATATATCATTTTTCTATATACACAAGTAAAATTATGTGATATTTCAATTTTGTTTTAATTAGTATCAAGAGCTTGTAATAAATACACCAATGTTCATAAATGTCAGACTTTGAATTGTTTCAACTTATTTATTCATATAAAATAAAATTTTAAAAATGATAAATTTTTATGTGTATGTATAGAAAATAATACAGATCACGTCTAGATGTTATTAGAATTTTTTTATAAATTTTGATATATGTATTTTTGAGAGTTTTGGAGAGGTATGCATAAAATTCCCCATTGCTTTTGGGTCAAATTATGAGCAAACTCAGCATGACTGCATGAGTCATGCCTAGGCTTGAATTGAAATGTTTCTGAGACCTATACACACACACACACACACACACAGATATATATATATATATATATATATATATATTCTTTCTTTTGGAATACCACCTATATTTTCTTTTAACTTGCATATGAACAAATCAACCATTAAAATTTGTCCGAAATTTAATGTAAATTTTTTCTTTCTTATCTCCATCCTTGTGTTAAGTTCGGATCCTGTACGGTTGTACTGACAAATCACCCCGAATATTAAAAGAAAATAACACTATAAAAATTGCAAGAAAATGCCAATCATGCGGTTCATGCCAAGCATATTTTAATAAGTTGTTAGTTACGTCTAATCAAAAGATAAGCATGACTCGCCACAACATCAAGTGACCAAATATAAATTGCAAATTGCAAATATTTTATTTCGCGGCTATCGCATATATAGAAACCTCTCTCATCGCTGCTAGAATTCTTATCCTCTGCATTAACTAAAAAAATAATCTTTTGAGCTAATGCATTTGAACCGTTCGATCCAATTTAATATCCATGCGAGTTAGATCCGCACTAATATTAAAGGACCCCTGTGTTATAGACGGAGAACCAGATTAGATCCATTTTAAATCAAACAGTTGAGATGTATTAACTTAGAAGAAGCTCCTTTTTGAGTTAATGCATACGATGCGAACTCTTGCTGCTATGTATGGCATAAAATAATTGCATATTATATATATAGAGAGAGAGGTAGGCTAATGTGCTTTTGGTAGTATATGGGCCGAAATACACACGGTCTAAATTTGAAGTTTCAAAATCTAAATGGTCGATCCGAACCGTTCATCTTATTCTCCATATTAATATCTGCTTGGAGACCAAATTTTACATTTTTCTGAATTTTTTTACTATTTATTAAGCCACTTTAAAAATTGCTAATCCAACAGTTTTACTGTTTTGTGCAGCCACCATTGGATCAACAATTTTATAAAATACTTAATAAATAGTAAAAAAATTCAAACAAATGTAAAATTTGGTCTCCAAGCAAATATTAATATGGAGAAGAAGATGAACTGTTTGGATCAACCATTTGGATTTTGAAATTTTAAATTTGGACCGTGTGTATTTCAGCCCATATGCTACTGAAAGCACATTAACCTAACTCTCTCTCTCTCTATTTATATATATATATATATATATATATATATGAGGAGAGATTAAGTTACAACATTTTTTGAGTTAGAACAAGTATTTTCTACATTTTGAAAGTCCAAACTGGCAATCCAAACCGTTAGATGTGATCTCTACAATAAATGTGCTCGGAGACCAAATTTTACATTTTTTGAAATTTTTTTACTATTTAGTAAGATGGGTACAAAATTCAATGGTTTGAATTTGACTAGTTTTTGTACCCATCTTAATAAATAGTAAACAAATTAAAAAAATATAAAATTTGGTCTCCAAGCATATTTTATTGTAGAAATCACATCTAACAGTTTGGATCGATAATTTGGACTTTCAAAATATAGAAAATACTTGTTATAACTTGTTATAACTCAAAAAATGTTATAACTTGATCCCTTTTCTCTCTCTCTATATATATATATCCCTTTTTTGTTATTTAAAAAAAATGGGAGGTGTTATTATGAGAACCACAATTTGCATAATTTTTTTGCTCTTTGTACCACATTGCCACCTTTACCTCATAAAAGCATTTTATATATTTGCCTAGATTTTGTGATACATGCAATATTTAGTAAGAAATCTAAGGATAGCAAATATTTTATCTTTTAATATTAAATGAAATATTTTACTCATTTTTAGTTTCTTCTTTGATTTTGGAAAGATCAATTTCTAAGATATGCAACTAGGATTTATGTTGATGACTAAATTAACTTGTATTAATACATTTGATGAATTGTTTTAAAAAAAAAGAGAGAAAACAAAGATTCGAAATATGAAACCTGCAAAATGGATCTTTGAGATATATTGTGGTGGTATCTAAATTAGGATTATGTATTTCCTGATTATTAATATTTCTTTCTATGAAGAGAGGTGGAAAAATGTATCGACGGAGAAGCAACAATGTAAATGAATGCATAACTTATTATTTTTCTAAATAAAGCATTTAATAATTTCATTTAGTCATAGGAAAAAAAATATTAAATAGAGATAGAACTGATATAATTAAAGAGAAAAAAAAATATTGTCATCTCTCAAAAGAGCATTTTCCTTTAAAAATTACAGAGACCAGCAACTTCCTGATGAACTAACCAGTAGTCATATAATATTAAGATTCTGATGTAAGAAATTGCGACAACAATATTGTCCTGAGATTTGTTCAACCATTTTTTAAAAAAATTGACAAAATATTATCGGATTGCATTGCATCATATCTAATTAATTAATTAACTATTAAGCGTGTATATTTCAAAAGCGTAGAAGCGATTTTGCGTATCTTCTAATGAGATATGCAAAAGAAGTAAATTGTTTATCAAATATCACAAATTCAGAATTCAAAATAAAATCATTTTTTATTTATAATTATTTAAAATCCCCTTGGTCAAAGAAAACACCTCTTTTTAACTAAATTGTTGACCAGCTCAAAAGCGACCAATGAGGCATCATTTCATTTCACGGTCATGGTGCAAATTCCCTGGCATGATACATTGAATCCTTGGTGGGTCCCACCACCACCAAAGCCTGTTTAAAATCGGTGTGTACCCGAGATTTGCTTATGATTTGCCTCTGACTTTATTTAATTGGAATTTTTCTATTCAACAAGTTCTTAGGTGGATGGATAATTTTTGGGTTTGAATCTCCTTTTTGATAAAGTCAGATCATCTCCGGTTACAATAATATAATTTAAAATTTTGCTTTTCGTGATAGTTTCAGAAAAGATTACTTTTCCATTATAGATTGAATGATTCAAGTTATTATTATTTTATTTTAGAATAAATTATTATAATTTATCTAGACGTACTGTGCTTAGAGTTAGATGCACAATGCCCATTCATTATTATACGTAACGGTATACTGAAATTTTAAAATCGCAATAGAATTAATATTTTGGTTTCCTTATAAGAACATAAATTTACAAGTTGTGAAATAAATGTTGTAAAATTGTTCCCAAAAATATAAATCCTTGTTAAGCTATGTACTGGATATCTCCATTTCATATAAAAGAAGATGGAAGCTTCAACCGTATCTCCGAAATAAACAAATAGATATGAAATATCAGATATGGTAACAACTTCTTAATTAGCACCGAATCATCACCCACCCAAAAAATATCAGCGATTCAGAATTTCTGGATACTGTTATTATTTATGGCTAATTCAGGATTCACTGCTCAACTTGTATTATAATAAAAAAATATTAGTCATGTCACTTTAGAAGATATCACATCAATTCTCAATTGTTACAAATTGTTACTTGTTATAATAATAAGCAAATAGTGCTCCAATCAAATTAGTTAAAATAAATTATTATTTATAGCTGGCTACTTTAGAATTACTGTACTACTTGCATTATAATAATAAAATTAGTCAGGTAATTTTTAAGCCATGAATTCCCAAATGTTATAAATTGTTTGATATTCTGATAATTTGCATTATTGCCGAAATTTTTATTAATATCCAAAAAATATTAAATTTCAGAAACTATCTAGGTTTTCATTTTTTTCAAAATCTATCGAAACCACAAACCTTTTTTTTTTTTACAGTTTTAGACTGAACTACCACAAAAATATTTTACTGTTTTGAATTCCATAATTACAAATTTTTTTTTTTGCGGTTTCAAACTAAAACCTCAAAAAATTGTTGTCTGACACATGTATCGTAAATGAAATCCTTGGTACATGTGTATCTGTTGGGAGAGTTAGGCTTTGTTTGATCAAAGTTGTTTTGTCAGTAGGTTTTAGAATTTTATTTTGAAACTGCAAATTTTTTTTTGTGGCTTTGGAGATTTAAAAACTAAATTATTGTAAAAAAATTTGCTGTTTGGGTAGATTTTGAAAAAAATGCTAAAACTTGGATAGTTTTTGAAATTTCATATTTTTTTGGATATTAATAAAAATTTCGGCATAAATTGTTCCAATCAAGTTAGTTAAAATATTTTATTGACAATGCATATGTTGGTTTCTAGAGTTATTATTCTATATAACAATAACAATAACAATAATAATAGCAGTAGTCATGCATTTTTTGAAGACACCATATGAATTCCCAGATGTTATAATAATAAACAAATAGTGCTCCAACAAAGTAGTTCAAATAATTTATTGGTGATGCATATGAGGGTGGGCGGAGTCATTTCTCCGTGGAATAATAGTAAGTAAATAATAATAAAAATGGATTAGGGAGAGAGAAGAAGTAATTTAATTAATATAGTATTAATATTAGGGGGGGAAACGAAGATGAATAAATGATAGAGAGAGAAGTTGAGAAGAGAGAATAATAAGAGGGGAGGCAAATCTAGAGGGGATCACATCATCACATGGGAATGGCCCCCATGGGAAAGACCACATGATTTCACACAACCGGTAAAGGGTTGGCACCCATGACGTCAGCGTATCTCCTCCCAGGATTGGTTGGGCCCCACCACCACGCCACCCTTGCTTCCAAATCAGTGAAATCACCGCTTCTCATGAGTCATGACTCATGACTCCTCTCCAGAATTATAAGACGCCACATGCAACCAACCATTTTTCTTTATTCCTTGCGCTGTTCCTGCGGACCACTTCTATTTAGAGCAGTTTGACGGAAAAGATATGGATATTTTATTATTTTATTATAACAAAAGTGTTTGTAAATTTGTTATTATCAGTCCTCTAAATAGCGCGTTATAACGTTTTTGGAGATCAAACGCTGTGCTATGGCATTAAAACACGTTATTTGCGCTACAGACGCTATAACGGTAATAGCGGTCTGCTATAGCGTATAGCGTGTAGCGCAAATAGCGCGTGCTATGCAACATTTGCTGTTTTTTTTTTCAATTTATATGAGCTTTAAAATAAATAAATAGTGAATATATTGTTTAATTTTGATGAATATTACATTATATTAAATTCAAGTTCGCTATAATAATTTTTTTTATTTTGCTCTTGATTTTTTTTAACTGATGATAAATCAAATAAATAATTGCTAAATTATGGAAATTTTAGGGACTAACAAGAATTTCTTCAAGGATCATTTGTTTATTTTACTAGAAGTATGATTTTTTTTTCTTTTCAATTTCTAGGTTATTTTGAAATTTAAATAGAAAAAGACAAATTATGTTATGATGTTGAAGATATTTTAAATAGAAAAAGATCGATAGTTTATGATATTAGTATTACTATATATATTTTGAGTCGCAATTTGGACTTTGTATTAGTTCTATATGAATATTATAATTTTTTCATCAATTTGATATTATTTATTGTTTTATGAGACTAAATAATATTGATATTTAGTACAAATATATAATATAATTTTTATAAAAATTAAAAACGCTATTTGGAATAGCTTTCGCTATAGTCTCGCTATTCGCTATAGCTTTTTTTCGAGGCTCCCCGCTATGACGCGATAAACGCTATTTAGAACCTTGGTTATTATTATTATTTTTTAAAATAAGTTATTATTTGTGTTCATGTAAGTTGATTTGTATATTTTCGAATGTTAAATAATAAATATTAGTTTTTGGATAAAATATGTCAAATAAGTTTTTATATCAGGGAAAGTAACTATTTAATGCATATCTAAGCAAGCATTTATGTAAATAAAATATATAATTATTAGGAAATTTAATATAATTCACGACTAAGGATAATATTAATAAAATCTTAATATGATTTAAAAAATGACTTTAAATAATCACACATGAAACTGTAATAGCTGATGGAGTTTTTTCTAAAGCCTTCATTCAATCACATTTGAATCTTGTGTTTCTTTTAAAATATTAAACGGCATTTATCAATGAAGTTTGATTAACTGTTTTAATCGTTGTTTAATTGTCAATGAGACATAGTTAAATGATTTTAAATGAAATCCAGAGTCAAAAGAGCTAAAATGCATGCTAGTATACTTAAGTTGTAAACTGATCCAGAGGGACAAGATAACTAGATTAAGCAAGGAAAACCAACAGGTATGTTAATTTAATGTTAGAGAGGAATAAGACTAAGAGAGAGAGCGTGAGGAGGTTTAAAAACAGACCTTGCTTGTGGTGTGTCCCATACTAAACAAATGGAGTGAGAGAGAGAGAGAGGCACTTGATATGTGTAAAGATTTGGTTTGATATCCGGTCGGATCTTACTTTCCTTGATGCATGATGGTGTATCCTTCGTACCACCTCCTTTGCTCATTTCTTTATATCTCTTCATCATAGATATCAACCACCCCTCCTCTCCTCCTCTATTGGAGGAAAAAAAATCTTCCCAGGCAAACGATTTCAAAGAAGCAAATTGAGAAGCTGCTTAAAATGGCGGTGGATAGAGAAGCGCAATTCCATGTGTTAGCTGTGGATGATAGCTTGATTGATAGAAAGCTTATTGAGAGGCTGCTTAAAATCTCTTCTTACCAAGGTACTCACGCAATCAATTCAGTTCATAATGTCTCCGAAATGGAGATTTGAAATGAAATGGTCAATTTGAGAAATTTCTTAATATGAGGTATTTGCTAGTATGGTTTTACTTTAGCCCTAAATGCGCCAATTACACATGTTGTATTGATTTTGATTGGTTTACTTTTTCAATGAGCTTCTTGGTTGGTAGTTCTTTACAAAATCCAATATTCTATTTGTTTCCCTTTACTGTACATATTATTTAATTGCCAAACCTATCACCCAGTTTTCCAAATAGGATGCAATATGTTGCTACATTATGAACTACAAGCAGTTCAATTGAAAGAAAAATTCAGCTATTTAATTTATTTCCAGGTTTCCAGATCTAAACAGTGGTTAATTTTGAGTTGTACTGGTTCTCTTTAGTTACTACAGCAGAATCAGGTGTAAAGGCTCTGGAACTGCTGGGATTGAGAGATGAGCAGAGTGCTTCGTTTTCATCACCACCATCACCATCACCATCATCACCATCACCATCATCTTCTTCTTCTTCTGCTTCTTCTTCTCTTTCTACAAATCAGCAGGTTATTGAATTGATCTTTATTTCTTCATTTTTAGTTTATGAATGTATATTCTTTTGCTAATTTGCAAATGCTATTGTATTTACTGGGTTTTGTTTTGCCAGGAAATCGAGGTTAATTTGATAATCACGGACTACTGCATGCCTGAAATGACAGGATATGATCTACTAAAAAGAGTTAAGGTGAATAATTTTGATTAAAAATTGAAATATCGGTTCCTTTTTTTCAATGTAATTATTTTCATGAATATCTACAGATCTTTTATATTTAAGCATAGAAACTTCAATGTAGCTTAATGAAAATTTATTTAAGTGGTCTTTAAAAAAAATGTAATTGAAGTGAATGAAACCAGAGAATTGGGTCCTAATCTTAATGCCATGACACCTTTTGCATATCTAACATTTTATTATGTGATCTGTGTGTGCAATTACTGTTGTGTGTTGGTATTAATACTTACAGTCTTGGTTGTTCCCCTAGTCTAATTATGCAACAATATGCCTTTTATTTACTGATTAATTGAATTGGTGTAGGCATCATCATCCCTCAAGGATATACCAGTTGTGATAATGTCTTCTGAGAATGTGCCTTCTCGGATTGACAGGTTAGAACAGCTTTTGAATTCTTTTTCTTTGTTTGATACTTTCTTGCAAATACATCTGGCGCATTAATTTTTGTTTGGGAGAAATTTTGCACCAAAGCATGTTGAATTTGAGTCCTGAATTTTCAATTTGTTCTGAGCATGATTTCAGCCTGTTCATCATTGGAGGAGTTGACAGAGAGAATTTGACCTTTTTTAAATATCAGAGGGAATTTTGAGCTTTTTAATCTCCATGCAATGTGAACCTAAGAAAAGTACCTACCAACCCAAAATACAATTTTCATAATAGGAGGGGCCCTTTGGAAAGAAGTTCTGTATTCCAAGTACCAAGTATTTTGAATTTTCAATGCAAAATCAAAATAGAATGGTGGAGCACATGCACATGTACCTAAACCAAACGAGAAACCCATTTCTTTTTGTTAATTTTCTGAGTTCATCCTGAAAGATGTTTTCATCCATAATTTTATTTAAAATTCCCAGGCTACTATTGTTAGAAACTACACAAACTAGAGAGAGGGAGAGAGAGAAGCCATATACAGAAATACAAGTTGCCCCCCCCCCCCCCCCCCCCCCCCCAAATGAATAAAGAGTAGGGTGGAATTAAATTCTGGTAAAGATTATAGACAAAAGGACTGGGAATTTTCATATCCCAAACTTCTAGATACACAATAAATTTGAGCTGATGGCTGATCGGTACTACGTTAAATGCTAGAGATTTTATTTCTCTTCTTTTCTAGATTTTGCATATCTCGCTCAATATGACAATATCCCATTGAAAGGGATGCCTCATCAATAAAAGGTTCTCTCAACCCTTGAATAATAGCTCCTCTTTGTCCAGTTGCAGTTACTGGACACTTCCATTTTGTCATCTTTTTCCCCTAACGTTTTTAAAATTATTTTAACGTACATTATCCTATTTCTACTTATTTAGGAACTGTATGCATGTCTATTTTTTTTTGGATAATTGAGTAGTCAAATTTAGGAAAGGAACCTTGAACAGTTCTGTCAAAAGTTCTAAGATCTTTGCCTTGTTTCTTGTTAGATACTTTCAGTGTCCTTGACAATGATTTGACATGTTGTGATGAGAGACCTACTGTACATTGGAAGTTGGAGAAATACACCTACCAACCTCTTTATTCTTTGCCTTTTCTTTCTCCTATGTTTTTTTAGTTTGGAAATTTTAATGGGGCACTTTAAATGTTGATTATTTATATCTTAATAAACTTGGATAGCCCCACTGTACCATATTAAAATTTTCTCCTTTTTCCTTTTGTGATCAGAGGGCATATCTTTATTGATGGCAAAAATATCATTTTAAATGGACCAGGTTTTATAAATGGCTGAGCAACAAAGCTATAAAAAATATTTTTTATCAGACTAAGTCAACTTTTCCAATATATACCTGTTGATTATCATATAATATAGCTAGCTGTTTATTTCAGAACAAACAAGTAAATTTATTTAGTAGATAAAACTTCTGATGTGTTTGTCTTAATTTCTCTGTGGACAGAGGGGTGTGCTGTGTGCAAACAAAAGAAAAATGACTAAATTAAGTTTTATTTTTTATTTGGTTTATCTCAGGTGTCTGGAAGAGGGAGCAGAGGAGTTCTTTCTCAAGCCAGTAAAGCTGTCTGACATGAACAGACTGAGGTCCCACCTACTAAAAGGGAAATCCCAGTTGCAGGAAAATGAAATCCAGAAAAATCAGGATGACCAGAAACTTGAGGAGGAAAATGGCGAAATCAGTAGTGGTATTAATTCTCTTAACTGCAAGGACAGTAAAAGAAAGTCTAGAGAAATAGAGGAGGAGCTCTCTTCACCTGAGAGAAAGAGACAGAGGCTTCCAAGTAATAGTTTGGCTGTGGAAAGCTAAAGGATTAAGTTACCTTTTTTTTTTTTTTTTTTTTTTTCTTTTTTTGAGGCCTTTTTGCATTTCTTTTTGTAGCTTTTTGTTCAGGGGCCTCAGGCTTGTTGTCTAGACAGACAATTATAATCCTACCCATAATCTTAATATCTTTCGAAAAATTATAGGTTTCAGTTTTTTTACAGGTTACTCAGAAACTTAAATGTTTTGGTATTTGTGCCTTGACATTTGGAATTAATTTTATTTACAGGTACATTATGCGAACATAATTGTTTATACCTACTGAATTTAAGAGATAAGGATACAGCATCAAAATTAGCTATTTTCTATTTATTGACTATTGTACTTGCTTAGGTAAGCATTAATCCTTTGTTCTTACTTTCGATCGCGTGTCGGGCTGTTGGCGTGTCTGGAATTATCTTCTGATTTGTTCTGGATTTTACATAACTTTCGGCGAAGAATTTTAGTTGGGGTAATATATTCTGGTTCGAATTCTATGAATTTGTATGAAGCGGGTAAAAGTCATATCTGTAACGAATCGAAAGAAATTGCTCTACATAAATACAGAGTTGTGCACCACGTAAGATCGCGGGGAGACAAAGCCAGCTTTCTAGCACCACGGCACCAGTACCACTCCCCGCACGAATAATGCCTGATGCAAAACAATTTGGTTAGGTTAATTTGATAATAACGACAATTAAGAGCTACTTAACCCTTTTGAGTTATATACAGAATACTCGTCAGAATATTTGTTGCCACTCGCCACGTCGCATATAATTTGTTTGTTGCTCACCTAAATTATTCGCACCAAAAAGTCCCAAAATTAGCATCTGGAGTAAACCTGCTAAACGAGCCGGGGCCGACTCATGAGCTTTGAGTTGGGTTCTTGAATGAGTCAAATTTGAGCTGAGCACAATTTGAGTTGAGCCCGAAGTCGAAATAAATCTCTGTTGCTCTTACCGAGTCGATCCGATCCGAGTCGAGCCGAGCTATGAGTTGAACCTTTCCTTTCTTCGCTTCTCGATTTTTTTTTTATAAATATAATTTGTTTTAAATATTTCAACAAAACCAGTTCTGTTTGGGCCAAAATTAGAAAACTAGTATAAGATCGGTGGAGCAAGAAAATTCAAAACTACACCGATCATAGAGATCGATGTAGCAAGTTTTTACCCATTTTTGCACCGGGTAGAGCATTGCCACATAAAATAAAAAATTTTGCTACACCGATCCTACAGATTGGTGGAGGGTTCTTTTAAAAAAAAAGCCTAACAAGTCCTTCCTCCTTTTCTTCTCCTTCCCTGGTAACATTCAAATTTGGGGATCTCAGTCTGAAAAAATTTCGATTACTATGCAAAGCGAATTTTCCTATGTCAAATTATCCTTATACTTTGGTTTTCACTCTTTTAGAAATGTCAGCTATGTTTTCAATTTTGATTTAGGATTTCTTTATCTGAATTCTTTGTAGAAACTCTAATTTGTCTCTATCATTGCTAAAATCAAATCTCAGAATTTTCCGACCACTAGTTCATTGTTTTCCATTGATCTCTTTTCTCTTTTCTTTTTTCCTTCATTAGAAATAAGATTATTTTGTGAAAACCCCTTTCCTGATTCGTGAAAACTTTAAAAGAAGCACTAGTTCATTGTTTTACATTAGGCTTTTTTTTTAAAAGAACACTTCACCGATTCTACGGATCGGTGCAGAAATTTTTTTGATTTTCTGTGGCAATACTCTATCGGGTGCGAAAATGGATAAAAAATTAGGTTCAAACAGGGCTGGTTCTGTTGAAATATTTAAAACAAATTCCATTTTAAAAAAAAAAAATCTCGCTTCTCCCTGTCGAAGCTGAGCTCGCTCTCTTGCTCTCCAGTCTCCATCTGCTCTCTCGCTTCGTCGCTCTCCAGTTTCGATCTCCTCTCTCTCTCTCTCTCTGAGCTGCTTAAATTGGATAGAAAACCATACTTCTTTTATTTTGTGGGTTTGTTAAATTACGATTAAGTTTTATTTTGTGGGTTTTGCTTAATTGAACTGGTACCATGATACTGGCAAAGCTATGATAGTGGTACTTTAATTATGGAGAAGTTATTAGTTAATTTTTATTGTGATGTGAGATGTTAAAGTCACGCAGCTCAAGCAACTATTTTTATTGTTTATCGCTACATATAAAGCCAGGATTCGAGTTTTTATTGTTTATCGCTACATATAAATTAAATAAAAATCAGCAACTTATTCACAACTCACAGGCCACGGGCCGAGTTTTGGATCAAGTCGAGTTTGGTTGAGTTGAGCCGGGCTTTTTCCTTCATATTTGATCCGAGTCCGAGTCGGACTTTACTGAAGGTTGATATAGCCGGGCCGAGTTTTGGGCTTGATCCGGCTCATTAGCAGGTCGAATATGAAGTAACTCAGAAATGCTGGTCCCAGTTGCCAGTACGGTTTTGTTTGAAAGATATCCGTGCTCTTGGTGCAGACAGTTTTTTTTCGCGGGTGAGTGGATAATTATTCTTGGTCACTGATCCTCTCAATTTTCATACGGTAGACTTCTCCAAAATTCATTAAAATAGATGTATACATTGAACCGAGAAAATTTCCGGGCTTGTATGAAATTGAGAGCATCTGGACCTCCCTGCTCTTTTTCTAATTTTTGAACCACTCCTCCGTTCTTAATTCACTGAAAAGCTGAGCAGCACGTGTAAATCTCAGTTGATTAATTTATCCATTTCTTGTCAGAAGGTAGTTTTTCTATCCATTGCGTACTGTGATCGAATTACAAATTGGATCACCTTTGATTTCTCTCCACGCAGCCAACTCATCAATCCAGAAAAGAAATCCTCCGACATCAGTCTTCGCCTTCTCTCAATTTAGGGAAAAGTCGATTTGATTGGTAATAAGTGTTTTTATTTTGCATATAGAATTTGTCCCAGTATTATTTCGTTTTGTGAATTGTTGGCCATTTGAAGGTATTACTTGTGTAAGAATGAACTGGCACACAATATACTGTCCTTGTCGCAGCTTAATGTAGTCCCCTCTGTTAAAACAGTATTTTGCATTTATTAATTATATCATTTTAGTTATTCCTCTGAACTGGTTAATTATCCACCTCATAGACATCTCAAGTAAGTGCCATACTGCTATTTAACAAGAGTTTCATAATTTAACAAACAAGTAGAACGTAGAAATGGCTTGATCAGCATCACCATTGTTACTATTATGTAAGACCATTTTTTTTTTCTGTTTTGTTGGTATTGGTCTTTTCAGAAAGTGAGAGAATTCGATACAGTAACATTCATGCAAAGCACTTACAATTCATACCAAACAGTACCGGGTCAAATGCCAGTATTATTTTTTTTTCCGTTTTTTGTAATGGCACTTTCTTCTATCTTGTTTAGATAGCTTTTAATTTTCTTTTTATCAAATTTTTGATTCAACTTTTGCTTAGACAATGCCCCTAATGTTTCTTGGAATCTTTGTTGTCATACCATCTTTAAATGGTTCACAGATAACATGAAAGAACCCCCACACCTGAGTTTCAAATCGCATTAATAAAAGTGAAGTTCTACAGAGAATTGTGTACTTAACATGTAAAAAGTGTACCTATTATATTGATAAAAATTACTTCTAATTTCAGGTGGGGATGGCATCTTTAACTCCAAGTGGTCTACTGCAAATTGTAGGCAATTCAAGTTGTTGGAAAGCATGGGAAGATCCATCATTTATTAAATGGCGGAAACGGGAAGCGCATGTACCATTGCGTTCACATGACACAATTGAAGGTTTAATTACATAATTTAGTTACTCGCCCTTTTTATACCACTACCTCTTTAGGGGATTGTAATGGTTGCTTAGGCAGTATCAACTAGTCCCACCCGTACTTGTCTAGTATTACTACAACTTTGAAAATTTTCTTCTGACCCACCTAGATGCCACCACCTTTGATTTGTACCCCTTAAAGACAAGCAATATCATGAATACCCTCCCAAAATCACAAAGGGAAGACTATGCATACTGCTGAAACCAAACTAATGAAAACAAAATCTAGGGGTATTTTTGGTATATTTGAAGAAAAAACACAAAACCCTTTTCTTTGAGACAAAGTATGAAAGAAACTAACAAATGGTACCTTTCTTCTTATATGCTTATGTAGAATCTCTTAAATACTGGTGTGATCGAAACAATGTGTACTATTCTGATGCTGAGAAAGCTGTCTGGAACGATGATGCGGTCTCTGCTGCCTTAGAGAGTTCAGCATCATGGGTCAAGGGGTTACCATTTGTGCAGTCTCTTAGTGGCTATTGGAGGTTCTTTTTGGCCTCTTCTCCTTCAAACGTGCCCTCAAACTTCTATGAAAGCGCCTTTGATGATTCCAACTGGGATTCTTTGCCAGGTAACACTTAATTGAACTCTCAACATGCGTGCCGCATACAGATATGTTTCTTCAAGGGGCAATTGCATGTTACGTTTTCATGCAGATGTTAAAATTAAAGTATGAATGTACAAAATAAGAAATGCCCATGCATGTCCTACAAAAACTTAGGAACTGTCGACTATACTCATAAGAAATATGAGATCATGCGCTAATACTCCCCTCTGTTCCTAATATTCTTAGAAAGTGCACAAATTGCCCATCCCCATTGTTTGATATATGTAAATGATCGTGAGAGGAGAGGCAGTATCTGAACTTTTGGCAGAATTAGGATATGTTATGATATATGTGATATTTTCATGATTTGTAGGCATGTACTTGTGATACTTTTGAGGTTTAATAGGGAACAAATCACTTTTTTTCCTGCTATTAACGTTGTTATTATTTCTGCACAGTAGTTTGATTCTTACAACTACGATTTGGTATATGCTTTTTTCCATAGGCTCAGCACTAACCTTTCTTAAATCATCACTTTCCTTTCTGCAGTTCCATCGAATTGGCAAATGCATGGCTTTGACCGCCCAATTTATACAAATGTCACCTATCCATTTCCAATGAACCCACCATTTGTTCCTTCTGAGAACCCCACAGGCTGTTATAGGAAGCATTTTCGACTTCCAAAAGAATGGAAAGGTATATGTAACACCATCATGTTGTTGTTTTCTTTTTTATATTAAGTGTACGCATGCTTGAAGTATTGGTTTAGTTAACCCAAATAATTGGATTTTTACATCCAATTGTATTGGAACTTCATCATTATTCATGTGAAGGATTGCTTGCCAACGGTTATTGGTTCATACAGTTCAGGATAGACTGGTACTGTTACTGGACATGGTACGTTACACATAATTTCTTCCAGAGTATTAAAAATGAAGCCTTAATTACACTCTAAATTAATATAAAAAGCACCCACAAACCCTACAAGAAAAAGAACATAGATATTATGAGATTGGTATTGTGAATGTGGAATTGAATCAATTTTAATTAGAGATGTTCTATAGGTCGAAGGATCCTGTTGCATTTTGAAGCTGTTGATTCAGCCTATTTTGCTTGGGTAAATGGAGTTCTTGTTGGATACAGGTATGTAGATTATCTGGAGGGAATTTCACAACTTTGAGGGGTTTTTTTTCAGAAAATGTACTTCAATTGTTTTAGAGATTTTCTCCAATGCATCATATTTTATTGAAAAAAAAAAAAATTGACTTTGGCCATCCGATTAAATAAAGATAATGTTGGAAAACTAAATATATTAGTTGCACATTTTAGTAACAAATATTTTAAATAGAATAGAGAAGGGAGTGTTTCCTGTTTGGCCTACCTTGATTCTCGCCATATATTGTGGTAGATGAACAATTGGAATAATGGATATTGGTTGACTAGTTGCAAAAAGTAAATGGTGGTTATTATTGTAATAATGAACCTATAGTAGTTTAATTTGCAAAGAAATATCTGTATATTGCACCTCAAAACAAGCAAAATTTGCATGTTGATGCAGCGAGGATAGCAGGCTACCTGCCGAGTTTGAAATAACGGAATATTGCCACCAATTGGGGTCGGATAAAGAAAATATTCTTGCCGTACAAGTTATGAGATGGAGCAATGGCTCCTATTTGGAAGATCAAGACCATTGGTGGTTATCTGGAATTCATCGTGATGTTATCCTATTGTCAAAACCACAGGTTAGTTTTTATCAAATGTAAAAGAAATCAATCATACTGTTTTGTATTAAAGCTTAGCATTATGGATAAAGATGGGTTTATTACTTTGTAGTTGCTCATTTCATATTCATAATTAAGTTTTGAAGGAAGAGTTATTATTTTTTCTTCAGGTGTTTATAACAGACTACTTTTTCAAAGCCAACCTCAGTGAAGATTTCCGTGTGGCAGATCTGGAGGTACAATCTTATCAACTTAAACAATCTATGATACAACCACTTTTAAATCTCCACTCTAATATTAGATACTGGTCGCACTAGGTTGAGGTAGAGCTTGATGCACCAAAGGAATATGCAGGAGATGTCTCTAGTGTGGCAATTGAAGCTTTATTATATGAAAGTACAACATTGTCTGACAAGTTGGCATGCGAAATAAATTCTGTCCCACCTAGTGTGGTTGATATGAAGATAAAACCTGAACCCCCGGGGGCTTATGGATTTCCTGGCCATTGGCTGGAAGGAAAGCTAGAAAACCCAAAGCTTTGGTCCAGTGAGCAGGTACGTAAAAAGGTTTCATATACTAGGACATTGCAAAATGGGTGGTTAAATGTTGGTGTCAACAGCATCAGCTCTGTTGCAGCTTTCTCTTGATTAAACCTAAAACAGGAATAAACTAAATTGAAACCAAACAAAGATAGAATATAATACATGTCAGTGCTATTAGAATTCAGGTGAACTTCCCTGCTTAAAGAGCACCGAGATCAACCGGATATTTTACATGAAAAATTTCTTGTGTGCCCCTACAAACATTAAAATAAAATTAATATTCCAAAAGAGAAAAATATCTCGTACACCCTGGAAATGGGCAGTATCATCTTTTTCAGAAAGTACTGCAGATTTTATTCTCCTCATGTAAAAGCATGGAGGTTAGCTGGTATCCACATTTTATAGTGGTTTATGTGTTGTTTTCATTTTCCGAGTTAAGTACAAATAAATACTACTACTATTTAATCTAACTATAAACTGCCTGGTGTAACTATTTTATAATTTGTTATCTTTGCTGAACAGCCAAATTTGTACACACTGGTTATTGTTTTAAAAGATTCGGCTGGAAACCTAATCGAGTGTGAATCGTGCCAAGTTGGGATCAGAAAAGTGGCACTGGCACACAAGCAAATGCTTGTCAATGGGTTACCTGTTGTAATCAGAGGTGTTAATAGGCATGAGCACCATCCTCGGGTAGGGAAGACTAATATTGAAGCGTGCATGATTAAGGTTTACTGATTTCTTCTATGTATACCATTATTATTATTTTAACTACTAGGCAGAGCCCTCTCTCTTATAAAGAAGGAAAGCACACCTAGTCAATTCATTAATAATTTGGAAACATTGCCTCTTGAATATAGGGCTTTTATTGCCAATTTTGTTAGCTAATGAGTGCTTTAATGTTTTGATACCTATATAGAAGGTCAACCAAACTCAAATGATGAATTTAGAAATGACTGATACTGTAGCAGTACAGGTTTCTACTGCCTGGCGTATACAGTTATAGCACTGGTACAAACCTAACCCTTACATATCTAACAAGTAATGACAAAAGATGCACTAGTAAAGACCACAAAAGAAGCCGAATAATGTGGAGGACAAGTAAGATTGAGAAATATCTGTTGAAAGTTACTGCAAAAGATGTTATTGAGAAAGATCTATATCAGCAAAAGATGTGTATACCAGGTTAGCTGGCCCCAGCCACTTAATTTAACTGCAAAAGTTACTTCCTCTCTGTACAGGATTTGGTGCTGATGAAGCAAAGTAACATAAACGCGGTGAGAAACAGCCACTACCCACAGCACCCAAGGTGGTATGAACTGTGCGACATATTTGGTGTGTATGTGATAGACGAGGCCAATATTGAGACACATGGTTTCTTTAACACGCGCAAGTTCAAGCACCCTGCTGAGGAACCTAACTGGGCCAGCGCCATGCTTGATCGTGGCATTGGCATGGTCGAGAGAGATAAGAACCATGTTTCGATTATAGTGTGGTCTCTGGGCAACGAAGCTTCCTATGGACCCAATCATTCTGCCATGGCTGGTATTTTTTTCTTTCTTTTTTTTGTAATATTATTTTACAGCTAAGTAGGTGACCAAGATATCTTCTCTTGTTTCATATGTTTTCTTCTTTTTTTTTTAATCTAAATACCTTCTTGACTGTGATATCTTTTTGCCTGATACAGCCTTGCATGCACAAAAGCTTTGGTGGTACCTTCTTTTGATCCTGCTTGTCTGTTCACCTTTTAATTTTAACTCTTACAAAATAGAGATTACCCTTGGTACACTGTCTGGTTACCATATACTCCTGTAAAATCTCATGGCCTTGAGCTCATTTATGCCAGTGAATGTATTTCCTTCTGAAAAAAATAAGAAAAGAAACATGTATTGTAATTTTAACAGTATTTTACTTGTTATTCTCAAAATAAGAAAAAGCAGTAGCTTGTAAACTTTGACTAATATATCTAAGGGAAGAGTACAAAATTAAATGCAGGGTGGATTAGAGGAAGGGATTCAACGAGGATATTACATTATGAAGGTGGGGGCTCCCGCACCTCTTCAACCGATTTAGTGTGTCCCATGTACATGCGCGTATGGGATATTGTCAAGATTGCGAAGGATCCATCTGAAAATAGGCCTCTTATCCTATGCGAGTATATATCTTCTCTCCTTATGCCCCTACTAAATTTCTGTTTTAGCAGTAACTCATCAAAGTAGAGACCTCCTAGATGTCCTTGTGGTAGAATGGGTTTAGCAACACAAAACATTTTGAGCTTAATAGGGACAAATGAGTAATTACATCAATTTTACTTTTCTCTCTTTTTTTTTCCTTGTAACAGATACTCACATGCAATGGGAAATAGCAATGGAAACATAGACAAGTATTGGGATGCTATAGATAACACCTTTGGGCTTCAAGGTGGTTTCATCTGGGATTGGGTTGATCAGGTTCTTTTGCTAAAATCTCATTGAACGCTCATTGCAAAACCATCAAAATTACAAAAATTATTACAAAAAGTTCAATTGCACATTTTCAGGGTTTATTGAAAGACTTCAATGGAACCAAGCAGTGGGCATATGGTGGTGACTTTGGAGATGAGCCAAACGATTTGAATTTCTGTTTAAATGGTATTATTTGGCCCGATAGAACTCCTCACCCTGCCGTTCATGGTAATAAATCATTAATTGAACAGATTATATATTTGTTTTGTTTTATGTGCAATTTAAAGTTGAAAAGCTTATTTATAAGTACATTTTTGCTTTTCAGAGGTTAAATATGTTTATCAACCCTTGAAGGTCGTCTTGCTACAAGATGGGATCCAGGTATGCACAAGTTTTTCTTTATCAGAAATATATGTACCGCACGTGTTCTTTCAAACAAAGGTTATATTGATTTCAGAGCCATTTTTTTTTTCTGAAAAGGTCAAACAGAAATTTTTAGTTTCACCAATATTTCCAATTTTTGTACTTGCTAGCATTTCTTTCTACAAATATTTCCACTTCCCTCTTTTCAATGGTAAACTTGACACTTGTGAGCATTAAAATAAAGAAAATTTATTGTTACATAAAATGTGTTTTGTTTATCATGCAGTTAAAGAATGCTCAATTTTTTGACACAACTAAAGCATTTGAGTTTAGCTGGATTCTACAAGGAGATGGAAACATCATTGGTTCTGGTTTGCTGGAGGTCCCCATTATTGCACCCCAAAAAGACTATGTTCTAAAGTTTGAGTCTTCGCCTTGGAAGACCCTTTGGAAGAGATGTGAGGCAAATGAAATATACCTGACGATAATCACAAAACTAAAGCATTCGACTCGATGGGTCAAGGAAGGCCACGTCTTTGCCTCTACTCAACTTTCTCTACCAGCCAGCAATTCTTCTATTTCTCATGTACTGTCTTTGCTATATTTAATCACCATCATTGCATAAATATGACTCATTGATTTATTTTCTTGATATTTATATTTGTTTGTTCAGGTAATAGAAATTCCTAAGATCGCCTCTGTGTCTAAGGAATATGTTGGTGATAGTATGATATTTAGCAAGAAGGATGCATGGGAAATCAAAGTAAACACCAAAACCGGAACTATTGATAACTGGAAGGTACTGTTTCTTTTTAAATAGTTTAATCTTTTAGTATTTAAATTACAGTCAACTGGTAAAAAAATATTATTAGTTTTGAAATGCAACTCATGGTGATTGAGCCCAAAAGAAGGAGACTGACGCTACTGAAGTGAAGGGATTGCTGTCATTGATAGTTCATACCACGAAATGTTACCTCAGAATTTGCCTCTGCTGAATAAGCAACAAAAAATAAGTGACCACTGAAATTAACAAAACGAAAGGATGCCTGATTTTAGGTTCTTGAAAGTATGAAACATATATGGTCCCTTAACAGTTGGTATATACCGAGTTGTTGGCATATCCTCTTTATCAATACCAGACGTCACGGTTGTTCTTAATTTTTTTTTTTTTTCAAAAAAAAAAAAAAAAAAAACAGCAGTTTGTCAATTGTCATTTAATCATATTTTGTAACTCTGATTCAATAAAGCTTCCTCTTTCCTTCTTTTTCAGGCAAACGGTAAAACTCTTCTCACTGAGAAAGGGATATTCCCTTGTTTCTACCGTGCTCTAACAGATAACGACAAAGGTGGTGAATCAAACAGTTATGCCTCAAAATGGAAAGCTGCCTCCATTGACGCCAATATCTCAACTCACTTGGAAGAATTTTCGGTCAAAGATCTTTCTGATTATTCTTTCCAAATCTCAACTCGATTCCTTGCCAAAAGTTCTGATTCAATCCTTATGACCATTGAGGCTAAGTACACTGTTTATGAGAGCGGTGATGTTATCTTGGAGTATAATGTAAACCCTAAAGATGACCTGCCTCCCCTCCCACGAGTTGGCATCGTCTTTCATGCGGTAAAAGAGTTTGACAGGGTGAGCTGGTACGGGCGAGGCCCATTTGAGTGCTACCCAGATAGAAAATCAAGTGCACATGTGGGGGTGTATGAGAAAAATGTGAAGGATATGCATGTACCATACATAGTACCAAGTGAGAGTTCGGGTCGTGCTGATGTAAGATGGGTTGGGCTGAGAAATGAAAATGGGCACGGGTTGTTTGGATCCATTTACGGTGACTCCCCTCCTATGCAAATGAGTGCTAGTTATTATGGGTTGGAAGAGCTTGATCAGGCTACACATAACCATGATTTGATTGAAGGGGATGATATTGAGGTTCTCCCTTTCATCAGCTTTGTTTATGCCATTTATATTTTTTTTAGCATTGATTACTCCAGACCAGATACCAAGACCATAAAATTGAGTTTCAGTAGTTGTCTATTATACTAGTAGGTACATGTTCTCGTGCACCAGTACACGTGCTGTTCCAAAGGTATCAGTTGGATCTGAACTTTTGTATATTTTATTTTTGTTCTCTCAGTTAGTATGGTGTTCAGTTGGAGTTTTAAAATTTGAAATTGGTTTGGTCAAGCAAAAATTGACAAAAATTAAAGAAAACGAATTTTGAAAATGAGTATTATAAAATTAATGAAGGCCCAGTGTTATTGGTATCAATATCAGCTGGCTTCTGTACAGGTATGTAGGTACCTCCTGGTTTGTAACCCTTATTTGGTGCTTGTATTTTTATTGTTTATTATCATTATAATAGTTATTATTGTGTTATTTGGCACTCGTATTTTATAGGTTCATCTAGACCACAAGCACATGGGAATAGGTGGGGATGACAGCTGGAGCCCATGCGTGCACGACAAGTACTTGATACCTCCAGTTCCGTACTCATTTTCAATCCGTTTGTGCCCAATTCTGCCCTCCAGTTCTTGCCATGAGATCTTTAAATCTCAGCTCCCATCCTAGAGGTGGGGCAGTAAGTATTCCATGGAAGAAAAGAAACAACATTCTTTGGAGATTTGGTGAATGCTGCTTGGGTTTTATGCGGAGTAACGGAGTTCATTAAATAGAGTTTATGTAGCTTTTATGTACTTGCAAGTACAATTTTATTATGTTGTAAGAAAATAAGTTTCTGATCGGATGCATTGATTAATAAATTGAAAATGAAGAGCTTTTATTTGCAACGGAGTTCATTGCCTGATGCCATTAATTGATGCAACAAAATTTGACTTCCATCATAGTCACCGTACAAAGCTGTGATGGTGGGGTTTGATAGATCCTGGTCGTGGTACATTTAGATAGCAATTAATTTAGCATCAAATCAACTCATGCATATTGCATTCAAATTCTTATGCCTGTTATGGAGTTAGATCAGAGCTATTTTCGACCCATTAATTGTAATAGAGTAAAAGTCAACGCTTGAATATACTTTGGACTAGGCTTTGTGGACCTGATAATGGGACATGGAGAAGAGAAGGGTTCAAATGCCTCTATTTTTTGTGTATCCATTATGTCTTTATTTTTTAAAACTTAAATAACTCAAAATTTAAAACTTAAATGTCAAAATAAAACTGTTGGATGTGATTTATGTTATTTTTTCTATGTGTCCATGAAAAAAATATTACATTTTGATTTTGCTTTTATGTGAATCAATAAGTTCAAAAATCAACGTCTATAAATTATCCACATTAGTATACATTTTTTACAAGCTCAAGATGATAACCAAAACAAAGTTGGAAATGATATAATTTTTTACACGTGCATAGATATAATGATGTAATTTATATCCAACGGTTTTATTTTGAATTTTAAGATTTGAATTTTGAGTTATTAAAGTTTTTAAAAATGAAGGCATAATAGAGACACAAAAAATGGAGGCATTTGAATCCTCCTCCGTGGAGAATAACTATCACTGGATAGCAAGATCCTTCTTTTGAGAAAATATTGAAAGAGATTCTTTTGTCTTCTCGTATTAGACAAATTTATTTGACTACGTTGGGTCTTTCAAGCCGTGATTTTTATTGATAAGAAAAAGGAAAAACAAAATATTAAAAACAAGAATGAGGTAGTAGAAATTTTAAAAACAAGAAAGGGTACATGGCCCATGGCGTCCTTGAGGGACACCATTCCAAATTCAAGTTCGACTGAAAAAAAAAATTGAAAATCCAGGGACGCCATGCAAACCACCATTCCATCGAAAAAAACAAAAAAAATCTGCCATGGGACGCCATTGCAAACTTCATTCCGATGGAAAAAAAATCAAAATGGCATGGGACGCCATACAAAAGCCCATTCTGTTGGAAAAATAATAATTCAAAATGCTATGGGATGTCATAAGCCATGCGGACCAGCAAAAAAATAAAATAAAATAAAAATTGGACGCCATGGCATATTACGACAACTACCATCTCATAAAAAGATGTAGAGAAATCTGTTTTTCTCAGCTCGTTTCATTATCATTTCCAAAAACTGATGGGGAAAGAAATTGATGAGCTCTGAGATCTGTTAGGTAATAATTTTTTAGTTAATTTATTTACAATACTTTTGAATTTATTTATTATTGTAAACAAAAAATATTTACATTTTGTAATTAATATCTATTATGTAGGTTATTTTTTTGAAAACAATCAATCATGGTTTTAGTAAATGTGTTTATCGGTAGTGAAATTCGATACGGTTCGAGGGGTGCAGAGTATAGTATTAGCCATCGGTATTCATTTCGTGCGACCGTTGATCAAAATTTTGACGATTTGAAAGGTATGATTTATCGTCATTTTGAATATTCCGAGAGTGAATACAATCTAATCATTTATGCTCGATGTAATGTTGGTACGCCAACTGGCCATTATTATGATGTTGTGGAACTTATTTGCAATGGTGGTTGGATGATAATTTTTGAGCAATTAATAAATTCCGGAAAAGAATACCATGTCATTGATTTTTTTATTGAGTTTGTTCCAATCGTGGGCACAACGCAACTCCAGTTGAACTTTGATAGTATGGTACCTGAGATGCAACTAGAACCCCACCAGTCTTGATATTGTGACCCACATGCGGGTTTCAGTCGGGTCCAACCCCATCAGAGAGAACATACACCGCTCCAAAATATTTATTCTGAACCTTTTCCTAATATGAATGAGTTTTCACCAGCCGTCCAAGCAGAGGTGAATTGGACACAATATGATAATCATAACAGTACACCTTATATGCCAACTTTTGTTGATCCTTGTCCCGATAATGACGACTTACCACAAAGTGATGATGAAAATGATCTAGACTATTGTGATGATGATGAATATGATGAAAATGATTATGAAGATGATGTCTTGTTAGAGTCCCAGACACCTGCTGCGCAGACTTAGTATTTTCCCATTTCTGGTCGTAGTGACCGTCACCCTATAGCGAGTTTCAATGACACATCAGGATTTCAGGAAGCAGATGTAAGTTTTTTTGGTACAACCCCACGTTTTGATGATCAATCTCTTGCGGTGGAGCAAGTATTATCGTCAAAAGTTGTTATGAATAGAACTATAAAAGAGTTCCACATACGCAAGAATATTGAAGTATTTTGGAAAGAAAGTAGCAAAACCAAAATTGTGGTAGAGTGCAAAGACACCAGGTGTAATTGGCGATTGTACGCCACATCTTCTTATTTTGGAGCTCAGTGGACAATTAAAACATTAAATACACTGCATACATGTTGTGCCCCAACTAATCGTACTAATCATGCACAATTAACAGCATCAGTGATTGTCAATGTTATAAGGGATGATATTAGAGAAGATATTACAAAAAGCATTAGTGACCTCAAATCGATAGTTCGTGCTTATTTCAAAGGAATTGTTCCCAAATATAACAGGATATGGCATGGTCGAGAGTTGACAATTGAACAAATGTTTGGTAGTTGGAAGGACTCATATGCAATCCTCACTCCACTTTTACAAGCAATAACAAGAGAAAATCCTGGGACAAAATGGATAGTTAGATCAGAACCCACTGCGAAAGAGATAGAGCGATTGTTTAAGGCAGCAATGTGGGCTTACGATCCATGTATTGCAGCAGTGCCTCATTTGAGGCCTATCATTAGCATTGATACATGCTTCCTGTTTGGTAGGTACAATGGGAGATTGCTTATAGCTTGCGGTTATGATGCTGAGAATCAATTGCTACCTCTGGCTTTCGAATTGGTTCAGGAAGAGAGTTTCGAGAACTGGAGATGGTTCATGAGGTGGTTGCGACAAGAGGTAATTGGTTTTGGGAGGTTCATGTGTGTTGTTTCAGATAGACACTTGGGAATAAGGAAGGTGTATAAAGATAGGCATGGTGGTTGGTGGGAGGATGGCAAAGAGTGTGTTTAGACATTTTGTATACAGCACGTTGCTGAGAATTTAATGAAAAAGGTCCATGATAAAGATGTTTGTGATATATTTAAAATACTTGTCAGGAAACAGAAGCCAAGAGTGTATGCAGAGTGGATGCAAATTCTACGCCTAAAATGTCTGGCAGCAATTCTGTACTTGGATAAAGTCTGTAAATACCGAGACAACGATGAAATTGCAGGAAGTTCATTTTTAATAATTGTTTACTATTTTTGCCATCTAGAGGACCCTCTTTGTTGCCGGCAGCAAGTACCCTCTTCGTTGCCATCTAGAGGACACTATTTGTGTGTTGCAAAGATTTTCAATTGGAATGTTGTATTAGGTTTGCAACTACCCTATTTCTTTGCCATCTGGAGACACTACTATAGCGTTGCAAAGACGTTCAATTGGAGTGTTGTATTAGGATTGCAACGACCCTGTTCTCTTGCTATGTAGAGACACTAATAAAGTGCTGTAAAGATCTTCAATCAGAGTGTTGTGTAAGGGTTGCAACTGTTAGTTTGTAATAATCTAGAAGTCAATAATACGATAATTTATCATAAAGCTTTGTTCATGAATTGGATGATTAATATCATTTTGTTGCCTTGAGTATTATTGCATTTATGGATCATTTCGAGTTCATGACTGAAATTGTGAAACTCCATAATATAGATGATATATACTCTTAAAAGGTCACTAACCAAGGTAATTAGCATGAACACTAATTACCGCGAAAAGGTTAGTATGTGGATTAAAAGATGGTTAAGTTTTACAAACCACCTGACACAAGATGTCATTTTAATCACATAGATACATGTTCTAGGAACATGAAATTTGACAGACCCCGAATGAGACATTAAATAGAATTGTGTTCGTGTCATTAATGTTTCTCATTCAGTGTCACGTTCTAAAGTATGAGGTATTTATCGTTCCCACTAAGAAATATGTATGTGTGAACTATCTACCGCTGTCCGTAAAAAACAGTCATAACGGTAGCATTCCCATATGTATAGCTTAGCTGAGGAAGTGATAGTCTACCAAAAGTACTATTTGTCCCTCGTATCTCTATACGAGCTATAGCATTACTGGGCCCCTTGATAGAGTTAGATTATCTGCTAGCGGTATAATTACAAGAGTAATTATATTTGATAATCTGCTCAAGATCAAGAAAAGATTCAGTTAGCAAGGATGACACACATCTACCTTGAAACTGATCTGATAGCTATGAGACAGAAGAACAGACACAAGTAAATTGTTTACTGGATCGTGATATTGTACAGTACAGCATCATCTGTGTAATTGGATGGTCATGATGTGTTGCCAGACGCCACCCATGATTATAGAAGTTAAAACAGTTTTAACTCTATTTACCAACATAACACAGATCCTATTGGGTCACACCATATATGAGCTAATTGGAGAATCTTATTTTGATTGATTATAAATTGGTTATGATCAATGATAAGATGGTTATAATTAATTATACGTGTTATAATTAAATTATAAATGTTATGTAAAAATAACAAGCAAAAAACATTGGTTAATTTATAAACGTGTGTGACACGTTGTATAAAAGTTAACCGGTTAATTTATAAATGTGTAGGACACATTGTATAAATTACCGAAGCAACAACCGCAAGAAAAATATATATAATTATTCAGAATAATTATACGAATATTATTTGTGTTCGGGCCGAGGGCATTCGGATCTTTTCAGATTCGTCCTTATTCGCATGACATGTCATCGATCCTATCCAGATGACACGTCATCGATACCGAAAAAAATAACCGCAAGAAAAATATATATATAATTGTTCAGAATAACTATACGAATATTATTTGTCTTCGGGCTGAGGGCATTCGGGTCTTTTCAGATTCGTGCTTATCCGCATTACGTGTCATTGATCCTATCCAGATGACATGTCATCAATTCTATCCACAAGGGCAAAATGGTCATTTCACACCTATGCCACCTTGCATGTGTAGAAACATGGAGAAGAGTGTGGAAGGGTGTGGAAGGGGTATTTTGGTCATTTCACATATAAAAGGATGAGGTGTCAATGGCATACCTTGTAAATAGGCATATGTTGAGGGGCATTTCGGTCTTTTGCGAACCTCCTCAAAAGCCTATAAATAGAGGGGTGCATGTAGAGAGAAAAATCACTAATTCACTTGTATCATTTCGTGCAGAATCGAATCGGTTTTTCTCTCTTTCTCGGTTTCTCTCCCAAATAGTGTTTCGGTTGAGAAAAGAAAGTTATACGTAGTTGACGTATAATCTTGCGGGTTGTTGTGGAGTATATTTACGGGATTGATGAATAGTGTTTTACCGAATTTCGCGGTATGTCAGTTTTGCTCATTGATAAAACTGAGTAACCGAAAATTCGTGTTTACGGGTTTTTTTTTCCTTGTGAATAGTGTTTTTGCAGAATTCTGCGATTTACGGTATTTCTGGCAGAAGAAATAAACCGCTCTCCGGTTAGTCCTGGTGGATAACCAATAGAGGTATCACACGTGTGATACTCCGAGTCGATTCCTTCACTGGTGAGGCTCTACTCGCTCGGTCTGCATTCCAACTGTGATTTGGAAACAAGGTATAAATATGTTATATTAATCTATTTAATAGGTAAGTAGATTAAAGTTTTAGAAATCAATCATGGAGTAGATCTGTAAAAGGATTAAATTGGGTTTTGATGCCAAAGGAATATTGAAGGTGGACCGCCTTGGAAAGTTTCCTGACATACCCCGTTTAATCCTGAGCTTAAGTTGGCCGTAGAAATTTTTGTTCTACGGTCATTCCGCACCTTAAGCCTAAACGGTTTCCGGTTAGCTACCCCGAAACCCCAACAGCAACCACCATCTTCTCTTACTATCAGAAGACACAACTAGTGTGCTGTAAAGACATTCAATAGGAGTGTTGTATTAGGGTTGCAACCACCTTCTTATGTTGCTATTTTGAGATACTACTAGAGCTGCAAATACCTTTAATTAGAGTGTTGTATTTTGGTTATAACTACCATCTTCTCTTCCATGTGAAGACACTATAAAAAGTGCTACAAAGAATTTCAATTGGAATGTTGTAATAAGTTTGCAACTACCCTCTTCTCTTTTCATCTTACGACACTATTAAAGAATGCAAAAATATTCAATTGGAGTGTTGTATTAGAGTTGTAACTACAATCTTCTCTTTCTAAATGGTGACACTACTAGTGTTTCAAAAACCATCAATTTGAGTATTGTATTAGGGTTGGAACTACTCTCCTCTTTTGTCATGTTGGAGACACTACTAGTGTGCTGAAAAAACTTTCCAATGGAGTGTTGTATTGGGGTTGCATCTACCCTCTTATATTACAATCTGTAGACATTACTAGAGTGCTTCAAAGACATTCAATTGGAGAGTTTTATTAGGGTTGCAACTACCCACTTTCCTAACCACAGAGAGAAATTACAAGAGTGCTGCTGTTGTACCCTAAAAAGTTGCCAATTAAATAAATGAAAATTGGCAGCAATTTTAAAATGCTTAAAAAAATGCTAAATGTGCATGAAATCTTCCCAAGATGAAAGGAAAAGGAATATTATAATTTATGACAATATTCTATATGCAAAATCATGAATTTTGATATTTTATACAGATTCTAACTCAAAATGATTGAAGAGTTATGAATTTTCAAAGAAATTGTTGACATGGCATGCCCTAATTGGTGCCACATGACACAAGGTATCCCTAGTAATAATCATTGCTTCTCTGGGTGCAATTTGGAGTGCCCAAACCTAAACCTGACCCCTTGGGTCCATTGTCAGTCTCTCAATGCATATTTTCGCTGAAACTTATAGATAGGTAGACTTGGAGCATAGAAATTGATCTTTGTGCACCAATATAACAGTGTATAGGTCCATCATGCACCAAGAGCAATCAAGATGGAGGGCTTAATTTAAACCCAGACGCTCAGCATCTTTGATCCCTTCAGCTCACGTGCGCTTGGAGCGCCATACACCATGCCACTGCTAGCTACATGGCCTATGATGCGCCAAGCGCAAGCAGAGTAAATAATAGAGTGAAGAGAGAGGAGAGGGAGTGTCAGGGCCACTGATGAGTGGGCCCTTGCCCCTGACAGCTCCTTCTTCCTCCTCCGAATCTTAAGCCCTGATTAAAGCTTAAAATTCATGGAAATGAGAAAGGGATTGAGCTCAAGCTCACCTACACTTTGATAGGACACCTCTTCCTCTATTCCTTTATGCTTTCTCTCAAGCACAAATGACCTTATCTCTCTCCAATCACGGCTGAGAATGAAGAAGGAAGGAAATTGTGAACTCGGGTTTTAAGTCAAATTGAGCTGTGAAACTCAACAAAGATGCTAAAGGAGTGTAGGCGACACTACCTATGCGCTCAATTTGAAGTTTAACAGACTTAATAAGGAGAATTGCACAAAGAGCACCAGCTCAGTTCCTGCCATGGCTAAGAGCATCAAATTGGTTATGCAAAGGGTAAATTGGACCTTTGAACAATATAATGGAGTCAATAGATGCCACATGTTAATATTACATGCTTTGAAATACAATAATTGAGAAAGGCATAGGTTAAGCCTTGAAAAGGCTTGGGTTCAATGCATTATGGCTTGTTGCCGCCAACAGCCCCCTTGGTCCCTAAGGGACACGTGCCTAGAGAACCTAAGGTCAGTCCAAAATAGGGGAGTCTATCCCTGGACAATGGAGTCATGCAATTAAGCTTTCCTTCTAGAAGCCAGTAAATCAAGGGCTGCCATGCCATTCAATGCCCTGATGATTGATCTAAGGGTCTAAATCAATCCAACTCATAATTAATGACATGTTAAAGTGTAATTGGGTGATCCCCTACACAGATATACATGGAATGAAGCCAATCAAGCTCAGTCATTTGATCAAGCACCAAGGGCCTAGATGCCATCTCAGCTAATGCAAAATCCTAGCCATACTCAGAGCCTATATAAGGGCACCCTAAATGAAGATAAAAGACCCCCCCCCCCCACACACACACACAGGGACAGATAGCATGCAATACAATTCTGCTAGGTTAGCCATACTGTAAAGAGTTCAAATCAGCTCAACTCAAGCTCCAAGCTCTCTCCCTCTCTTTTCCAGTAAATTGATAGGTATAGCTCAGTGTAAAAGGAATTTTGTAAGCATACAAGTGTACTGATTCACTTGAAGAGTAAAGTTTGATTGAAGTTCTTCCTTTTTCTTTGCATTTTTTTATTTTTCTTTGAATTTTGTGGTTTCTTTTATTCTTTCCTTGATCTGATCTTTTCCTTTACTGTTTGAAGCGCAAAGGGAGCTCAGTGCCTTGGCACTAAGCTTGATGATCAAAATATTTTCTTTCTTTCTTTCTTTCCTTTCCTTTTTTTTTTGATCCTTGATCTTCTTAAGTAATGGAAGTAAGGAGAGTATAAGGGGTCAAGCCAGCTGGCTTCTCTTTATACTTGATTTATAAGAAATTATGATACCTCGCATATTTAGCCTATATTTGACTTGATTTCGTACCAAATTCACGTTCTAAATTGTCAAAATCACGTGCATTTCATTGATATATCTTTAGAATTTGGTACTGCTGAGAGTTTGTTTGTTTTCTGCAGGATTGGAGCAAAATACACGAAGAAACGGCGTTTTTGGACTCTCTGGTACGGCCCTTACCAGGCTTGGTACGGCCCTTACCAGACTTGGTACGGCCCTTACCAGATTTGGTACGGCCCTTACCAGGCTTAGCCGATCCAGCCTCCCTTCCATCTTGTACGGCCTACCCGTACCACCTTGGTACGGGCCGTACATAGGTGCCGCCTGACAGAATTCAAATCTTGGCCGAGGCTATATATAGCGGGGGATCTCTCCATTTTCCAAGAGGCCACTTCATTCCAGATTGAGAGCTCAGTGAAAGAGAGAAAGAGAGCAAAGGAGCAAGGAGAGAAGATCAAGGAAGAGGAAGAGGCGAGAATCGACGGATCTACACCTTCTCCATTCCCGATCTTCAATCTAGTTCTTTCATGACTTTCTCTATCTCTTTTCTTGTATTTCTGGACAGATCCATGACTTGTGAGTAGTAGACTTTCGTTTCTAGGGTTTGTAGATGGATTTTCTTGATTTGTGTTGTTTTTCTTGATTTGGATCTTGTATGAACTCTTGTGATTGATTTGATTGTGAATTTGCTTGTTTTGATTGCTTTGTGTTTCTGTGATTGCATGTGGTGTGCCTATAGTGGTAGATCAACCCTAACAAGGTCATGTGACCATTGCCTTCTCTCAACCAAACCAATCCCTTTAGGTAGACTTGATCGAATTGAAGCCGAAAGGTTGAATTCTCCTCTAATCGACAGATTAGAGGTTACCTTAGATCTCCAATCAATCAACTAGAGGATCTGGACCAAAACACGAGAGTTGAGGTTTAGAAACCCTAAAAGGTGAAGAATTGACTCCAAAACCTAGATCTTGAGCCAACAAACGAGAGTTGAGGTTTAGGAACCTTAGGTATGGTCAATTGAACCTTTATCAAGAGTTTAATACGAGGTACCAGCAAGAAATGCATCAACTCGAACTTGTAAGCTCTGTTCTGGTAAACCAGTACGGCCCTTACAAGAGTGGTGCGGCCTACCCGTACCAAGCCCCATACGGCTTGGTCTTACTAGGTTGGTGCGGCCTGGCCGTACCAACTTGGTAAGGGCCGTACCACTAGAGGCAAATCAGAGATGAAGTCTGAAACCCTTGAAACACCTTTTATCCCAAATCAAAACACAGTTTATACCTTTTCTTGCACATTTACTATTCTATATCATTGTGTGATTGCTTGAGTTGATTCTTTCGGAAAATTAAACACCAAAAACCCTTTTTTTTCTCACTTCTAGTCTTTGGCTAAGCTAAGTAAAATTCTAGATAAAGAAACCGTCCCTGTGGATCGATACCCGATTATACTCCTCGATAAGGTTGTGCACTTGCAACCCTAATCGGAAGGTGTAACCGAGGTTTAAAAGGTACGCTCCCAAGCGTACCGAAACTTGCGTTGCGCTTTACGCCGATCAAATTACTCAAAGAAGATCAAGTGATCTATGTACAATAGAAGTAGTAAGGTCAAGCCAGCTAGCTTCCTTACTATTTTCTTTTCAAATGGACCTAAGATGAGTATTGAAAGACTTAAACCCTAAGGCAAAGTTCCATACAAGTTAGATATACCAAATTATGCAAAGGCAAGGGGTTTAAAGTTGATTCAATACATGTCTATTGAAGGATGGAGCTCAAAAAATGTGAATAGACATCAATGTACACTGAATCAGGTCATTCATACTCTCAAAGCTATGATTTCCTAATGATTCTGGTCACACCCTGATAAAAAAAAGCTAAAACAAGGGACTTTTGAAAATTAGGAACCTCCCTATCAATTTCTAGACCTTAGCATGTTAAAATGTTGATTTTATCATTTTTTGAATGCTTTGATCTCTTCCCTTTAGTTTCTGGCACCAATGCAGTGACTTAAAAGTCTCCAAAATCTGTTATAAAGCCAAACCAGACCCTAGGATGACTTGTACCAGTCCTTGGTACCATATCAAGCATGGTCTCAGCACTCAATTACTTTAAAAACATCACTGGTACAATGAAATTCATTGAAATATGTATAAATGACCACTGTTGGTAAATCTGACAATGCAGATCAGCTTGTTGACCAAATTGAAAGATGGACTTTACAATCAAATAAAGCACATTAAAATACACAAAATTAATATAAAGTTTGTATCACTTGGACCTTCCTACAAAAAGTTATGGACCTTCAAAGTTCAACTTTTTAAAAATGAAAATCCTATAATTAAACTGGCAAAATTACCAGATATGCCCCTGACACCATTTAGTCCTTTTTGATTGAGCTACAATGCTTAGAAAAATCTGGAATTTGGAACAAAAATCCTTGACATATACATCTTTGAATCTGTGAAATAAAAATCATACATCTTGTACAAAATTCAAGAGAAAATGATTTAAAAATGTTGAAAAATATATGCTCTTCATGCCCCTTTGATCCAGAATCTAATCCAACATAAATCAAAGCTTCTAAGCTCCTCTAAATCACTCCAAATGACATGAATAACTCTTCTGGACACCCAATTTGACTTGAAATCCCTTGTACCACCCATTGGTACCAAATCGATACTGAAACTAAAGCTATAAAACCCAAATCATGCTTAAAGCTTCATCAAAGGTCAAATTGATGCCTCTAATGTCCTTTGTGACTCCACACGACTTCAAATGACCAAATAATTGAAAGAAATCCCAAAGAAATTGAGAGAAATCAGCTTCTTGACCAATCAGTACTGTTTATGCCCATTCCACTGCCTTTGATGGCCGTTGGCGGCCGACAATGGTTCCAATCGACTCCTAACACCAAGGCGATCACAGCCATGCCTTTAGCCGGCGCCGCCGTGGCCTAGATCGATCAGACTCAACTCATCGGGGAAGAATCCTAGATGGAAAACCCTTTTGCACAGATATTGAAGCTAGAGCACGGATCTTGATGCAGACCCTTTGATCTGAAGGCCCATATTTAAATCATGCATTAAAACGACTCCTGGCAACATGGGGCCCCTTTGTCAGTGATTCAAATGAATTTAAATGACATGGGACCAATCTCAAAGCCCAAATGAATGGCATCTATAATTCTGTACATTAATTGATGGTCAAGTACACATCTTAAAGGCCCAAAAGCCTAATCTCAAAGTCCAGTTAAGTAAATCCCCCTCTACACTGTCTCAAAGCCCAGAAACCCAAATCTTGATGCTTAGCACCAAAGTCCACATGTGACTAAAAGATGTTCTTTTGTATATAAAACCCTTTGTTTATCTAAAATATGCAGAGAAGCCCCTGTAAATTTACAAAAAGTCTCATGTCACCATAAAACTCTCTCAAATAAGCCCTTAAAGGCCCAATTTGCACACCAGACCCAGTCAAAAAGCCCAAATTATAGTCCGAGGTCCTTGGACATTTACAAAAAATCCCTAAAAATATAAAATCTTTACAAATAAGTCCTTCCAAGTCCTTTTTGACCATAACTTTCTCATACTAAGTCCAAATCAACTCAAATCAATTCCAAATGAACCCAAATTCAATTCTCTATAATTCCAAATAATATTTGAACATATCCATGTCCCAAAAATAATCTGAAATGAACAAAATGCCCCTCTCTTGACATATTTTTATAAATAAAAATTATAAAAAATGACATTTAAATGCTCCTTTCAAATTTCTCACGAATATTCTCATATTTTAAATATGAAATCCATATTTTCATGCACACATCATGGTAACTGACCAAAGAGAAGTACAAAGTCAAATGAGAACCAACCACATGACCAAAATAACCATACATGAGCCCCCCTTTTAGCCCCATTATTCAGTTCACAACCCATAGGCGCAAATCTCGGAACGCATGAGGTGTTCAGTATGACTCGAAAGGTCTTTCTGATGTAATTAACGGTGGGGGCTTGTGCTCTTCGAAAGTTAAACGTCCTCACAATCGAAAATAATAAAACCTCTGATAACTGATCATGAACATAGGTTGTCACAAGGGGCGAATCAGAAGGAATGCATAAAGAAATCCCCAGTGAATGCCTTCCCCTGAATTCGGTGGCTTGCTCACGTTCACTTCAAAGAACCAAAGCACTGAACCTAGCTGGGAGAATTTCCATTCACTCAAGTAAAATCTGCACCATTAGCTAACCTGACGCCATGCAACTTTTTGCGCCCTACTGCTACAAAGACCTTCAATTGGAGTGTTGTATCATGGTTGCAACTACCCTCTTATCTTATCATCTAATGAAAGATGCCGAAAATACATTTAGTTGGAGTGTTGCATTAGGGTTACAACTACCCTTTGCTGTCACTATACGGTGATACTACTAGAGTATTTCAAAAAAACTTTAATAACAATGTTGTATTAGGGTAGCAACTATCCTATTCCTTTGCCATATAGAGACACTACTAGAGTGCTGCAAAGATATTCAATTAGAGTGTTGTATTAGGATTGGAACAAATCTATTCTCCTGCCATGTGGAGACACCAATTGAGTGATGCAAAGACTCAAATTGAAGGTGTTTGAAGCACTCTATTAGTGTCTCCAAATGACAAGATAATATGAGATTTACAACTCTAATACAACACTCCAATTGAATGTGTTGCAACATAATAGGGCATTTACAACCCTAATACAACCCTCAAATTGAAGGTGTTTGGAGCACTCTAGTAGTGTCTCTATATGGCAAGATAATAAGGCATTTACAACACTAATACAACACTCGAATTGAATGTGTTTGAAGCACTCTAATAATATCTCCAGATGGCAAGATAACATGGCATTTACAACCCTAATACAACACTCCGATTGAAAGCGTTTGGAGCACTTTAGTAGTGTCACTATATGGCAATATAATAAGACATTTACAACCCTAATACAACGCTCCAGTTCAATGTGTTTGGAGCACTCTATTAGTGTCTCTACATGGCAAGATAATTGGGCATTTATAACCCTAATACAACACTCTAATTGAAGACGTTTTGAGCACTATAGTAGTGTCTCTATATGGCAAGATAATATAGCATTTACAACCCTAATACAATACTCCAATTGAAGGTGTTTGGAGCACTCTTGCAGTATCTCTATATGGCAAGATAATTGGACATTTACAACTCTCATAACTCCAATTAAAGGTGTTTGGAGAACTATAGTAGTATTTCTAGATGGCAAGATAATTGGGCATTTACAACCCCAATACAAAACTCCAATTGAAGGTGTTTAGAGCACTCTAGTAGTATCTTTATATGGCAAGATAATTGGGCATTTACAACATTAATACAATACTTCAATTGATGGTGTTTGGAGCACCCTAGTAGTGTCTCTATATGGCAAGAAAATAAGACATTTACAACCCTAATGCAACACTACAATTGAAGGTATTTGGAGCACTATAGAAGTGCCTCCAGATGACAAAATCATAGGGCATTTACAACTCTAATACAATACTCCAATTGAAGGTGTTTGGAGTACTCTTGTAATGTCTTTATATAGCAAGATAATAAGACATTTACAATACTAATACAACACTCTAATTGAATGTTTTTGGAGCACTCTAGTAATGTCTCTATATGGCAAGAGAAGAGGGTAGTTGCAACCCTAATACAACATATTCCGAGTGAAAGTGTTTGCAGCACTCTAGTACTGTCCCCATATGGTGCCATAAGAGGATAGTAGTAACCCTGATACAACCATCCAACTCAAGGTGTTTGGAGCACTCTATAGTGTCTCCATACGACACGATGATAGGGCATTTTCAATCCAAACACAACACTCCCATTGAAGGTATTGTGAGCACTCTAGTATTGTCTCTCTATGACATGATAATAGGGAATTTACAACCCTAATACAACACTCAAATTAAAGGTGTTTGGAGCACTATAATAATGTGCCTATATGGCAAGATAATATGGCATTTACAACCCAAATACAACACTCCAATTGATGTTGTTCGCAGCACTCTAGTAGTGTCTTTATATGGCAAGATAATAGAGCATTTACTACCCTAATACAATACTCCTATTGAAAAGAGTTTGGAGCACTTTCGTAATGTCTCTATATAGCAATGGAAGATGATAGTTGCAGCCCTAAAAAACACTGCAATTGAAGGTATTTGGAGCACTCTAGTAGTGTCTTTATATGTCAAGATAAGGCATTTACAACTCCAATACAACACTCCAATTGAAGGCGTTAGGAGTACCCTAGTAATGTCTCTATATGGAAAGATTATGGCATTTGCAACCTTAATACAACACTTAAATTGAAGGTGTTTGGAACACTCTAGTAGTGTCTCTATATCGCAAGCTAATGAGACATTTACAACCCTAATACAACACTCCAATTGAAGATTTGTAGCACTCTAGTAGTGTCTCCATATGGCAACATAATAGAGTATTTGCAACCCGAATACAACACTCCAATTTAAGATGTTTGGATCACTCTAGTGTCTCCAGATTACAAGATAATAAGGCATTTACAATCATAATACAACATTCAATTGAAGGTGTTTGGAGTACTCTAATAGTGTCTTCGGATGACAAGATAATAGGGCATTTACAATCCAACTGCAACATTCCAATTGAAGGTATTTGGAGCACTCTTGTAGTGTCTCTATATGGCAAGATAATAGGGTATGTACAATCCTAATACAACACTCTAATTGAATGTGTTTGGAGCACCTTATTAGTGTCTCCAGATAAGATAGTTGGGCATTTACAACCTTATTACAACACTCCAATTGAAGGTCTTTCGAGCACTCTAGTAATATCTCTATATGGCAATATAATAAGCACATTTACAGCCCTAATACAACACTCGAATTGAATGTGTTTGGATCACTCCTGTAGTGTCTCTATATGGCAAGATAATAGAGCATTTACAACCCTGATACTACCATCAAACTGAAAGTGTTTGGAGCACTCTAGTAGTGTCTCAATATGGCAAAATGATAGGGCATTTTAAATCCAAACACAACACTCCTATTGAAGGTGTTGGGAGCACTCTAGTAGTGTCTATATATGGCAAGATAATAGGGCATTTACAACCCTAATACAACACAAAAATTAAAGGTGTTTGGAGCACTCTAGTAGTGTACCTATATGGCAAGATAATATGGCATTTACAACCATAATACAACACTCCAATTGATTTGTGTTCGTAGCACTTAGTGTCTTTATATGGCAAGATAATAGAGCATTTACTACCTTAATAATCTAATTAAAGGTGTTTGGAGCACTCTTGTAGTATCTCCAGATTGCAAGATAATAGGGCATTTACAACATTGATACAACCCTCCAACTAAAATTGTTTGGAGCACTTTAGTAGTATCTCTAGATACGATAATAGGGGCATTTACAACCTTATTACAACACTATAATTGAAAGTGTTTCGGGCACTCTAGTAGTGTCTCTATATGGCAATATAATAGTGCATTTACAACCTTAATACAATACTCGAATTCAAGGTGTTTGGAGCACTCTTGTGGTGTCTATATGGCAAGATAATTGGGCAATTACAACCCTAATAACACACTCAAATTGAAGGTGTTTGGACAACTCTATTACTGTCACTATGGCAAGACAATAGGGCATTTAAAATCCTGATACAACCCTCCAATTAAAGGTGTTTGGAGCACTCTAGTAGTGTCTCGATATGGCAAGATAATAGGGCATTTTTCGTCCAAACACAACACTCAAATTGAAGGTGTCTGGAGCACTCCAGCAGTGATATGGCAAGATAATAGGGCATTTACAACAATAATACAACACTCAAATTGAAGGTGTTTGGAGCACTCTAGTAGTGTACCTATATGACAAGATAATAGGGCATTTACAACACTAATACAACACTCCAATTGATGGTGTTTGGAGCAATCTAGTAGTGTCTTTATATGGCAAGATAATAGAGCATTTACAACCCTAATACAACACAAAAATTAAAGGTGTTTGGAGCACTCTAGTAGTGTACCTATATGGCAAGATAATATGGCATTTACAACCATAATACAACACTCCAATTGATTGCGTTCGTAGCACTCTAGTAGTGTCTTTATATGGCAAGATAATAGGGCATTTACTACCTTAATAATCTAATTAAAGGTGTTTGGAGCACTCTTGTAGTGTCTCCAGATTGCAAGATAATAGGACATTTACAACATTGATACAACCCTCCAACTAAAATTGTCTGGAGCACTTTAGTAGTATCTCCAGATAAGATAATAGGACATTTACAACCCTATTACAACACTCTAATTGAAGGTGTATCGAGCACTCTAGTAGTGTTTCTATATGACAATATAATAGCGCATTTACAACCTTAATACAATACTCCTATTGAAGATATTTGGAGCACTCTAGTAGTGTCTCTAGATTGCAAGATAATAGGGCAGTTGCAACCCAGATATGACACTCAAACTGAAGGTGTTTGGAGCACTTTAGTAGTGTGTCCAACTAGCGAGATAATAGGGCATTTACAACCCAAATAGAACACTGCAATTGAAGGTGTGTGGAGAACTCTAGTAGTGTCTCCATATGACAAGATAATAGGACATTTTCAGTCCAAACATAATACTCCAATTGAAGGTGTTTGGAGCACTCTAGTAGTGTCTATATATGTCAAGATAATAGGGCATTTACAACCCTAATACAACACTCTAATTCATTGTGTTACGATTACAGGGCATTTACAACTCTAATACATCAGTCAAATTAAAGGTAATTGGAGCATTCTAGTAGTGTCTCTATATGACCATATAATAGGACATTTACAACTCTAATACCACACTACAATTGACGGTGTTCGCAGCACAATAGTAGTGTCTTTATATGACAAGATAATAGGGCATTTACAACCCTAATACAACACCCAAATTGATAATATTTGGAGCACTCTAGTAGTGTACCTATATGGCAAGATAATAGGGCATTTACAACCGTAATACAACACTCTAATTGAAGCTGTTTGGAGCACTATTGTAGTGTCACTATATGGCAAGATAATATGACATTTACAACCCTAAAATAAAACTCCAATTGAAGGTGTTTCAAGAACTCTTGTAGTGTCTCTATAAGGCAAGATAATTGAGCATTTACGACTCTAATACAACACACCAATTCAAAGTGTTTTGACTACTCTAGTAGTCTCCATATGGCAAGATAATAGGACATTTGCAATCCAAATATAAAACTCCAATTGAAGGTGTTTGAAACACTCTAGTAGTGTCTCTATATAGCAAGATAATAAGACATTTACAACCCTAATACAACACTCTAATTGAAAGTGTTTGGAGCACTCTAATAGTGTCGGATTGCAAGACTATAGGGCATTTACAACTCTAATATAGCACTTCAATTGAAGGTGTTTCGAGCACTCTAGGAGTGTCTCTATATGGCAATATAATAGGGCATTTACATCGCTAATACAACACTCCAACTGAAGTTGTTCGGAGCACTCTAGTAGTTTCTTTCTATTGCAATATAATAAGGCATTTACAACCCTAATCTAACACTCCAATTGAAGGTGTTTGGAGCAGTCTAGTAGTGTCTCTATATGGCAATATAATAGGGCATTTACATCCCTAATACAACACTCCAACTGAAGGTATCTGGAGCACTATAGTAGTGTCTTTCTGTTGCAATGTAAATAAGGCATTTACAACCCTCATACAACACTCCGATGGAAGCTGTTTGGAGCACTCTAGTAGTGTCTCTAAATACCAAGATAATAGGCCATTTACAACCCAAATAAAACACTCCAATTGATGGTTTTGAGAACTCTAGTAGGGTCTCCACTTGGAAAGATAACATGGCATTTCCAATCCAAACACAATACTCCAATTGAATGTGTTTGGAGCATTCTAATAGTGTCTCTATATAGCAAGATAATAGAGCATTTACAACCCTAATACAACACTCCAATTGAAGCTGTTTGGAGCACTATTGTAGAGTCTCTATATGGCAAGACAATAGGGCATTCGCAACCCTAAAATAAAACTCCAATTGAAGGTGTTTCGAGCACTCTTGTAGTGTCTCTATAAGGCAAGACAATCGGGCATTTACAACCCTAATACAAAACTATAATTCAAAGTGTTTTGACTACTCTAGTACTTTCTCCATATGGTAAGATAATAGGAAATTTACAAACCTAATATAAAACTCCAATTGTAGGTGTTTGGAATACTCTAGTAGTTTCTCTATATGGCAAGATAATAAGACATTTACAACCCTAATACAACACTCTAATTGAATGTGTTCGGAGCACTCCAGTAGTGTCTCCAGATTGCAAGATTACAACACATTTACAACCCTAATACAACACTCCAATTGAAGGTGTTTGGAGCAATCTAGGAGTGTCTCTATATGGCAATATAATAGGGCATTTACATCCCTCATACAACACTCTAATTGAAGGTGTTTGGAACACACTAATAGTGTCTTTCTATTGCAAGATAATAAGGCATTTATAACCCTATTAGAACACTCCAATTGAAGGTGCTTGGAGCACTCTAATTGTGTCTCTATATGGCAAGATAATAAGACATTTACGACCTTAATACAACACTATAATTGAAGGTGTTTTGAGCACTTTTGTAGTATGTCCAGATGGCAAGATTACAGGGCATTTACAACTCTAATACAACACTCAATTTGAAGGTGCTTGGAGAACGCTAGTAGTGTCTCTATATGTCAATATAATAGGACATTTACAACCTCAATACAACACTTTAATTGAAGGTGTTTCGAGCACTCTTGTAGTGTCTCTATATTGCAACATAATTGGGCAGTTACAACTCTAATACAACACTCCAATTGAAGGTGTTTTGACTACTCTCATAGTGTCTCCATAAGGCAAGATAATAGGATATTTACAACCCTAATATAACACTCCAATTAAAAGTGTTTGGAGCAATCTAGTAGTGTCTTCAAATAGCAAGATAATAGGCCCATTTACAACCCAAATAAAACACTCCAATTGATAGTGTTTGGAGAACTCTAGTAGGGTCTCCACTTGGAAAGATAACAGGGCATTTCCAATCCAAACACAATACTCCAACTGGAGGTGTTTGGAGGATTCTAGTAGTGTCTTTCTATTGCAAGATAATAAGGCATTTACAACCCTAATACAACACTCCAATTGAAGGTGATTGGAGCAATCTAGTAGTGTCTTCAAATAACAAGATAATTGGCCATTTACAACCCTAATAGTCCAATTGATGGTGTTTGGAGAACTCTAGTAGGGTCTCCACTTGGAAAGATAACAGGACATTTCCAATCCAAACAAAATACTCCAATTGAAGGTGTTTGGAACATTCTAATAGTGTTTCTATATATAGCAAGATAATAGGGCATTTACAACCCTAAACTCCAATTGAAGCTGTTTGGAGCACTATTGTAGCGTCTCTATATGGAAAGACAATAGGGCATTTACAACCCTAAAATAAAACTCCAATTGAAGGTGTTTGGAGCACTCTTGTAGTGTCTCTATAAGGTAAGATAATTGGACATTTACAACCCTAACACAACACTCCAATTCAAAGTGTTTTGACTACTCTAGTACTTTCTCCATATGGTAAGATAATAGGACATTTATAAACCTAATATAAAACTCCAATTGAAGGTGTCTGGAGCACTCTAGTAGTGTCTCTATATAGCAAGATAATAAGACATTTACAACCCTAATACAACACTATAATTGAATGTGTTCGGAGCACTCTAGTAGTGTCTCCAGATTGCAAGATTACATGACATTTACAACTCTAATACAGCATCCAATTGAAGGTGTTTGGAGCACTTTAGGAGTATCTCTACATGGCAATGTGTTTGGAGTATCTCTACACTTTAGGAGTATCCCTACACTTTAGGGCATTTACATCCCAAATATAACACTCTAGCTAAATGTGTTTGGAGCACTTTAGTAGTGTCTTTCTATTGCAAGATAATAAGACATTTACAACCCAAATATAAAACTCCAATTGAAGGTGTTTGGAGCACTCTATGTCTCTATATGGCAAGATAATAGGACATTTACTACCCTAATACAACACTCTAATTGAAGGTGTTTGGAGCACTCTTGTAGTGTCCAAATGGCAAGATTACAGGGCATTTACAACTCTAATATAACACTCAATTTGAAAGTGTTTGGAGCACTCTAGTAGTGTCTCTATATGGCAATATAATAGGACATTTACAACCTTAATACAACACTTTAATTGAAGGTGTTTGGAGCACTCTTGTAGTGTCTCTATATTGCAAGATAAGCTCATTTACAACCCTAATAGAACAATCCAATTGATAGTGTTTTGACTACTCTAATAGTGTCTCCATAAGGCAAGATAATAGGATATTTACAACCCTAATATAACACTCCAATTGAAAGTGTTCGGAGCACTCTCGGAGAGTCTCTAAATGGCACGATAATATGACATTTATAACCCTAATACAACACTCTAATTAAATGTGTTTGGAGCATGCTAGTAGTGTCTCTATATGGCAATATAATAGGGCATTTACAATGCTAATAGAACACTCCAACTGAAGGTGTTTGGAGTACTCTAGTAGTGTCTTTCTTTTGCAAGATAATACGACATTTACAACCCTAATAGAACACTCCAATTGAAGTTGTTTGGAGTACTCCAATAATGTCTCTATACGGCATGATAATAGGGTATTTCCAACCCTAATACATCACCCCAATTGAAGGTGTTTCGAGCACTTTAGTAGTGTTTTTATATGCCAAGATAATAAGGCATTTACATCTCTAATACAACACTCTAATTGATTGTGTTTTTAACACTCTAGTAGCATCTCCAGATGACAAGATTACATGACATTTACAACTCTAATACAACACTTCAATTGAAGTTTTTGGAGCACTCTAGTAGTGTCTCTATATGGAAATATAATAGGGCATTTACAGCCCTAATACAACACTCCAATTGATGGTGTTTGGAGCACTGTAGTAGTGTCTCCATATGGCAAGATAAGAGTGTAGTTGAACTGTAATACAACACTTTGATTGAAGGTCTTTGCGGCACACTATTTGTATATTCACATATGGCAAGAGAAAGGGTGGTTTTAACTCTCATACAACACTCCAATTGATGGTGTTTGTAATAATCTAGTAGTGTCTTTGAATGGCAAGGTAAGAGGGTAGTTGCAACCTCCAATACAACACTCAAATTGAAGGTATTTGCAGCATTCTAGTATGTCTCCATATGGAAAGAGAAGAGGGTAATTGCAACCCTAATACCGCGCTACAATTGAAGTTCTTTGTAGCACTACTAGTGTCTCCAAATAGCAAGGGAAGTGGGTAGTTGCAACGCTGATACAACACTCCAATTGATGGTTTTTGCAGCACTCTATTAGTGTCTCCAAATGTTAAGAGAAGAGGGTAGTTGCTACTCTCATACAACACTCTATTTGAAGATCTTTGTAGCACTCTAGTAGTGTCTCCATATGGTATAAGAAAAGTATAGTTGAACCATAATACAACACTTTGATTGAAGGTCTCTGCGGCACACCAGTAGTGTATTGACATATAGCAAGAGAAATGGTGGTTGCAACCCTCATACAACACTCCAATTGAAGGTGTTTGCTTCACTCTAGTAGTGTCTTTATATGGCAAGAGAAAAGGGTAATTACAACTCTAATATAACACTCCAATTAAAGGTATTTGTAGCACTCTAATAGTGTCTTGACATAGCAATAAAAGAGGATAGTTGCAACCCTAATACAATGCTCCAATTGAAGGTATTTGCAGCACTCTAATAGTGTCCTTATATGACAAGAAGGGATGGTAGTTATAACCCTAATACGGCACTTCAATTGAAGATATTTGCAGTACTCTAATGGTGTCTCCCAATGGAAAGGGAAGATGGTAGTTTCAATCAAAATACAACACTCCAATTGAGGTCTTTGCATCATTATACTATTGTCTCCATATGGCATGAGAAGAGGGTAGTTGCAACTCTAATACAATACTCTAATTGAAAGTCTTTGTAGCACTCTACTAGTTTCTCTAGATAGCAACAAAAGAGGGTAGTTGCAACCCTAATACAACGCTCCAATTGAATGTGTTTGTAGCTCTCTAGTAGTGTCTCCAAATGGCAAGAGAAGAGGGTAATTGCAACCCTAATATAACACTTCAATTGAATGTCTTTATAGACCTCTATTAGTGTCTCTAGATGGCAACAAAAAAAGATAGTTGCAATCCTAATACAATACTCCTAATGAAGGTATTTGCAGCACTATTGTAGTCTTTGCAAATGGAAAGGTAAGATAGGAGTTGCAACCTTAATACAACACTATAATTGAAGGTCTTTGAAGCATTCTAATGGTGTGTTCTCAGATGACAAGAGAAGAGGGTGATTGGAACCCTAAAATGATACTTCAATTGAAGGTTTTTGCGGCACTTGTAATGTCTCTATATGGTAAGTGAAGATGGTAGTTGCAACCCAAATACAACATTATGATTGAAGGTCTTTGTAACACTCTATTAGTGTCTCCAGATGGTAACGAAACATGACAATTCCAACCATAATACAACACTCCAATTAAAAGTGTTTGCAACACTCTAGTAGTGTCTCCAAATGGCAAGGTAAACAGTAGTTGCTACCCTAATACAACACTCCAATTGAAGGTATTTGCAGCACTCTAGTATCATCTTCATATGGCAAGAGAAGTAGTTGAAACCCTAATACAACACTCTAAACCATCATACAACTTTTCAATTGAAGGTGTTTGCGTCACTCTAGCAGTTGTTTTATTTGGCTAGAGAAAATGGTAATTGCAACCCTAATAACTCTAATTGAAGGTATTTGTAGCACTCTAGTAGTGTCTCCACATGGCAACAAAAGAGGTAGTTGCAATCTAATACAAACACTCCAATTGATGGTGTTTGCATCCCCCTAGTAGTGTCTCTAAATGGCAAGGGAAGATGGTAGTATCAACCCTAATACAACACTCCAATTGAAGGTATTTACAGTACTCTAGTAGTGTCTCGATATAGCAAGAGAAGAGGGTAGTTGTAACTATAATACAACACTCTAATTGAAGGTCTCTGTAGCACTCTATTAATATCTCCAAATAGCAAGGGATGAGGGTAATTTCAACCCTAATACAACACTCAAATTGAAGGTGTTTGCATCACTCTATTAGGGTCTCCATGTTGTAAGAGAAGATGGTAGTTGCAATCCGAATACAACACTCTAATTAAAGATCTTTGTAGCACTTTAGTAGTGTCTCCAAATAACAAGCAAAGTGGGTATTTGTAAACCTAATAAAACACTCCAATTGAAGGTCTTTGGAGCACTATAGTAGTGTCTCCATATGGAAATAGAAGATGGTAGTTTCGACCCTAATACAACACTCTAATTGAAGGTCTTTGCAGCACTCTATTAGTGTCTTCAAATAACAAGGGAAGAGGGTTGTTGCAACCCTGATACAACACTCCAATTGAGGGTTTTTGCATCATTCTAGTAGTCTCCAGATGGTAAGGGAAGAGAGTAGTTGCAACCCTAATACAACAGTCTAATTGATGGTATTTGCAGCACACTAGTAGTGTATACCCAGATGGCAAGAGAAGAGGGAGGTCGCAGCCCTAATAGAACACTCCAATTGAAAGTGTTTGCACCACTCAAGTAGTGTGAGAAGAGGGTAGTTATAAGCCTAATACAACACTCCAATTGAAGGTCCTTATAGCACTCTATTAGTGTCTTCAAATGGCAACAAAAGAGGATAATTGCAACCCTAATACAACACTTCAATTGTTGGAGTTTGAAGCACTCTAGTAGTGTCTGCAAATGGCAAGGGAAGAAGGTAGTTGCAACTCTAATATGACACTCCAATTGAAGGTATTTATAACAGTCTAGTTTTGTCTCCCTATGGCAAGAGAAGAGGGTTGCTGCAATCCTAATACAACACTACAATTGAAGTTATTTGCAGCACTCTACTAGTGTCTCCAAATGGCAATAGAAGAGAGTATTTGCAATGCTGATACTGTTAGTTTGTAATAATCTAGAAGTCAATAATACAATAATTTATCATAAAACTTTGTTCATGAATTGGATGTTTAATTATATATCATTTTGTTGCCTTGAGTATTATTGAATTATGGATCATTTCAAGTTCATGATTGGAATTGTGAAACTCCATAATAAAGATGATATATATTCTTAAGAAATCACTAATCGAGGTAATTAGTAGGAACACTAATTAACTGTTACTAGGTTAGTATGTGGATTAAAAGATGGTTAAGTTTTACAAACCATTGACACGAGATGTCATTTTAATCACATAAATACATGTTCTAGGAACATGATATTTGACATACCTCGAATGAAACATTAAATAGAATTATATTCATGTCATTAATGTCTTTCATTCATTATCAAGTTCTACAGTATGAGATATTCATCGTCCTTACTAAGAGATGTGTATGTGTAAGTATTATCTAATGCTGTCCGTAAAAAACAGTCATAATAGTAGCACTTCCGTATGTATAGCTTAGCTGAGGAAGTGATGGTTTATCAAAAGTACTATTGTCCCTCGTATTGTACGAGCTATAGCATCACTAGGCCCTTTGGTAGAGTTAGATTATTTGCATGCGGTATAATTACAAGAGTAATTATATTTGATAATTTGCTTAAGATCAAGAAAAGATTAAGTTAGCAAGGATGACACACATCTACCTTGAAACCGATCTGATAGCTATGTGACAAAAGAACTGACACAAGTAAATTGTTTACTAGATCGTGATATTGTACAGTACAGCATCATCTGTGTAATTGGATGGTCATAGTGTATGTTGCCAGATGTCTCCTATGATTATAGAAGTTAAAACAGTTTTTATTTTATTTACTAACACAGATCCTATTGGGTCACACTATATAGGAGCTACTCTGAATCTTGTTGATTAATTATAAATTAATTATAATTAATAATAAGATGGTTATAATTAATTATACATGTTATAATTAAATTATAAATATCATATAAGATGACAAGTAGAAACAACGATTAATTTATAAGCCAAAATAAAAGTTATCGAACAACAACCGAAACCAAATCGTGAGAAATATAATTGTCTAAACAATTATATATATTTCATTTGGATTTTATTATTAATTAAAACTTTGATTAAAATTAAAATTAAAATCCAAAACAAAATATATACATAAATCAAATCAAGGCCAAAATAAAATCTATTGTATTTAATTAATGCAAAATTAGATTAATTGAATTTTAATTTGATGTTAGCCAAGGAAACAAAATTCAATTTGATTTTCTTTTCTCCTCTAAACCGCCACAATAGCATGGGCAAAATAGTAATTTCATGCATTTTTGAAAGCTATAAATAGAGGGGTGAGGTGAAAGAGAAAAATACTAATTCATGTGTTATCAAATTGTCTGATCAGTTCGTTAATTATATTTTCTCTCTTTCTTGGTTACATATTTCACGAGAATGGTGAATAGTGTTTTTGTAAAATTTTGCGGTTTAAGGTATTTCTGACAGAAGAAATAAACCACTCTCAGGTTAGTCTTGGTGGATAACCGATAGAGGTATCATTCATTTGATACTCCAGGCAACTATTCCTGATTGTTCTACTCGCTCAATTTGCTTTCCAATTTAAATTTGGAAATGAGGTATAAACATGTTATATTAATCTATTTAATTGGTAAATAGATTTTAATGTTTTTGAAAATGAATTATGGAGTAGATCTATAAATGAATTAAATGAGGTTTTGATGTTGAAGGAATACTGAAGGTGGACCGTCTTGGAAAGTTTCATGACATACCCCGTTTAATTCTTAGTTTAACTTAAACATAAAATTTTGTTTTACGCACTTCGCATTTAAGCTAAATTAATGGGTTTGAACCGTCAAAACCCAATTGATACAACACTCCAATTAAAGGTCTTTGTCGCACTCTATTAGTATGTCCATATGACAAGAGAAGATGATAGTTGCAACTCTCATACAACACTCTAGTTGAAGGTCTTTGTAGCACTCTAGTAGTGTCTTCATATGGCAAGGGAAGAGTGTAGTTAAACGAAGGGAAAAATTGAACTAGCTACACCACCAATATACTAACATTAATAGGAATAGCCCTTGAACCTAATACAACACTTTGATTGAAAGTCTTTGCAGCATACTAGTGTATTCAAGTATAGCAATAGAAAGGGTGGTTGTAACCCTTATACAAACACTTTAGTTTAAAGTGTTTGTGGCACTTTAGTAGTGTCTTTATATGGTAAGAGAAAAGGGTAATTGCAACCCTTATATAACACTCCAATTTAAAGTGTTTGTGGTACTTTTGTAGTGTCTTTATATAACAAGAGAAAATGGTAATTGCAACCCTAATTACAACACTCCAATTGAAGTTGTTTGTAACACTCCAGTAGTGTCTCCAAATTACTAGGAAAGATGGTAGTTACAACCCTAATACAATACTCCAATTAAATGTCTTTGTAGCACTATATTAGTGTCTCCATATGGCAACAAAAGAGGGTAGTTGCAACTCCAATACTACGTTCCAAATGAAGATGTTTGCAGCACTCTCATAGTGTTTGCAAATAGCAAGGTAAGATGGGAGTTGCAACCTTAATACAACACTCCAATTAAAGTTGTTTGAAGAACTTTAGTAATACATTCCTAGATGGCAAGAGAAGAGGGTGGTAGGAACCCTGTGACGTAGCGAAAACCGTAAAAAGAAAAAAAAAATTTCGAATTTATAAATGGAATCCGAATTTTTCTGAATTTTCAAATTGATGCCTTGAAATATTGACTCTAATATTAATCTGAATTTCTGAGTCAAGGTATCAAAGATCGAATTTTTGATCTGATCGAATTGTCATCTAACCGAATTGAATTTTTGCTTGTATAATTATATCCCCTATATATATATATATGCCTATTATATATATTGCCATGATTTTTCCTATTAATTTTGATCAAAGGGTTTATATGCAAAATTTCTTATTATGTAATATATGGAAATTTGAGGGACTAATTTGCAAAATGGGTAAAACTTAATTAAAAACCAAATTCCTTTCTTCATTACCGTATCCATTCGGTGGAGAAAATATTTGAGGGAAAGTTTTGGCCGAGCAAAGAGAAAAGAGAGGAAAAGAGAGAAAAGAGAGAAAAGAGAGAAATCGAGCGTACCGGTTCGATCGAAAGTTCGCGAATTCGAGTTTAGCACTAAGCAAGGCTAACTTGATCACTTCTTCTTCTTCAATTTGGTATATCTCAACTCTAATTGATTTCTTTAGAAAACCTAGATTTGAATTTGTCGAATTTAATCGAGTTTTATTTTTATTTTTTAAAAAAAGTTGAAATTCGTGTTGAATCGATCGAGTTCTATTCGATTAATTGATGAATTTCTGAATTTGATATGAATTGCTTAGGGTTTCATGATTTTTTTTTCCTAAATTGAGTTAGGATTGTTAAATTTGTGAAATTAGGGGTACCGAATTGCTTATTTGTTAGTTCTAAACCTTTTGATACCGAATTTTCTGAGATCTGATCGTAATTTCTAGATTCCGAGTCGAAACCCTAATTTCGATTGAAATCGAATTTTCATGTTATGCCTTAGTTATAATGTATATCAAATACTGATTGGTATCGAGGGTTAATCGGGTAAATTAGGTTTGGTAATAAACTGTAGTTATCGAAATGATTATCGGTTGAATTGAACAAACGTCGATTAAAAAAACAATCGAAATGGTATCAAATAACCAAAATGAGTACATAGGGTAGTATAGGCTATTAGCATAGTAACCAACATGATTTGGCAAGGTTATGGTATGATATCGACCGATATCGAATCGAATTTTCTTAAGAAAAACCAAGTTCTGAGTTCTGTATCAGTAGTTTGCGGGCCGCAATGGGAATTATTACGAGCCGTAAGAAGGGGCGGGGAAATCAAGACGCTCTCTGGAAATTTTCTGACTGTTATTTTGCGGGCCGCAATAAATTAAGTGGTTTCCGAAAATTCTGAATTTCTCTCTGTTTGCTTTTCTTGCGGACCGCAAGGGGACCCTCTTCGGACCGCAAAAACAGTATAAAATCTGAACCTTCTAAATTGAATTTCATTGAATAAAAGGCCTAAAAACGTACCGATCGAAGCGTAGATTAAAGATTATCGAATAAGGATTTAATGTAGTATGTAATTGTATGTAATAACAGGAATAACAGAACAGGCAAGCGAATCCCGAGATACCTCAAGGAGTCAGAATCCGCTGTAAACGACACGAACGTACAACAGGTGCGGGGGTTCACGGGATATCTCTTGAGGTCTATTTAGGGATTAAATAGTTAACTGTTAATTGCATTTTGAAATCTGATTGCAAGCATCATGAAATTACTGCATAACTGACTGAACTGAATTATTTAAATTATTTGATCTTGCATATTGGTATGGTTATCCTATTGATGGTTCGATTGATTCTGATTGAAATGAAACCACAGAGAATTTGAGGCCTATATATATTTAGTAAATATATAGGTCCACTGTTATATTATATTACTGCAAAATCTAAGTTGCAACTAGATTTTGATTCGGGAACCATATGCGCATTTGGGGAACGACCCCACTGATTCCAAACCGGTTGGAAAGGGGAAACTGTTACTGTGATCGTAGGAATACTGAACTGTGGTTTACTGTTACTGAATACTGAATACTGAATACTGAATACCGAATACTGATTACTGTTTACTGATTACTGATTTCTGTTTACTGATTTCTGATACTGAGATACTGAATACTGTGAATTATGAGTTGATTGATTTGAGAGGGATGTTCCATTGTGAACCAGAATAAGTAGAACTGCTAAGCCAAATCTGATATATATAACCTGACTTGTAACTTATGCATTTAAGCCCAAGAGTTCTGAATAATCCTGAATAAGTTGATTCTCAAATAGTATGCATAGATATCTGATTTGAATGACCTTTCTGTGTTACTGCATTCATGAATTGATTTACTGTAATATCGTATTTAATTCTGAACGTGGATATCTGACTTATCCAGTAGCCCTGTACAAATTCCGCACTGGGTTAAACCGCGAAAAGGTTTACTCACCCCCCTTTTTCCCTTATGAATTTTCAGGACCGAAGAAGTAGGCTATCGGGACCGAGCGGTGAGTACTGAGGAGTATAGGTATATATGCCACTGTCTGAGATCATTCGTAATAGTGATAATACTTGATCATATTTGTTGTATATATCCGTATAACCAGACCTGTGTAAATATTATTTTGGTATGAACTACGTGTATGTACTTTATGTTTTATCCTTGTGTGTTTCTATGGTTTTAAACTTGTTATTTTCTATGTCTGTGTTAATGTCTAATTTATCTGAGTGAACTGAATTTGGGGATTGATTTTAATGGGTTATGGGACTGATTGGCCGGCGTGGGAGGCCTTATATCCCACGACACCCTTATATACTGATTTATCGAATTGGGGTTAAATGAATTTGATTCTACTCGAAAAGAGTTATGTATATATGTGTTTGTATGTTTTCTTGAATTCACATTTAAAAACAAATTTTTAAAATGGTTCATGTGTAAGCTAACTAGGTTTAAGTATGGTTTTGGGATGAAAACACCATTCATCTCATCGTCCTTGCCTAGTGAATATATAATACCTATATATTCACGGCATAACTGTCGCATCCCTGATCCCGGGGTGTGACAAACCCTAATACAACACTTCAATTAAAGGTGTGTGGCACTCTTGTAGTGTCTCTATATGGCAAGTGAAGAGGTAGTTGCAACCCTAATACAACATTACAATTGAAAGTCTTTGTAACACTATATTAGTGTCTACAGATGGCAAGAAAAGAAGGCAGTTGCGATCTTAATAGAGCGGGGTTAAAATGCACCCTCCTTTTTGTGCTCCAAACGTGCACCCTCTCCTCGTTTCTTCATTTTTAAAGTTCAAATAGTTGATTTGAATCTACCAACGTGTTCTACATATTAAAATATACTTGGAGACCAAATTTTACATTTTTTGGAAATTTTTTACTATTTTTTCAGAATTTTTTATTAAACTTAACAATAATAAAAAATTCAGCATAGTGATGATTTTCAAAAATTCTGAAAAAATAGTAAAAAATTTCCAAAAAATGTAAAATTTGGTCTCCAAGCACATTTTAATATGTAGAACACGTTGGTAGATTCAAATCAACTATTTGAATTTTAAAAATGAAGAAACGAGGGGAGGGTGCACGTTTGGAGCACAAAAAGGAGGGTGCATTTTAACCCCACTCATCTTAATAAAACACACCAATTGAAGGTGTTTTGATGTGGTGTTTGCAATACAAGTAATAAATCCTAATTTACACCCAATTTGGTTGCAAGTGTACAACCTTGTCAAGTAGTATTTAGGGATCGTCTCCACAGGGACAAGTTAGAATATTAATTCTAACCTAACAATTTAATTTAGTAAAAGAAAATAAAAAGATTTGTGTTTGTTCAAAGGTTGGTTTGATTGCAATTAAACTGAATTAAACTAAAGTCTTAAAGCGAAATTTGATTTTTAACAAGTATGAGAAATCAGGGTTTCTTAGAGTTCCTATCCACTAGTGTTATGACTAATTGGTTTGTTAAATTTGTTCTTTTAATTATGAAGGCACAGTTGGATGTTGTAGGCACAAAGGGATATCTCTATATTAATACCATCTTTAAATTAGAATAAACGTCACCTCTCAGTACTTGGCTACAATAATCTAAAGTCATTAAGTTCTTACTGTCCCAATTAATCTAGAAAATCATCTTTCACCTCTCGGTACTTGGCACATTTGTCTAAACTATTAGGTAAATCCCGTATAAGACAAGCGTCACCTCTCGGTACTTAGCCTATCAAATGTTGGGGTTTCGGGGTAGCTAACCGGAAACCGTTTAGACTTAAGGTGCGGAATGACCGTAGAACAAAAATTTCTACGACCAACTTAAGCTCAGGATTAAACAGGGTATGTCAGGAAACTTTCCAAGGCGGTCCACATTCAGTATTCCTTTGGCATCAAAACCCAATTTAATCCTTTTACAGATCTACTTCATGATTGATTTCTAAAACTTTAATCTACTTACCAATTAAATAGATTAATATAACATATTTATACCTTGTTTCCAAATCACAGTTGGAATGCAGACCGAGCGAGTAGAGCCTCACCAGGGAAGGAATCGACTCGGAGTATCACACGTGTGATACCTCTATTGGTTATCCACCAGGACTAACCGGAGAGCGGTTTATTTCTTCTGCCAGAAATACCGTAAACCGCAGAATTATGCAAAAACACTATTCACGGGGAAAAGACAAAAACCCGTAAACACGAATTTTCGGTTACTCAGTTTTATCAATGAGCAAAACTGACATACCGCGAAATTCGGTAAAACACTATTCATCAATCCCGTAAATATACTCCACAACAACCCGCAAGATTATACGTCAACTACGTATAACTTTCTTTTCTCAACCGAAACACTATTTGGGAGAGAAACCGAGAAAGAGAGAAAAACCGATTCGATTCTGCACGAAATGATACAAGTGAATTAGTGATTTTTCTCTCTACATGCACCCCTCTATTTATAGGCTTTTGAGGAGGTTCGCAAAAGACCGAAATGCCCCTCAACATATGCCTATTTACAAGGTATGCCATTAACACCTCATCCTTTTATATGTGAAATGACCAAAATACCCCTTCCACACCCTTCCACACTCTTCTCCATGTTTCTACACATGCAAGGTGGCATAGGTGTGAAATGACCATTTTGCCCTTGTGGATAGGATTGATGACATGTCATCTGGATAGGATCAATGACACGTAATGCGGATAAGCACGAATCTGAAAAGACCCGAATGCCCTCGGCCCGATGACAAATAATATTCGTATAATTATTCTGAACAATTATATATATATTTTTCTTGCGGTTATTTTTTTCGGTATCGATGACGTGTCATCTGGATAGGATCGATGACATGTCATGCGAATAAGGACGAATCTGAAAAGATCCGAATGCCCTCGGCCCGAACACAAATAATATTCGTATAATTATTCTGAATAATTATATATATTTTTCTTGCGGTTGTTGCTTCGGTAATTTATACAATGTGTCCTACACATTTATAAATTAACCGGTTAACTTTTATACAACGTGTCACACACGTTTATAAATTAACCAATGTTTTTTGCTTGTTATTTTTACATAACATTTATAATTTAATTATAACACGTATAATTAATTATAACCATCTTATCATTGATCATAACCAATTTATAATCAATCAAAATAAGATTCTCCAATTAGCTCCTATATGGTGTGACCCAATAGGATCTGTGTTATGTTGGTAAATAGAGTTAAAACTGTTTTAACTTCTATAATCATGGGTGGCGTCTGGCAACACATCATGACCATCCAATTACACAGATGATGCTGTACTGTACAATATCACGATCCAGTAAACAATTTACTTGTGTCTGTTTTTCTGTCTCATAGCTATCAGATCAGTTTCAAGGTAGATGTGTGTCATCCTTGCTAACCGAATCTTTTCTTGATCTTGAGCAGATTATCAAATATAATTACTCTTGTAATTATACCGCTAGCAGATAATCTAACTCTATCAAGGGGCCCAGTGATGCTATAGCTCGTATAGAGATACGAGGGACAAATAGTACTTTTGGTAGACTATCACTTCCTCAGCTAAGCTATACATATGGGAATGCTATCGTTATGACTGCTTTTTACGGACAGCAGTAGATAGCAATCACACATACATATTTCTTAGTGGGATCGATAAATACCTCATACTTTAGAACGTGACACTGAATGAGAAACATTAATGACACGAACACAATTCTATTTAATGTCTCATTCGGGGTCTGTCAAATTTCATGTTCCTAGAACATGTATCTATGTGATTAAAATGACATCTCGTGTCAGGTGGTTTGTAAAAACTTAACCATCTTTTAATCCACATACTAACCTTTTCGCGGTAATTAGTGTTCCTGCTAATTACCTTGGTTAGTGACCTTTTAAGAGTATATATCATCTATATTATGGAGTTTCACAATTTCAGTCATGAACTCGAAATGATCCATAAATGCAATAATACTCAAGGCAACAAAATGATATTAATCATCCAATTCATGAACAAAGCTTTATGATAAATTATCGTATTATTGACTTCTAGATTATTACAAACTAACATCAAATACCCTATTCCTTATGGTCTGGACCTAATATTCAATTTCTTGCAAATACAAAATCCTAGGGTTTCATGCGATTTCGATTAAGTCCTCACAATCAATTAAAATAAAGAATAGATCATAACAAATAACAAGAACATATAAAACAAAACCAATTAAATCATAATAAAAGTTTCAAGTACAGCTCTAATCAACCCTAGAAAAGCCTTTAACCAACCATGGCTAAAGCACAAATAAAATCAAAAGAATAAAAGAGTTCCAAAGAAAAGAAAATAATAAAACTGATTGATCAATGATCTCTTCTTCCTTCTTCTCTCTTCTTGCTTTCCCTTGCTTTTCCTTGTTCAAAACCAGAAATTCTCTCTCTAAAAACGTCCTCAATTTATTCTACAGGTCCCTATTTATACCCAACTCAAAAATCTAGAAATAACCAACCAAAAATAGCAAATTTAGACTTTGAACTAACCTAATTGCGGGCTGCAGTGCATGGAGGAAGTTAACAAAATGTGCAGAGAAATCTGGAGAGATCATTACGAGCCGCAATAAAGGTTCTTTCGGGTCGCAATAAAGGTTCTTTCGGGCCGCAACAAAGGTTCTTGCGGGACTCAATAAAGGTCCTGCGAGTCACAATAAAGGTGCAGAAATGAAAACTCTGACTTGTTTGGTTGCGGGCCGCAATGGATCCATTCTGGGCCGCAATGAATGTTGGCAGAAGCTTCAATCTTCGTGCTAACTCACCCGTTTTGCTTCGTTAAGCTCCAAACACTTGATTACCTGTAAAATAAACATAACTAGGGCAGTAACTTGAACTTTTGGATATTTCTAATCTAATTAAACATAATTTCAACAAAACTTAGCTTAATTTACATAACAAACCCTATATTTCAATAGATACAATTTCGGCTTATCATGTTTGTAACACTTTAGTAGTGTCGCCATATAGCAAGAGAACAAGGTAGTTGCAACTCCAATACAATACTACAATTTAAGTTCTTTTCAATACTCTACTAGTGTCTCTATATGACAAGATAATAGACATTTACAATCTAATACAACACTCTAATTGAAGGTCTTTGCATCACTCTATTAGTATCTCCATATAACAAGAGAAGAGGGTAGTTGGAACTCTCATACAACATTCTAATTGAAGGTCTTTGTAGTACTCTAGTAGTGTCTCCATATGGCAAGAGAAGAGTGTAATTGAACCCTAATACAACACTTCGATTGAAGGTCTTTGGAGCACACTAGTAGTGTATTCACATATGGCAGAAGAAAGGGTGGTTGCAAGCTCTCATACCACACTCCAATTGAAGGTGTTTGCGATACTCTAGTAGCGTCTCTATATGGATAGAGAAGATAGTAGTTACAACTCTAATACAACACAACAATTGAAGGTCTTTGTAGCGCTCTATTAGTGTCTCCATTTGACAACAGAAGAGGGTAGTTGATCAGCTCCGCAACTCACAGAAGATATCGACAGGATATCTTCTTGGGTATTTGATCAGCTGGAGGCTCGGTTCAAAGCTTCTTCTGTACGAAATTCGATATTTTAGTATGTTTTAATTGTGAACCTTAAACACTAAATCCTAATTATCTAAAATATTTCTTACAACTTTACAAGGAGGTTCCAACTTGCAGCCAGCCTCGATGCCCGCTCCTCAGAATGACAAGGATGATGACGGCGATGATGACGAGGGGCATTGGTCGAATGTTGGCGGTGATGGTACTGCTTTAGGCATTTTTATAGATTTATATCTTGTCAGATGATATTGTTTATGTTATTGTTTAGATGGTACTCGATGTTTATGTTTATGGTGTTGATTGGTATTTAGACTTACTGTTTATGTTACTCGAATGTTTATGTTTGATGAGATGATATACTATTTCTCGATTTTTATGTTTATATTTGTTTGTATGTTTATGTTGTATATTGATTGTGTATCGATATTTATTTTTTGTTGTATGTTATATGTTGTATGTTGGTTCGTGTGATATCAATTATTAAATGGTACAAATATAAATAATAATAATAAAAATTCAAAAACCTGATAAATGGGTATCAGCAACCTGTTTTAGTTATCAGCGACTATAAATTTTGGTTTTTGATAAAACAGTATCAGCGACCGGGATGGAGTTTCAACGACCATCCATATTGGTCTCTGATAATTTGGATATCAACGATCAAATTAGACTATTAGCTAGCAACCGTTCTTTTTGGTCGCTGATAATTTTTTATGACGTCAGCAAAAAACAACAGTGACAAAAAAAATGGTCATAGAAAATTTATCGGCCAGATGATATCATTTAGCAACCAGTGACGTTATCAGAAGAGTATCTACGACGATACTTTCAGCGACCGAGGTATCAACGACCGTATTTTACTTTCAGCAATCAGCATAGTTACTATCTGTAAATTACAATTGGGTAAAGGGATTAAATACAACGGAGAGATGAAGTATTGAATACGGGAGGACTTAATTAATTATCGTTAGGGCCGGGGTGCTACACACCTACATCATTAAATTATTTATAGAGATGTACATAAGTTACACATGGCTGCGCGCTGTCCAGATTGACAGTAAACGTGTTTAGCTAGAATTTTTTTCCTTTTAATTAAGAAGCAAATAAGGTTGAGACCAATTTAGTAACAAAATTATAAAACATAAACGTATACTTAACTAACTATATATATTTTTGGCAATTAATCACGTGGAACACGCTCCTTTGGCTGAAATAATTTGCTATATTAATTGATGTATTTGTTATAGTTATAACAAGTATGTGATCGCTATTTAATTATAAACGGCTAATTTAATTAACCGTTGATACACAAGCTAGCAAGAAAAAGCTATAGTAAGCAAAGATCTGTTTCAAGCGGCCGTGGAAGTATTTTCATAACTATATTTATTGAGCTAACAAAAAAAATCTTTATTCATACTCAATAATTTAATGAAGAAAATTTTACTTATACTTGTCTTATGAAATACGATATGGATCAAGTAAATGGATATATAAAATAATGCCATTGACACTTCAATTTGTGCTTCCAAAAAAATTATTTTTTGCAAGAAAAATAAAATGAATGAAATCTTTTTTTTTTAGAATATATCATATATACTTGGATCCTAAATAAAACTATATCATATCATGCATCATCAATTCATCACTGTATGAATATTTATATTTATAAATATAATTTTATTTTTTATAATTATACGGAATAATCTTTACCACAAACTTATCTCTGATTCCGTATATGGTATTCATCGGAAGAAGAGAATGAGAGTAGTTAGGGCCTAATAATTTGCAAAATTATCTTCTGTTAATTAATATGCTAAACACAGTTGTATTTCCCACATTGGCTCACCATCTAGCTTATAATGAAGTAGCGCGCGGCGTGAGCTTTGTCTCTCTACAGAAAGGTGCAAGTTCGACTCTCACAACAAGTAACTAAACGATCGATGCTGGAATGTATCAAGACCATGTAACAAAAAAAAGAAAGAAGAAGTATGTTTCTCTTATAATTAACTTGATGCAGACATAGGCACATAGCAATATTATCTTTACTTGATGTATAATTATATATATGACTAATGTGATCTTTTTCTGAATTATGCTAATTAATTATACATTAAACCTAAACCATTTTCCTAATATAAAATAGATAAGTTCCTCTTCGTAAAAGTAGGTTACCAAATGCCCATATATTTGAAAGTCTCTGTAATATACGAAGTTATGAAGTTACAGTGTAGAGCTAGAGTTTTAAATTTTTAAGTTTCCCCTCTCTTGTTTAAACTGTTACTGTGAGAATCAGATCAATGTACTGACTACTGACTCTCGAGCTATAAAAGAGTTCATAATGCATGCCCCAAATCCCAATTAATTATCTAACCAAAGCAAAGCAAAGCCTGATACAAAGTATAACAAATGTTTCCATTAGCTTTGTCTCTCTGTCTCTTGCTTATTGCAGTCATGCTCTTGTCAATAACCAGAAAAACAACCTACAAAAACAAAAAATACAAGTTACCACCATCTCCACCTAGACTTCCCTTCATCGGTAACCTGCACCAAGTATCTTCTCTCACTCTGCAATCTCTCCGTGCTCTTTCTCTAAAACATGGGACCCTCATGCTTTTACAATTCGGCCAGGTCCACACTCTCATAGTTTCATCTGCCGACATGACACAAGAGATCATGAAAAAGCAGGATGACATTTTTGCATCTAGGCCCTCGATGAAGGTGGCTAATATTCTTGGTTATGGCGTGAAGAATGTTTCTTTTGCACCTTATGGAGATTATTGGAAGAATGCAAAGAAGCTATACATTGCTCATCTCTTAGGTACCGGAATATGTAGTTCATTTATCTTGATATATTGCTCAATGTTTCATTACTTGAATAGACAACAACAGAAATTATTCACATTCACAAAGATTTCCTTTTTATAGTTATTTTCTTTTAGTAAAAGGTTTACTTGTAAACAATCTCAGGACCAGGAAAAGTGCTATCTTTCGAGCAAGTGAGAGAGGAACAAGTTTGCTGGGTGCTCGAGAAGATTCAATGCGCTCAAAGAATGTCTAATTCCATAGACTTGACCAAGGTGTTTAGCTTGTTTGCTGTTGGTACACTTGGCAGGTTAGCACTTATTGGATCTTCTTAATTTTACCCTAAAAGTGCTATCACATATTTCAATTTTTGCTCACTGATCTTTAACATAATTTCCAGAGTAATCTCTAAGAACTTCTCAGAGAAGCATTTGATGCTGGACCTTATAGAGCAGGGAAGTGCTCTTTTTTTCAAGTTCAACTTCGAAGACTACTTCCCAACCTTGCACTACTTGGATAGGTTCCTAGACTTTGAATCAAAGTTGAGAAACATCTCCGAAAAGTGTGATGCTTTATTCGAGGAAATCATCAATGACCGCATGTATAGAGGTCAAGATGACGAGAAAGATAGAGGCTTCATCGATGCATTGTTATCTCTTTGGGCAAATGGACAATTGGAGTTTGAGCTCACCAAAGAGCACATGAAAGCATATTTGTTGGTAATCTATAAATCATATATAACTAATTAGTTCACTATTATCTCTCATCATTATTGTTTTACTACGCTACTAAAAATCAGTCAGAAACATCCATAGGGTGGCCTAAGCAAAGGAAAGGAAAGAAACAGAAAGCAAAAGTCATAAAATATAATGAGTTTTCTTTTCTTTTCTTTTCCTTTTTTTTCCTTTTTTTTATAGGACTTGTTTGCTGCAGGAGTTCATACGACTTTCAGAACTCTAGAATGGGCCATGGCGGAGCTAATACAAGATCATAAAACTATGAAAAAGATACAAGAGGAAGTTCGAAAAATATCATGTGGAAGAGAAATTATCACAAGTGAGGATTTAAAAGACATGGCAATTTTAAAAGCAGTAATAAAGGAAACTTTACGTTTACACCCTCCAGGGCCGGTTGCCGTACCTCATCAATCCATTCAAGAAAGCCACATTAATGGCTACACAATTCCAAAAGGTACAAGGGTTTTGGTGAATATATGGAGCATCAATAGAGACCCAAAGTATTGGGAAAATCCAGATGAGTTTCACCCCGAGAGGTTCATCGGGAATTCTGTGAATTTCTGGGGGAATAACTTCCACCTTATTCCATTCGGTGCTGGAAAAAGAAAATGTCCTGGAATTCACTTTGCAATGCACAATATAGAAATCCTACTTGCGAATATTTTGTATCATTTTAATTGGGAACTACCGGATGGAATGAAGACAGAGGAGTTAGACATGGGATATGCTCCTGGACTTACAGTGTGCAGAAACAAGAACCTTTGTCTTCTTCCAAAATAACTTGGACATGATTTGTTCAATTACACTAGAACTGCATGGCATTAATCTTCTAGTTAAAATTAATACAAAGTAATAATGGTTTTGTTGTACTTCAATTACTTGCTTATATACGTATGATGGGCATGCACATATAATGTAAATAGTTTCTGAATTTCTGCAGTGTACATTCTGTTATTAATAACAATTGGCTTATCTTTACCCTTTGAATATCATTTTACTAAAAAACAAGCATGGTGTATATATATCAATCTGACAAATTACTAGTACATAGAAAGATTGCTTTGTTTGTTGATTTGCTTTGTTACAGATACTTATGTAAAAGTCAATTTTCATTCTTACTGACCATTGAAGAAACTTACTCGGATTAATTAATAATATAGATAGAGTTATAGAATTGAAGTTCAGGCATATTACAATTGTTTAGCACGCCCAGCTTCAACTATGATCTGCTCCTGACTGGCTTGGTAAGACATAAAATAGATTGTGGTACCAGAATTTTTCTATTAGGGCAGGAAACATGTGATGCATATATAAGCTAATTAAATTTTTTCATTTTTGCTCATATGAATAAGCTGAGTTTGATAGTACAGCATCCAATAAGTGTAGGAAATCTCTGTTTTACTGTGCACCAAGCATTTTAGGGGAGAATTCCGAACTCAACAATTTCTTAGAACATGCATGGTCTGCAATTATATTCCCTCCTGTACTCTCAGAGGATTTCACTGTTCTTAAGTATATTTAATGGACAAATGGCATGGATAAATCACAGATTACTACTTCATAAAAACTATTAAATTTTCAAATTTTTAGCTATGCCATATCACCTACAATTCTCTTTTTTTTTTTTTATCCGATAACACTTGTATTATATATTTTCATTTAAAATATATGCATTTGACGTGTGACGTGTCTAAGGTGTAACATATTTCTTGGTTTCTAAATTTACTGAACACAAAATGATTTTATTTTAAATATTACGTTTTTTTTAAAATGAAGTCCGAAAAACAATTCTACTAGCTTCAATAACTGAAGAGAATAATTTAACATAAAAATGTATTGTCTGATGTCCGAGTCCAGTTAGTTCTACTTAACTCTAATTGTCTCAAATCCGAACTGTCTTATGTCTCATATCATTTAGGTTGTTGTTTGTTTTTTATGTTAGCCTATTCCATCTTTGGCGTTGGATTTCAGATCGGACGGATTTGGTTATAGAGTTAATCCAGTTGGAGCCTCAGAATAGATTTAGTTCATGGTCTTAGTAAATTGGTTTCACGTAGGAGTGGCAAAAAAAGGTCATAGCTCATGGATCGATCATGACTCACATTTGACTCGCTTGCTAACAACTCATTTATTAGTAGTTCGAGCTATTAATAAACCAGTTCATCACTAGCTCGATTCAAAATTAACAAGTTTGAGTTGGAACCTAACTTGCTAATGAGCCAGTTCGGTTCAAGTATGAATTTGTGTGATTTTAATATGCATGAATTTATTTTGTGAACCTAACGTTGACTCGCTCATTGCAAAAATGAACGAGCTATGAGCTTGAATTAGCTCAGACCGAGGTGACTGGTTGCCAACCCTAGTTTCACGTCCTGGATATTTTTACAATAGGTCTAAGGAATTCATGACAGATTTTTGTCACTTTGAAGACTAATCAATGCAAGTCTAGCGTATTAATTAGTTCCAATAAAAACAACAGCCATTAATGAAGAAAAAATATTGAGAGATGCTGACAATTTTTTGGAAAAAGATACTTCTGAATTTGTCACAAAATTTATCGCACCGAATTATTTTCTTTTATAAGTCCTTATCACGTACAAATTGAAAATTTGTACAGAGTTCATACTTGTCGGACCTGTACTTTCAGCAAAGATATGAACTTCGACAGAGTTATAATTTGCTCATAACGGCAAAATATTTTTTGAAAATATTATATGTACTAATGAGCTTTTAACTTCTAGAGAATAAAAAGTGCTTCAATTTTTTTTAAGTAAAGATTGGATGTTAAATCACTCAACTATTTAATATATGTAAAGAATTCTTTTGTTCGAATTTTGAATACGTAATTTCTCAAGAAAAAAAAGTTGCTTATCTTCTTATCATATTTGTGTAATCTGAGATTTTTCTTTGCCTATAGAAAATATTAATAAAGGAAAAAAAGAAAGAGTATCGATATTTTTTTATGAGTAAATTTAAAGTTGGTAGAATTTATGTCGATTCAAAAGTTTTGATCGGTAAAATTCCTATTAATTCAAACATTTTTTTTCTCTAGTAAAATATAAAAGTTTTTAAAAAATAGATAGAATATCTTAGAAGGACTCCATCTATTTTGTAAAAAAATATTTATAATATTTTAATAGAGAGAAAAAACTAGTTTGAATCGGTAAAATTTCTAACGATCCAAACTAGTTCAAATTTTGAATCGGTAGAATTTTCTACCAATCATTTTATTAATAAAAATATGTTGATACTCTTTCGATTTCTCTTCTTTTTAATATTTTCTATTAACAGAAAATTTCTTATTATCTGATATATATCTAAAAGTGACAAGTATTCTCTCAGATATTGAATACTGAAACCCACAACTTCACGGTTCATATTAACTTCCAGTGGGACCTAACTCAATCCAGTATATTCATGCAAAATTTAAAAAATGGTTCGGATCTACTAGTTCTATAAGATTTCCTTGTCTGATACCGAGGATCCGAATTCCCTAAAAATCTCTGTAGAATTTCTAGTGGTGTTAATGGGTACGATACGGGTAGAGTGAAACTATTTTCATATATATACCCACTAAGAATTGATCTTACCCATATTATATCCATATCTGTTAAGAATTTGCTTTTACCTTACTCTATCCATATCCGTTAAGATTAGCATATAACGAAATGGTAGTAAGCAAATAACGAATAATACAAATATAATAATTTTATTATTTTCACAAATAAACTATCAAAACTTATCATGTCATATATATGCAATCACAATTACTAATATATAAAATTAAAATACAAATATACAATCAATTCTAACTGACATTTTTTTATGAAGTAAAACCATGGGTGAAAACGGAGCGAATTCGGAGCGGATAATGTTGATACCAAATCTGTATTTGCCTTTTAATGAGTGGATATGAATACAGATACGGATAGTAAACAGATGTCAAAATTCAAAACCAAATCTTTTTTTAAACAAATACGAATACATAATAGATAATCTACTAATACAGATTTGAATATGGATACGAAACTAATAATTGTCAGAAAGAAATCATGAAAAAAAAAACTTATTTATGCAAATATAATACCTTCCGTTTATGTGATATATACCAAATTATTTAAAAAAAAAATACAAATATTAATATTGTTATTTGTAATTGAAAAATAATTTAAAAAATATAAATAAATGGAGATGACAAGTGAGAAGAGTAGAACAAATATAACATAAACGGAAACTGACTTGCATATGTAGCATTGAAACTTTGAAAGCACACTGTCAGCTTTTCAAAAAGTAAAAGCGCACGGACCAAGACAAAATTGGAATCAGGTCTCAGAGAAATTCCGGATCGAAGCTTTAATGTTAGTCCCACTACTTAGCCGTCCTCCGGACGGGGTAGAGTACCCTTTATTAAATGGAAGGAACGAAAAAAGGAGAAGACAATGGGCTGCCCACGTCGAATTCACGTCCTCTCCAGTACCTGATAAGGGAATCTTTTATAATTACTAGATCTGAACTGTAATTTTTAACTTGGCACGAATTTCAAAGTCAAAAAATACAGTTCCCTACAGTGACTCGAATCCCAAGCCAGTTGAGATTTAATCTCAAACCGTAAAGTAAGTGATCCTCTGCAATAATTGTGCAATACCTGAGAGGATACGGGTTCGCCCACGTCGCTACCTTGTTTCAGAGGAAAGTAATCAAAGAGGGAGGAGGAGAAATGCGATACTGTGGCAAGAGTAAACTGCTGCGTAAAGCTCTGAAATTTGTAACCTCAAATCGGGATGTAAGATTTATTGTAGCGAGAGGAACAACAGTCGAACTCTTCCTTTTTCTTTCTCTGAGCACAGTATTTGTGGAGCACAGCCTAAAAAGAAAAATAATTTTGAAAGCTTTATATACCAAGCGAAAAACCATAGTCACAGCTATGCTGCGGGTTCGACCAGCAGAAAAGTTGGAAATTTGAATCCAAATAGCGAGGATATTCGCACTGTTTTTCCTTCTGCTACCACATTCGAATATGTTTCTGGGTATCTTGTGAGTATTCAATAATTATTCAAATCTGATCCGCTAAATTATCTGGATTAATTTATCTGAATCTAGATCTAGGTCGAATACAGAGCAGATTCGTTCGGAGTTTACTGGATCCGTTTTCAGCCTGGGTCGAATACGAAGCGAATTCGTTCAAAGTTTACCAAATCTGCTTTCAGCCCTGAGTAAAACAAATCAAAATCACAAAAAACTCTTCTAATAAATTCAATTAGTTAACTGTATAACAAAACATTCAAATAAAAAAATAACATGTTTAACATAATATCTTTTTACAATAACATGCATATATTTTTCGTTATCCAACGAGTATGAAATAGAATTTATCCATATTCATATATATTTATCTAACAAAAAAAAATCTTTATTCATATTCATACCTAATAAGTTAACAGAAAAGAAAAAATCTTATCTATATTTATGTTAACAAAATTTTTTTTTTTTATCTATATCTATCTTATCGAATACAATACAGATGATAATCTTATCTATATCTATCTTATCGAATACGATACAAATGGTAAACAAGTAAATAGATATCATTGCCACCCCTAATAATTTATGTTCTAGTGTTTTCAACATCCTGGGTCAAAGTCTTATGATATGATATGTATCTAAAAAATAGGTCCCGATCTACTCGATAATAAATTCAGTTAACTCGCTACGGGTTTGATTTTTACTAGCTCAAGTCAAGACTGAGGTGACTGGCTAAAAGAAGCTAAGCGAATCTTCTTCCTTGCGGGCCTGTCATCGATCAAACTAGGGTGAGAAAAATGACATAGTGGAGTCAGCTTTGTTACATAACAGTACAGTAATGGTGCAATACGTGTAACTGTTCTGTGTCGTAACTTGTGTGTAATTAGAATCGTTAGGTCTTAATTAAATGGTAAATTTTGAATAACTTAAATTATGAAAAAAATAGTTAAACGTGAGAAACGTAATTAGTTACATTTGGACAAGGCATGTAAATAGTCACAGCACACGAGTCACGGTGTAACTTGCGTGCCATGATCATTCAAGTTCTGTAACTATCTCTTAATATTTTGATCACTGCATAACACGGCATGGATCATTGTTCACTTAGTCACAGTACAGCACAGTACGAAACTAAAATCACAGCGTGTTAATCACAGCACGGCACAACAAGTCACTTTTTTTCCACTCTAGGTCAGTTTTCTGAGAGCACTTCAGCTGGTCTCCCACGATTCTGAGAAATTGACGTACACTTTGATCTTGTTCAAATATTCTGAATAACCAGTTTTGCCCACAGAAAAAGCGAACGATTTTTTCAAATTTTTTTCTCTGAGGATTGATTCATTAATTTAGAAGTTGAGTCAGACGGGTTATGCACGCCCCGCACAAAAACCGGTAATTAAAATGTTTATGCAATTATTTGATAAGGAGAGTTCCAATTTTTTTTTTTTTTTTTTTGCCTCTGCAACGTATTTTTATTTCTAAAGTTTTAATAATTTAAAAATAAAATTGTTAGATTTGATATACATTGTATTATATATGCAAATATAAAACATTATAGCATTTAACTTTGTTTTGCAGGAATTTTCGAAACAAAAAAAAAAAAATTGTTTTGAAGTAGAATAAATGGTTATATGATGGAAAGAAATATTGGGTTTTTATTCACAGATGGGCCTACGTTCTTGTCTTGGGCTTATTATTCGATAGCATCAAAAAAGGGCCTTTCATGTTTTGTGCATCTTTAAAAATATTAATCGTTAATACCGTATGCTTGCAAATATTTTGTTCTATTTTGATTGTGGATTCAGATGAGGCTTATGTCTACCTATTCAAAGGAGAATCTTTCATTGCAAAGTCCGTAGGTTTTATGCTATTTTATACTATTTTGAAAAGATAATATACAATTATTAAATAGACGAGTATATTTGTCAATATAAAAGTGTTGAAAACTAACAGCCCTAAATGGGAGGGAGTGGTCCATGAGGGAAAATAATCGGCCCATTTATTAACTATTTTGGGCCAATGAACCGATAATATCTCTCATCTTTATTAAGGAATGTCTAGATCCCGCAAGAATTCTGATTTACTATTTTTTTTTTGGAATGATGCTCCGTCGATAAATTTCTAGATCACACATAGATGAATTTTTCAAATTATAAGCTTCAACACTTAAGTATGCATTGGTCGCGCCGCATATAATCCCAGTGCTGCACCGCATATGATCCCAGTGCCCGTAGACCGGGCGCCACACCTGTGGACCGCGCCTCTAAACCACGCACGGCACCTGCGGACCAAGTCTGTGCACCGCGCACCCTTTTTCTTTTTTTTTTCTGCTAAAGGCAGGATTCGAACTCAGTTGGGTTCTATTGGTGTCAAAATTCTTACCACTATACTAGAGTTCACATGTGTTATTTTGTAGATAAATATAGTATTTAATTATTTTTTTTTACAAATTTGATTTAAATTATCTCTCCTTCTTATTAAGGAGCTTAATGTTTTCTTGTGCACAGACACAATTAATAGTTATCCAATATTGACGGACCAAACGATGGATGAAATGATTTCAATGAAAAAAGGTTCAATAAAATCATTTTAAAATTTAATTCTTAAGGTCGGAACGAGTAATCTGTAAATTCATGCATAGATGACAAACAAACATCTCCAATCTAATTATTGTGTTTGTATACTATAATATTATTCAGGAGTAGAACTGGGAGTTCTTAAGTTTATCAAGTCATTTTGTGAACTCAATTCTAAAATCTATCATATTTGTTTTAAACCATGAATGCAAATTATATAAAATTTATCTATCTTATAAGTGATGTGTCTATATGTGAAAATTTTGAACTTTCTAATTAATTTAATATAAAGTCAACCGGTCAAAATTAAAATTTTTATAAATTAATTTTAATGTATTTATTTTTTGAAATTTTTTTACCAATTGAGTCTATACAATTAATTTAAATTTTAAAATTTTTGTATGTTTGAAGTCAATTCTATTACCCAAATTGATACATACATACATATATATGTACAGAGAGTGACTAATATGCATTCAAATATATATGGGCCGAAATACATACAGTCCAAATTTGACTTTTTAAAATCCAAACGGACAATCTGAACCGCTCATCTTATTCTCCATATTAATATGTGCTTGGAGACCAAATCTTACATTTTTTTTCTAAATTTTTTTACTATTTATTATGTATTTTACAAAATTGTTGATCCAACGGTGGCTGCTGATTTTATTGTTTTGTTAAGCCACTGTTGGATCAACAATTTTGTAAAATACTTAATAAATAGTAAAAAAAATTCAAAAAAATGTAAAATTTGGTCTCCAAGCACATATTAATATGGAGATCAAGATGAATGGTTCGGATTGACCATTTGAATTTTGAAAAATTGAATTTAGACCATATGTATTTTGACCCATATATATTCAAATGCACATTAGTCACTCTCCATATATACATACATATAGATACATATTTCCCGTAATTATTTCAATGATACAGTTGAACATACGGAAGCAAAAAATTAGAAATCTCAAAATTATCTTTTATCAAAATGGATTTATAATTTCTTTTAATAACATATATTATTAAATATAATTTACTTCATATAAGCTGGATAAATTCATTATATGGTCAATTGTCTATTATGCTTCTTTAACTTTATAATTCAACTTGTTTTTTGTTCATTAGTCACATTAATATACATATTTTGATAACACATGACGATTTCCCATAACCATTTTGAGAATACATATTTTAATGTCTCTTTAAATTATGTAGTATGTACATTTTGAAATTACAATCATATATATTTCCAAAAAAAAAAAAGAGCGCTATATTCAACGTAACTTTTCTAGTTTTGAGAGTTGAAAGAATATTGGTTTTCTATATACCAGTTTTGTTTTTCTTGTGCACATGAAGTTTTTGAAGGATAATACACAAGATATATTAAATCAGAAGAACATGCCTTTGACATGGACATAAAATAATAATTGATTAGGAAAAATTTCTAGAATTGTTATACCCAAAGATCGAGAGTTCGATTCTCCCTCATGAGTCAGCTATAAAGATATTTTACTTTGAGAATGAAAAATGACACGTCAATTTAATTGATAAGTGATAGAGTGGAAATCAATGCTAATAATATTTATAATCCTAATTTCTACTTACTGTCGATTCACAAGCGTATGAATCTACCGTGTAGTATAGATTAAGGTGTCGATCCGCAGAAATGGTGTATTAAGAGATCTAAGATGTAAACTAAGGTCTAGGTTATTGGTTCCTTTATGTTGATTGATTGTTGATTTCTCAGTTGTAATATTGGATTACAACAAAGAAGTGATAATAGTTTAAGTGTTTAAAAGATGGGCTTCTAGGGAATCAGACATTCTATCATTCAAACTTGTTTGCTCTAGGTTCTGGTTGTCATAACAATAGCGCACGATTCTGTTACAACCCGCATGCTATTGCTAATACCTATCAATTGCGAAGTTACTTAATAGCATGTGGCTCTGTCACCATCCGCACACGTTTAGGTAAACCGTAAAAGGTTTGGTATCAACTCCAGTCGAAATCACACACAGTCTGGCCAAAACCGTACATGCCCTATACTGGTATCTTTGCAATCTAAGAGTTGCTATTCCTATTCTAGTGTTGATCTCTGGATCGAACTCACTACACCCTAACTGAGCAAGTGCCTGTCGGATACTTTGTAAGGCTCAGTTGCATTAAGATTAATGATAAGTCCTAATTACTAATATCTCATGATGTCAATAATCAAGATTACCCCACTATCAGTGATGGAATGCAACATTCGTCTACTTAAACCACTTCCCAATAGGTCCCTTAACTGTAGTTCAGATATAAGCGGTCAACTGGTCAGTAACTTTCTACTTGTACCTAAGATAACTTATGTTCTTCGAATATTGGTTAACCCTAATTAGGTATGAATGAATTGTACACTCCATTCATACGAGGTCTCTTTAAGCACACAAAAAATAAGATCATAAGGCATAAAAATCTCAGTAAGAATTCAAATCATAGTGCAAAGATAATATAATTGAACAACTAAGTTAAACTCATAAGAATTCAAGATTACAGGTCTTCACCCTAGAATAGGGTTGCTTAGCCGCTCATGGCGGATTCAACAACAAAAGGAACAAAGTACATAAAGAGGGAGGGCAATAGAGAGAGATGAAGGGAGAACACCTATGTTGCCCCTTATCTCATGCATGTCGTCTTCATGCCTTGTTCTTTCCTTCTCTTCAAGTTGAGACTTTGTTATTCCTTAGTGATTTCTGTTTAGCATAGCCTCCACTAAAGTGAAACTCTAGTTCTAAGTGCTCTCAGATGTGTATTGTCTTCTCTAGTACATCCAGAGTGAGAGTCATCTCTTTCCCAGGTGTCCATTTGCTTAAATGGGCCTGTATTGGGAAGTTAGATCAGTAACTGTTGTTCTAGCAGTTTCTACGTGCGGATGCCAGAATAGCATGCGGTTTGGCTGAGACCCGTACAGGCGATGATGCGCGCAAAAGCGTATGCACAAAGTTTCAGTACAATAAGATGTACCTTTTAAACCTTTAACATGCGTTTGAGTTAAATTGCTAGTGCACAATTCTATCAAAGTAGTATTTTAGGTATCGATCCACGGGAGTACGATAAAAACTTAGTTCAAACTTTAGTAATAAATTTCAGAAAATAAAATAAAGTAAAGTGCAATAAAAGTAAATTGGGGGGTTTGTTCTAACAATTCATAAGGTTGGGTTCAATATCCAAATGAAAAGAGTTTGAAACAATAATTGTAAATAAAAGTAAAAGAAGGGAATTGGTTTGTTTTCTAGATGAGAAGATCTAGGGGTATTCGGTCTACAATCTCTTGCTAACTCTATTAATTCGGTATTTGTTTGAATTCATGTATGATTTGACGAGGTTTCTAACCTAATATATTATTAAGGGTTACTTTCGTAAATTAACAACGTGCCTATGTAATTCGGACTTCTCGATTAGGTTCCTCACCCTAGCTACCTAGATCCATTGAGCGCTTGTAGTCTCTCTTCTCCTCAAATATTGGTACTTCGCAATTAAGTCCATCATACCAATATCCGATTCAAAGTGAGATGTCCTAATTAGGGTTTGGCTTCTCGATTAGGTTCCTCACCAAGTTTCTAACCTTAATTTCTATAGTTCCGGCTTAGATTAAATTGGTTACAATCTTAACCTAAACCTAGGGTATTTGCATTCATAATTTGGTACTATCCTATTGATCACAGTCAATTTTCGTTCTTTCGAATCCAAAACGGGATACTACAATTCAAGTACTAATTATGTAATTAACACAAATAATTAAATCACAGAAATTAACATCAAATCCCATAAAACAATCATAATAAAAACAAATAATCGAATAAAATAGAATTAAACAAGTTCATGCATTGACCTAAACTCCTAGAGAGAGAACTACTCTCTCATGGAGAGATCTATTACAAAAATTGGCAAAGTAAGAAGAAATTAAATAAAGGAAGTAATTACACCCTTTGACAAATCAAAAACCTCTATCTTGCCGACTTCTTGCTCAGGAAACCCTTCTTCTCCTTGCTTGAAAGCTTTCCTTTTCTCCAGAATTTATCGCTAAGAATTGTGTGTGTGTGTAGAGAGAGAATAAAAGAATCAGGGATCTTGAATGGAGAGTGAACCCCCTCTTTTATAGCCAAGGATCATGTCCAATTCAGAACCTAGAAAGTGGAGTTTGTGGACGCTATATTTGGATTGTTTCCCAGGATTCCCTGTCCACATTTAACTGCAATACACGTCCATAAGGTGCCAAAAATAGAAAAACTGTCAAAACCGTGCAATTTTGGCTTTCTGCGGGTGCGGCTTACCCAATCCGCAGTGCGGGTTGTTTGATCCGCACTGGCTCCAAGTTTCCTTATTTAGCTCCTGTGAATTAGTTGAATGCGGATAGCAGTGCGGATTGCTGACCCGCACTGCGGGTTAAAACTGCTCCTCTGAAGTCTCTGAAATGAGTGCGGCTTGACTAATCCACACTGCGGGTTGGTATCAATCCGCACTACGCTCGGACTTTTTCCTGTGCAATGCTTGGATGTTGGAAATGCGGCTAAGTACTCAGTGCGGCTTGACTAATCCGCACTACTGGTAGATTGATCCGCACTGAGGGATATTTTCGCCATTTTTCATCATTTCTTGCAATGAAAAGCCAAACAACTGAAGTAACTTGATTCTAGGTGTATTTAAATCACTTTATATTAAAAATACAATATATTTAAGGTTGTTTTTGTAGGGTTTCGGATACCACTTTTGGGGTTTCGCGGTAACCAAAACCCGTTTAGGCTTAAGGTGCGGAATGACCGTAGAACAAAAATTTCTACGGCCAACTTAAGCTCAGGATTAAACGGGGTATGTCAGGAAACTTTCCAAGGCGGTCCACCTTCAGTATTCCTTTGGCATCAAAACCCAATTTAATCCTTTTTACAGATCTACTCCATGATTGATTTCTAAAACTTTAATCTACTTACCAATTAAATAGATTAATATAACATATTTATACCTTGTTTCCAAATCACAGTTGGAATGCAGACCGAGCGTGTAGAGCTACATCACCGAAGGAATCGACTCGTCTCGGAGCATCAGACGTCTGATGCCTCTATCGGTTATCCACCAGGACTAACCAGAGAGCGGTTAATTTCTTCTGCCAGAAATACCGTAAACCGCGGAATTCTGTAAAAACACTATTTATAGGGAAAAGACGAAAACCCGTAAACACGAATTTTCGGTTGCTCAGTTTCATCAATATGCAAAACTGACATACCGCGAAATTCGGTAAAACACTATTCATCGATCCCGTAAATATACTCCACAACAACCCGCAAGATTATACGTCAACTACGTATAACTTTCTTTTCTCAACCGAAACACTATTTGGGAGAGAAACCGAGAAAGAGAGAAAATACCGATTCGATTCTGCACGAAACGATACAAGTGAATTAGTGGTTTTTCTCTCTACATGCACCCCTCTATTTATAGGCTTTTGAGGAGGTTCGCAAAAGACCGAAATACCCCTCAACATATGCATATTTATAAGATATGCCATTGAATGGATAAGGATGACATGTGGATAAGATCGATGACGTGTCATCTGGATAGGATCGATGACACGTCATGCGGATAAGCATGAATCTGAAAATACCCGAATGCCCTCGGCCCGAACACAAATAATGTTCGTATAATTATTCTGAACAATTATATATATTTTTCTGCGGTTGTTTGTTTCAGTATCGATGACGTGTCATCTGGATAGGATCGATGACATGTCATGCGGATAAGGACGAATCTGAAAAGACTCGAATGCCCTCGGTCCGAACACAAATAATATTCGTATAATTATTCTGAACAATTATATATATTTTTTTCTTGCGGTTGTTGTTTCGGTAATTTATACAACGTGTCATGCACATTTATAAATTAACCGGTTAACTTTTATACAACGTGTCATACACGTTTATAAATTAACCAATGTTTTTGCTTGTTATTTTTACATAACATTTATAATTTAATTATAACACGTATAATTAATTATAACCATCTTACTATTGATCATAACCAATTTATAATCAATCACAATAAGATTCTCCGATTAACTCCTATATGGTGTGACCCAATAGGATCTGTGTTATGTTGGTAAATAGAGTTAAAACTGTTTTAACTTCTATAATCATGAGCGGCATCTGGCAACACATCATGACCATCCAATTACACAGATGATGTTGTACAGTACAATATCACGATCCAGTAAACAATTTACTCGTGTTAATTCTTTTGTCACATAGCTATCAGATTAGTTTCAAGGTAGGTGTGTGTCATCCTTGTAAACTTAATCTTTTCTTGATCTTGAGCAGATTATCAAATATGATTACTCTTGTAATCATACCGCGCGCTGATAATCTTACTCTATCAAGGGGCCCAGTGATGCTATAGCTCGTATAGAGATACGAGGGACAATAGTACTTTTGGTAAACCACCACTACCTCAGCTAAGCCATGTATACCGAAGAGCTACCGTTATAACTGCATTTTACCGACAGCGTTTGATAACAATCACACATATACATTTCTTAGTAGGAAAGATGAATACCTCATACTTTAGAACTTAACACTGAATGAAAGCATTAATGACACGAACACAATTCCGTATAATGTTTCATTCGGGGTCTGTCAGATATCATGTTCCTGGAACATATATCTATGTGATTAAAATGACAACTTCTTGTCTATGGTCTGTAAAACTTGACCATCATTTAATCCACATACTAACCTTATAGCGGTAATTAGTGTTCCTGCTAATTACCTTGGTCAGTGACCTTTTAAGATTAAGAGTATATATCATCTATATTATGGAGTTTTACAATTTCAGTCATGAACTCGAAATGATCCATAAATGCAATAATACTCAAGGCAACAAAATGATATTAATCATCCAATTCATGAACAAAGCTTTATGATAAATTAACGTATTATTGACTTCTAAATTATTACAAACTAACAGTTTTATGATAAAATCTAGATCGATTGTGTATATAATTTATGCTTATCAAGCGACATAACCACCTGCGGTAGCGCTTCTGGATAGCATGTGGATGACGGCATCTGTGCGCCTGAGGTGTCAGAATTGCGTTTTTATGCCTGTTTTTGCTCCAAAATCATTGAAAACCTGCAATTCTCTAAAATCAAGTGAAATAACTAAAGGAATCTTATTCTCTAAAAAATAAGCAATTGTAACTTGATAAATGAAAATAATATAGGCTAAGTGATAGAAAAAATCATGACAAATTTGACTCGTATTCAATAAGTCAATTAGGGTTTAAGGGGTCAAATTATTCACAGTATCACACAAACTACAGATTACTATTAATGTTTGGTTTGAGTTTTGTCTCTATTTAAATTGCGACTTAATTGTGAATTTATTCAAGTTTCTTTTGATTTAGGTTTTATTTAATTTTGAGTTTATTAATGTCGATTTGAACGCATTATTTATTCAAGTTTAATTTTATTTAGGTTTTGACTTAATGCTTTTAAGCTCTATTTGAATTTGATTTATTAAAGTGATATATGATATTTGATTTGATTTAATGCTTTTCATTGATTTTGACAATTCGTCTTGTTTTTATTAACATTCTTGAATTTTGGAAAGCTATTTGAACCTATAAAGTTTGTTTTCATTTTTATTTAGGATTTTGATTTATTTGAAATATTATTAGCTTGGTTGAATGTTTTAGATTTTTATTTAGTGTTTAGTTGAATTATTTTTCCAGAATTTATTATATTTATTTTGATTTAATTGAATTTTCCTAAGATCAGAAGGGTATTTTTTTTAAATGATAAATAATTTCAGGAACTTATTGTAAAATTTCAGAGGGCTTTTAAGAAGTTTCTGGATTTTTGGGAGGGTTTATTGGTTATTTTCAAAAGTCAGGGACTTGTTTATAAGTCAATAAACCACACAGGAATTGTACGTGACATTTGTTAACTGTTCAGGGTCTTATTTATAAATGCGTGTTTTAATCAGAGTGACTCCTGAAGCGTTTCAAGATTCGTTCCTGCAACATTTTGATCAATCTAAGCACTTTGCGATTCGTGCTTGGACATTAGGATTCATGTTGACTTGTGTTGATGGTCATAGGGTTTAAACCCGACAAGGGCTTCCAAGTGGCTTCTCCCACCTCCGGCCACGGCTGCTTGAGCTCCGAGCACCGTCGGAATCGCCTTGCCCTCCTGAGTCGATTTCTCCTACTATCGGAGGTCTTTGGTCGTTGGAATGGTGAAATCACTACCGAGTTCTTTTGTAGTTTGGAATGCTGAGGGTTTACGTACAGCGCATACATATGATACTGACATGTTATGCTCTCATTTACCGGATCCCTGGGTAATTACTTAAAAAAAAAAATAATGCTTAAGTACTGTTGTGCGAATCATTATTTAGTTGTACTTATCTTTCTACACTGTTCAGTCTCAAGAATCTGATGTCGATGAGGGTACCGCTGACAGTGAAAATTTTAACAACACCTCTAAAATATATGGTGAATCAACTGATGGTTGCAGAACTGGGATCAGAAATGCTGATCAATTTGTTTATGGACAACGCACAGATCAGAAAACGTCTCAGTTTGTTTAATCATTAATTAAGTGGCCAAAATGCGCTTGAATGTTAATTTGTTTATGGTAGATTGACACTTCAGAAACATAGGTTGGTCTCGGTGATCCATATATTTATATTATAGCTCTCTAGATAGGTTAATGCTTCACAAGACTTTCATACACGGGACATGCATTTGTTTACTGAATGATCGATTGACTCTGTATAGATCATAATCACACCTACAAAATGTTTCCACTTCCAATGAAGTTGATCTGGACTATCATTAGGCAAATCTAACAAGGCAACATCATCAGGCCTTTTTTTCATTTTTTTTTCTAAGGATAACAACAGAAATGGAGATCATGGCATGGGTATATACATGAGCAAGAAAGAAGACATGCAAGTAAAGGCAGTAATTGGAGTAATCATAAGGAAAAAAAACAAGTATTTCAGCAATTTTCTATTCGACTGACGTGCATCCCTTAGCAGTACACATACTAGATACATAACTAAGATCATTCCCACAAAATTTAACATTACCGGTTCTCTACGATATGTCTATAACTAAAACAGAAACAATGAAAAATAATAGAAATAAGACTAGTTTATTTAATTAGGCACAGGAAGTAAACTCTCAACATAAGCAAAACAATTCTTGATTTCACAACTCGAACTATACATCACCTTGATGACATTGTCAGGCTTTCCGGAAAGGTCATGATAGAATATGGTATCAGAAGTGGCTAAGAAGACTTTGTTCATTTCAATTGAATACGGTGCTGGAAACTCGACATCACCATTGGTCCCTTGCAGCAGAATCTCATATCTCAAGGTAAACACACTCTCTTTCAAGTCATCGACTGTCCATAATTTTATTATTTGATGCTCCTGTGGTAAACTAACAACATAAAGTTTGTTGTCCCATTTTGCAAGGCCAAGTAGCATTGACTCATCTGGCATAAATAAAGGTTGGACTTCGATCTCCTCTTTGCTAAGATCAAAAGAGATGATAGCATCAAAATCCTCTGAGAAGGAAGGCCAATAGATGGTGTCGTCGACATTCACACCACTATTAGAAGGGAAGGATCTTATCTTGTTGACTTGTCTCCACGAGCTATTAGCGCCTAACGTGTACATATTAACAGCATAAACTGGCATGGAAGCATTCTGATAAAAAAGCATGACCTTATATTCGCCAGTGGCATAGTGGAACAAAAGGTCAGTGTGCATTATCTTTTCATATCCCCTGATATAAATTGGCTTAGGCAGAGACAGCTTATCTCGGGTGATGGGGTTGAACACGGTTATCTCGCCTTTCACTTCAGTACAGAGAAGGCCATTGCAGGATCCTGCTAAATCCCCATCGCTGCCCAAATCTCGAGGTATCCAAATTTTGCGGCGTTGCAAATTATCCATATCAACAACCATCGAATTTTCACAAAAAACACCAGAACTAAACCCCTCCTTGACTACGAGGAGTCGCAATGGTTCATTTGTCATGTTGTTTCGTTCAAAATGGTCTTTCTTAAACTGGGGTTCTTGGATCATTGCCACCCAGTTCTTGCACACCAGTTGAAATCTTAATAGAGAAATTGCTGGTACACATATCAGGATCTTTTTAGTGAGATCATTGTTTAACTGTTCAGTTTGCTCGCTCGGTTGTTCGTCTGTTTGGAGGGGTGCCTCTTGATTTGCCATCTAGAAGATGTTCTCTGCTGCTAGAGAAGACCTTTCTTGATTATCTTTGATTATGTACTGAAGAAAGAAGAAAATCGATAAATTAAAATTTGCCAACTGATAGTAAGACAAGTGGGTTCTTTTCTTGATTCATACTACAAAGGTACTATGCTATCACGGTTTGATTATAACGGGACTACTAACGGTGTCAGTCCATACAACCTATTAAGATAACAAGGCCTGTTAAGATGAAGTTTGGAGTTCTAGAGTTGGATCTGAGTGATTTTCGACCCATTAATTGTAATAGAATAAAACTCAACGCTTGAATATACTTTGGACTAGGCTTTGTGGACCTGATAATGGGACATGGAGAATAACTATGACTAGAGAAACTTATTGAGCGAGATGCTTTTTTCTGAGAATATATTGAGCGAGATTCTATTAACTTCTCATATTGGAGAAACTTAATTGACTACGTTGGGGCTTTCAAGTGTTGTGAAGGACAAATACCTCTGGGCAAATACTGAGCCGAAATTCCTTTTATTAATAATTTTAGAAGAACCTTCCATTTTTTTTTAATAATTTTAGAAGGTCATTTTATTTGAAACTTTTGAAAGGTAGAGCAATTTATAAAATTTTCCCTTAATAAAACTCCTGCCAAGTGCCAACCATAAGCTCTACAATTTATTTATAGAATTTAAAAGAGCCTATTATAGATATCTAATATAATATCGAGTCTAATATATAGCTTAACAAGCATATTTCTGTCATACATTGAAATGTCAGAATTCGATGTGGATAAATCTATTTGGGGAATTCACTTAAATGAGGTTTTAGATACTTAAATGAGGATTTAGATACCAGTGAAATTGCTAGGTCTATTTTTTGCATCCTTTAAAAAGAAGAAATTATATAAGCCCACGGTACAAAAGTTCTACTTGCATTCCACTATGTTCTACTGTAATAAAACCTCTCCTCTCTACATATATCTATGTCATTTTTTTTCACAATATTCCGTTGAAACCCAAGAAACCACAGGGAGAATAAGACAAATGAAAGAAGTGACGAGATCACACATGTTTAACATTGTGGAGTACTCTTTAGATAAAGATATCATCAAAGAAAAATTTATCATTGGAGTATCCTATAACTACCCAAATGGTTGCCATCAAGCAGAAAATGGCAACATATCAATATGTTTTCGCCTTCAAAGCAATTCACAAGGTGAAGCACAAATTAGTTTTACTTTTCTTACTAGAGTGGATATGCTTTACTGTTAAGCAAAACATCACCAATTGAAAATTTTAATAGTGTTATGGACTGGGTATGCTTTGTTAAAAGAGCAGTGTTCAAATCAAAAATCAAGGATGATTGTTTTGCAATTAAATGTGTCACTAGTGTTTTTAAAGTTTTTCCTGTGGAACCAACTGCACAAATTGTTGTTCCGCCCGGTAACATGTTCCGGCAATTCGGCCAACTCTTGGAGTATGAAAATGGAGCAGATGTTGCATTTGAAGTGAATGGGCAAACAATTAGTGCTCACAAGTGCATTCTTGCAGCAAGCTCTTGATTCTTTTTCACCGAATTTTTTGGTCCGATGAAACAAAAGTCAGATACAATAATTAAATTGAAGAAATTGAAGCTCCAGTGTTCAAAGCTCTACTTCATTTCATATATAATGACTTGTTTTCCGGATTTGAAGAGATATATAAAAAGGGCGATGAGAAATATGAAAACAAATTAATGGTTAATGGCTCAACATATCTTGGTTGTGGCTGATCGATACGATTTGGAGAGATTAAAGATAATGTGTGAGAAGATGTTGTGCACTAGTATTGATACGAGCAATGTGATCACCTTGTTGTATTTAGCCGAGAGACACAGTTGCAATCATCTCAAAGCAACATGTTTGAAATTTTTAACCTCTTCTGGAATCATTCAAGGGTAAGCAGCAACCAAGCAATTTCAATTTTTAATTGGAAGTCGACCATTAATTTGAACAAACCATCGGTTGCAGTTGTTCATTTTATTGTCCGTTTAGCATTAGTTTTTTGTTACTTGTAGTTGACCGGATTTGCGAATCAATTATATATGTACTGCAACGAAAATGATATATGTATTGTGCTTTCATTATAAGAGTTGAATCTTGCTACGTCTAATAATACATATCACATACTTCTTTTCCTGAGAATTTCTCTAATGGATTACACTTTCAATACTCATAATCTAGTGAAATTTCATTGTCGATAACTATCGATTCTCTTTTCCAAATCATACCCATTTCTCTGAATCTTATTAGGTGGTTTTAAGAACACTGTTTTCATAATATTCAGTATAGTTCAATAAAAATAGCGAACTTAGACAAAGAAACGACAAATAGTACTGCAAGCAAAATGACAATAAAGAAACCGATCAACTATACAAAATTAAATTAGTGTCAAAACAGAACACATGTTAAAACAACTAATGATAATAAATACTACATCCCCCTCACAAAGGAATTGGAAGAACATTTGAAAAACACAGAAACAAAGTCAAAGCAGTAAGTAACTTCTTTTCTGTATAACAGAATTCACATAGATTTTAGTGGGCTGAATTGAACCGAAGAGGTGAAATACCTACGAACTAACGTTGAGTCAAGAGTTTATTTTATTAGTCCTTATAACAGCCCTATATAAGTGGGATGTAGTGGTCCGCGATGGAGAATAATCGGCCCATCATTTGACTATTTTGACCATACAAAGTGAAAACAACTTCCACCCAATATTAAGATCATTGCCACATAATGTACAACTTGATTTTATATGAAAGAGTTTAATCGGCTTAGTAAGCTTCTCAAGTGCTATTTACCTGTGATGTATCTATAAGGATTTTACCGAAATATTTTCAGTTATCACCTCAATTAATCCAAATTAAACAATCATCACTCAAAACTTAAATTTTAGTTTTTACCACCAACGCATCCTCAATCCGCGCACCAAAATTTAGTACGCAGACTGGAGAAGTGCACCATTTTTTTTTAGTTATGTTCTAAATTGTTTTTGAAATTTTGAACTATTTTTTTTTCCTATTCTATTTTGTTATGTGGTATTTAGAATTATATGTACACATAAAACTTAACGGTGAAATTGTAGAAAATAAAACACACTTGTTTAACTAATAAAATTTTGGACTAAATTTGAACTAAAAATTACTACAACAAATTATACGCACAACCTGAGCAACATTTTGTACTAACTGCTAAGTAAGTTGGTGTGCAAGTTACAAATTATACACCCAATTCAATGAACATTTATACTACAAATTATACATATAATAGAAAAAAAAAATTGTCTAAAAAAACAAAAACAAAATTGGTGCACTTCTCCAATCCACGCACCAAAAAATATTGATGCATGGACTGAGGGTGCGAGGGTTGTAAAAACTGAAATTTGAATTTTTGGGTGGTGATTGTTTAATTTCAAATTATTGGGGTGCTAACTAAAATAATTTCAGAGGATTTTAACGCTTGATAGGTGGTACATAAAATGGTTAAGCAGTTTAATGGCAACTTTAATTTACATTTTTTTAAAGCTTGATAGGGATGGCAATACGTGGATAGATGTACCCCTGAGTACTCCTTAATTTGGTAATGGTTTTGAAAGTCCGATTTCCTAATATGGAATATTATGGTGGTATGAACTTTTACGTAAATTGACAAAGTTTGTACTGTTAATTACTTTAATTGAATAATCGTTCCACAAACATCCTTGCCAATCAGACAACTCCTTAATTATGTTTCCACAAAAGTTAAAACCCACAAGCACCAATCTATCACATGCTACACTTTTCCAAAATTGAATAAAAATAAATAAACATTTAACATAAAACTACTGTTATTAATCAGATAAAAAAATTACAAATATTTACATAGTAAATTACAATTGAGTAAAGAGGATTAAATACGAGATGGGAGAATTGTTGTTATACCCATCGAAATATTCTAAATTGCCAAATTCCCATCACAACACTCAAACTTCTTATTTCATACCACCCCATCAAAAACTTCTAAATATCCAATTTCCCCTTCAAAACATAAAAATTGCTTATTTCCCCACTAAAAACAAACAACTTTTCTCATTTCCCTTTCTTTTTAACCTAAATTTACAGCCTTCCCACTATTTTTTCCATCTTAGGAGAGGAGGGGGGCCTCCAAGAGGATGGTGGTACTATGTGACATATGCCATATGGCTTTGCAGTGGCCCGTATGCTGTCTATGTACTTCATAGGGTCATTAAACTCCTGAGACAATATAGAATAGAACAAGTGAGCTACAACCCGCATAGTAAATGCCAAAGGAGAAGTAAGATAAATAAATAACCTCTTCTGTAGGGTGAAACACAGGAGCTTCATCGAGTATAGGCCTGCACAATCCAACAGGTCTCCATCTTGCCACAACCTGCTCAGTATTTGTACCACAAGGAAACCATAAACACTTAAGAACAAAAGGAAGAACAAGAACAAGAAAGATAAAAAGATTGACCATAGAACCGGAACCTTTCGGCAGTCTTCACAATCAGGGCAAGGGCATCCCCTAATAACTCCATTCAGTAGACTCTTTACGGATATCTGCGAGAGAAAAGACAACACAAGTTTATTAAATAGCAAAAACACAAGTATAAAGCATGTGCTGCATAGTAAGTATTGAGTGCCTCCAGAATTATGTACTGTCACATTTCATATAAATGAAAATCGAAATACACAAAAAGTGTTATGAAGAAAAAAATTGGGTAATTTAAGGTGCTTTTGGTATAGCTGCAGTTTGGGTTGTCCTTTTTTCATGGGTAAAAAATATTAAAACAGTACTTACCTTTTCTCACAGAAATGAAGATTCGAAGAACTTATCCGCCTCTCAGTCTTTTGCCCCTCGAGAGCTCTGCTCCACAAGAGATTGCTAATATCAATTAAGAAAAATTATGCTAGATCAGAAAGGTACAATATAGGACGATAAATAATTATACTTAAACAAAAAACAAACAAAAGGTACGAATTTGCCTACTGTTTTAAGCATAAATGTGGCATGCATATAAAATGCTAATGTCAAATGGGATACTAATATTTTTCCTTCCTAAGTCGCATCAAATTTAGATAATACAATCATTTTAGGTTTATCAGATAAAGGTAACTTTTCAAGGTAGCTTATTTAGGGAAGTAATACACCAATCTATTAGTTAAATTACCGCCAATTTTGAGCTGTATTCATACCTTTTCCTAAACCATTCATGCTGAATTGAAGTGGGTCCTGTAGTTACTCATGAAAAGCTCTCATTTTCTTATCTGAACAAATAGTAAAAAAAAGAATAGCATTAGTAACTTAAACAGGAACAGATCAATCGTTCATCAATTTCGGAGAAGAAAATACCAAAGATGGTAATAATATTTGGACAGTGATTCATATTATGATATCGATTGATGAGCAAACAGAGAAGATAATGAATACCACATGCGTGCACTAAAGTTGCACCATCAAAGTTAACTCACACTTTTGAACAGTAAGTCATCCAATAGAAAATAATGAAGCCACAAAAGCCGTTACAAAAATGAAAAATTATTTACTTAATTGTTTTTTAAAATAGCAAAGCACTATGAACAGATAACCAGACTCATATCTGCAAGTACTACACCCAAAGGAAAAATATAAAGAACCCGCAGATTCAGCTTGCGGGATGGGTTGGCCTAAAAATAAGTAAATTAGTAAATAACTTTTCAAGACTCTAATCTTTAAAATAGTTCAATTAAATCAACTCCAAAATTATGTAGTGCTAGATGAAACATGAATGAATATACTTGGATTCACCACTTTACCCCATATAGCATACAGAGAACAGAATTTTGGCGTAAGCAAATCAACAATATTATTTGCAAAAGGAAACGGTTCTACAGTAAACTGCAAATAACGTTTGCAAAAGGATACAGTTATTAATACTTGGCAAAGTACCAAGTATGCTGGGAAAATCATCAAACACTTAAAGAGGAAGGCACAGAACTATGTGCATGCGATCTTTTTAATTTCTTAATATAGATTATAGATTGAAAGGCACATCTAACCAATGTTTGTTGTGCAAGCCTATTTTTGTACAAAATTTGTCTTATAAAGCTACAATAGTACAATAAAATAAAAACAAAAATTTTAAACATTTCTGTAAGACCAAATCTCAGTTATATCATAATTTACAACGATAGTGGTGTTATTATCATTAGATATACTATTGGATTTCCATCAGGGTTTCTAAATTGAAAACGGATACTTCTGTCGTGTGATTTGTGAGAATATCCATCGCTGAGATGATAAACCTTAGGTCATAATTTCTGATTTGCGACGAGAATCTGCTATGAAATTTTGAAAAAAATCAGAGCAGTGAAACTGGAAAAGTAGGGTTAGGGTTTCCGATCTAAGAGTAAGAATACGACTAGCTCACATCCTGAGACTGGTGCATAACACGCGCTTCGCAAAAGAGCGCTCAATCAATTAGAGGGGAGAAAAAGGAGAGGTTACTTGGATTTTCAAGTCGATTGATCGTTCGAAGACAGAGCTTCGTGCAAAATTGATCGGGCGCAGCGCCTAGAGAAGGTAGAGGATTAAATTCACGACAGATGAGAGTGAAAGAAAGCGGAGGAGAGTTGCTGACTTGGCCGTGTTTCGGAGCAGCCTAATCGAGGGTTTTAGTTCTTTACTTCTTTAAAACAGAAGGGAGGCATTAGGGTTTGCATGCAGACCGTCTGATCGGAATTCAGGCTAATCCAGTCCAGGTCATAGTTCACGGATCTTTAACATTCGTACATATTTTTTGATCGGTCAGTTCGGATCCAAACTCAAAATTTGAAATGCGTCACGGGATCCGAATTCGGCGAAAGGAGAGCAGTCAGCTAGTGAATAAAAAGCCTATTTTGTTTGGAGTTTTGAGTTGTTATAACTTACAAAAAAATCACTATGTAAATCTACATTTCCTTTTAGGTTAAATCTTTTATTAATAAGAGTAAAGATGTTGTCCCTCTTGAATCTGTCCCCTATCTGTCCCTCTAACAACCTTCCTTTTTTGTTCTCCCACGTGGTCAAAATTCACCATTTTCAACCTTTCTTTTTTGTCCCCCTAACAACCTTTCTTTTTAGTCCCAATCTGAACAGGTGTGAATATTATTAGTGTCAGATGTTAATATTGTTAGTGTCATATGTGAATACTTCATTAGTTAGATATAAATAGTTATATATATGAATATTTCATTTGTTAGATATTGAATACTTCATTAGTTATATATGAATACTTCGTAATCGTCAGTATGAATACTTTTTGGAAGAGATAGGGTGAGAGAGATGAATCTAACTTCCTTTTTGAATTGTATAAATTATTTTTAAACATGTATGAATACTTTGTAATCGTCAGAATGAATACTTCATTTGTTTAGATATGAATACTTCTTTATTTATATATGAATAATATATAGATTCGCTGTAGTGGTCCCCAATCTTGGTAAATGTCGCTTTCAAGCGATTGTGGTCCCCAATCCAGGCTGTCACAAGACGTCAGCGGTCCCCCTGGTTGTTACTGGTCCCCTCCAACTTGTGTTTACATATGACGAATAGTTCTAATAATAAGTATGAATACTACAAATTCGTAGGTATGAATACTATACGTTTTGACTATTAATAAAATAGCATTAATCTTGCTCTTTGGTGGTAGTTAGCACGTTTTAACTTTTTTTTTGTCTTTTAGTGCGGGGGACAGATAGGGGACTGAAGTAGGGGGACTGTTAGTTGATCCCTATTAATAATATTATTACATTAACCATTTTCTTTTGATTCCTTTTTAAGATAATTCTATCTCAACCTTTATTAATTTGTCCAACATTCCGGTCAAAATAATCTAAGTCCAAGTTCAATGCATCTTGGGCCTAGGCAATAGTTTAAATCCTTTTCTTTTAAAATTATGGACAGAGCCCAAGAGAGCCTCAGTACAATTATATTCAATCTCTGATACCCAGCTTGGGATCAAGCCCAAGCCAATGAACCTTTTTATTATTTTTATAAAATCCAGAAAAAAAGCCCCCCTGTCGCAAAAGCACAAATATTTTCATATTAACCCCTCTGACAAGAGGTTATTAGCAAATTATAACCCAAGTTCATATTTTTCTTAAAAATAGACCCCTGGATGAATCAGGACAGCATATCAGTAGCACAAAGGAGATAAGGGTTGCTATATACTGGTACAAGATAGTTTGAACTCAGTACCGAAAGATACAGTTTAAATTTGAGTTCTGAACCAGAAATCATGAATTCAATCACACATACTTCTCCAAAACCTGACAAACCCAACCCGAACTAGCAAGACTAAGCGGTCCCACAAGAGAGGAAAGATAAGAAAAAAAAGGTCAGAAAAAGACCAAACGGTCCTACAAAAAGAAATAGAGATAATGATTGGGCTAACATGTGGATCCCACCTGTCAGGGTTGGTCTATTAAAAATTTGATCCCTGTTTAATTAATTCTAGTGTATTCGAAGTGCGTAAATTTCTGATTTTAGGAATTCAAAGGTCTTTAAACTTCAAACATTTCCGAAGTTTCAGATTGATAGCATTCGCAACTTATTTCAGTCAAATATGTTTTTAGATGATTTGTTTTTCGTAGTTAATTTCAAATTAATTTGATTTAAGCTGTCATGTTTAAAACAAAATGATATTTGTTCTCTACAAATGTTACATATTTTTCTGAAAAAATTCACTCAGCATGTTTGTATATTATATTTATTCGTGTTTGTATTTTACAGAATGTCAGCATATTTTATACATGTATGAGATATTATTTAAAATATAAATGTCAATTTTAGTGATTTATTTACTTGAAATAATTCTATAATAATAAAAAATATCTAGCTTGCATACAGGAAGTTGTAACTTCAAATGACTTCAGAATTGGTAAAAAGTATCTAGCAAACAACAGTGTGTAAATCAGAACATGCTGAGGACAACACTGGGTAAGAATTGATTGGTGTTTTGAATTTTATCTGACAAATATCTGTAGATGTATTGGATATTATTTACAATGTACCTCTGAATTGATTGGTGTTTTGAATTTTATCTAATAAATATCTGTAGATGTATTGGATATTATTTACAATGTAACTCTGAATAATGGTTATTTGATGAAATCAAATGAGTTCAGAATTAATAAGAAAATATCTAAGATGAATACAAAAAGCTATAAATACATTAATGAAATTTTTATTAATGATTGTTATTCAAAAAGAATTTTCAAAATAAATACAATTTTTAAAAAATTAAATGTACTATAAGGATCACAATATTTTATGTATTACATAGAAGTGACTTTTAAACCGCAATCAATAACTCAAGTTCAAAGTATATTTATATTTTTTACAATAACACATAAATATATTAATTTTTCTTATAGCCACGAAAAATCCGGTATGAAAAATGTTCACCCGATTTATTTATCACAGTCTTTCTAATAAATCAAATTATATTGTATTTCATCTATTTTCAAACAAATATATTAAACATTTCTAATATTTCAATACAAAAAAATTATATTTTGTAAAAAAAATACAAAACCGGTGAGAATCTCAAAAGTAGGTATAATTTGCAATTTTCGAAATCATACACAAAAGTAGGTAAATTTTGAAATTTATTATTTTTTATTAATTGATATGGGGTCAAATTTTTCATGATTTTTCATATCACTTAGCCTATATTATGGCCATTTATCAAATTACAATTACTTATTTTTTAGAAATATCATTTTCTTTCGGAAATACCATTTTGTCGAGAGGTATAAATGCAAGAAGTTTGATGAATAATACCTATTGTTCTGTAAAATTTAAGAAATTTTGATTTACAAACTCCATTCCATTATCCTTTCTAAGAGTTTTGATTTTTTTTTTTTGTTAAATTGAGTTTCTACAAAATTTACAAATGTTTGAAAATGAGATAAAACTTCACTTTTATTTTTCATCAAATATATCCAAGTTGTTCTTGAAAAATCATCAATAAGTATAACATAATATCTAAAATAATTGTAAGAATTTATGGGAGCGGGTCCCCACACATTGGAGTAAACTAGCTCAAAAATTTCATTACTCTTAGGATTTGATTTACAAAAATGAAGTTTTGTATGCTTAGCAAGCTTACAAACTTCACACTTACTATAATCAATATTAGTAAAATTAAGCATAAGTTTAAGTATCTTGTCGGAAGGATGTCTCACCCGCTTGTGCCAAAGTTCACTTAAATCTTCATTTTTCCTAGTATTAAAAATAATCTTGTTGCTATCCAAAAAAATATAATTCATTTTCTAAAAAAACCTTCACCAATCTTTTCCTTGGTGAAAAGATCTTGAAAAACAACATTTTTTTTCTTTAAAAATAATCTCATAATTCAATTCCTTAGCGAGCTTACTAATAGATAATAAGTTTACGAAGCAATTTTCAACATAAAAGACATCTTGAAGAATTTTTTTATAAAAAATGCTGACCATGCCCTACCCTTTAATTTTGATTTTTTTTCATTGTTGGCAACAGTAAAAAATTGTTCACCATTGATTGGGCGATAATTTTTTAACAAATTTGGGCTCCCGGTCATATGATCAGTAGCACCGGAATCAACAACACATTTGGTACAATCTTGAGGAGCATTTTTGGTTGAAAGACCTATAGTTAAGCATTTATTTTTAAGATAAACCTGATTAACCTTATGAAATTGCTCACTGTTTATAGGTTTTCCTATACCGAAATTACATACTACTTTTTTTGGGCTAGTTTTGGGTTCAAAATTTAATAGAGTTTGAATTGGACCTTGGCCCGTTTTCATGGACTCGAGTCGGTCAAGTCTGTCGGTTTCATTCCAACTTGATCCAACCACATCAAAATTGTCGAAGTTTTTATCCCTATCGTCTCCATTTGCCTCCTTCTCTGAAATCAGACCCCCTTCTCTCCCCCTTTTTTCGGATCTAAGGTTTTGAGAAAACCTTTCTTCTTTGCCGCCTCTTGATTCTGATCATTCCTCTTAGGTCGGAGGTGGGGATGAAGTACCCGGCACTTTTCTTGAGTATGTCCATCCCTCTTGCAGTGTGAGCACCTGTCAATCCCCCTTACTCCTTCCTTTGGCATTAAGGTGTTTGGCTGAGAAGGCATGAGCCTCCAGCTTTGGGTTCAAGTTGGCGATTTTCATTACGGCCTTGTTGCCTCTTGCCGAATGCAGGCTGTGACATCATCGAATGTTAGTTTCTCTTTGGAGAGAAGGATCTGAGCTCTAACGGCTTCATAACTTGAATCAAGAGCTGCTAGAAAGATGTATATTTTGTCCATCTCCTCTCTTTCTTGGAGCACACTAAGGTCAGTGGTTGGTGGTCTGTATAATTTGAACTCTTCGTATTTGGCTATTACAAGCCCGATTAATTCTGGCATCTCTTGATTCTTGAGTGATTTTGACTATTTTGTTTTTGAGTTGGTAAATTTGAGAATTGCTCATTTGATCACTAAATTGCTTCTCAATGGCTTGCCACAGCTCGGCTGTTGTTTTGCAAGTCCAAAAGAAAGTAGATAGCTGTGGATCAATGGAGTTGGTAATCAATGTCATTGCTTGGCTATCTATCATATCCCACTCTTCTTAATCATCAGCTCCCTGTGTGGGTCTTTTTTTGCTATCATTGATATGCCTGAGTAATCTTCTTGCTTTGAGAGTAACTTTGGCTGCTTTGGCCCATGATATATAGTTTTTTTCCATTCAAAGGCATGTTGGTTAATTTTTGGGATGAATTGGAATCGGCTTGATACCTGATTATTGTGGTTTGTTGGTTAACGGGTTGATTATGGGTTTCAACAGTTGGATCTGGAACAACTCCTGCCATTTTTGACAGTGTTTCTCTGAATTTTGCTGGTTTGAGAGATTTTGCGGAAGCTTTCTTTGGATCAAATTTGCTCTAATACCATGTTGATTTTATTACTGGTGATTAGTGAACTTTGATATGATAAATAGTTGCATAAAAACTGATATATTGCTGTCTCTGTATACAAGGGAAGTTGCAACAGTAAAATCTTAACTCTGTCCGTACATGCATATAACGGTACAATCCCTTAAATAAGAATAAATAAATTGAAGTTTCTTAACTGTGAACTCTTTATTTTTTTAAAAAGTGCATATGACAAAAAATATCCTCACAGGTCTGAGGCCTTTATTTCTCAACAAAATATACTCCATCATGAACATGACAGAGCAATTGGAATTTGGTGCCTTTGTTTACGATAGGATTTCGTTTTGAGATTAATTTGTGCCATGTTAAATAACGATCTGGATTTAGAAATTCTACATCCAGTACCGATCGAGAACGTTGGATCTGAATTCCTTGGAGCCTGGAACCAGCTGAGTAGTCAATATATTATGCAACATGGCATGGCATATATATATAGGATTGACAAAAGAACTCGTAACCTATGGTTTGTTTGATATTGGTTCAAGTCCTATGATAATTAGCTTGCTCGATTCATGTTCTACTCATCATTAGTAACTTCAAGCTTGATCCTTCACAGACTCAGCTCGTTTTCTCAACTTGTTGCAAGAAAAAAAATTATTTATCAACTCGTTTACTATCTTTTTTTTTTTGTAACCATCATAAAATGATGATGTTCGTTGTAAGCAACAGAAGAAACTTTTTTTTTTTTCTGCTAGTGGTACATGGGCATCTCACAACACCAAATCAATTAAAATTATTGACCTATGTGTCGAGTTGTATAATATATAACTAGGCTCGGTTTGACTCTGCTCATTCTACCATGTGTCGAGTTTAAATTTTATCTAGCTCGATTATGCTCGGCTAGTTTATTATCCGTGTCACAAGGAAAGATGAAAGATGAAAGATGTACATCTAGGCAAATTGTCGACTTCATACGCTGACAGGTAGGACCCAGCACAGCAGAGCACAAACGCGTGCACGTCTCGGATCCGTAAACAACCAGACAAAAGGTCCAATCATAAAGCTATTCAGATACACATGTGGTGGAGGCACGTGAGGAGTCGCCGGATTTTCATCCTATTATTTAGGGTTATAAGTTGTTGTGCCTCGATTTCACTACAGTGTCGACTTGTCCAATGAAATTATCTGGTCTCCTTGATTTGCAAAACTTGCAAATTAAGAAAAGGAAAGAAAGAAATAAAGAACAGCATATTTTGTTGTTGCACATGGCAACCTCTCTGCTTTAATTTGTGTTTAGCGGAGAGGATAACTTGCATGGCAATGATTTTATCGAATTCGATATAAGTTTTAAGAATTTTTAAAATAGAATTTCTAATTTCATTATATCGAACAAATGGATGCAAATTTGATATAAATTTTTAAACTAATTTATCACTTATCAAATAAACTGAATTTTACAGATTATTTGTAAAATATTCGCCTCTGACACTTCACCGAAAGAATAGACCAATTTATCCAAATTATTCGTGCAACCAATTATTAATGTTTTATTCGAAAATTTACTTTCTTTCTTAAATTTTCAATTTTTTTAATATATTTACATGCAGGGGCAGAACCAAGGCCTGCGCCCTGGCCCCCCCCTCCCCCCAAATGGCACTCTGGCGACTGGACTCCGCTATGAGGTGACAAGGGTACGCGATTGAGTGATCCATCTCTAGTTAGACCTCCCCTACCAATCATTCATGGTTCCGTCACTATTTACATGCATTATTTATAAACAAACATACAAACAAACTATGTTCGAATTAAATGTGTCTTATACTTAATCACGATGTTTATTTTTACATTTTTTTTTTACTATAATATATATATCGACAATAAGTCAATAAGTAACAACATATATAGCGTCTATAGTATTATTATGACACCAAAGTTTATCTATAACCTGAACATTGTAATGACACATCTATAATTTTAAACTTGTTTTGTTTAAATATATTAATACGCTCCCTCCCATCTAGAAAAGGCTGTTATACATAACTTGCCACTAGGCACTAATATATCCATCTTCTATAGTTGGAATACACGAGAAATTTAAAATGAAAAGTTGAAATATACATGATACCACTATACCTTAACTTTGATTTGGTATTCCCCTTGTAATTAATACTACAAAATATAAATAAATCACACTGCGCGTGTATATATATATATATAGAAACAATTATATTACTCTTTAACATTCTACGTTGTGGCCTTTTCCACTAAAATATCACATAATCATAGTTAAGCAAAGTTTGGTACCTTACTCTTTATATAGAGGTTAGCTAAGATCAAAGTGATAGTTCCTAAGCTTTGGTGCTATCAATTTATTTTTCAATTTTTAAAGTTCAAAATGTCGACCTGAACCGTTCAAGTTGATCTCTATATTAAAATGTGCTTGGAGACCAAATTTTACATTTTTCTGAATTTTTTTACTATTTATTAAGCCACTTTGAAAATCGTTGATCCAACGGTGGCTTCTGATTTTACTGTTTTGTTAAGCCACCGTTGGATTAGTGATTTTCAAAGTGACTTAATAAATAGTAAAAAAATTCAGAAAAATATAAAATTTGGTCTCCAAGCACATTTTAATATAGAGATCAATTTGAACGGTTCGGATCGATGTTTTGAACTTTAAAAAATGAAAAACGAATTGGTAGCACCAAAGCTCAGGAACTACCACTTTAATCTTAGCCAACCTCTATATATATATATTAGAACAAGACATATTTATTGTTTTAATTAAACAAATATTTCCTTAATAGAGGAGAAAGCTATAGAATTTGACTGAGTCTATGGTACTATGCATATTACAATTTGTTACCGTGCTACGACTCTATATTTGAGTTTTCAAATTCTAACGGCTGATCCGAACCGTTCATTTTGTTCTCCATATTAATATGTATTTGGAGACCAAATTTTACATTTTTTGAAACTTTTTTACTATTTTTTTAGATTTATTGAAAATCACTGTTTTTGGATGATCCAGAATTTTCAGATCAAGTTATTTTCTAAATATCTAAAAAAATAGTAAAAAAATTTCAAAAAATGTAAAATATGGTCTCCAAACACATATTAATATGGAGAACAAGATGAACGGTTCGGATCGACCGTTAGGATTTGAAAACTCGAATATAGAGCCGTAGCACAGTAACAACCCATGATATGCATAGTACCATAGACTCACTCATAGAATTTTATTAAAACCAAGAAAAAAATATACATAAAATTTACAATTTTTTTGAACCATAAGAGAGCTTAATTAACCACCATTGAGTGTCATTTAATTTCGTCCCTTATGTGATGTAATAAACAACCAAAATGCAATTGATCTTTCTTATTACTATTTGGAATGTTAATATGAATATAAAATAATTGGAATACAACTTATTCACTCTATAAAAATTAAAGCAAATATACTCGAGTTTTCTAATTCTTCTAGGTATGTTGAGAAGGGATCAAAGTATATTTGATTGGGTTGAGAATAGACTATTTTTGGGTTAGACTATTTGGAATGGAATTGGATTTTGTTCAAAGCAAAATCTCATCCAATGCTGGACCTAACCGTCGGATTTGCATTAATATTCGTGCAAACATTTTTAAAACTTAATAAATTTAAATGAACCCGTAAATCTAGACCGTTGATGCAAATTTTAAATCAAATCAGACAATTTATGACTAACTTTGGATGAGACTTTGTCCAAAGTTTTATGGACAAAAACTCCACCCATTTGGAATAGTTCATTCGGTGTTTGATTGGTTTAGAATAGGTAGAATAAGGAATCCAAACTTTTTGTCTTATTAGAATATATGATTCCTAAAAATTTCGAAATTTAGCTATTTTAATAAGACAAATGATAACTATTCACAATTTAGTTATTCTAATTATTCTTATTTTAAAATTAGGAGAAAACATAACAAATCAACATTGGATTCATTTCAAAGGTATATATGAAACACCAACTTGATAGTTGGTGGATGCATTTGTATTTATTATTTTTCTCATTCAAAAAGTATATCTTGAAATTCTTTTAATTGGACCGTACAATACGTAAAACGTTCAGCTCAGATCAATTTGATGACGTCATTTAGGGATTTTTTTTTAACGTCGATTAATTGGTCCTTGCCAAATAAGACAGTTTAATTTTTAAAAAATGAAAATTATTTTTGGAATGAAAATATTAAATATCTCTTATATGCGCATTGTGCACTCTTCATTATCTAGCATTGCAAATTATTTTTCTGTTATATACAATTCACCTTTTAAATTTGAAATTTAAGGAGGATTAAGTTAATTATTGATATTTTATTCTTATTTTACATCTTGTTTTATAACAACGGACTCTACGAGCAAAGTAGGTATGATAAAGTTAATTTGTTAGAAGAGGTAGTTTAAGTAATTTCATCTTATTCTTTATATTTTACATCTTGTTCAGTTTAACAGCTTAAGGCTCTGTTCGGCAGATTACTGTTCACTGTGGGAAAAAAAAAATTCACTCAGAGCTAAGTTATTTTTCCCACGATGAACAGTAAAAATTAGTTCAAAATTTTTGATTCCCATTTCCGTTTCTATTCCTTAGCTTGCTGCCGAACAGAACCTAAATATAAAATAAAAACTTTATTTTTTTTTCTCTTATTTCACAGTTCACAACTAAACATGAACTAAGTAGATAATTTGCCTACTTGAAACTTGGAAAGAGGAAAAATAAAAAATAACAGCGAAATTGTGCACTTGATTGGTATACTTGACTTTGGGGCAGAACCTTTACAAGAGGGAAGCTTTAACATAAAAAAGGGTCTGTGGTGCCAATTGGGGGCATAATTGTATCTTACTGTTGAAAGGGTCCCTTGATTTAGACACGGTTGCATGTGTCCATTCAACTTTCCGACCCCTATCTATATCTTTCTACCCTTTTCAACAACAAGTTACTCTTATTTTGCAAAAATGAAACGAAACACAGCCAAGAAAATATCATTTTTGAACCCGGGATTCTCTATGGATGAGTAAATATAATAATATAAACAGAGTGTGCATCTCCTGTGGAACTGCAGCAGATCCGGTTAGCTTCCGGTCAGGAGCAGAGCTAAACTTTCGAATTATGAGAATTAATTAGGTAAAAAAAATTATATAAAAAATTATATAAAGAAATTATACATAAATACAAAATTTTTGAAAAAATGAGAGTTAATTGACTCCATTCCTTATTCTTCAATCCGTCTTTGCTTCCAGTGGAGTCAAATTTAAACGGACATGCCTTAGATTTACGAGACCTTGGAGTGTTCTTATCATTAGATATACTCAGGGGCGGAACTAGAAAATTTAAATAAGAGGGGCTAATTTATAAAATGTAATATGTGAAAAAGATAAAAAAAAAATGTGGCTAGTGAGAATTAAACTCATGACCTCCCACATAACAATTAGAACTCAAACCACTAGACTACAAACAAACATTTGTTAATTTATGAGAGGTGCTAAAATATATAAAAGTTCAAAAAACTCAAAAGTTTAATTAAAATTTTAATATACATAATTAAAAAAATTTAAATCATAGGGTGGCTTAGCATCCCCTGACCTATACATAAATCCGCCCCTGAATATACTTAAGATTTGTGTCAGGTTCAAACCAGAAATGAAGTGTGTATCCTTTGAGATATCTCATATTTGGCGTGACCAACGTGTTCGGTGCCTATTCGGAGATAGCACAAGGGAGCAAGTATTATTTGAGCTTTGAGATTTGTGCAGTACGTATTTGAACTGTTGAGATGTTCCAAAAAGTCATGCACCATATGAGTTATCTCAGGATGCAAATTCTCATGAATTCATTTTCAAAATTTCCATACTTTGATCTGATTTTGCTATGTAATTTATAGTAATACTATGAATACTACAAAATTCACTTTCATATTTTTTTTTGTGAAAAAATTATATAATTGAACCCATTACGTAATTTTTGATGTTTGACTCCCATAACTTGCAAATTTGGCTCCCATAACTTGCAAATTTGGCTCCGTTCCTAATTCAAACATGCAGTTTGTATGTCATTCCCTCATTGGATTTGAATTCTAAATAAACATACCCTCTATTTTCATTGTATGTCAATGAACACCTCCTAGTAGTTTAGAATTTAACATTATTGTTTTTCATTACATTGTATGTAGTGAGAGAATTTCCAACACTTGAAACATAAAAAAATAGGTATTAGGAGTGGAGTTTTAAAATTCAACAATGATATTAAAAGAAAGGAAAAATTATCAAAATGTCACTTTAAACTTTGAAATTGTAAAAATGTCACTCCAAACTTCATTAATTTGTAATTTTACCATTTATACTCAATTCTTATACTATTTTTATTAAAAATTAACTGAAAAATACTGTTTTGAAATAAGTATTTTTGTACCAGGTTGTGTAATTCTGAAATACGTATTTCAAAACATTATTTTTCAGTTAATTTTTAATAAAAAATAGTATAAGAATTGAGTATAAATGACAAAATTAGGAATTAATGAAGTTTAGAATGATATTTTGACAATTTCAAAATTTAGAGTGGCATTTTGACAATTTGAAGGTTTTGGAGTGACAAATAACCAATTTTTCCTAAAAGAAAAACACAAAATAACTAGCATTTGGTCTAGCAGCAAAGGCACATGATCTCTATATGGGAGATCATGGGTTCGAAACTCAGATGGAGAAATCCTTTGTTGTATTACAAATATATTAAATAGTTGGATGACTTGACCTTCAAACTTGAGAGAAATTCCAAAGAGATTACTCAACCGAGAGCGAAAAAATAATAATAAATAAATAAAACAAAACATGAACAGTATTATAATATATGTTGTTTTCATGTAATTGAATTTGTTCTTATTGATCAGTGACAGAGTTATATGGGCCCAAGGGTGACGTTTGACACCTCTAAACCATTTTTTTTTTCAATCAATATGCTCCTTTTACTGTATTTTTTTTTTCAAAAAATTACAAAAATATACTTGTTATTTAAATAATTATATAATGATGTTCCACTGTATCTTACTTTTAGATGTTTCTACAATAGTCATACATTTGAGAAAACATGTAAAAACCGTTTGCAAACAATTATATTTAGCTTACAACTGAAGCTTTTGCATATGATATCTCATATCTCATCAAAAGAAGAGGTAACAAGGCACTTGATTGCAAAGGATCAAATAAGATATGGCAAAGGTGATAAGGACACCAAACCTTACCAATTCCAACATGAAAGGGTACTTTTAGAGACATCGCCTAACCCCTCCACATATCAAAATCAAACTCAATTTATTTAGCATGGTCCATCACCTCCCTCCTAATTCTCCTAAAAAGCAAGTGTATGAGTTGTTCTTGCCACCTCCAATCTCCTACTTTCCTCTTTGTTTTTTTATTTTTTTTATTTTTATTTTATTCCTTCCTAATTTTTGCTGTAGGGACTGAAAATGAGCACCTAATTTTACTGTATAGAATCAATGAATCACCAAAATAGTATTGAGATTGACCAATGCTGCAATTCCTTACATTTATATTAATTAAAGTGCACAGAAAAAAAAAATAATGAATGCTTTAATGTGGAAAGCTCAAGAATATTAGGGCCTGTTTGACAGGTGATAGAATAGGAATAGAAATGAATTGGCCTTCTTTTTGAACTATTTTTTACTTTTTACATGAGAAAAAAAAATCAGACTAAATTTTTTTTTTCACGTAAACAGTACTCTACTGAATAGGCCCTTATAATTTTCTTCAGTGATTTTGAGTTATTGCAGTAAAAATTTAGGCCATCCATTTCGAATTGTCATAAATATTAAAGGATCGTGCGAAATTTCTAATTGGTCCAAAATTAGTATGAATTTTGATCTGACATAGTAATTCCAAACTCGAATTTTACACTGATGTAGAGATGCTACTCCAAATATTTGAAATAGGCCAACTTTTCAATTCTTGACATTTATACTAACTAAATTATACAGAAAATAAAAAGGAATAAAAAAAGGGATGAGTGGTTTAATGTAGAAAGTTATCTCACCTTTGGAAGAATATTCTGAATTGAAAGGGGTAAGGATGTACAATTTCACTTGCTAGAGAACAAAATTTATAAATTTAAACATTAAAAAAAGCAAATTTCAACCGAGAAAATTTTTTGATGGATGGTCCAAAATTATTGCTCATTTAGGTCCATTGAAGTAACATTAATTGTCAACCTTTAATTTACTAGATTCCTTTTTCTTTTTATTCAATAAAGTCAAGTCATGTTCAGAGGGTATGTTGCAAAATAATTTATTGATTTTTACTGAATAAAATAAGACAATAATTAAGTTGCCATTGTTTTACCCTTTTTTTTTTACCAAAAATAAAAAAATTGCATGCAATCTCTATCAAATTCCCCAAAAACAGTCATTTGACAACGACTTCGACATTGTCGCTTTGGTTGGCGATTAGGTTACAATTTAGTTTATTTTTGGCGATGGTAAATTACGCTTGGGAATTTTAAATTTGAGCTGTTTTGTTAACGTCAGCCACCAAATAAAATAAAATAAAATACACATTCGTTTACTATATAAGTGCACGGTTTGATATCGACAAACCAAGTCACGGTTAATTTTCTTTTCTTCTACTTTTTTTTGGAGCAAACACATGCAATTTAACATTATAAGAGTGAGTCTATGGTACTATGCATATATTATGATTTGTTACTGTGTTACGGCTCTATATTCGAGTTTTTAAATCCTAACGGTCGATCCGAACCGTTCATCTTGTTCTCCATATTAATGTGTTTGGAGACCAAATTTTACATTTTTTGAAATTTTTTTATTATTTTTTTAGATTTATTGAAAATCATTGTTCTTGGATGGTCCAGAATTTTCAGATCAAGTGATTTTCTAAATATGTAAAAAAAAAATTTTCAAAAAATGTAATATTTGGTCTCCAAACACATATTAATTTGGAGAACAAGATGAACGGTTCGGATTGACCGTTAGAATTTGAAAACTTGAATATAGAGCCGTAACACGGTAACAACCCATGATATGCATAGTACCATAGACTCGCTCACATTATAATATTCCTTTTCTTTTTTTATATCCTTTTTAGGGCAAACATTTGTTGGGGTTTTGACGGTTCAAACCCATTGATTTAGCTTAACAGCGGAAGTGTGTAAAACAAAAATTTTACGGTTAAGTTAAGCTAAAAATTAAACGAGGTATGTCAGGAAACCTTCCAAGGCGGTCCACCTTCAGTATTCCTTTGGCATCAAAACCTCATTTAATTTATTTACAGATCTACTCCATAATTGATTTTCTAAAGCATTAAATCTATTTACAAATTAAATAGATTAATATAACAATTTATACCTCAATTCCAAATCTCAGTTGGAATGCAGAATAAGCGAGAAGAGCTACACCAAGGAAGGAATCGACTCGTAGTATCACACGTGTGATACCTCTATCGGTTATCCACCAGGACTAACCGGAGAGCGGTTTATTTCTTCTGCCAGAAATACCGTAAACCGCGGAATTCTGCTGAAACACTATTCACCGAGAAAAAGGACGAAATAAATATATTTGTGTCCCGAGATTACTTGGTATCGCTTTAAAAGCTAAACCGCGGGATTTCGCAAAATATATTATTTTCCTAATCTCGAAATAACCGAAATCAAGGAAGAGAGAAAAACCGATTAACAAAGTAATCAGATTAACACGTGAATTAGTGAGTCTTTCTCTCTACCCCTACCCCTCTATTTATAGACTTTTGAGGAGGTTTGCAAAAGACCAAAATACCCCTCAAAACAAATCTATTTACCAAAAGCCCTTGACACCTCATCCTTTTTCATGTGAAATGACCAAAATACCCTTGCCACCTCACATGACACATGTCAACACATGGGAAGTCGGCACCAAGGGTAAAAGACCATTTTGCCCTTGGCCCATTAAGGCATGAATAGTGTTGGGCTTTGATTTTGGGCTTTGACTTTGGGCCTTTAATTTTAATTAAGGCTTTGATTATTTTGGGCTTTTAAATCCATAATTCAAACCCATAATTAACAATTAAAATTCCAAATCATATATATATAATTGTCATGTACAATTATATTTCTTTTCGGTTATTGTTCGGTAACTTTTATACAACGTAACGTGTACGTTTATAAATTAACCGTTGTTTCTGCTTGTCATTCTAAATGACATTTATAATTTAATTATATCACGTATAATCAATTATAACCATCTTAATATTAATTATAATCAATTTATAATTAATCAGTAAGATTCTCCGAGTAGCTCCTATATGGTGTGACCCAATAGGATCTGTGTTATGTTGGTAAACAGAGTTAAAACTGTTTTAACTTCTGTTAGTCATGGGTGGCATCTGGCAACACATCATGACCATCCAATTACACAGATGATGCTGTACTGTACAATATCACGATCCAGTAAACAATTTACTTGTGTCAGTTCTTCTGTCTCATAGCTATCAGATCAGTTTTAAGGTAGATATGTGTCATCCTTGTTAACTGTATCTTTTCTTGATCTTGAGTAGATTATCAAATATAATTACTCTTGTAATTATACTGCATGCAGATAATCTAACTCTACCAAGGGGCCCAGTGATGCTATAGCTCGTATAGAGATACGAGGGACAAGTAGTATTCTTGGTAGACTATCACTTCCTCACCTAAGCTATACATACGGAAATGCTACCGTTATGGCTGCTTTTTACGGACAGCGTTAGATAACACTTACTCATATATATTTCTTAGTGGGAACGATAAATACCTCATACTGCAGAACTTTGACACTGAATGAAAACATTAATGACACGAACACAATTCTATTTAATGTTTCATTCGGGGTCTGTCAAATACCATGTTCCTAGAACATGTATCTATGTGATTAAAATGACATCTCGTGTCAGGTGGTTTGTAAAACTTAACCATCTTTTAATCCACATACTAACCTTATAGCGGTAATTAGTGTTCCTGCTAATTACCTTGGTCAGTGATCTTTTAAGAGTATATATTATCTATATTATGGAGTTTCACAATTTCAGTCATGAACTCGAAATGATCCACAAATGCAATAATACTCAAGGCAACAAAATGATATATAAATAAACATTCAATTCATGAACAAAGCTTTATGATTAACTTATCGTATTATTGACTTCTAGATTATTACAAACTAACAACATTTGCAATGTGGGTTATTAAATGCATAAATTAGTCTAAATATATACTAAAAGAGGAGGATTCAAATGCCTCCATTTTTCTCGTAAAATTTTTTTTATTAATATCTCGTAAAAAAAATGCCTCCATTTTTTGTGCCTCAATCATGCTTTCATTTTTAAAAACTTAAATAACTCAAAATTTAAAACTTAAATGTCAAAATAAAGCCGTTAGATCTTATCTATGTTATTTTCTCTATGCGCTTATAAAAAAATTATCACATTTTAATTTTGCTTTTATGTGAATCAATAAGTTAAAAAATCAATGTCTAGAAATTATCCACATTAATATACATTTTTACAAGCTCAAGATGACAACCAAAACCAAGTTGAAATGCCATAATTTTTTACACTTTCATGGATAAAATGATGTAGTTCATATCCAACGGTTTTATTTTGAATTTTAAGATTTAAATTTTGAGTTATTAAAGTTTTTAAAAATGAAGACATGATAGAGGCACAAAAAATAAAAACATATGAATCCTCATACTAAAATTATATTAAGAATTTAATTCCAAAAGTTGATTAAAACCCAAATTCATAAATCACAGTTAGATATGCGTTTACATTCAATGTATTGTTTGAAAGAAAATAATAATAATAATAGTTTTTTTTGACTCAATATAATAAATATTTTAAAGATAATGTAAATTCTGGTTCAATATATCTCTAGTATATTTACATTAATTGTATTTTTTTTTAATGGAAGTTGGAACAGTTTTTTTTATTCAAATGTTGATCACAACTGGACATGTACAATTTTATTTCAACTGATTTTTTTTTTATATAATTTTACTTTTCACTTGTTGATATTCCTAAATAGTCTGTTATTGTTTCATTATACGACCGTTATAGTTATTTTTTAAGCATTAAATGCTATGCAATTGAAGACAAATTGAGAAAAAAGAATGCAACTATGATACGTATCATAATTCATAAATGGGTCCCAATGTATTTTTTTTTCTTCCAGTTTTTTAAGCAGGCTCTTACTCCATCATATCCTTCTTTATTGTTCAATATTTTCCACTTCTATTTAATTGAATTAGGCTCATCTCATAATTTAGATCGAAGATTAATTAAAATATATAACTTATTTCTATTTCTTTATAATTCTCATGGGACCTACTTAACTATAAACTAGTATGAACTATATCCAAATTAACATCATACCATAAACATTCCTTTTTAAATTTTTAATTATTCCTTTTGCTTTTTTAATGACACAACAACAACCACTACAATTACCGAATGACATATATATATATATAACCAATAAATAATAAATTTTAGTTTAATCTTTTTGGTTGCAGAATAAGACGTGAAATAAATCTCCTACTCCACACTTAATCTGTTAAATGAGGAGTATGTTGTACTAAATGCACCTCTAATTGAACAAAAACTGAAAATAAATTGCAATTGAAAGTAAATAGATGAATTTAGAGAAATTGACACGCGGGATGATAACGGAGTTCGGCAAAACAATGGCCTACGTCTCCGGGGCGTCGCAACCTCTTTCTAGGTGCGCCTTTCTATTACCCAATATGAAAGGATTACAATTGTGAACTGTGAGCCCTTACAAAATGGGAAGTCACGGCCAACGAGAGATGAGCGCCGGCGAGCCCTTACAACCAAGGGAAGTCACACGAGCAACTCGAGGTTTGAGCCGGCGAGCCCTTACAAACAAGGGAAGTCACACAAGCTACTCAAGAACAAGAGAAACACTCAATAGATCACTCTAATCTAATCTAATTAGAGATTAGTGAAGTGGATTTGAGGTTGTTTAAGATTGATTGAGAGATATTGAAGTTTTAAGCTCAATCAACAATGGTGGAACCAAGCTCTCAGAAAATCGTTTTTTTTTAAGTTTAGGGACGGCTAGGTTGAGTGGGGAAGAGACCCCACTGCTCTATTTATAGAGACAGCTCCAGAAAGAGCAAATTGAGCTAAAACGTTACAACGTTTTCTAAAAACGTTACAACATTTTATCTTATAATGCGATTTTAGGTTTTCAATTTTCTGACAGCTCAGTTGATCGATCCAAAACGTTACAACGGTTGTAAAACGTTACATAACGTTTTGTTCTGTAAAATCTTGATCAAAAACATGAATTGTTTGAAGGTTGAATTTAATTAAAACGTTACATAACGTTTTAAAACGTTACAGAAAACGTTATAACTTTTTAAAACGTTACAACACAATTTATAAAACGTTACAGAAAACGTTGTAACTTTTTAAAACGTTACAACATATTTTTTGATTCCTTTGCCTTTGATCAAGTTGTTTCACAGCGTTTTCTTAAGATATAATCGTTATAACGTTTTACAAATGTTACCAACGTTTTTATCCTGTTTAAACGACATCAAAAACACTTTACCAAGTTTAGATTTTACAATTTACATTCTTGATAAAAGTCTTCGTGATTTCTTCAGTCCAAGCATATTATACTGTAGTTCTTACTCTTCTTGGACCTACATCATCTCAAAATAGAAGAAAACGTAAAATTCAATAATTGTATGTTTTTGCAAATTAGTCAAATAGACGTAAAAGATTATTGTACGAACAACAGAGTATAATAGAATGAATGAAGTAGAGTAAGACGTAAGTTTAATCCGTAGTATATTATTCTACCTTCTCGGACGGATTAACTTCTCATTTATTCTACTTGTAAGGCCCACAATCATGGACAGAGATTCATTTCTCAACATCTCATTTCTCCAGACAGATTAATTTAAATCTTAATTTGAATTGCTAAACGAGATGTAAAATATGAGGAATAAGTGTTAATATCATACTCCTTCAAAGATTCATTTCTTAACAATATATATTTAATATTCATTAACTTCACTCCAACCAAACATTATCTTAATTACAATTTAATGGGTGAAAAACTTTAGAATACTTATTGTGTATTCAATTGGCATTACCTTTATTTATATAGTAACAATTAGTATGAATTATAGCATATATTTCATGAGTAAGGCTACGGTGCTATGGGTTGCATAGAGGGCTACAATGCTACGGCTCAATATTTAAGTTTTTAAAATACTAACGGTCAATTCGAACCGTTCATCTTGTTTTCCATATTAATATGTGTTTGGGGACCAAATTTTACATTTTTTGAAAATTTTTCACTATTTTTTTAGATAGATAGATAATCACTTGATCTAAAAAATTCTGCACCATTCAGATATTTGTTTTGCTATCTATCTAAAGAAATAGTAAAAAATTTCCAAAAAATGTAAAATTTGGTCTCCAAACACGTATTAATATAGAGAACAAGACGACCGATTCTGATTGACCGTTAGAATTTTGAAAACTCGCATATTAAACCGTAGCCCTCTATGCAACCCACAGCACCGTAGCCTTACTCTTTTAACATTACAGTTTTCCAATACCAACTTTGCATTATATTACACATTAAGAATATTTAGCAATTAACTACTAATATAATCTATGTTATAGATCATATCAACAACATATATTCAAATATAAACCGGTGTATATGATAGTTTCGCCATAGTTGTTTTTAAAAAAACCTTTGTCTTGACAGACTGAGAACCATATATATAAAACATGACTTCTTTTAGTGAACCCTGTATTGACTTTAATTATTTTATATTATTATAATCTATGGTGTATCCATTTTCTTCCCTCTAAGCATCACTGCATTAAATTTAATTATATGCTATTAAAAAGGCAAACAGTGTGGGGACCACTTGGGTTCTATGAAATTAATCAAAGCAACACATAAAATTCACCTATGATTTTTTTTAATTAAACCAGTATCCTATGAAATTCAGAGTTTTTTTTTCCAATTTAAAACTTGAGCACTTATATTTTTTAATTTGTAAAACTTTAATCTGACAGTGAGATCATATATATGTTAGCCTTCTTAGTTTCTCAGACACCTTCTAAAGTGTGTGATAGAGACAGAGAACCTCACTATCATATTTTCAAATTCAAATTTTTGTGACCTTTTTGAGTTTGACATGGTAGTGAGCACTAAATTTGTCGTAACAATGTATAATTAAATTGAAAATCAGCATTTAACAACAAAGATAATGTCTTCTGTACGGAAGTTCACATGTTTGACAAATATTCTTTATATTGTAACATTAAAAGTAGGATGGTGACTGTAAAAGAAAACAACATATAATCAAATTAAATTCTCTGAAAAAAAGACTGTCAAATATAGAGAGGGAAGAGAAAAAGAAAAACAAGTAAAATAAATGCTTGTCAAACAGTTCTTTGCTTTTAGTTTTAGGCACTAAAATAAATTAAATAGTTATATTCTAAAGAAAAGATGGTGGTAATAACTGCATGTAAAGTAGACAATCCTCTACATTAAATAGCTTACACGTGCATAATAATTTAATTGAAAAATCTACTTGCGTTGTTTTTATCTGTGATTTTTGGCTTTTAGAAAGATAAAAGGGTTAAAGACAATTAGTCAATAAAATTGTTACTTTTTTTAATTATTAAATGTGGATTAAAATTCTTAAATCATCTTGAGGGATAAACAACTAAGCACTGAATTTTAGACCTGTTAACTACCACATAAAATCAAAGTCTTGATTAGCTGATTAACTGATTTTACATGATTTTTAAATTGTCATTTGGCCATGTAAGACAAAAGATATAAAAAAAAAAGCCTACTGTTGTTTCATCTGTAATCTGTTGCTTTGAGACAGAAATCACAGTTGTTTAGATAATTAAATAGTAAATTTTTGTCACGTGAAAAGGTATTGTTCTTAACATTGTTGAAACACCCCCACAAATTGATTGTTTTAATAGTTTAAACTATGTTGCTTCTCGGTCACACTAAATGCCATTAAAAAAATAAAATCTAACGTTAATCGCAGTCTATCTGCCAAATCCCCTGTATCAACATGTCTAACTAAAATTTTAAATTACTTTAGAAAAGTTCAGACCGTTTGTTATTTTTCAAAAAAAAAAAAAAAAAGACAAATATGAAATAATTAAATAGTAAAAATAAATTTTAAAATTTTAAAATAAAGAAATAATTGCTTGTCCAGATCGATTTTGCTTACCTACTAGTTCAGCTATGGTAGCCTAGTTAGCGCATTTGTTTTTAATTTCTTGTGCATTTTATCATTCCAAATCATGAAAGCACAGCCTAGGAACCTTTTTTAAACATAGGAGTACTTGCGCTATTAAAAAAGTTTTTTCATAAGGTAAATGTAACTAAAATTATACAAAATCTAATTAGTAAATTTTTTCTTGAATCAAATGTACAAAAAAGAAAGAGATTAAAAAAATAATAATTTTACCCAGTTATAACTCTGTATAATTTATTGATCCATAAATTCACCAGCAAACATCATCATCGAATAAGTCACGAGATATACCAATCACGTATCTCCTGCTTTGGAGAGGATCAACAATTAGGAAATAGAAGATTCTAAATGTACTGCCTTTATTCAGTAAGTGGGTCCCAAAGGACCTTTTGTCTTCGGTCCATGGAAACCCGGTCTTGTTAAATTCTCTCATCTATTGTAAAAACAGAGGATTATTGCGAATTCAAATAACTAAGGTAACAGAATATTTCTGTTTAGATCTGAACCCTCAGATCAGAATTCACACGACTATTAAAGGAACCTGCGCAATCCACCTAGGATCAGATTGATCCGAATTCTGATCTGACGGTCATGATCTAAACAGAAATATCATGCTACCTCAGAGGATGAATTTGGATTATTGCAATGTCAGCGCTGTTAATGGGAGTAGACAAACTTAATAAGCATAAGCAAATGGTAATAGTAAACAGTAAGGCTCCACTAAAAAAGCAAAACCCAGAAAATAAAATTTAAAATAAGAAAGCAAAAGCAAAAAGCGGAGAAGAAGAGGAGGAAGAAAATTGGCAGTAGAAACGAGCTCTCTTCCCCTCTCATCTTCTCCTCTCTAACCTTCTCTCTCCAGCGATCTGTAGAGGCTGAGGTCTGAATTCCTCGGTCTGAATCCGAGCTCGAATCAGGTGAGAAAAGAGTAGTTCGGTGAGGTTTTCTGGAAGAATATCGATTGGAGGGCTGAGATTGAAGGAGGGGGTAGGGAAATGGAGGGTTGCTGATGCTCCCACGGGGCAAGGAATGTCAGAGACATCGTCGGATCTTGGCCGACCTGGGCCAGTTGAGAGAGATGTTGAGCAGGTAATCATGTGATCCGATAACTTCATCTACTTTATTTCTAGTATAATCAGTTTGCGTGTGCTTTTCTTTTGTGCAATTTGCGTGTGGTTTTCCAATATCAGTTTCTTTTTGTTTGGTTTAAACTGAGAAATTTGGGTAATAGGTTGGCTCTGATCTGAGCATTTTAGTTTGCAAACTTCTGCTGTAATTTTGTGAAATGTTCGTTGGTATTTGTACTTGGAAATATTTAAATTTACATATAAGTAGTTAAGTTGCTTAATTCCATCAATTGCAGTTCTTTTTTCTGTTATGGCCTCTCTTTCAAAAATTGGTAGAATGCTCATTATATAGGGGTGAGGTGTTTGCTTATTTTAATTTTGTAGCATTTATCAGACTAAATGGTTGCAACTTTAGAATTTTAAGTTTGATTTAGTTGGTTTCAAAATAAGAAAAATTAAAACATGAAGTAGAGTTACTAATGGAATTATCTTATTCCTAGTTAATGTTTGGTTAAAACTCGGATTCTCATGATAGTTTGGCATCACACACAGACAGACAACAGACAGGCAGACAGACAAAACAGCAACTAGCAAGTTTTTAAAGAGCATGAGAACAAGTGTTGTTTTCTATCACAAGAGCTGGAATAAGTCAAATTGATAATTTTGTTTATGTTGGTTGTGAATTAAAAAAAAAAAATACATGGGGCTGATCCTAGTTGGATGAGTTGTCTTGTTTCTCATTATTGTTTGGTTGAATCTTGGAATAAGATTGCATGTTTATAGAGAAAGTAGGAACTAGAATGTTTATAGAGAGTATGGTTAGTGGGATCAGAAAGAGAACGTAGGAACTATAATGTTTAGAGAGCACGAGGGCTAGTGTTAGTTTCCTTCTAGTTAATAATATATATTTTTTCATGCAAGAGTGGGAATGAGGCCAAACCAAACTGTCTTCTTATACTACTCCCAACTGTGTACAGGGTAATAGCTTAAATTTGTAGATGCTAAGGGGTATCTTTGGATGAGAAGTTTGAATTACTGAACCAAGGGAAAGATCATATCATGGTAGTGAAGGCTTGTAAAGATCTGCAATCTTAGGACTTAGGGTTAAGCACCGTTGGCAAAATTGGATAACTGGTTATGAACAGAGGGGCACTTTTGGCATTTATACATAATAATTACTATTAATCTTACCTTTGAAGTAATTGAAACTATCTATATTGATGTCTGCTTATTGAAAATAAGTACTCTCCGAAGGATTGGTTTCAGGGATAGTGTAATACATTTGGATGTTTATTGGTGTATGATTTCTTCTTTGAGAGGTTTCGCCCCGAGTTAACAGCTGCGTTCGGAGCTACTTTTTAAGTCAGCATGTATTCCTTTTTTGCTTTTAATGTTTCATCTCTTAGATTTTCTTTTTCTAACTTTTCAGGCAATAACTGCACTGAAAAAAGGTGCTTACTTGCTAAAGTACGGTCGCAGAGGGAAGCCCAAATTTTGTCCATTTAGATTATCCAATGTAAGTGCTTTTCTTGCTTCTCCTTTCGATGCAAAGTTTGAAAAGTCTTCCAAATTTTTGCTTTCATATTTCTACAGGATGAGTCGGTGTTAATATGGTTCTCTGGCAAAGAAGAAAAACATCTCAAATTAAGCCATGTTTCAAGAATTATGCCTGGTCAACGAACGGTTAGCAACCCCTCCTCTCTTTATATAATTATGCTGAAACGTTTTTGGTTGGGATTTGTTTACCGTTATAGTTGTAGTAGTAAGAAATTTGTGTCAGTAATTGCTATTTGCACATTATATATTAGAGTGTAAATACTGGATGTTAACTCAAGAGCAAATTTCCATTTTTTCTCTCTTCTTTTTACAGCCAATTTTCCAGAGATATCCCCGACCTGAGAAGGAATGCCAGTCATTTTCTCTGATCTACAGCGATCGGTCGTTGGATGTTGTAAGTTCTTTCAAGGCCATCATACTTTTATTTCATTTTTCTTGCACATAAAGTGCAAATAGCTGCACCAAAATGGCATTTTTTGTTTTAAAATTCTGGTGATTGAGGTTAAGTTGACTTAATCCAAGGAGTCTCAAGGTTTGGCCAACCAAGGTTTAATTCATGCTAGCTTTGATTGCATTTGAACACTTAGTTGTGAAATAGGGGAATTTACTTCTAGAAAAATATTAACAGAGGTAATCTGATGTCAGATATGCAAGGATAAAGATGAAGCAGAGGTGTGGTTTGCAGGGTTGAAAACCCTAATTTCACGCAGTAGGACCCGCAAATGGAGGTCCGAGTCGCGGAGCGATATTGTTTCCTCTTCTGGCACTACTAGCCCTAGGACTTACACTCGCCGCAGCTCCCCTCTCAGCTCCCCTTTCAGTAGCAATGATAGTGTGCAAAAGGTAATATTGTGGTAGAATTACCCAAAATTCCCTTTATTGCAGAAAAGTCCACTCTCTTCGATTCTCATTAATTTCGCAAGCCACTCTATTTGTTGAGAACTGAATGGAGCCTTAAATAAGTTGGTCCTATGACATAATAGTCTTTTTTCTTTACAGTAGGTGAAGCTTCCATGAAAAATATATGTTGGTGGAAAATCTATATAGTGAAGGTCATTTTGGTTCTGTTTGCTTAAATTTCGAGTACTTGAGTATTTGTTGTTATAGTGGGACCAGGAACTTATTTGCAATAATCAAATTTTATTGCTCTTCTTCAATTTCATGTTGTCTACCTTTACTGGACTCTTATTCTTAAATTTACTGAAAGCTAACCATATTTGCCATTGTAACACATTTACCCCTCAGGATGGCAATGAAAACTTTCGGTTGAGAAGCCCATATGGTAGCCCTCCAAAAATGGGATTGGATAAAACCTTCTCTGATGTAGTCTTATATGCGGTACCTCCCAAGGGCTTCTTCCCGACTGACTCTACTGTGGGTTCTCATTCCATGTCATCAGGCACTTCTGACACCACCAATGGCCACATTCCACGTGGTATCCCAATGGATGCATTTAGAGTTTCTTTATCGAGTGCTGTCAGTTCGTCAAGTCAGGGTTCTGGCCATGATGATGGAGATGCCTTAGGTGACATCTTCATATGGGGTGAGGGGACAGGAGAAGGAATACTTGGTGGGGGCATCACCAGAATGGGAATTGGAAATGCAAATCCAACGGTTTCTAAAATTGATGCCCTTTTACCAAAGCCATTGGAGTTTACCTCACGACTTGATGTACAAACAGTTGCATGCGGGGGCCACCATGCAGTGCTTGTCACAAAGCAGGGGGAGATGTACTCTTGGGGTGAGGAATCAGGTGGGCGACTTGGGCATGGGGTTGATGCTGATGTTGCACAACCTAAGTTGATTGATTCATTGGTTGGTACCAACATTGAGCTAGTGGCCTGTGGAGAGTACCATACATGTGCGGTCACGCTCTCAGGTGACTTGTACACATGGGGTGATGGATCTTTCAACTATGGATTGTTGGGTCATGGTAATGAGGTCAGTCACTGGGTACCGAAACGGATTAATGGGCCTTTGGAAGGCGTCCATGTGTCATACATCTCGTGTGGGCCCTGGCACACAGCTGTGGTCACCTCGTCAGGACAGCTTTTTACCTTTGGTGATGGCTCATTTGGTGTTCTGGGGCATAATGACCGAGAAAGTGTATCTATACCTAGAGAAGTCGAGTCGTTAAAGGGTTTACGAACTGTTCGGGCTGCATGTGGGGTCTGGCACACAGCTGCTGTGGTGGAGGTTATGGTTGGCAGCTCCAGTTCAAGTAACTGTTCTTCTGGAAAGATCTTCACATGGGGTGATGGGGATAAAGGGAGATTAGGACATGGGGATAAGGAGCCCCGTCTCGTACCAACATGTGTGGCAGCTTTGGTGGAACATAACTTCTGCCAGGTGGCATGTGGCCACAGTCTGACAGTGGCACTGACGACCTCAGGCCAGGTGTACACAATGGGGAGCACGGTCTATGGCCAGCTTGGCAATCCTCATTCGGATGGAAATGTCCCTGCCCGGATTGAAGGGAAGTTACAAAAATCCTTTGTGGAGGAGATATCCTGTGGGGCCTACCATGTGGCTGTTCTGACATCTCGCACCGAAGTTTACACTTGGGGCAAAGGGGCAAATGGCCGGTTAGGTCATGGTGATACTGATGACCGTAACATGCCCACTCTGGTCGAAGCCTTGAAAGACAAACAGGTGCGGAGTGTGGTGTGTGGTACGAATTTCACTGCAGCTATTTGTATACACAAATGGGTATCAGGTGTTGACCAGTCCATGTGCTCAGGCTGTCGGTTACCTTTCAATTTCAAGAGAAAACGACACAACTGTTACAACTGTGCACTTGTTTATTGTCACAGTTGTAGTAGTAAGAAATCTCTCAAGGCTGCACTTGCACCGAACAACAACAAGCCATACCGGGTTTGTGATGCTTGTTACACCAAGCTAAATAAACCTGCTGACACAGCAGATCCATCCTTTTCTGTAAGAAAAAGTCGAACCGTGATTGGTGACACAATTGAAGAGGAGCGATCCACTGACTCGAGGTCCAACGTACAACTATCAAGGCTATCTTCTATGGAATCTTTTAAACAGAATGATAGTTTGTCATCTCGAAAGAACAAAAAGTTTGAGTTCAGTAGCAGCCGGGTGTCACCGGTGCCAAACGGGAGCTCCCACTGGAGTGGGCTTAACATTACCAGAACGTTCAACCCTGTCTTTGGTACTTCTAGGAAGTTCTTCTCCGCATCAGTCCCTGGGTCCCGTATAGTATCACGTGCGACAAGTCCAGTCTCAAGACGGGCTAGCCCACCTCGATCCACAACCCCAACACCAACCCTGGGGGGACTCACATCTCCTAGAGTGCCACTGGAAGAGCCCAAGCCGTCCCGGGATAGTGTCAGCCAAGAAGTCCTAACCTTGAGAGCTCAGGTTGGTCTTTACTTCACCATATTACCATATATGATTAATCCCAAATTCTAGAATGATGAATACGAGTCACCTTGCATCTTTATGTGGAATCTATCCTAATCGAGTTTGATTATAAACAGGTGGAGAGTCTTTCACGGAAGTCGCAACTACTGGAGGTGGAGTTAGAGAGATCGACAAAACAGCTTAAGGAGGCGATTGCCATAGCTGGAGAGGAAACTGCAAAATGTAAAGCAGCTAAGGAGGTGATCAAGTCACTTACGGGCCAGGTAATTTTCTGCTTGCAGCATCATTGATTTGTTAGGGTTTGATATGACTATGATAAAGCCTTAGAGCAAGGATTTCAGTACCAGATGCTGTAACACCATGGATGCTGGGTATGTACCTGTCAATATGGTCTATACTGGATTAACTGCCATTTCGAAGCCTAAGTGATTGGTTTTGATCTTCACTTTTTGTTTTTGTATTTGGGTTTTGGTTTTGTTTCTTATGCCTGGTGTTTGCTTGCTTATTGGAGATGTAGTTGGTCCCATACAACAACCATGGTCCCAATTATTTATCTTCCCCATTATAATTCATTTTCTTGACTAAATATCAGCTAAAGGGGATGGCGGAGAGGTTACCAGTGGGGTCCACAAAGAACAGCAGCAAGCTACCACCTGTCCCACCTACGACCATGTCATCAATAGAGGCTCTAACTGCAGCTATTGAAGGCACTACAGCTGCTTCACTGGCATCCACTGAGGTGAGTACAAACTCCAATGGTTCCACTGGTTCGCACATACAGAATGGACCAAGTTCAGTTAGCCACCGGAGCAGCAAATCCAGTCATGCAGAGGGGACTCCGAGAAATGGGAGCAAGATGTCGGATCCGGGTTCAAATCAAGAATCTGAATGGGTCGAGCAAGACGAACCGGGTGTGTATATCACACTCAACAGTTTACCTGGTGGGGCCCGAGATCTCAAGCGGGTTCGATTCAGGTAATATTTTGTGGATCTCAAGTTCTCAACACTTTGTGTTGCCGGAAAGAAATTCGTTTAGTAAAAGTTTCACTTTCGTGTTTTGGTTGGCACTTGGTCTTTTTTTTTGGGCGATGCTATTTTGAGAGCATAATTTACGATATTGAGCGCTGAGAGAATTTTTTTCTCTTTATACCAGTTATACCCTTATTTAGTTCCCTCTTCTTTAAACTGAATTATGCTTATAAATTGCAGTTTAGTAAAAAAATTAATTTGTTTTACATATAATGGTTAGCCTTGTTTACTTTTATAGAAATGTCATTTTAGAAATGCAATTTTTGTAACTTCCACCATGTAATCAAGCAATATATTCTTATTTGTAAATAATTTATTATAATGTACAAACCTTTTTTCTAAATTAATAATTCATGGGTTATTTAACTCGAGTGTTATAATGTTTGTCAGATATCAAATTCCTTTTAATGTGAACTTGTTGGATATGATCGTATTACGAAATGTTTTAAATATAAAATCACCACACAACATATAAAAATAACAAAATAAGTGAATGCTATTATAAATATTACTAAAAGTATAATTTGGTTAGGTTTTTGCCAAAACTTAAAACTTAGGGCATTAGATATGAAAAATTGCGAAATCTACAAATATCGAGGAAACTTGCATGTGACTCGAGTAAATAGAAAATTCGAAAGTGTGAATGAAAATTCTGAAAAGAATGAAACATATTGAAATAGAAATTCAGTTCAAATAAAACGATTGATAGAATTAATAAAGTGAGTGTACTTGAGCCGTTGAAGTTTTATTAAATTTTAATATGTAAATTAGCAAAAACATAAAATAAAATAATGTTATGACCTCCAAAAGTTGTCTCATAAACAAGACAGATGTTAGATGTCAAGGTTAGGCACCTTTGTTCCTTTCTCATTAAAAGAGAATAAACAATTTGATAAATGAAAACATTTGCCAAACTTGTTAGAAAGATATAACCTTTTTTTTTTTTACAAGATTTGACACATCTAATTTTTTATTCCCGTTTTTCTTTCTAGTTTTGGTATGAACAACTTATCATTTATAATGTATTAATTAGAATAAAATTTCTATATCAAACTAAATTGTTTGTAATGGTATGAAATAAACTCAAAATGGAAAAGTATCTCATTTAGTAGCAACAATTAAGATATTTCCATTGAAGCATTACTTTTTCACAGATCTTGGCAAATATATAAAGAATCTTGATTAGGGGCAAAACTGGTATAAAGAAAAAAAAATTCTCTCAGCGCTCAATATAGTAAATCATGCTCTCAAAATAGTGCCCTCCTTTTTTTTTGCCAGTTGTCCAGCTGGCTTCTTCACTCAGTACCTGCTGACATGTATTTCGGCAAAGCTGGTATATTATGGTATTGTACTGGATGGGAAATTTTTAGAACTCTAGTCTAGTTCACTGACAAGTTTAAACCTTAATTACACCATAAGTAAAGAATCTGGTGGTAATCGGCACTTGTTGGTACTTTGACTGGGTTATAACTTGAGACTTAGTGTGAGTCCTATATTTGTTTAAGAGTGAAGGATATGGAAATATGCATATTACGGATCAACCCGTGCTATGGATTCATCTATACTTTTAAAGTTTAAACAGTTGATCTGAACTGTTAAACATGTTCTCCATATGAATATGTACTTGCGGACCAAATTTTATATTTTTTTTGGATTGAGTAGAAAATCACTATTTTTGGATGGTCCAGAATTTTCAAATGAAGCGATTTCCTACCTATCTAAAAATATAGCAAAAATATTTAAAAAAAAATGTAAAATTAGACCCGCAAGTACATTTTCATATGAAGATAATGTTGAGTAGTTCAGATCGATTGTTTGGACTTCAAAAACAGAGATATGAGTCCATAGCGCAGGTCGCTGTGTAATATGCATATCACCATAGCCTCCAGAAAATGCAATAATCTGAAAAACAAAAGATGGTACCAGTTGGTTCAAACAGGAGAAGACCTGACTAGTACTTTACTGAGATTGAAAATGACCAAATACATTAAACATGCAGCCGAAAGAGGTTTAGTGAGAAGCAAGCAGAGCAGTGGTGGCAAGAGAACCGAGCCAGGGTTTATGAGCAATACAATGTGCGTGTGGTTGACAAGTCAACATCTAGTGTAAGCAATGATCAGTCATCCCATTAACAAATGATAGATCTATTTTTAATAAAAATATAAATTTGAATTTTACAGCCTAGCCCTGATTAAGCTCTTATATTTTTGTGGCAATAGTTTTATTTGGCCCTGTTGAAAAAGGGCTGGTGCCATTTTCGTAATTTTTTTGTACCAGATCTTTCTTTTTTTGGGGGGGTTCTTGTGGAAAGTAGAGTGAGTTTGAGATTAAAAGGATCACTGTAAATTCTTAGAGGCAGCTGGCTAATATCGGTATCATGTAAATTTCATACACGAATGCATCGTTTTAGGATTTTCTTTTTCTGTTAAGTATCTGTCAAATTGTAAAGAAATGCAATTTGGTTCTGTTATGAGATGTATGAAGTATCATTAGATGGTAGTAGATTTGCAGTTGCATTTTGGATTTCGAGAGAGAAATTTAGGTTTCTTGTCAATTTTATGTTACAAAAGTAACAAAACACTTTCTGTTCCTTGCAATTATTAGCTGTTCATTACAAGTTCGGATTGTAACTAGAGAGGATTCGGGGTATAAAGTTCTAACAATTTCCTTTATTTTCACTAATATTGTAGAATTCAAAATTCAAATGACGAACCTGAATCACAAATCTTATTTGAAGCTAAGGTGCAATGAGTAGTCTTGACAATGTTTATGCGATTGTATACTAATTATTTAATTCACAATAAACATGCGCTTCAGATTCTGACAATCACCAGGGGGCGCACGATGTAAATCACATGATCGAACGAGAACAGAATGGCATTGTTCCTCGACACTATTCACTTTGATGCTGTCAGTTTATTTATTTTATTTTATTTCTGGAAATTGCCTCTATGCTAACTGATTTATATTAGAAGCATTTGCAACCATAAAATGAAAAAAAAAAAAAAATTAACACAGATCTTCTAACCTAAATCAGTAGTTACTTTTTTTTTTTTCTCATTTTTTGTTTGAGCAAGAGTAGGTTTTTTAATCTTGTGAATATGAACGGGAAGAATTCGGATCCCCTCGGTACCTGAGGTGCAATTAGTAAATCTGAACCGTTATTTTAACCTGGTACGAATCTCAAAACAGACTCTCTATAGTATTTATTTTCTATAGGTACCGGATTGAATTTGATCCGGCTGGAATTAATCTGGACCATCCGTTTATATAAATTTTACTTCAAGTACCCGGGGATATGAACTCATGTAAAATTGTTAATATAGATAACAATAAATGTCGATTTTCAAAATTAATAATATCTTAATGAAAGTCAAGATTTCGAATTAGTTTATGGACAATAAATCGCAATAAAGTAAACAGTAAGATAGCTAACCCAAAAGTGCGACAAAAAGGTAATACGAAAGGGGTTAATAGAGAGATCTTCGGAAGAAAAAAAAAGAAGAAGGTAAAAGTTGTCTAAAAAATGTCAATATCGATAGAGACAATTTTGTCCATCTAGATTAGGTTGGGGGGCACAATTGCAACCAAGAATTTTGCTGTACTAAAAACAAATAAAGAATTTGACAAAGGTGAACCCTGGAAGAAAAAAAAAAATGGATATACTCTACCGACGGTATATATTGTAATAATTAGAACAATTATTCTCAGCTTTGGTATAATAAAATTGTACAAATTGGGAACAAAATTTTAAACTGCGAACAAGCAGACCATATTACAAAAAATTATTGAATAATTTTATAAATACAACCCGGTCACATTAGTTGTCGCATCCATCTACTTGGTATTTCCTGCAAATGCAAATAAACATAAAATACAAAGCTATTTCCAAAAAAATTGCACGGAGAAGAAAAGTTTTACTAATGTCAAAACAATAAGAAATATTAATCATCATCAAAAGAAAAAATAATATGAAATATTAAAAGAGATAAAAGAGAAGAAGCTCCCTTCACTCCAAACATGAGAAGGAACAAGAGAACATAATTAGCTCCAAGCACATACACACCATATGTGTGCACTTTACAATAGAATTCATCATATATATATTTATGCACACAAAGGTATCCATGAACTAGCAGCCTATTATCTTATTTCATCCCAATTCCCCCTCGTGTAATGAAGCTAAGGGAGCTCCTTTTTACCTTTTCACCCTTCTGTTAACCTCAATTACATTACATGGAACTTGAAGAGAGGGAGAATTATTCTAGTTATGGGTTTTTCAGCTGTGAGGTGAGAATTATATAGAAGCCCCGGATGAAGGTGAACCGTCGGATGGAGGGAAAGGATTTTTCTTGTCATATGGATATGCTGCCACGTGGCATGTGATAATCTGAAATTAATGTTAGTGTATCCATGAAAGATACTCTCCTTTTAAAAGGTGCACTATTTTTAGATATGGAAGATATATTTGGAATTCAAGATTCAGTTCCATTTATGAAAAAAAAAAATATATATAGCCATATAGTTAGAACTCTAGAAAGTTTTTTTTTTTTTCTAATTGATAAATTGCTAATGAACGAAAAGAAAATTGTTGGCGTTCGCTATTTTTTTTTTTATATTTTTAGATAAATTTGAAGAATAGAAATGGAATACACTTCCAGTAAGATAACGCTCAACAGGTTATTCCAAATGTCATCATATTTATTCAGGGCTGCATACGGATCTTACATTTATTTTTTTCACTTTAGTTTGATATAATGAAATTCAACAATAATACGTTGAAAAATGAAAAATATTTATTAAAATAAGATTTAGTTTTTTTTTTTATTAAACAAGATGACCTGAGTAATCATCGGACAACTAAGTATGCTAAAAGCTACAATATTGTTCAACAAGTTGGATAGAATTAAATTTTAAGCTCCACTAAAAAAATGATATTTGACAATCAAAAGTTAAGAAAGTGCATGCTTAGCTTTCTTAAAAAGCCTCAAGCTCTTAAGTCATGTAAAATAGCTCCTTAAATATATAAGGAAGCTTAAAAATATGGGCAAAAAATAATTTAAATTTTACGAAGCCGATTAGACCGTAAAAAAATATGGGTCCGGATCTCTTCTTGGGTTTAGGTCCGGATCAACCAGACGACTTCTTATTTCATTAACCCATTGACCCGCCAAATTTAAAAGATTTGGTCTTTTACCATTTAGAAGATTTTTGCCTTTTATAGCCCCAATTGTTTCCATTTTTCTTCCGATTAAAATCTAAACGAAGACGGTAAGAGTATTTAGGTCATAAAAGTTTCTGAAATTTGGAAATAATAGTAAGGTTCATTGTACTCGTAGACTTGTGGTAAGTTAACTACACACATCAGCTTGGCACATGGCAAGCGATTTGAACTTCAAATCTATCACAATAATGTTTTTTTTACTAATTGTTCATTTCTTTGAATATTTTCCTAACCAGATTTTGATACTTACATTTATCAAAATTAATATCAGGAAAAGTTCTTCGATCCACACGGTGATATTGAACAAGCAAAAAGTACAACTGCATGGTTCCTTGTCAAATAGATTACTATGACATTTACAACATGAGCAAGAAAGGCCCTTCCAAAGCAGCAGTTACTTTTGCGGTTTTCACAAGCCTTTACAAAACGCAGAAGTAAACATTCCCAAAACAATACTACTGTTCACAAAAAAGAAAAGGCCCTCATGAATAAATAAATATATAAAGCAATTAAATATTGCTTCTGGCTTTGAATCAAATTAAACTAACTGACTCGGGCAAGATAAAGCATAATTCATAAAATTAAGCATGCTCATACCCAGCAGCTTCTATCACGCTGTAACGAAAACAAAAACGGTCAAAGGCATTAGAACTTGGAAGTTTAGAACAAAACACATGATAGCCGTAGTAATATTAATTCATGTAGAAGTTACAATCAACACTAATAAGACTGCACCCCATATTAAACACATTGAACCAAGTGGAGATAAAACATAATTATCACTTACATATTTTTGTAAAAGATAAAAGAAGTGCCCCACAATCAATGCCCCCCTACATGCCCCAACATTCCCAGACAAAGGGACCCTCTAAATTATTTTACTTCATGGGGGTACTGTATCACTACTCTTAAATTTTTTTTAGAAATATGTAAACATACTTTCAAAACGCAAAATAGAGAACAAGAAACTTTCAAATGTACCTAAAGAGCTGATCTTGTTTTAATAAAAGTGAGTCGAGCTAGATAATTGTTCTCAGCAAAATCATGGAGAGTCCTGTGAGCCCGCTTTGGTTCATGCTCAGCTTTCCCTCTTTCTTGTTTTGCAACTTTCATCATAGCATTTGGATCCTGGAAACAGTACAATTCAACATTGTCAGGTTTAACTGAGATTGTGGAAAAAAATCATACTAGCTTTTGTGTGAAGGCGGAATTTATTCGCATAATTTCATAAATGACAATCAAACTAACAGAATGTCACTAAAAAAACAAATAGTTGCAACTAACTTGTAGGAATTGGAGCATTTGTTCTTCAATGGTACCGCGCATGGCCAAGGTCTCGACATGTATAGGACGAGTGGCCCCCATTCGGTGAGCTCGACTAATGACTTGTTCCTCCACACTGAATTATATCACATATTGGACACTTATTGTTAAAGAGACACATATCAATATACAAACTTCTTTTTAACTCTGACAATTTACTTCGAAAGTTTATTTGCTTTAGTAAATTGTGAGACAAAAAAAGAGACTTCCTGCAGTGTCAGTTTTTTTTTTTTTTTTTTTGGTGGGGGGGGGGCATAATTTACCTCCTGTCCCAAATAGGCTCCATTAGGAAAACATAAGTAACAAAGCTCAAGTCAAGGCCTAAGGCGGCACTTCCATCCATCACTAAAGCCATGCAATTCGGGTCTTGTTTAAATACCATCAGCGATTTCATCTGACAAGAGAATAAATCAAAGAGTAGCTTGGTACCATAAGCTTCTCAAGAAATCAGCATAGTTTGTACAGTTAAGTAGAGATGTACAAATAAAAAGGCATGATTACCTTATTACTCGAAGGCATTGGATTGTACATACCGACAAAAGAAATGCCCGCAAATGTCAACTGAAGAGCGAAAAACATTTATAATCAGTTATTAACTAGTTATTTTTACTTCGTAAGGACAACTCATAACTTTTAAGACTACTGAAAAGTAAAGAACAAAGCAAGAACTGATCGAGCAATAGTTAAAAGGAATGACCAGTATAAGTGTTATAGCAAATAAGATGAGATATTTAACTTGCAAACATAAGAAAAGCACAAAGAGGAAACCATACTTGTTGCTCAATAACATGGATATGCTCGAGAAATTGAGAGAATATTATAACTTTTTCAGGCAATGTCGGACCAGCCTTGTCATCCACCGTAACATTTCTCTCTTCACCTTGAGGCTTCACAATAGAACCTTCAACTCCTCTACTCGAATCAATGCAGTAACCAATTTTCCTATTAACTTCTTGTAAATCCTTCAATTTCTCTACCATGTATGCAACTTTGCTACTAGATGTCGATTGCCAGTCTGGAGCCCAGTCATCCTACATGCCAATTTCTCCTTAGCAAAAGCAGTAACAATATGAACAATGCAATGAATTTAATGAAGGAAACTAAAATAACAGGTACCTGTTCGTATGAAGGCTGGAGCTCAATAAGATCCTTAGGAACAGGCCATTTAGGGTTAGGGTTTTCAGGCCGAGCTAACGTTTCAGGAGACTGCATCTCGTACTGTCTACCACAACCTGGTAAGGTACATCCATGGCTGTCTAATGCAACACAGTCGAGGCATAGGAGATGCCGGCATGGAGTTATCATAGGTAAACGACACCAATCTTTACACCTAAGAACAATATGGTAATTTTCCGTTGTTAAATAGAATTTTCACAAAATCTTATTGTAAATGTATATAGCACATTCGGTCACAACCTTATAAAATAGATATCCTCTGAAGCTATACTTGTTTAAACTAACTATATGACAACATAAACTTTCAGGTTATAGTTGTCATTAATTCAACTTTTTTCGAGAGAAAAATTACAAAATCTGAAAACATAACCTAGGTGGTGTTATGAGTATCTACAGAACTGCACACACAGGCGGCTTTTTGTACATTAAGAGAGAGATTGGTTTCTCTATAGAATTAACAATGGCACATCCTTTTGTATTCTCAGATTTCTCTCCTAAAGGTATAGTTAATATGAAGGCATAAATTCATTGAGAGGATGCCTAAAGAGGATCTCAACATGATGACATTTTACAATTTCAATATACTCTTTTGCATTTTATCCATCCATTTGATGTTCAAACACCATTCAGCTCTCAAATAATCTCAATCAAGCCTTGTAAATGGCTTAATTAATTAACAGCAAAAGAAAAACAAAAAGAAGACAATTTGGCATAGACTAAAACTAAACAAAAGATGAGATGTACAGAGGTCTTAGTTACCTGAAACAACTACAACCATTCAAAAGTGCTATTCGAATAAATGAATACTCTTCGCACTCAGGATCAAGGCCATCACCAACCAACATATCCATGGTCTCCTGTATATCCTCTCCTGCTTCAGTCACCTTTATGTGACCCGCCACGCAACATGACAGCCTCAAATTTCTAATTGTATTGCCCCGGAATTTCCACTGTCTTGGGTTGAGGAGTGACTCCACATGTGACGGGTCGTTCCAGTCAGCCGTCAGGATGTTGCGCCGCACCGTCTCGACCAATTCATTATAGCTCTTTGCATGTGCTTCATTGAAGTTCAGATAGATCACCTGATATTGTGATTGTTTTGATTTAGTCAAGCATTATTACATTTATTAAGACTTTTAGTACTGGAGTTTTTTCTAAGTAAGACCACTATATTAACATATTTACAAAATCTCAAACTTTTCTAATATTGGAAAGAAAGGCATATTCTTTATCTTGTTAAAGATTGACAATTTTTCCCTTTAAAAGATTTTGGTCTCAGCTCAAACTGAATAAAACCACACCAAGCAGATTCCTATGCTGGATCCAAAAATTTTGTCGAGTCATATAAGGAAAAAAAAACAGCTGGAGGCAATTGAGCCACTAATTGACTTATGAATGTGCCAATCGATTACTGAGGCTGCCAAGTTTTTTTGTATGGTGAACCACAAGGGACATCAGATACCTTTCTAAAACATTTCGGGATGTTCTTCAAATCAGACTTCCTCGCACTGATCATGGTTCTCTTGAGCAACTCAAGAAGACGAAAACGCCCCTCTTCCTCGTGTGCTTCAAACGGCTTCTGTATACCCCCATCCCACACATCCAGAGTCTCTCCATAAATTGGCTCATGAAGAAATCTAAGCATAGGCTGGATATGTGCCACCTGGCTATTCGGGGTATTAGGTGTAGGTGTACCAGTCAAAATCCAACGACTGGAGGCAGCCATTGACACTGCCATTTGTAGCTTGTTGGTTAGGGCCAGGCTTGAACCAAGCGTATGACCTTCATCCAGTATCACCCGGTACCAGTGTATCTGACTCAGCAAACTACTCTTTTGTGGGCCCCACTCGGCACTCAACCTATTAAATGTGGTTATGACAATATCATAATCCCATGCCAGAACATGAGCACTCGGTTTCTTATTATGACCATCCCACAAATACACTTGCAGTTGCCCTGGTGATACGTGCCTTTGGATCTGGGTTCTCCAGTGGTCTACCAAGTTTGCAGGAACCACAACAAGAGTGGCAGCAGAGAGGTAAAACCGCAATATGTTCAGAGGTTTTTTGAGTGAAATGCTAAGTGCAACTGTATCAAAAGCTAGGTTTTCGAGCCTTGATGGGTAGTGCCACTGGCTAAGACCTCCCTTGACCTTTTTGACGAGACCAAAAGCCTGAAATATCTTGTCATATTGGTTTTCCTCGTCAGAAATGTCTGACCAAGCATCTAGGACTGGCCGTGTCAAACCCGACATCTCCATTTCCAGAAGCTTATTTGGAGAAAGACTAGCCAGCCATTTCAAGGCTTTTTTTGTCTCTGAATTAATATAGGTTATATGCTCCTTCAAAATACCGGTGAAGAAAGAGATGTTTTCTTCTTTGCATGGGTCAGTGCCTTTAGTGTAGAAACCCGGTAGATAAGTCACTCTTGTTTTAGAGTCCCATCGCTCCTGTGGGGTAGCACAGCTCTGACGGGTTGGGTCCCCATTCATGCTGCAAAACCATGCTGATGAGGCATCGGGTGTATTTTTTTCTGACAGTTTGCGCCACTTTCTACATGCATCACACTGGACCCACATCTCATTAGTGCTATCGGTAGAAGTGTCAGTAGTCCCTCTCTTAGACCTCTTACTATTGGTACAAGCACCCTTACCCCTAATTGGTTTTGATCTCTTTTTCCCTTTCCCTTTCACTTCATAATCTGAGTCATCCTCAGATCTCTTGCTCACAGTTGCACTTCCTAAATTTTTAGAACACCTCACCGAAACACGCCTAATTGATACTGACTGATTATCAACTCCAGGTAAGATCTTAGTATCAGCTATTTTCAAGTTTTTACTGTCAGTCTCTCTTTGGCGCATGTTTTTCCCCATAAAACGCTTCCACGGAGAAACAAGGTTACCATTTACAGAGTCATCAGAACTAACCTCGTAATACCCACATTTTCTATCAGGTCTATGCATGCACCATGTCACATCTGCCCCTTGAGGTGGGTCTGTCAGGGTTCCATGCGTTTTAAGTATAAGAGATAAGGCCGTAACTGTCTTTCCTAGACCCGGTTCATCACAGAACAAACCACCTCGGAAATCACGAACTTCAGGGGCAGTTCCTATGGCTACCTTCCCAGAAACACTGTGGATACAAAATGGTAACCCGTCTTGGGTGCAAAATTCTTTGCAAAGGGGGTCTGGCAATTCACGAGGCGGGTGGCGCTCACGGGTCAACATCCACTCAACAGCCGCCTCCTGATGGGGGAAGAGCTTGAGCTTCATGCATGGCATAACTGAGGCAGCTAGGCTCCTCAGATGGTGACATGTGGCAGCAATTCGTACAAGGTCTCTTGGGCAGAGCAATGTCAGGATATTGTTCAACAGGTCATCGGAAATATCCCAGATGCCGTGAGGTTCATTTTGGGTTTGAAATGGTTCAGCAGGCCTAATTCGGGTTGGATTTAGTTTCTTGTCCGTCCCAATTACAGGTAGAGACTTGAAAATCTCATGAAGGTCAAAGGGTTTCCTGCTGGGAGAAATTGAGGTTTTTTGGTGCACTTCGCATGAGAGCACATTACAACTGGAGTCGAGCCAAATTTGGGCTTCTTCTTTGTGCGGTTGGTTAACTGCCTGATCAAAGGAAAGCAAGGAGGCACGAAATTCCCAATCACAGCTGTCAGGAAGATATATCTAATTTTGTTAGAAGAGGCAAAAATAACTAACATTTTCAGTTCAAATTCTGGTACTGTGTGGCATGGTACTCTAGCAGATATGTTCTAGATCATTTAGTTAATTTTGTGGTGCCGTAACCTCTGGGTTTAATTGATGGCACAGTCAAGGTTGCAAACAGACTTAAACAAAATTCTGTGCTAACAAAGCTGACTAAATTATATGCATCTTATATGCGTTTATTTAGAAGGTTCTACACCAATTTTGCAAAACCAAATCACAAGAAAAGGGGTAAATGACCAAATGATGATGTAAACAAGAATAAACAGTACAGTTGAACAAAGCAACACACCTGACATGTTTGAACAGAGATACAACCACGCCACGCCACCTAGGGAATTGCCATCCAGTCCAAATTGAAATAGGCAAGTATATATCCACTAAAACAACAGCTCTTCTTTCCTCAACCCCACTGATTTCCCTTGCAGAAACCCTCAGCACTCTTGCTTCGATTTCTGCAAACTTCTTCGAGACAAGCAAATAGAGCTGGTGAATCACACTTGCACTCCCTCTCGCCAGCGCCAGATATCGTGTTCTCGGGCTGAAACTATTATCTGCTGGAGAATTTGAATTCAAATTTGAATTCCCGTTGTCAGGTTCTTCCGGGTGTTCAATTGGGAAGAGAGAGAGCCCCGAGTCGGAAATGAAGCAGATTTTCGCGCCATCGGAGGAGAGATTACAAGGAGTTAGTGGCAGGAGAGTTTGGGAATGGTGTAGAGACACGACTGCTCGGAGAAACCCGCACAATTTGCGGTTAGTGTGCGATTCTGAATCCTCCATTGTAGATATTATAGTTAGGGTTTCATTCTCGGATCGTGCACCGAGAGAGATGAGAGAGAGAGAGAGGTGGAAGAGAAGGAAAAAGAAACGAAGTGCAGACCCAGAGAAGAGCGCAAAAACAAGGGATGCAAAGAGCGGAAATCTAGAGGCGAGACTGCGAGAGAAGTAGTCAGTTACGCACTTTTTCCGAGGACGAATTAGAAACAGTAAAATAACTAAAATTGGGTATATATCTGTTAACAGATTAGTTTTCGATTCATGCAGCGTAATAACTACATGCAGTCATTATATGATTCTTCAGTCTGTGCTCTGCATAGAGTTAAAACTACTTTGTTAAACTCTTTACCCAGAAAGTTTTCTAATACGTCCACGTGGAAATCCCTAATTCGTTGTCTTTGTTCCTTAAAATGATTTGAGGCCTTAAACAGCTAATCCGAATTAAGGCTGGGCCGCGTTGAACTTTGAAGCCGAATCCGAGAATCTGTGGGCTCTGCGAATATTCGCAACACTGGACGCAGGTGACGCCTTTAGTTTTCTTTCTTCCCAATTTCTTATTATCTAAGCTAGCCAGCTAGGTACAGTGATTATTTAAAATTTAACAACAATTTTCTTATATCTCATAACAATATTTTATAAAAAAAACATTCGGCTCGATGTTATTAATTTGGTGTATTATTAGACAATCTTGACAATATTTTTTTAAAATTCAAATAAAATTAAAAATATATATATTTGTAGGTCTATTATTGGATATATATAGATAGTCTATCGAGTAAATTTTATGAAATTTGAATAATATTTTATGATGCATCAATGGAGGAAGGGGGCCGCATCCCGGCTTAGCTCGGGGAATCAGCATGAATTATGAAATTGCGTAGTGTGGAAATAACCCTTTTAATTGGTGGCGGCCCAATAAAAGTGGAAAGTGACAATATATTTTCACTGGATGAATGATTGCTCCATTCTAAAAATGCAAAATTGGAAATAAAATCTCACCAGGCGAGAGTGCTTCCTTCTTTTATTTGTCAATCCCTTTATCAAGGCCCTATTTCTATGCAGAAATATCTCTCTTAAAGTCTTTAATTTAGCAAATGTTTTGAATGAGAACAATACTGCATCACATCAAGTAGAAACGATATTCAGAAATGCCAAATAAATTCAGATTTCACAGGCCGACTATGCGGCTTCTCTTTGAATAAAATATAGCAATATTCAGGGCTTTTCTTTTTCACAAACTAAAGGGAAATGCTGTTTTAGTGAAGAATCCGACATTTTTTTTCACCAAAAATTTGCGATATCAAGTTTTTTTAAATTAAGTTGCTACATTTCTATTGTGCACAAGAATTCAGATCATCTATAAAGTACATGTTGAATTGTGTGTGCCAGTAACATACTAATAACCAAGATAATAATCATTTTTTAGGTTTTATTTAGTTTAATTGGCTGAAAATTGAATCATGAAAACACATTAAAAATTAATGTATCTTTATTGTACAGTAAAATGTATATTCATTGGTTTCTTATATAGGAGGTGGAGAAAAAGAAGACAAAGAAGGAGACCTCGGCGGTGTCGGATGTGGTAGGATAGGTGTCGGATGTGGTACGGTAGAAGGAAGACCCAACAAGGAGCCAAAAAATAAAAAAATAATTCACGTATGTTTGGAGACACCAAGAATAGACACTGTTTCAAAATAGAAGTTATTTATAATAATAGTTTGTACACAAATAACATTTTTGTTATTCAAAACAGTTAGAAGTTAGAATAGCTTCTATTCTTTATTTATTGTAAATATTAGAATAATTACTATTCAGAGGTGTAAAGAGAAAAACTATGTTTTTTTTTTTTGGATTTATGCTAACACAGTCTTGAAATAATTCATTTGTAACTCTATTTGTCTATCTTTTCTCTTAATTAATACCTTGTTAACAATATTCTTTCTCGATTGCAGCTATTAACTATTCCAAATATACAATCTAAATAATATTTTTGTCAATCCGAATAGCACCATTTTCACACTAATTTGAATATCACTATTTTTCATCTATTCTCATCTACTAATATTTTTGTATATAGAAATATGCTCTATGTACTTTCATACTTGATAAATTATGCCCATCCACATTCAGATGTAGTCCCATCTAATTAATGACATATATATCCAAAGGTTGCAGTTTATGTAGTCATTTTGACTGGCTTGGCTCTAAACTAAGGACATAACTCAAGTATGCACTCCAAATTCAGCTTTCTTTTGGACTTGATGGTCAGGTTGAGAGCCTGCTGATGCTGAAACATCAAGACCTGATTAGATCAGAAAGCCATGAGACGGTACAACAAACAACTAGTGAGCTCCAGTCCTGGTATGACATCAGGAAATTCAGGACTTTACTTTCACTCAAACTCAATCGTTTGATTTTCCCACGAGTCAAGACTGTTATGCATTTGGCAAGAAAAATAGATTTTTTTGAATTTTTTTCTTAATTTCAATATTTTTGTTGATTATAACTACTTTAATTTTTTTTATTTAGTAAAATTATAGCAAATTAAACACAAAAAGGTCTGACTTCAAACTTTTCTGAACACATTCAATTATGAACCGATAAGTTGTCCCCAATTTATGCACAAATTTTGTACATTAAAATTTTCAATTAATATTAAAGACTTTAAACCAAATAGCACTATAGGATGACAGGAAAAAAATATTTTTATATTGCAAAAAGGTAAAATTAGAGTGTTTTTAAACTCACTAAATCTAAATATCTCTCACAACTAAAATTAGTACGTTCCACCACAGTACGGAACATTTCTGAATCAACGCCCACACCCGTGAGCCACGACTTTGAGCTGCGCCGCACCTGTGGACCGCGTATACACCAGCAGAAATATTTCTTTTTTTTTCCGTCAAAGCTGTGGTTTGAGCCAAAAGCTTTATCCACTCCGCAAGATTTTCTTTGTGTTATATTGTAGTAATTTTGTTATTTGATATCTAATCTTATATTAAGCCTTTAGTTTTTTTATAGCTTGATTCAGTTTTTTAATATATTCATCTTTTTAATTATATTTTTTATGATTATTTAAATGTAATATAAATATACAGATTAATAAAAAATAATATATATATAATAGCTGTATCGTATCATTCGTTTTTGAAAATTGCCATATAGCTGTATCTGTATCGTATCATACGATACCCGTATCCGTATCCATGCAACATAGCTACAGAGGTACTGTTCTGTAGAGTTACTAGATCTGAACCGTTCATTTTAACGTGGCACGTATCTCAAAGCCCAAAAATACTGCCCCCTGTTGCGATCTGAATCTCAAATCTTAAAGTGAGAGTGACCCTCTGCTACAGAGGATACGGATTCATCCGGCACACCGTGCTACGGCTACGGGACTACATCAGGTGCAAAGTTCAGGTGAACCCGGTCTACATACACCAATAATAAAGAAACCCGTATGAAGTCGTCGTACCGCGGTGCAGCTTTCACACGCTTTCCTCTTCCCCAATCCTCAGAATTCAGATCCTTTTCTAAGAAACTAAATATATTCTCGAAATTCCGAGGAGGTTCACAGGTTTATTATTCCCCCGTTTCTTAACAACCAAGTCTTTTTCTTGCTATTTCTACAAGTTTCCCGCCATTGCTACGATCTAAATAACCCTAACTTTTCAGCAGAAATCATAGAATTCATTGTTTGATCAATGGAGGCGAAGATCAACAGGTTCTTCGATTCAGTCGGGACGTTCTTCTCTGGTAACTCCGAAAACATTCCCTGGTGCGATCACGACATCATAGCGGTAATTTTCCATTTCGTCTGTTCTTGGCATTACCTTATCTTCCCTAAATGTGGCAAAGATTCAAATTATAGGGGTGGATCACATTAATGATGGTCTGTGAACTATTTAACTGTCGCTAAGTGTTGAAATATGAAATAACTGAGGTATTTGTTTATTGTACATTAATACAGGGTTGTGAGAAAGAGGTGCGTGAGGCGGCATCCGAAGAGCAAAAGGGAGATAGTGTAATGAGGTTATCTTGGGCTCTTGTACACTCCAAAGACCAAGCTGATGTCAATCGTGGCATAGCCATGGTAGAAGGTGTGCTACTTTCTATTGTTTTATTGCTATTTGTTATGATATGTGTTAATTAATCTATTTAGGATAATGTGATGTCTACGATTACCATCACAATGCTATTTTACCTATGATTAATTGAACACCTTGAGAAAATTGTACTTAAATTATCACATATTGCTACCATGAATATGGTCTGTGTGATCTGCAACCAATGCAGTCAAAAGGGAAAGGTGCAAAAACCGTAATTGCCTTAGGTTCAAGGCGTAATAAAAGCATGTGCTTGAGTAGCATAATGTCAATCTTGTGTATTGCTGCCATTTGCTTATCTTTATTCACAATATTTTTTATTTTCATCTGCTAGATTAATATTATGTATTGTATGGAAAAGTGAATATTTCGTTTAAATGCTGGTTCAATTTTGTCCTTGTCATTCATATCTGCTCACTATAAATACTGTTATTGTGCAAAATTACCAGTAGTTTTCATTTTTCTTATGATCATAACTAATAAATGATAAATCTGATTTTGAAAGTTTTTTACCTCGCTTTGGTTATGAAACTTTGTCTGCTATTTCACAATCTATTTGATCCGGACCATGTTAAGCTAAAATTATTTCATTTTCATTGTTATATGCAAAGAAATGAAACGTAAAATATTTTAAACTACAAGGGTGATGTGTTGCCAGTATCATTATTTTGTAACACTAACGAAGGCCCCACATGAACAGCCAATACTTGTATATCCAGAAGTTCATGTATTAAAAATCCACAGGTTGAATGTAAACTATTGAATTATATTATAGGACAAAAAAAAAACAAGAACATGGTTTATGGAACATCCTGCCATTGTTGGGTTTTGTTGCCATTCTTCTTTAAACAGTTACAAGTGCATCACTAGTTTGTATTGTGGTGAGCTTGTGGCTTTTATTTTCATTGGCAACTTAGAAAATAACACTTTTTTGTTTTATTTGTTAGCTTCTCTGGCAAATTCGAACAGTTCATTGGAAACAAGAGAGAAGCTGTACTTATTAGCTGTGGGGTATTATAGAAATGGAGACTATCCTAGAAGTCGTCAACTTGTTGACCACTGCCTGGAGGTTTGTTTGAGTTGCTTTCTCTCTACCTGATTCTGGTACTGTTTTTATTATGGGTGGTGCTGATGTTATATTATATTCTAATTTTGTAGATTGAACCTGAGTGGAGACAGGCGAGGACATTGAAGAAGGCAGTTGAGGATAAAATATCTAAGGGTAAAGCATTTGTCTTAAACATATTACATATTTTTTAATTTTTCTTTTAGTAAGGGTAAAATTGGTATCTTATAAATTTAAAATGAGTTTTAATAGAAAGGACAATAAATTGGGTAAATTTATGAGTTTTTGAAATTATAAGGGTAAATATGATATTTGAATTTTAGAAAAGGAAATACTAAAATTCAAAATTTTGAAGGGTACACATGAAATTCCCCCTAGACTTTTAAAAATGAGTTGGCGTTGGACCTTTTTAGCGCCTAAGTGTTCAGGATTGATACTTTGCTGTACTGGGGGGTACATCTCATTAGTCAGAACTACAAATTGTGTCGATTTAGGAGTTAAACAATTTCAATAATCTGTCCTCTGCTTCCGAAAAAACCCTAATGCAATTTCCTCTCTGTTTTTGTCAATGTTTTTTGGCAGATGGTCTTATTGGTGTAGGGATAGCCACTACTGCCGTAGGTCTTTTAGTTGGTGGCATTGCTGCTGCTTTGATCAGGAAAAAATAATCCGAGAATATTAACAAAAATACTATTTTAAACTTACGTCCAGTGTACTTGAATGCCTTTTCTCCTCTTAGCTTTCATTTTCTTTTGACTGTGAATTGTTAAAAAAAACAAATATTTTCTTGCTGTGGATGTAAATTTTGTTTTATTTTAATCTATATTTGTTCTTGTATCAGTTTCAACTTTCAACAGATTCAATGCATCTCTCCATGATGTCATGTTAATGTTACAATAATAATAGTGTGCTATGAAAAATGTAGATATTATTTGTCTGTTTCCTTTATTGACCTTTTGGGAACATTATGTTCTTTTAGAAGTGCGAAGTAGTAACAATGTTTGCCTTCTATACTGAGTTTGGCTAGTATAACATGTGTGTCATTTCAATCAATATAACACAAATTCTAAAACCTATCAAATCGATTTCAAACAGTGAATTTAAACTGTTTAAATCGATTTACTTCATTAGTTGTGTGTTTACATATAAAACTTATAAATTTTCGAATTTATTTAGTATTAAGTCAAGCGGTCAAATGTACGAGTTTTTAAGTTAATTTTAATACATTTATTTTTTTACATTTTTACAGCTTGATTTGATACTAAAATAATTTAAAAATATAAAAAATTTGCATGTAAATGCATCACTCATAAAGTAAATCGGTTTGAATTAGTCGTTTAAAGTCTATTCAATCAATTTTAAAGTTAGCATTATACTAACCGCACTATCTATTACTTGCATTATAGGGTAACTATATAAATATATGCTGGAAAAAAAATATTAATTTTCAGATATAAAAATTATTTTATATTTTGAAAATTTTGGACAAATAATTATTTTTTTAAAACATTAACGACATACAATGATAATTAGCGTGTTTAATCATGCAATATTTTAGCAGAGAAACACAGAAAACTTGTAGTGCTTTACTTGTATCGAATATCACTTGGGAGATTATTGCAGCATGGTTTTAGAAAATGAACAATTATATTACTCCCCCCATTCCATCTCCCACTTTATCTCTCTCAAAATTAGTTTTATCTCATTTTGATCTTGTTCAAATTTCTCACAATTTATAAAAAAATTTGCGAATCTAAAACAACGAACGTTTTCTACGTAATTTTCTCTTTTAAATGAGATCCATGATGACATACTTTCAGACAAGTCGTTACAGAAATATTTATCCCTAATCGTACAAGTATTTATACCTATACAGACATATGAAAGTATTACTATCAATTATTATAAGTATTTATACTGACATATGAAGGTATTAATATCATGTATTATAAGTATTTATACTGACATATGAAGGTATTAATATCATGTATTATAAGTATTTATACTGACATATGAAGGTATTAATATCATGTATTATAAGTATTTATACTGACATATGAAGGTATTAATATCATGTATTATAAGTATTTATACTGACATATGAAAGTATTAATATCATGTATTATAAGTATTATATGCAAAAAAATACTTTTAAGTATAGATATTAATACTTGCATGATGAGGGATAAATACTTCTGTAACGACTTGCCAGAAAGTATGTCATCATAGATCTCATTTGAAAGAAAAAATTACGTAGAAAACGTTCGTGATTTTATATTCGCAAAATTTCTCATAGGTCGTGAGAAATGTGGACATGATTGAAATGAGATAAAAAACTCACATCTAAAAACGTGCATGGTCCTTCATGTGATTTGAGATTCCTCCCACTCTCCATGAAAAAAACGTGCATGGTCCCCTAAATACTTTTGTGCTTAGGGATAAATACTTCTGTTCTTAAAGATAAATACTTTTGTACGTAAGTATTAATACCTTATGAAAAAAATGATAGCTGAAGTTTTTTGACATTTTATGTGGGGTGGGAGGTGCGGGGTTAATTATCAGCTTCTTTTAGAAAATCCGTTGTCTTGAAATTATTGGAAAGTCATTTCAACTTTCTTAAAGAACTTGGGTTATCTTCATATATTATTCTTAAATTTCGGTGATGCAAATACAAATTAGCTGAGTTAGTTCAAAAATTACTCTATTCTACTAACTCATAAAAATGATGAGTTAGCAAGAATAAAGTTAGTAGAGTTAGTGATATTAATAAAATATTTAATTATTACTAATATAATATAATATTAGATTAAATTAGTGTTAAATAAAATATTAATTTAAATATTAAATATAATATAATATAAATTTAAAATATGGATTAATATTAAATAAATATAATATTATATTAAATTAATATTAAATAAAATGTTAGATTAAATATCATATTGTAGTAGGGGTGTAAACGGAGCTGGTTGGGAGTAATTTCAGAACCGGATAATTGTGGATACGGATACAGATATTCACCTTCATGAAATTATCTGCATCCGTATCCACCATTGTTTCACCATATACAAAAAAATAACCGTTGATGGGAATTATTACAATACAAGTAATAAATCATAAATTGCACTTAATTTGGTTGCAAGTGTACAATCTTGTCGAGTAGTACTTAGGGATCGTCTCCACAGGGACAAGTTGGAATATTAACTCTAACCTAACAATTTAACTTAGTAAAAGAAAGTAAAAAGGTTTTTGTTTGTTCAATTGGTTGGTTTGATTGCGATTAAACTAAATTAGACTAAAGTCTTAAAGCAAAATCTGAGTTTTTAACAAGTATGAAAAATTAGGGTTTCTTAGGGTTCCTATCCACTAGTGTTATGACTAATTGGTTTATTAAATTTGTTATTTTAGTTATGAAGGCACAGTTGGGTGTTGTAGGTACAAAGTGATATCTCTATATTAATACCATCTTTAAATTAGAATAAACGTCACCTCTCGGTACTTGGCTACCCTAATCTAAAGTCATTAAGTTCTTACTGTCCCAATTGATCTAGAAAACTATCTTTCACCTCTCGGTACTTGGCACAATTATCTAAACTATTAGGTAAAGCCCGTATATGACAAGCGTCACCTCTCGGTACTTAGACTATCAAATACTCTATTCCTTATGGTCTGGACCTAATATTCAATTTCTCAATTGCAAATACCAAATCCGAGGGTTTCATGTGATTTTGATTAAGTCCTCACAATCAATTAAAATAAAGAATATATCACAATAAAGAACAAGAATATATAAAATAAAACTAACTAAATCATAACAAAAGTTTCAAGTACAACCCTAATCAACCTTAGAAAAGCTCTTAGCCGGTCATGGCTAAGACACAAATGAAATAAAAAAGAGTAAAAGAGTTCCAAAGTAAAGAAAACAATAAAACCGGTTGATCGGTTTTTGCTCTCTCCTTCCTTCTTCTCTCTTCTAGCTTTTCCTTGCTCTTCCTTGTTGAAAACCTAGAAATTCTGCCTAAAAAAAAAAAAAAACCATCCTCAATATGTTCTACAGTCCCTATTTATAGCCCCCTCTAAAACCTAGAAATAACCAACCAAAAATAGCGAATTCGGACTCTGAACCGACCTAATTGCGGGCCGCAATGTACTGTAGCAGTTAACAGACTGCGCAGAAATATTCTGAAGAGGTCCTTGCGGGCCACAATAAAAGTCCTTGCGGGTCGCAATACATTCCTTTTATATTCTCAGGTTGTAGATCTTCTCGTTAGCTTTCCAAAAAGTGGTCACAAGCCTAAATCGGAGTTACGAGTCAAAAGTTATGGCCATTTTAAGTTCAGACTCTATTTTCGGCTGACTGCTACAGTGCGTTGCGGGCCGCAATAACTGTGCTGGAATGAAGAGGCTCTGACTTGTTTGGTTGTGGGCCGCAATAACTCCATTTCGAGCCGCAATAAATGTTGGCTGAAGCTCATTTCTTCGTGCTAACTCACCCGTTTTGCTTCGTTAAGGTCCAAACACTTGATTACCTGTAAAACAAACATAACTAGGGCAGTAACTTGAACTTTTGGACATTTCTAACCTAATTAAACCTAATTTAAACTAATTTAACCAAAACTTGGCTTAATTTACATACCTAACCCTAGGTTTAAATAGATACAATTTTGGCTTATCAACCGTATCCGCAGTTATCCGTATCCGTTTATTCCATATTTGAATGATCTCCAGATTCGAAGTGAATACGGAGCGGATACGTTTACACCTCTATATTGTAGTCATTTAAATATTAAATATAATATAATATAATATTAGATTAGTATTAAATAAAATATTAGATTAAATATTGTTATACTAAATGCACCACTAATAGTTTAAAATTGAAAAATAATTACAATTAAGCCCTTACAAACCAATGAGAAGTCACACGGCCAACTTAAAGAGAGAACGGAGTCTCAAAGTTTAGATCCTCAAGAAGAACACTTAAGATCTCACTCTAACCTAATCTAACTCAAGATTAGTGAAGTGGGTTTGAGGTTGTTTGAGAGATATTAAAGTTTTAAGCTCAATCTACAATGGAGGACTCATACTCACAGAAAAACAGTGTTTTGAAAGTTAGAGTCAGTTAAAAGTGCTTGGGAAAGAAGCCCAAAGCCCTATTTATAGAGACAGCTCTAAAATGAGATTTTTAACTTAAAACATTTCAGACGTTTTACAAAACGTTACAACGTTTTAGTTCAAAATTTGAATTAGGTTTTTTTTTTTTGCGAGATTGATCAAAACGTTACCAACAATTTCATTATGTGGAAACTTGATAAAAAACAAGAATTCTGAAGTTTGAAAATTTAATTAAAATGTTACAATGTTTTAAAATAAAGTTTTCGATTCCTTTGTATTTGATCAAGCTGTTCCTCAGTGTTTTCTTTTAGGTTAAATCGTTAGAACATTTTACAAACGTTATTATATTTTACAAACGTTACTAACGTTTGTATCCTATTGAAACAACATCAAACACACTTTACCAAGTTTAAAATATTACAAATTAAATTATTGATAAATGTCTTTATGATTTCTTCAGTTTAAGCAATCTACATTGCAATTCCAATTGATCTGAACCTACATAACTCTAAAATAGAAGAAATCGTAAAATTCAATAATGGTATGTTTTGCAAATTAGTCAAATAGACGAAATAGATTATTGCTAGAACAACAAATATAATATAATATTAATTTAAGTATTAAATATAATATAATATTAATTTAAGTATTAAATGTAATATTAGTTTAAATATTAAATGTATTAAAATATTAATTTAAATATTATATTAGTATTAAATAACTATAATATCTAATTAGATTAAATAAAATGTTAGATTAAATATAATATAATATCAATTTAAATATTTAATGTAATATAATGTTAGTGTAAATGTTAAGTGTTGAATGTAATATAATATTAGTATTAAATAAATATAATATCTGATTATATTAGGTATTATTAAATAAAATATTATATTAAATATAATATAATATTAATTTAAATATTATATTATAATTAAATAAAATATTATATTATAATTAAATAAAATATTAGATTAAATATAAAATAATATTAGGTTAAATATTAAATATAATATAATATTACTTTAAATATTAGATTAGTATTAATTAAAATATTAGATTAAATATAATATAATATAAAAATAGTTTAAATGTTAAATATAATATAATATTAGTTTAAATATTAGATTAGTATTAAATAAAATATTAAACTAACATTAAATATATATAATATCAGATTAAATTAGATTAGTATTAAAAATATTAATTTAAATGAAATATAATATTAATTTAAATATGTAATGTAATATAGTATTAGTTTAATTATTATTTTATTCATTTCCTCCATTGCTATTTCAAACATACAATTCAAACAACATTTTTATAGATCCGAATAGTTCAAAGTTAGTGTTATTTTCAAACCATACTATTCTTAATTACTAACTAAAAAATTGCTATACGTACCGATAACAGAAGAGAGGTTCCATCGCTATTCTTGCACTAATTATTATTTATTTTCTTGAGAAAAACTAATTATTATTTAAAGTGTACGTAGTTTTCAAATTATAATTTGAAGACAGGTTCCATCAACAGAACTATAATTTTATGGTGGGTATGGTATTATAAATCATAAAAGGAGAATGGGGTGTTACTGTAGCGAGGAACAGTAGCACCCCCACTCCCTACCCTTTGATCATTATTAGACGGCTCAGATCATCCAGGCTGATGTCATCTTACGTAAACAGCAAAATACTTTTCTCCAAACCGTATCTCAGTGTTAATCTAACCATTCAAATTGCTTCACCGCCCTCTCAGAGCTCTCTCCTTCACCTCTTTGCCGCGTGCCTCCTAGCTCGACGCCGCGTGTCTCCTCCTATTTGGGTACCGCCTGCCTTCTTCTTCACCGCCATGCCTCTTCTTTTCATTTCTGTCATCCAGGTCTCTTCTCTCAACCACCCTCACTTAGTCCCTTTTCTCGATTCAGTTTTCTCTCATCGGCCTTGTCTATCGGCGATCTCTTACATTGCTGCTCCGCTAGTCGTCGCTCTCTCTCTACCTCGTCGGTCTTCTTATCCCTTAATCAGTAAGTCCCTCTTCAATACACCGCTGCACATTACCATTGGTTTAGGCAATTGCATACATTGTTTCTATTGATTCCAACTTATTCCTGAACACTGCTCTCACTCAATCAGTAACTCGAGTTACTATTACCACCAGCAGGAAATACTTTCATAGTGGTATTAGTTCAATTGAGAAGAATTAATGGGTATTTCTCTATGATTTCAGTAATTAACAGCATCAATGCCAGTTTTAAATCAAATGGTAACCAAATGTCAGGGATTTACAAAGAATAATTTCTGAATAAACACTACATCAGGAGGAAATGTACATTTTACCTCTTTGTAACGGGCAATTGTGTTAAGCATTTCTATTGTTCCAGTGTCAATTTTTACCCCGTACTTCTTTAGAGTAACTGGCTCTGAGATCTCTGCCAGTGGAATATGTGCTGTAAAATTTACAGAAAGCCTAAATAGTGTAAGTTTTGCATGTTCATGAAATACTTATATAGGTGTTTTCCCTGTTGTCAATATAAGTGATTCAAAGAGATATATGGTAGTGAGTCATTAGCTCTTTGTATGTCAATCTCTATTTTTTTTAGATAAATTTTCAATTCATTGAGTTTTGCTGCTTACAAATAAAAACCAGTTCCACTTGGTCCTACAACACTCAAGTTCAAATAAGCACGTGTAGCGTCAATTCCCGTAATTATTAATGTCTACCTAAACAGTACCACCATATTGTCTTTCAAGAGCAGCAGAAATATGACTACTGGTACAACGGTTGGTTCTGCACTGTATCATTTAGCTTTAGAATGACAGTTTCTTATCATTAATTGATAAGAAGTTATTTTCAGGCCTTTGTGAAACTCTCCGCACTTATTGAACAAAATATCATGCCTACACAAATGCTGACGCAAGATTACCCCTTTAAGGTATGCACAGTGCTGATTTTGCAATTATTTTGTCAAAATATATATTTTATTTATGCATCTTGTCTAAGATATTTTCTACATATTGCCTTGTCCGTTACGTATTATATGCGTTGATATTGTGTCATTGTGTTAATTCCTTGTCTTTATTCTAGTATACCACTTAGCTCTACAACAGTACTAGAGTTTTCAGTATAGTAATACATGAACGACTAGAAATCTTCAATTTTGTTTGTTCAAAATTCTAACATATTAAATTAAGAACTCTGGAACAGTTACCTTCATCTTATCCGTCAAATTATTGCTACATTTTTATTGAGTGTTTTATCTAATACCTCAACAGTGACATTTTGGAGGCATGATAATCTGATAAGGGAAGAAAGATGATTTGTGGTTCTGTACAGGAGCTTTCCTAGAGTGAAAGAAATTGGAATTGATCTCCAGTTTGAAGATTGAAGACTCTTGAAAACTCCCAAATTATCCTTGATCAGACAGTACAGATGAAATCACACGACAAATCATCCATTTGAATGACAAATTGATTAAAAGCATCCCCACAAATTATTGTTCTACAAAATGAAAAATTCCTTCAGTTTTGTTTTAGGAACTGAAATGTTTTTCTGATTTTGATTATTTGTTTGTTGACAATGCAGGTTTAAATGATTCTTGCATTATCATTAGCATCTGTACTGCTCCTCTTCATCTCCACCGTTCAAGATTTCAAGGTCTCCCTTTCTCCAATTCTTTGGAGTACATTCAGTTTTGTATTGGTTCTCTCTAACCTTTAATAGAAGGATGTCTTACTATGTCATGCTTATTATGTTATTTACACATTATAATATTAAATCTAAAATATAATCTTAAACCGTTGTGAATTTGATTTGAAATCTGCTAAGATAATGGGTATGGATTTGGATTTGGTTCCACAATCATGCTAGGAGCTGATCTGAATCCTATCTGTTAACAGCTCTAAATGAATGCCCTTTTGGAGTGTAGATTTTGTATATCACATATACTAGTCATCTTCATGTTTTTTGCCTTTGCAAGCAATACCTGAACCGTAGTCAAATTCCCAGATAGCAACTTAGCACCTAGCACCATCTTCTGATATTTGCAACTAGCACCCAACAGATAGCAAAGTGGGACATTATACATATAGCTAAAATTTCTAGAAATTCACAACTTTGCCTTTATGTTTATTGGGTGTTCTTCTCCTTAGTAACTCAGTGCTTGCTTTCTGAGGTTTTTATTTCAGTCAGCACTGATTGGATTAATAATAAAGTAAAGTTCTTTTAAATTTACATGAACTTTTTATTTAATTAATTGATAGGATCCAGTTTGCTAATGCTGGTAGGGTCCAATATACTATCTATATGATATATTGAGTTAATGTACATTCTAGGTAGTATTAGTTGTTATATTGGTACTGAATAAATAATATTGATAAAAGAAACATTTTCCTCTAATTCTTTGATGGAAAGATTCTTACCTCTTATTGTTATCCATTATGAATTTCCTCTAACCTTCAATATAAGGATGTCTTACTGTGTCATATAAGTAATTTAAATTAAAGTGAGTGAGGCTATGATATCCATGCATAGCGCGGATTGGTCCGTACTACGGATAAATTTAAAAATGCCATGCTGCCAGTGAGCCCACAAAGCCCAAATGCACTGGACCCACTACAAACCTATATCCTGTTTTGAAGTCGGACGACGTTGTGTGGAAAATTGAACTTACATTGTGTTAGGCTGTTGCACAAATCCTCGGTTCTGTCCCCTGAGATTGACAGAGAGATACAACAAGCAAAACTGCTGAACACCCCTAGAATGCCTCAAGATAGTGAATTTGCAGTGCTTCACTGTTCGAGTCTCTGCCGATGGAGCTCTTGGTATGTGTTTCCAGAAAATAGATAACTGACATAATTAGTAGTTAGTATTTAGTGGTACTTATGATATATGTTAAATTGAACAACAAAAATAAAAATGTGTATAGTTGGTCTATACCAGCACATGGAAGGTATGTACTAAATAGCTCAGGTAGAGAAATTGTAAATTTATTTATTTTGCAATCCATTTTACATGTAAATATAATTTACAATTTGCATATTGTGGAGCTTCCTCTGGTTTTGCACGAGGTTCAATTCTATTATGTTTTTAAGAAAATATTAGATCAAGGTTTTGTGTTAATAAAAATCTTAATCTGTTAAACTTTGAATGCATGTTGTTCACCTTCTTTTGTATAAGTCATGAATTGACATGTGTTGAAAACAAAATCAATAGAACTAAAGCTACTCAATTAAAATAACAACAACAACAATAAGCTCACATCCATGTACACCTTCATTTATGAAAAACAACGGTTGCGGCGTAGCCGCAACACAAAGCATCTAGTTGATTATATTTGGCACCAATAGGAATATGACACTATTGATTGGGGTATAAAAAAACCAAAACACGTAGGTAGTACGTCATGATATATCTGGTTGCTTGTAAGAAAATGAGAGAACAAAATCAATTGTTTAGCCATCTGTATAAACAGAGGAAAACAGCTCAAATCCTTATTCATGTCGATATCTCTATAACTAGATGAAATTGACCTACAAATCCATAAATTAATTAAGGCACTGGATCATGCATGGTACGTATCAGCCATACTGTTTCAAAATAACCGAATTAAGCTCGAGACCTTGAGTGCTTTAGTAAGGTACCAGCACCACTTGGTTCATCTTTGTACCAGTAAATATCGTTGTGAAACACAATAAGATAGAGCAATCGATTTCTAACATGTTCGTGCATCTTTAAAGCACTCAATCATTACATTTGCTGACAAATTATGAACACTTTTAACAAACACTCCAGCATTACATTTGCTAATACCAGTATCATAATTACAATGTATATATTGGTTTTTCTATACATAATCCACAGAAAGCACAGAACCACAGTGTCATGATTAACCATGCAGGTCATCAATATTATTTGATTTAACACCTCAGATTTGAAGCTTAATTCGCATCATGGTTCTTTTTCGGGACCTATTAAGGCAAGTAAAATGTCCTTGTATAATCCTGAGGTATCTTCAGTTATATCATGAGTAAGGGTTGTATTGTATCTCCTTTTATATTCTTCTTTTATCAGTTCCATGTCTATTTCAGCTCGGCTCACTACACCTCTTGTCAGTGTATCTTCATCTGTACCAAGCCCTTCCATAGATCCTCTAAGAACCTATAAATATAAAAAGGGAAATAATTAGCAAATAAGGCACAACAGATTGTTTACATATAAATTCAAATATCAACCATAGTTTTACCTCCGCAAAGTGCTTTTCAGGAGAAATTAGGCACCAAATAACAACCTTCATCAAAGCAGAGAAGGGACTGGTACATGTAGCTAATTCCTGCCAGATTTTATAAATTTGAAGATATAAGTTATAATTTTCAAGATTAAACCATAGAAAAATAATAATAATTACTCATTTTAATTTTTTGAGGCATCTTTTGTGTCCACATGATATCAGGGAATGATATTTTGAGCTCAGATCCCTTGTTCACCCTCTAAGAAAAACAATTATGGGATTGAAAATTTTATAAACATTATAAACATATACTTAGATTGGGATTGAAAATATTTAATTTCCAAACAAATTTGAACCTACGAAAATATTAAAAATAAGAGATAATTTACCTCTTCAATGGATTTGCCATATTCTTGTTGATAGTATTGTATTATTGCTTTGACGTGAGATTTGCTTCTCAGGCTGATCATACGCATGATTTGTTCTTGGAGTAAATGGTTGGTTTGTAAACCATTGTAGAGGATAGCTGCTTCTGATTGAGCTGAGCTCTCCTCAGCATTATCTCCTCTGTACCGATACGAGGTTACCAGTTGCACCAAAAACTAGAATAATAATTCAGGAAAAGTATATAAAATATGTAAATCTATCATACAGAGTAGCTAGAAATGAGTGAATTTGGTCTTTTCGTATTAAACGGATCAAATGTCAGGTTGCCAGTGCCATACTATGCAAACTTTTGCGTCTTGACTTCAAACAAACAAAAAAAATACAATCATCAGATTATATGTTTGTAAGAATCACTGTAGATTCTGTTTTAAGTATTCTTAACAATATAAAAAATTCAGACATATGTTAGTCAATTGGTCTAAAAAATTTACACATATTTAGTAAAGTTGATGTGCAAATTATTGCACTCATTGATGTAAATGGTTCATGTGGATTGAAATTAAATTTATAAAGATATTATAAAAATCATATTAAAGCATATCTTCAGCGCAACATTGCTGAAAAAATTTCAATCGAGTACAACAGTACATGTTACTAGCTTGAAACACATGCAAGGTTTAGTGAGCTGTTAAGTGTTAACTGGTACATACCTCTCTCATAGGCTCTTTGAATGCACTGGTAAAGGCAATTTCCTCCTCAAGAGAGCGTGAATAACGAGTGGAGTAGGCCTTTCTGACAGCCACTAAATGATCAGGAGATGAACCACAGGCAATCTCTATAATCATCAAGGCGCCGGATTCGCCTTTCTTTTCTTTTATGGCCTTGTGGGCCCATTTCGCGTCCCTATCAGCCGGGTCCATTGCACATAGCATGAGTGCTGGCTGAAACATGAACAAAGTATATGCTCAAATTCAGGTTTTATTTTTTACTAGGTTAACAAAAAATTTACATGGAAATGTCAAAACATAAAGCGAGAAAAAGAGAGGAATACAAAAATGATTGCACCTTGGAGTGCAGTTGAAAAATTGCGGAAAATTCGCTATTCAACCGGTCCATGAGTTTCTCTTTGTACAGATCTTCATAAACCCGTGTTATCTGGGCTATCTGTGCAGAGGTTCTGTGGCACAATAACTCTTTAATTGCATTTTCATCCTTCCCGTATCCTATCAATAATCACACTTTTTATTTCAAATTGAAGCAAAATAATTTCTTGAACAAATAGGAAATGAAATTCTAATTCAGTTATTCTAAGTTTCTAACTGCTATATGGTTTTCTTTTTCTGGGTTATTTAGGTTTGGATTTATCTACATTTTACATGGTACTGGTACCGTGCCGACTACCTGTGATATGAAACATATCATTTTGGTACTAGAAACCTTTATTAGAATACTGTCAGTTCAGTCCTGTGACACCGCATGCCGGTCATGGTCATTTTTTTCATACCAGTAATTTTTGCACAAAAGTTATCTGTTCATATATATAGGAGCGATACAAATGCATATGTATATAAAAGAGGAACAGAGAGGAAAAATAAACTTGCCATCAAATGCTTTCCAGAGACTCTTGGCATCTTCTATAGGAGAAGGAAGAGGGTTTGGTACGGTAATAGAAGACATGGAAGCCTCTCTCTCTCTCTCTCTCTCTCTCTCTCTCTATGTAGAGATTGTATTAAAATGATGAAAGGTAAAGACGAAATATAATGGAGGGATCCTGTAATTTGATAGCTTAATTGAGAGCTGTTTGATAAAAGAACCAGTCAGGAGCTATCCCTTGGTGGGGCCTACGTACCGTACGTCTCTTTCTTAGTTTAATTGTTTTGTTCATGAACTAAATTAATGCCATTAATAGGGGTATTAATGGAGTTAATTAAGAAATAAGAATGAAGAGAACGGAGGTTATTAAGGGTTAAATGAAAGGCGTATATTAGAAATCGGAATATTGAGGGAGGTTTTATTTGTTCAACCTATAAGCTGTTTGCAGAAGGGGCACGGTTAAAATATTTTTATTTTATATTTTTTTAATGATAAAGTTTTTATAAACTCAATTATAAAAAAAACCGTTACAAATTATTTACACAAGCCACTAGAGATGTAAATACATGCTGTATCGTGACTAGTTACGTTATAGTTTGAATCACATACAATACCGTAATTACGTCAAATTTTTACATGTTATATTGTAACTGAATTGAGATAAATAGTCACGGAACATTAATCACAAATAATTTTTTTTTCTCATAATATTTAAATTAATTTATTCAAAATTTACCATTAAAAAATTAAACAATACTTATCACAAAACTCGCATCATATTGTTATGTAATCAAACCAATTTGTATATCATGCCATATCAATTTTTTAAATAATGATTACATATATGACACACAAGTCACAACATATAACTGACACATATACCATATTATGTTATACCATGACGATTTCGTACCACACGTGTCGTGCCGTAACAAAACTGTACCATACCATACCGTGACATATCCAATCACAACCTCTTTTACATTCCTGCAGACCAATACCAAAAACGCAAAAATACAAATCGAGCAACAAAGTACACAACAGGATTTGCTTTTTTGTTATAACATACTGTAACAGAGAACCTGGGACCCATAAAAGAGGGGAGCTGATATTAACACTACTAAATTTGTTATTAACACAACATAACTTAAAATTTAAAATTGAATGACAAATGTGCCCCTACTTAAAAACTTAGTCTATCAATTATTGCCATGGGCATATCAAATTAGCAAGTTTTAATTAGTTTCCTTTTATTTCAATCCAACAAAATAAAAATAAAAAAACTCTTATATTGTTTTCATTTTGATTATTTTAATTCTCCAAGTTAATATGTCCAAAACAAAAGAACTAGTAACACGAGAAAGAAAAAGTTGCATCGTAGTAAAATATAAAATTAAATAAAAGAACTATAATGGTTATGGAATAATAAAACCAATTGGATCAAAATCAAGTTCAAGTAATGAATTGAATTTGAATATAATCAATGAAAATAATAAAAAAAATGATTTAAATTTATACTTTGCCCAGCGAGTAAAAGTCTTTTTTATTTTTATTTTTATTATTATGTCTAACATTTAATGTTTGAATTTTTTTTTTTGAATAAGAACAAAATATAATCAAATTATAAATTACGCAACTAATTAAAAAGAATAACTTGCAAATTTTGTCGACTAAAGAAAGAAGAAATATTGTTGCTACAAGATTTTTTTTTTCTTCTAAATTGTGTAGTTAACTTGATTTTGATTCAACTGGTATTATTAATGTTCCATAACTATGATATTTTGCCTCAGCTAGTTCTTTTATTTAATTTGATATTTCATTACCATGCAACTTTTTATTCTCACGTTAATAGTTACTTTGTTTTGCACATATTAATCAGGAGAATTAAAATATTTAATAAACAAAAAAAAATGAAAAGATCTAATCACAAAATGAAAACAGTATGAGAATTTTCTTTATTTAGCTTGATTGAAAAAAAAAAAAACTAAAACTAAAATTGTGCTAATTTGATATGACAAACACAATAATTGCTGGACTAATAAGTAGGAGCATATTTGTCAATAAATTTTAAATTTTACCTTGTGTTGTGTTAATTACAAATTTAGTAGTCTGAATATCTTTTTTTTTTCTTTGAAATATTTGATAGAGGCTACCAAATTGTAAAAAAAATAAATGTATTTATATCACAATTCTACATAAACAATTGATGCTATTCTTGCAGCATTCTAGTACTCCTGTAACATTACTCTCTGTTGCACCTGAGTTCCTACACAACCACACTCATAGTGTTATATATCTCTTCGATGATCTTGGATGCTAGTAATACCAGTGACATAACCGACCCTCTAAAAACTGTCTCATTTCTCTGCTTCTACACATGTCACAACACACTAAGACCGTGTTTGGTTGTAGAGTAAGAGGTGGAGTAAACCCCTTACTTCATATTTAAGAAGTCAAATGAGAAGTAACATAAGCGACTTAAGATGAAGTAAGATTTGAGTCAAACCGGAGTAACTTACACCATCTAGAGAGGTGATTTAACTTACTTCATCAAACATGATTAACTTACTCCGGTTTAGCTTGAAGTAAGAAATTTAATCCGATTTAACTTTATTTTACAACCAAACATAACCTAATAGTGTGAATATCATCTCCCATAAAAGAGGGTTCCGTTGAATCATGCAAAACCAAAAAAGATTCTTTTTCAAATAAATCTCGTTCAAAATGAAAGTTGTGAGGAGTTCTAGCTGTCTGTAAATAATATTTCATCTCCCAGACAAACGTTGATATGTGTCAAATTTTTATATAATATATACTAGATATAATAAAAGTTTGACACTTATTGTGTTTTTTTTTTTCGGATGAGTAAGATAATATTTTCCGTATGAAATATTGCAGATTCAAAATTTAAATAGAAATTTCTGGTGGATATCAATATATAGTTAAAAGTTTGACCTTTCTTTCTAAAAAATATATATATGTGCTGAAAAGTTTTTAGCAAGAGATTATTATTGCAAATTTGTTAAAATTTTTTTAAAAAATTGTTTGTTGCATATTCAAATTTTATTAAATCTAGCATATATTTTAATGGTTATCTTGGAGTTATTGTTTGAATAAATAATAATTTTAACCTTCAAAATTGTCAGACCTCTATCAGATAATTTGGAAATTCACGAATTTAGTACTAATAAATAATAATTTATAGACGATCAAATAAATTTCTGATTACCAAAATATTATAATGTACCATTATACATATAAACTTCAAATTATTTTATATATTTTTTTTTAAAGTGAAGGGCGACCGAGACACTCTTTTTCATAAATTCCAGTTAATATTAATGTTGAATCTTCAATCTTTCATACGAAATTTTTTATTTAGTCAATTATATTAGATGTGTTTCACAATTGAAATAATTTTAGACGATGAATGTTAAAAAAAAAAAAAAACCTAAAAATAGATTTATTATTAAGAACAGATAGATAGCTATCTTAAATTAAAAGGACACCTACATTATTTTTTACAGGACTGCAGGTCAGTTCAAAAATCAAATCTTAATGACAAAGTAAATTAATAAAGGATATTAAGGATAATTGAAAAAAAATTAAAGATGCTGTCACTTGTGTGCTGGCAATATATCAAAAATAAAATATAGAATTTCATGCAACACATGCTTTGTTTAAAATCCCATCAATAATTCAAAAGGAAGAGATATGTATTAATCTCCTTTTAAAAGTATGAATAAATTAACACTGTATTTGAAAATGCTTATCACCCATCAATAATTCAAAGGAGGAGAGATACTATTTTAATTAATTCATGTCTACCATAATCTCCTTTGAAAAGTATGTATGGGCACAACAAAACAAATGTATGTTGACAAAAACTTTAGAAAGACATTAATTTATGAGATCATGTGAAAAACAAGCACTACACGTGTTTCATTTATTTGCAAATTTTTATTTTTATTTTTATGATGCTAGTTTTACCTGCATCAAATCAAATTAGTTAATCAAACTAGAAGTCATAATAATTTCATAAAAAGAAGAAGTACAATATGATATCTTCATTTTATCAAGATATACAACCAAGAAAAAAAGTATATAATTTTATTGAATGTATAATTTCTCAGGGTTCTAAAAGTTATGGTACTATTGATACTATAGCAATGCAATGTAAATATAGTGTTGTTTTTTCAATCGTTCTGCTATGACTAGATAAACACTATTTAAACCTTTAGTTTCTAAAGAATATTAAATTTAATATATATTATTATCTAGTTATTTCCAACTTTAATCATATCTAGGGCATTTGAGTAATAGATACTTGGAAGAAAACAACAAGCTAGAGCAAGAATTTCAAATTTTTTATTTTATCTATATAACTATTATGTTTCTTAATTATTTTATTCAACTTTTTTTTTTTTTTTTATAAACACTTAGCTGGCATGACACCCAGCTTTTCTGGTGTGATCATGGAAGGCATTATTGGCTTTGCACCAATTATTGTACTTCATTTTTTTAAGTAGAGCAATCTTTCAAACTAAAGTTTCAATTAAAATTTTCTGATCATGAATCTGTAAATTTATATCACTAACACCAGTCTGTAAGTTTGTGGCAACAATCCTCACAAATACTAGCTAGATCAATTACATGACAAAATTGATTTGTTAATCTCATCAAAACATATGCTTGCACGAATCTAAACATTAATATGAACTATCATATAATTGAGACCTGTGTTTGCATGAATCTCGGCATGAACAGACTTTTTTAAATTTGTAGGTGGGTATGATAATTGAGTGGATGTGAATCTCAATTTGGTAACAATTAATTACCACCTTACGAGAATTTTAATGATTTTTAAATATTTCTTACTCAATATATTTTGTTGGAGTACATATTTTCCCAGGATATAATTTTTATTTTATTTTGTCCTATAGATGATTCTTCTTCTTTTTTCATTAAAAATGACGAATTATGTACATTTGAAGAGTAAATCCTTCAAGCCAAAAAAAGGGTAAATTTTATATAAAACAAGAGATGCATAATTTCTCAACAAATAGTTAGCACCTGATCAATATTATATGTGTCCCGTTTTATTTAATTACTATTTGTATGATTTGGGTTGATTGCGTTGAAGTAGGATATATTTTGTTTGTCCATATTGCCCCACCATTAGCATCTCTCAACAGACACTTCCAATTTTTTTTTTTTTTTTTTTTTTTCTCTCACTTGGCTTGTAGCTCTCATATTTATTAAAAATTTAAAAGCATCATATTTCCCTGTTAATTAAAACTACAAATGCTTTCTTTTATTCACATTTCTTTGTAAGTATAATTAATTTCACTACTTTGTTTAATGAAATATTAAATTGATCAATTTGCTCTTCCTTTAAAAGGCCACTTAAGAACACATTGAAAATAAATTGATGGCCTCCTAGCTAGCACTGGATCAAACTGCTGATTATTTTTGCTTATCATGTTTCAATTTGAATGTAACAGGTGGTTCATAGGAAAATGTGATAACGACCGTTGAATAATTATATTATCCATTTGTTTCATGATTAATTTCTCTATATTTTTTTTTTATGATTGATAAGTAAAGTAGTTATACCTAGTAGAAGGAAGGGTCATTAGTCAATTTACACATTATGTTAGATTATATGAAGTGAAGGGGATAAACAAAAAAAATTAGGTACAATTTTAATGGAGAAATAAGATCTTTCAACATTTCGATGGAATTTTTTTTTTTCAAAAATCTTGATGAACATGCATGTAAGCAATTATTCCTTTTTTTTTTTTCTCTCAATTCCTTATGGAACATGATTTAAATCAAATTTTCTCAAGAATGAAAAAAAAACCATAAATGTTTACGAACTTTTTTTTGATTCGTAAACAATATCTGTCAATTCACATGCATGCACTATATATATATATATATATATATATATATATATATATATATATATATATATATATATATATATAGGCTACGGTGAGTTGCGAAGTAAAACGCGTTTTTACTTCACGCCGTATTTTCATTTTGAAAGTCCAAACGACCGATCCGAACTGTTAAATCTTTAATCCATATTGAAATGTGCTTGGAAACTAAATTTTACATTTTTTGAAATTTTTTTACTATTTATTAAGCATTTTTGAAAACTGCTGTTTTGCTGTGAACAGTAAAAAACAGTAAAATTTTCTGGACCATCAGATCAGCGACTTTCAAAATTGCTTAATAAATAGTAAAAAAATTCCAAAAAATGTAAAATTTGGTCTCCAAGCATATTTCAATATGGAGAATAAGATGAACGGTTCAGATCGACGTTTTGAACTTTAAAATCATAAAATATAAGCATAAAATAAAATAGTAGCTTTACTTCGCAACTCACCGTAGCCCACCTCTCTCTCTCTCTCTCTCTATATATATATATATATAGGTTTTGGCTAATATGCTACGGGTAGCTAAGAGGCCTCCGTGCTACGGCTCGGATTTCGAGTTTTTAAAATTCTAACGGTCAATCTGAACCGTTTATCTTGTTCTCCATATTAATATGTGCTTGGAGACCAAATTTTACATTTTTCTGAATTTTTTTACTATTTATTAAGCCACTTTGAAAACCACTGATCCAACGGTAGTTTCTGGTTTTACTGTTGGGTTAAGCCATCGTTGGATTAGGGGTTTTCAAAGTGGCTTAATAAATAGTAAAAAAAATCAGAAAAATGTAAAATTTGGTCTCCAAGCACATATTAATATGGGGAACAAGATGAACTGTTCGGATTGACCGTTAGGATTTTGAAAACTCGAAATCCGAGCCATAGCATGGAGGCCTCTTAGCTACTCGTAGCACCGTAGCCACGTCCTATATATATATATATATAGAGTTGGGCTACGGTGCTTCGCGAAGTAAAGCGAGTGTTTTACTTCACACTCATATTTTGCAATTTTAAAGTTCAAAACGTCGATCGGAACCGTTCAAGTTGATATCCATATTAAATTGTGCATAGAGACCAAATTTTACATTTTTTGGAATTTTTTTACTATTTCTTTAGAATTTTTGAAAATCGCTGTTTTTGATGGTCCAGAATTTTCTGAAAACCAACGATTTTGAAAATTTTTAAAGAAATAGTAAAAAAATTCTAAAAAATGTAAAATTTGGTCTCCATGCACAATTTAATATGGAGATCAACTTGAACGGTTCCGATCGACATTTTGAACTTTAAAATCGCAGATATAGACGTGAAGTAAAACACTCATTTTACTCCGCGAAGCACCGTAGCCCAACTCATATAGTGAATTTGTAAAATTAATTTATAAACAATGAATACATATTTTCTAATTTTAACATTAACAATTTCAAATATCGTCCGTCTTTCATATTTTTCATTTTAATTTTATGAACAAAAGTAGGGTCTCCAGTGCAAATTCCCAGATAAAATTGGAGCCAACCGACGCGTCAGCATGACAACTCACAAAGCAATGACATGTACTTGTTTTGAAAACGAAATGCCTTAATATAGAATTTGGCTTGTATAATATCAGTGTCATTTCAATTTATAAAACATCAATTTTAAAATTTATTAAATCAACTTCAAACGGTGAATCCAAATTGTTCAAACCGATTTACTTCATTAGTTGTGCATTTTCATGCAAAATTATAACTTTTCAAATTTATTTAGTATTAAGTCGAGCGGCTAAATATGTGAGTTTTTAAGTTAATTTTAATACATTCATTTTTTCAATATTTTTACCGCTTGATTTGATACTAAAATAACTCAAAAATATAAAAAATTTGTGTATAAATGCATCACTCATAATGTAAATCGGTTTGAACGATTTGAATTAATCGGTCGAAGTCGATTTAATAGGTTTTAGAGTTAGTGTTATATAGGCTAAGATAACACTGATGTTATATTAGCCAAACTCCTTAATATATATGCATGCATCAATCATGTCATGTGCCTTGTTTCCTTTGGAACACAATATTATAGACATATATTATTGGAGTATCTCTGCATGGCTAATTAAGCTATGATTTTTCTCCATATTTTTTCTTAGGAACAGTTGGAGATTAGATGAGGTGGGTCATATAATCATACAACATATAGCTAATCGGATAGCTATTCCAACTTACACAAATTAATAATGTTGAAATTGGAGTAAAGCTAATATACACTTAAGTGTACCAATGAACCCATACACTTAATTCTAGGACCGTACGATTAGCTTTGAGATTCGTGTATCACGACTTTTAAAGAAGCTACACAACTTTTAAAAGAATCTACACAAATCTCAAAGCTAATCGTACGGTTCTAGAGTTAAGTGTATGAGTTCATTGGTACACTTAAGTGTATATTAGCTTTACTCATTGAAATTGTGTCCATATTGATGTTGATATATAAACAATGGATACATATACAGATATAAATAATAGATATATGTTTAAAACTTAAAATTAAATTCATCTTAAATAATAAATGCGGATAAGAAGCGGATAATGACATATACACATTCGAATACGAATATAAAACAAAGAATTAATGGATTTCAATAACGAATATATACACATATTTTTAGAATAATAAATAAAAATTATAATAAAACATGTATATGTTAGTTGATGTTCAGAATAATTGACGGATATACGAAAATAAAATGGTATTTCAACAAAAAAAATAGAAAATTATAAGTTCAGATACACAAATAAAAAGTTCTACAAATTGGCTCCGTCTTGCAATTAAAAAAAATTGTACAATATATTTTTGTTTATTTCGGACTAAGTTAATTCAAAATCTGCAATATTTGACAATTTAAAATCTATTTCTTATCCGTATAATTCAGATACAAAACAGAGATAAATACGGATATAATATTGTAGAAATAAATTATACAATGTATAGATAACATACAGATACAGACATTCCGTTTACACTCCTATTCTCATTCCATATCATTAAGAAATAAAAATAAATATAAAGAAGCTTTCATTGGTGATAGGAACATAAAACCAAATTTTGTTTAAAAGATTTTAAGAGAGCAGTTTTGACTTCATACACCACATGAAGTATAGAATCAAAACAACGTGCATATGATTTGTGCGCTACAAGAAGCTAAAATTACTCTGTTAAATCTTTATCCAGGTTTGAACAAAGCTATTTCAGGAGGTACAGAACTGAACAATTAATGGTGATGTTAAGCATTGTGCATATATCTAATCTTAATTTGTTGCTATCTTACCTGAATATGCAATGCATATACAATAATATCTCGATAATTTCGTTAACTATTTTTTCCCTTTTCATTTGATTAATGAAAATTTTATAGACTATTCTTCTATTGCTTAAAAAAAAAAAGAATAAAACCTTCATAATATATATTATATATCACTGTCTTATTAATCCTTAGACATTGGAGTCTGTCTAAATAACTTTTGTTTCTTGTTTAATTAAATTTGTGCATCAAAATTGTACTTGTCATAATGACATTTATGAAAGCAACTGACTAATTTAATCATGTGTTTCACATACCTCGTGGTGCACGGTTTTATAAATAATTAATAGAAAGGGTCCCATTACTACTCCATCAATCAATACTTTTCTGATAATAACATATTTTATTGTCTTTAATTTAATCTAAGTAATTTAATTAAAGTTAATTCCTTCACCTAACAGAAATTCAGATATCAATATACACCAAACGCACATTAATATTAATTGTGCCAATTAAAGCTGGACAACTGATAAACTGAAATACCCAAAATGCCCCCTTGACCCCCTCAAAATTAATACCCAAAATTCCAATCTGCTTTTTTCCATATTCCAAGGAAAGCAATATAAAAGGAGAGCAAGAACAGAGGAAGGAATCAATCCAAAAAATCTTTACATTTTCTCTCCTGTGTGAAACTAGAAAACAAACAATGGCAACTGAAGAGCAACTTGCACTCACCAAGGCTCTCTCAGGTATGTCTTTTTTGCATTTTACACCCTATTTTTCTTAAATTGTGAGCTGCCAGTTTGTTCTATATTATGATGTTATAACACCATTGTCACGCAACCAGATCCCTTTTCTTCTCTCCTGAGTTAATGGTTTCAAATTTACCAAATGTGGATTGTGTATTACTGACAAAATGCAGGGACCAAAATGGAATATAAATCTTTGAATCCAACAGTCACTATCACATACTCAACTGCAGATTTTAATATGAATTAATCTGGATCCTTTCTTCCAATTTTTTTGGTTTGATTTGAATTACACATATCATACAACTTCTATTGTTTCTGTTTTAAGGGGATGGAGGCCTAGGAGTTGAGGAATCAACATTGGTTTCAATTATCGGGAAATGGAGAAAGAAACCGGAGCATGTATCTTCTTTCAGAAAGAACTTCAACAGGCTCTTCAGTCATGCTGGCCACATCGAGAAATGCGAGGACGATCACGTGCAAAAGCTTGTTATCGAGTTTTCTCGGTTTCATGTGGGTACTTTTTACCTATGAAAAATGAAAATGAAAATTAAATAAGATAAATAAATTGTCCAAATAAAACTAAACCATGGTTATACCAATGCAGTACTGTACTAATATGGTTTTGATTAGAGACCAACATTTTTGTGGTAATTCTTGATTTCAAATCCTCGCAATATGTATTTTTATCACTTAATAATGATAATCCCTCTCACAAAAAGCAAAGGAAAAAATATAAGAAACTATGGACTTATCACTCTAAATGAAATTACTAAATATATTGATTCTGTTCTTACAGCAAATTACTGTCCTGTGGGCTATGCACCCGCATGAGAGGGATGCTCGTTGGGCCAACCAGGTGACCCACAAAAACCACCCCGCATCTATACTCGTCGAAGTTGCATGCACCCGGTCTGCTGAAGACCTGCTAGGTGCGCGCCGTGCATACCAAACCCTCTACCATCACTCCCTCGAGGAAGATGTTGCATACCAGATCAAGGATTCCAAATCCAAGGTATTGTTTAAGAGAAGTTATAATTGCAATTATTTCATTCTTACTGTTGTTTATTACCAGTAGTTAGTATTTAGCAATCTGCGCTATGCATAATACCATAGACTCACTCAAGGAAAACAATAAACCAGGATGAAGAATAAAATATTAAAAACTGAGGTTTCAGAACTGGTACAATTCCAGTCACGTCCAGTGCTGGTATGTACCTATATGTTACAGGAACACCTACAGTTTAGTACTTAAGGAATCTGTACAACAAAAAAATTACAAAGCCCTTGACTTTTAAATTTGAAATGGCAGCTCTTGGTGGGGCTCGTCAGTGCGTACCGATACGAAGGCCAGAAAGTGGATAATGATGTTGCAAAATCCGAGGCAAAGTCTATTCACAGTGCAATAAAGAGTGCTGGTGCAAACAAAATCTCAGAGAATGACGAAGTTGTAAGAATTCTCACAACAAGGAGCAAACTGCACCTGAAATCAGTCTTCAAGTACTACAAAGAGCAGTTTGGCAAATACTTAGAAGAGGTCAGTAAATAATTTTGAATCTCTCTATTTTTTGTACCTGACAGGCATGACACTAGGGAATTGGAGGCAGTCCAATGGGCATCTGACCAAATTCGGTCCGATGTCCAGTTGGAGCCATCCAATCTGCATCAATATTCGTGCAGAAAACTCCAAAATTAGCACAGATCAAGTGTGCACGAATCTTGATGCGGATCGGTCGGTTCAGACCTGACATCCGACAGAATTCCCTAGTATGTATTGCTGAATTATGGTACATTTTTTTGGTTAGATTTCAATCAATTAATATTGGTACTCATTTGTCAACAAATCCTAGCATGTGCAAGTCAGATAAGATCTAAGTTGTTACTTTTCAGTTCTATCCTAATTACTTTTTAATTATACTTTTTTCTTGCTAATAGGATTTGAGCAGCGATCCTTTAGCACAACAAACAGTCCTGTGCTTGGATTCACCTGCTTCATACTTCAGCCAGGTAATGCTCTTTAACTCACTGGTGCCGTATCAGTATGCATTGATCTTTTCAATACCAACGTGCCAGTTCAGTATCAGTAGATTAGGCACACATGCTAATGAAAATACCATGTAAATCCAATTCATATCATTCAAAAAAATTCTCAGGTGATCAACAGTGCATTCAAGGAAGGAGCAAACCATGCAGAAACTGAAGGGCTCTCACGAGTGATGGTGTCTCGGTCAGATATTGACATCGAAGAAATCAAAGAGGCCTATGCCAAGTTGTATGGAGCCAAACTTGCAGATGTGATCGGAAAGAAAACACGTGGTTACTTCAGGGATTCGCTTCTCTCCTTGGCTGGAGAAGCAAAGGCTTGAATTTCTATAACATTGTTTTAAGGATGCGTTTCAATTCCTGAAAAATTTCTCTTTAATATTATAATATTGTGGTTATATGTGTATGTGCTTTTTGCCGGTATGTAATAAATTTGATTTCAATTTTATGTTCATTAATATCGCTGTTTTGTTGGCTTAAGTAGTAAAGTTAATATATGATTATTGTTCATTCTAATTCTGAATTAAATGAAGATTCCTTGAATTGTCCTTACAAAGCATTAGTCTCTTAACAAACGCATTTTAAGAAACAATTGCAGAGCTATAAAATAAAGAAGAAGAAAGAAAATTGAATTGTCTGGCAATTGGAGATTGTTCATAGACTTTTTCATTTCTCATCACTATAAGCAAGATTCCTTTCAAAATGTGCAAAGCTGAAATTTGTGGTTCCTTGAAGTTCTAACTTTTTATACTGAAAATGGACCCACATTACAGGTGTACACTACACAGGAGTTGAAAAAGATTGATACAATGAATACTGTTATAATGGATACCAGGGAATCCCCGAGTCCGAATCCTCTGAACTGAAGTAACTCAAATTTTGAGTTTAAATCCGGACCGTCGTCTGATCGAGGTGGAATGCACGTCCCTTTAATTTCGTGCTATAGTAGATCTGACGGTTCGGGTATAAGCTCAAAATTTGAGTTACTTTAGGTGATATGAATTCGGAATCTCCAATAAATGCAATTCTGTTTTCCCGACAAAGTCTCACTCTCACTGACAAGTGGGGATAATAACAGGAGTAAAATCTCTCTCCTCTGTCTCCTCTTTCTCATGGCGTTCGGAAAGAATCTGGCCTTCTTCCTCTCCGCTGCCGGAGTTGCTCTCTTAGCTATCGCTTTTCTTCCCTCTTTTAACCCTTTCTGTACCTCTCTCATTCTCTCTCTATTCTCTCTCTAAAATCATAATTATAAAAAATTCAGGTATGGCATGTAAGAAATAATGAAATTGTAGGGAGTTCATGGAGAAAGGGAAGGCAAGTGGCGGAGATGGTTGTGCTGAATGCTACCATTTACACTAGTGATGCTTCTCTTCCCTTTGCCGAAGCGATGGCTGTCAGAAATGGCAGAATTTTGGGGGTTGGGAACTACTCTACCATTCAGGTTTCTTTTGCACTTCCTCTTTTCTCCTATTGTTATGTATGCCTAGTTTCTTCTGTTCGGTGAAATGACTGTGCGGGAATAATCCATTCCAACTGAGCCAGGATTTTCCTATCATCATGTTAGGTTGTGAAGTTAACTAGGATTTAATTGCTTACTCTATCTTACTCCTCATATTTTACACCTCATTTGGTAGTTTAAGTCATGGCTTAATTTAATCTGCCTGAAGGAGTACGATATTGGCAAATCAACCTCTGCCTGTGAGTAGGCCTTACAGACGGAGTAAGTGTGGATTAACTCACCTCTTACTCCTATTTTACTCCTCATTTGATGGCTTAATTGGAGTAAGAGGTGGGTGTGGAGTAAGAGGTTTACTCCACCTCATGCAGTCTTACTCCACAACCAAACATGACCTCTAGGTGTTACTTTCAGGTACCCGTGCACTAATGATAAATGAAGCCGTCACTTGGACATTTAGTCAAACACCTTGTGTGCAACACAATAAAGTACACTGTGGTCAATTAAAGAAAGGGTATAACATGTTTATTTATTTATTTTTGTTTATCATGTAAACAGTCACTGTGAAAAATCTCAACACAGGAATAAATTGTCATCTTTGCATTGAGGCTAAATTTTCTGTAGAGCATTTAAAATTAATTTCCTTCCTTCTTCATTATGCTTTTTCTTGTCATTTGCTTTAAGTTTCTGTGGTATTTAGCTTCCCATCTTCTGTTAACATTCTAGTGGTCTGTTCCCCTTAAAAATTGACAGGCCCCTTTTTATCGGTGTTTTGTCCAAGAGAGGCTATTGTTCCATAAACTATCTTCTGATGTCAATGTTATTGTGCTTTCCTCTAAATAGTATATATAAAAAAATATTGGCTTCACACTAAAAGCTTAACAAATATATTGTTGCAAATTTGTGTCACTCGTAATCTCAAATGAAATAGCATTGATGTTTACTCAAAAAAAAGAAAAGAAATAGCATTGATGTTCCTTACACAGTCGGCCAGCTTGACTGATCCCATGAATTACCTAGCAGTGCCAGTGATCAACAACTTTTTCACGTGAACTTCAATGACCCTATAATTTTCCATGAAAATTGAAAATCAAAGAAGGTTACCGTGGCACATTTAGATTAGCATATATACAAGATATGTTGAAAGTTGTGAGACTGATTAATTCAGTTTAGTGCTCATAAGCAAATATGAGAGGGATTGAGGATTGTACATACTGAAAAGAGATGTCAAATTTCTGCTTGTGTAATAGGCTTACAAAATACAAAAGGTTTTGAATGGCATATCCTTCATTAAGTTATCATAGATCATAGCCATTGACATAGCATAAATTTGTAAGCCTATTATGTAAGGAGCTGAAATTACTGGTAGACTCTTAAGAAACCAAAATTAAAGAATAGAAGAAAAATTTTAAGTCGACCAGAAAAGCTCAGTTTAAAATAGGTACGGATTTAGTAGTGATTGCTTGTAGTGGAATAGCAATATAGGAAGATATTTGGTCAAGTAAACCCACTCAATATTAAGAGTTACCTTGTAAGTACAGAAATTTACTTTGCTTTTTTCCAGAAATGTCCTTACAAATAGCTTAAATGAGTTCACGAGAGAGTTCTTTTGCTCTGGTACTATTTCAGTACCAATATCTAGAGTTTGACCATGAATATTGATAATCAATGGCCGCCACATGCAATAGCAGTAAGAATTCGTACATGATTTTAAGGTAGCACCAAATACGGCCAATGGTAGGAAGTGCGATAACAAAAGCAAGAGCTGAGACGAAGACCTTTTATCTCCGTATAATTAAAACACCCAATAACTTGAGAAATAAAAAGCTAGCTGTCAACAACATTAGTAGATATTGTAAGCTTCTTTATTTGAGATGCTTTTATTTTGATTTCAGGGTTTTATAGGAGATGGTACCCACAAGCTAAATCTTAATGGAAAGGTTGTTCTACCTGGTTTTATTGATTCTCATGTACATCTTATATTTGGAGGTTTACAGGTATACTCTCTCTCTCTCTCTTAAATGCAAGCACACGCACACTCACAAACACACATGTGCAAAAACACTTGGTCAATCTCTCTAATCTTAAAATAATTATTAGTTGATGCGGGTCAAGGTAGGAGGTATCAGAAATAAAGAAGATTTTGTGTCAAAGGTCGAAGAAGCTGTTAAAGGTCTTTTCTCCACTGAACTTATTATTACCAGAGTATGGAAAGAAATAAGTATATATTTGATTAATGTAAAAAAATATGTTTGCTTGATCTTAGAGAAGTCTCCTGGCCAGTGGATCCTAGGTGGCGGCTGGAACATTGACCTTTGGGGAGGTGGTTATCCAGAAGCTTCTTGGCTGGATGGCGTTTCACCCCAAAATCCTGTTTGTCTCTAATCAACATATAAACTCTCAATGGCATTTCACATGCTGTTAGTTATGTACTAATTTGTTGTTTTGTTTAATAATTTAGGTATGGCTTTCACGCATGGATGGCCACATGGGTGTAGCTAACTCCCTTGCTCTCAAGATTGCTGGTATTACCAGAGATACTCTCGATCCAGTCGGTGGCGCTATTACCAAAAATTTCAATGGAGGTATTTCTTTATAATTTTACTTTTAGGGGATTTAGGGTTTTTGGTCAAACTTAGATATTTTAGGCCCTAATAGCCCTAATCCAACAGAGAATATAGAGATGTAGTATTCAATGATCTGTATCAGACCTAACCAGCTAATGTAGGTTTAGTGCCATCAGGTATTTGATTAGCACCACTACTGTATAGTAGTTTTGTACATGGCCAATATCTTGACTAAACACAGATGATTTTTCAATCATATACTGCAGCTTTTAACTCTTTGCATGTCAGAACCAAATGGTCTGCTAGTGGACTCTGCAATGAAATTAGTGCTGAGCAAAATACCAGAAGTATCAGTGGAAGAAACACGAGCTGCCTTGTTTCTGGCAAACCGACATGCACTGTTGCGTGGGGTCACCACGATGGTTGACATGGGGAGGTTTTTTCCAGGTGCATCAGTTGAGGATTCCTGGCAGGATCTTTCAGGTCTGTTATGAAAAAAAAAAATTAAAGAGTGAGGCTATGGTACTATGCATAGCGCGGATTGGTCCGTACTATGGATCAATATTTATTTTCAAAGTTCAAATAGGCGATCTGAACCATTCAACATGATCTCCATATAAAAATGTACTTGTGGACTCAATTTTACATTTTTTAGAAGTTTTTATTATCTTTTTTATAGGTAGAAAATCACTACTTTTGAATGGTCTATAATTTTTAGATCAAGTGATTTTCTACCTATCTAAAAAGTAGTACAAAAGTTGTAAAAAATATAAAATTTGATTTACAAGTATATTTTCTTATGGAGATCATGTTGATCCATATTACGGACCAAACCGTGCTATGTGTAGTAACATAGCCTCACTCAAAAATAAATCCTAAATTATTGATTATAAATAGACAGCCGTTTTGAAGTTTTAGTTTTCTTATTTTTTGAATTATTGTGCTATTTGAAATTTTGTAGAAGTGTACGAGTGGGCAGATTCTCTTGGGAAAATGATGGCTAGGGTTTACTTATTTTTCCCTATGGCAACATGGTCTCGGCTAGCCGTATGTACTGAATATACATAACCACAAATTAATTTGGAGTACTACAAGATTTATATACTATATTTAGTAGTTACGTTATCGGTAATGATTCTTATAGGAGCTAATTAGAGAAAAAGGATGGAGATTAAGCCAATGGATATATCTAGGTGGTGTAAAAGCGTTTGCTGATGGTTCTTTGGGTTCTAACAGTGCACTCTTCCATGAGGTAACAAACCAAGGATCATGCTAGTGGCATGATACAAACTATTTATAGATTTACTTGACCAAAAATATCATCATTATTTATTTATTTATTTGTGTAGCCTTATGAGGATGATCCTAGTAACAATGGCATCCAAATAGTTGATATCGACTGGCTCGCCAATGCAACATTGCATTCTGACAAGTCTGGCCTTCAGGTACCAAGAGATAAAAATATGACTTATATATCCTTTCTTTTGAGTTTTGCAAATGAGAATAAAGAGGCCATTTTTTTTTAAAAAAAAAAGCACCGTGCTATGTGATATTCTCATTCATTTCATTAAAACAAGATATAAATGAAATCTGAGAGGCTAACTTCTTTTTTTTTTGATGGTTAAAGAGGCTAACTTCTTACTGAACGTGAATGTTAAATAAAATCTCATTTTGGTTTGGGAAGTTGATGTGAGTTGGTTTTTTGTTCCTTATTTTTGATAAGATGTGCTTTTATTCAGGTTGCCATTCATGCGATAGGAGATAAGGCTAATGACATGGTGCTAGATATGTACAGATCGGTGATTTCTGAAAATAGAGTCCGGGACCGCCGTTTCAGGGTGCTGTACTTGTTCATAGAAAAATGATAATTTATCTTTCTACTCATTCACACAAAAATTGTAGATTGGCCTTCTGTTTATTTGTAGCTAATTATTTTAATTTACTGAAAGTTTTAAAAATTGTTCAGATTGAACATGCTCAACACCTCTTACCGAGCACAGCGTCTCGTTTTGGTCAAGAGACAATTATTCCCTCTGTTCAAGTAAGCATTTCATCACTATAGGTTTTGGCTCTTGTATTTATATGAAGTGTGGATATTTTTTACTAGAAATTTTTTATCAACAAGTTTGTATTGGCATTTCCGTAGCCAGATCATATGTTGGATGATGCTGGCGCTGCTGAGAAGAAGATAGGAACAAAGCGGGCCCTAGAAGGTTCATATATATTTCAGTCACTGTTAGATGGTGGTGCACCATTGGCTTTTGGATCTGACTGGCCGGTACTTTTAAAAACATGTTTCTTGATATGCCCCTCTAGATATATTATTTGCTAGCATAGCTATATATATTTTATAAGGGAACCATTTTCTCTCACCCAGGGTAAAAACGGCTTGGGCTCGGCCACCATCCTCACCACACCACACCACACCACACCATGTGTGAATCTTATCCGCTAAGTGCTAAATTAAGTTAATACAAATTTCTGACAAGTATAATCTTGTGCAATGTTGGCATTTGTGAATAAAAATACAGGATGATATTACGTGTTGGGAGTGGTGGGTAAGCCTGGGGTGAAAATGTCGCACATGAGTATCAGCGTTCCTCATTTTATGATACCAGTGTGACTAAAAATCTGTCATGTTATTTGACTATTTGTGGATTAATATGAGCTTCGCTTCAAATTGTATAATGTGTGAGAGTGAAATTGTATAGTTGTCCATATATTTGTTTTGTGCACCTGCCTAGTGTCACTTGAGCAAATCAAACAACTAATTTACTTATCAACCAAGTGCCAATTAGAGGTAGCATGGTTTCTTTTTGCTCTTGTTTATGTATTTCCTTCTTATTGTTTTTTTGTAGGTGACTGATATAAACCCCTTGAGAGCAATTAAAACTGCAATATACCGGAAGCCCCCTGGTTGGGACAATGCTTGGATCCCAACTGAGCGTATTTCTCTGGATGATGCCTTAAAAGCGTAAGTGCATTTTATTCAGGTAAAGATATTGGCAGAGCTATTTTGGCTTCAAGCAGAGCACCAGACATACGCTTTTCAATTTTATCTCTACTGGTTGTGCGCTGCGTGAAGTCAAAATAACTCTGTTACTATCTTTACCCTTTTATTCTTCAACTATTTATTTTCCCAAAGGCAACATACAAGCTACTTTTTTTTTGTGACGGTTGGGGGTCAATTGCCACCAACAGATTGATTGATACAGAATAAAAAAAAAAGTTATTTACAAAGTTCCCGAGCTCTGTGATACTGAGAGACAAGATAAAGAAAGAGAAATAAATTACAAGTATAGAAAAGAGAGAGTCGAGGGCTAGAGTCTCGACTCGACCGCTACACTCCATATCAGCTGTAATGTACTCTACCAAGAATAGTGTTACATTCTTCTTTTTAACATGTTATGTTCAATAAAATGTATGTATCAGGCACACCATGTCAGCTGCTCATGCTTGCTTCTTAGACCAAGAACTGGGTAGCCTGTCCCCGGGAAAATACGCCGACTTTGTTGTTCTACCAGCTAATTCGTGGGCCGAGTTTGCCCAGAATCCGAGTGATTTTGTTTCAGCCACTTATGTAAATGGAAAACAAGCATACCCTTTTTAATTTGAAATTCTAAGAGGGAACAGTTAATAATGGAGCTCTTGTAGATTACCTTGTGAAAAATTTATAATTAAATTTAGTCTCGTTATCAGGAGTCCGAGCCACAAATGTCTATGTTGCTTCATCTGTTCGGAGTTATAAAGAAATCTAATGATTAAGTGCATTACAATTTTATATGAACTGGAAGATGGAATAAAGAAGTTTACCCAATAATGATCACTGATCTTTAGAATTTATATATCCATCTAAGATTTGGTATAGCTATTTATAAGATATGATGAAGAAATCAGATCTCAGTCCAAAATTGGGTTATAGATGCTTGGCTAGATACAGGCCTTTCATTTTTTGTTCTCAAAGAATAAATTTAGAACTTTAGCTTCAACGTGATAAGTCGGTATGATGTCTGTCTCTTTCATAGATTTTGATCATGCTTTGACTCCGGCCGGGTCATCTCCGAGTATTTAGTAATGGAGATAACCAGTCCGACACCAAATAGTAGGGTGTAACCGCGTAAATAATTAGTATGGTAAGGTCGGCTGATGATATTTTCTACGTATCCATACCGTATGCAATTAGCCTTATCTGTATTATATCATTATCAGTTATGATTAATAAATAATTGATGAATAAAATGATAACTTGTATAATTTAATAGAAAAATAGCAACTAAATAGCTATATAAGAAAATATAAAAAATATATAATTATTGGGTGCCATTATTTTATAAGAAAATATGAATGATTAATTAAACAAAATTATATATAATGTTATACAAATAAAACTCATCATATATTACTAACTAACACAAACTTAAAAAATATTGTATATAAATCAATATATTCAAAATAATAATTATACAGTCAAATATATGAATAATTAAACTATATATTTATATTTTTAACATAATAACATGTATAAAATAGCTCTTACTCATACCATTATTTAATATATTTTTTTTCAACGATATTGTGCCAATTTATTGTAAGTGCTTAATCTCTCACTTTACGCCTTTTATATATTTAGGTCATGTTTTATGTATCTTTTATCTTGTACTGGTTGTTTTTCATGTTCTAATTATTGTCTTTTACGTTATAGTAGTCGTCTTTCATCTACTAAATGTATTTCATCTTCGTCAAGTTTTACTGTCTGTTTTTCATAATCTACTTCTAATTGTTTTCGTCTTCTTCTAATTGCCTTTTATTTTTTTATAGTTGTTTTCATCTTCTTCTAATTGTGTTTTGTCATCTATTAGTTGTATTTCATCTTTTTCTAGTTGTTTTTTATTTTATACTAGTTGTTTTTCATGTTCTACATGTTTTCTTTCATCTTTTCTAGTTGTATTTATTGTTTCTTTAGTTTTATTTCATTTTTTTCTAGTTATCTTTAATATTCTACTAGTTGTTTTTCATGTTCTACTAGTTGTTTTCATCTTCTTCTGCTTGTGTTTCATGTTTTGCTCATTATATATTATTTTTTTAGTTGTTTTTCATCTTCTACTAGTTGTATTTCATCTTCTTCTAGTTGTATCTGGTTATCTTTCACATTGTACTGATTGTCTTTCATCTACTACTGATTGTATTTTATCTTCTTTTAGTTTTTTCTTTTTATCTTTAATTGGTTGTCTTTCATCTTTTCCTAGTTGTATTTTCTTTCTCTAGTTGTATTTTTTTTATTTCTCTAGTTATATTTCATTTTCTTATAGTTTTCTTTCATCTTGTACTGATTGCCAAGTTGTATTTCATCTTTTTTAGTTGTTTTTTATCTTATTTTTGTTGTCTTTTATCTTGTACTGATTGTCTTTCATGTTCCGCTGGTTGTTTTTCATATCTGCTGGTTATCTTTCATCTACTACTGATTGTATTTAATTTTCTATTAGTTCTTTTTCATATTTTTTCTAGTTGTATTTTATCTTGTAATGGTTGTCTTTCACGTTATAATAGTTGTTTTTCATCTACTACTTGTCATATTTAAGCTTCTTCTAGTTGTATTTTTTTTTCTAGTTGTATTTCATCTTCTTCTGGTTGTCTTTCATCTTCTGTTGTTTTATTTCATACTCTACTGGTTTTCTTTTGTATTCTACTAGTCGTCTCTCATGTTTTATTTGTTGTTTTTTATTATTTTCTTCTAATTGTATTTATTTTTCCTATAGTTGTATTTTATTTTTTTTATTTTCTAGTTATCTTTCATCTTGTACTAGCTAGTTGTCTTTTATGTTCTACTAGTTTTTTTTTTTTTCATTTTCTTCAAGTTGTCTTTAATTTTCTATTGGGTGTTTTTTATGTTCTACTAGTTTTTTTTATCTCCTTCTGATTGTGTTTCCTATTAGTTGTTTTTCATTTTCTTGTATTTGGTTTTTATTTTCTATTGATTGTATTTGATATTGAAAAATTGAAAATGCTGGAAAATTTATGTTACGAAAAGGACTTTTGAGTATTTGAAAATGAGTGAACTACATGAAACTTTAGCACAATAATTTTGACTTTAAGGATGAGAGAAGTATTGTCTCCTTCCAAGTAATTTTCATTGAAATATCACACCAAATTAGGAGAAAAGGAGGAACAAAAAAGAACATGAGAGCTTGTGAAAAAGAGAAATGTTGAAACACAAATTGACAGATTAAAGAAAAAACAGGTAAGGACGAGAAAAAAAATCACACCTTAAATAAATTATCGGTTAAGTACTTAGTTATTAGTATATATATATATATATATATATATATAGAGTTAGGCTAGGGTGCTATGGATAGCATAGTGGCCTCCCGTGCTACGGCTCAATATTCATGTTTTCAAAATCCAAACGGTCGATCCGAACCGTTCATTGTTTAATCCATATTGAAATCTGTTTGGAGACCAAATTTTACATTTTTTGGAACTTTTTTGCTATTTATTAAGATGGTTACAAAATCACTGTTTTTATTAAAATTCTGCACCACTGAAAAACAGCGGTTTTAAAAATGCTTAATAAATAGTAAAAAAAATTTCAAAAAATGTAAAATTTGGTCTCCAAGCAGATTTCAATATGGATTAAACAATGAACGGTTCGGATCGACCGTTTGGATTTCGAAAACTTGAATATTGAGCCGTAGCACGGGAGGTCACTATGCTATCCATAGCACCCCAGCCTAACTCTATATATATATATATATATTTTAAAATCCTCTAGTTCGGCCCCTGTATAAAATAAAAAAGGAAAAGAAAAAGAAAAAAACCAACGTGGATGGCTACAAGTCTTGTACCCTTCGAACACCATCTCTGTGTTGGTTGTATAAAAATTGCTAGTGTTTCAATCTGGATTGTTATAAATTTGATTAAAAACCATTCTTCATTGATATTAATGTATCAAAGAGATGTTTAGTTTATTTGTTTAATTAATATTAATGCTATTTGATATTTGCATGTAGCACTTGCGTACACTTTGGTTGTTTTTAACATGATTTGTTTGTCGAAACTATCCTGTATTATAGTGTTTTTTTAACATGTTGAATATATTCTGATTAAATTAATTAAGAGGGCTTTGAAAATTGCAACAAAATTTTGTATTGGTCTAATAAAGAATGAACATTCAAATGTATTGAATATATTATTTTAAGGGAGGATTTCATGCTGGAAGATATATAATTAATGCTCATTCTTTAGTCTTCACAGATATATATCATCCAGCATGACAAGTAATATGTGATATATATGTTTGTATTGATGAGACTAATATGTATTATTCGTACAATATTTGTGTTTTTACTCTCATATTATTTATAAAGTATGGACAAATAGCTAGATTAATACTTAGTGAATGTATTATTAAGAGATGGAACATATATGTGTTGTTTAGTGTATAAATAAGAGAAAAAATTGTATACAAAATCTCTTAATATTTTGTTTCTCTAAAACATATAATTCTCTAAATGTCTCTTTATGGTTATCATCTCTTTAATTAGTGATCAGCTTTTATAATTGTTCATACATTAATAATGGTAAAAAAGAAACTAAATGATTCTAGTAGTCTTTTTTTTTTAGAAATAAAAAAACGGAGGTCTATAGCTTCTCAACTTTCAATAAATATTTATTAAAAACAAAAATTCTATTCAGATTTCGAATTTATGATCCCCTGTATGAGTAGTGTTGAATTCATGTCATCTGAGGTAATAGATTAGTTAAACATGCTCATGTTGAATCAGATTAGTTCAAATTCTGATTAGACGGTATAGATCTAAATAGAAATATTCTGTTACCTCAAAGGACATGATTTCAAAGATGTTATCCTCTGTCACTGAACCAAAGAATGATTCTAGTAGTCATTTGTAAGGCTGAAGAATATGAGCCTCATGAGGTAATTAGTTTACTGGTTCTTCTCTTTTGGCTATTAAAGTAGTCATTTGTAAGGCTGAAGAATATGAACCAAAGAATGATTTCAAAGGACATGATATCAAATTTCTTGAGAAGAAAATGCAAAATCTTGTAAAGTTGAATCAATCCTCCATCGCTTAACATTTTCAAAGGTAATTAGTTTACTGGTTCTTCTCTTTTGGCTATTAAATATAGTCAAAAGGTTCTAGAGCCGATAGGTACAATTAATTATGGATAGCAGACATGTGAACCCTTCTCCATTATTTGAAGAGATGGTGAGTTGCTTGAATTAAATCCAAGATAAAATATGGTTTTAGATTTGGCTCCTCTCAAATTATAGAGAGTTTTGAATGATCCCAAATACATTAGAATTGTTCGTTTCCAATAGCTGTCTAAAATAACCCAAAAGTATTTTATTTTTTATTTTTATAATGGTCAAATCTAATTTGAAACATCTGATCTGAAATAATTAAGTCAATATTTAATTGGAACCGTTTAGTGACTTGTGTGTAATTGGAGAGAATCAAATCTGAAATATTTTTTTTCATGAAAAAAAATGTGAATATCAAAATTGTGAACCTTTTCATTTAATTTAGTACCTGTATAAGTCAGTCTGTGTTTTAGAAAAAAAAATGTAACCAACACAAATTTTTGGCATAAACACCCAATAACAATAGCATCCAATAAAATTGAGTAGGAGGGAGAAATAGAAGGTAACATAATTGACTAGGAAAAAGTCATAGAGTTGTTGTATTCAAAGATCGAGAGTTCAATTCTTCTCACGACTTTGTAGCTTTTGTGAAGATTTAAAAAAAAAATTGAGTAAGGGGAATTTCATGTATACCCTTCAAAAACTTCAAAATTACATATTTGCCCCTCTAAACTTCAAAAACTCACGAATTTACCCATTTTATTGTCTTTTATATTAAAACTCATTCTAAATTTACAAAATAGCTATTTTACCCTTAATTTAAAGCATAAAACACCCATTGGACTTAAATTTGAATCATGAAGGATTACTCTACCATCCGATCTGCTTTAAGATATGTGCGCGCTAGATCAGCACGAATCTTGAAGCGAACAAGCATGGATCTTGAAACTACGTGCGCATATTTTAATGCGGTGCACACTGATCAGAATTGCTTTAAGATTTGTGTGTGCTAGATTAGCACAAATCTTGAAGCGAGCATGCACGTATATTGAAGCAACACAGACAGATCTTAATGTGATACACATGGATCGGACGTTAGATGAACTCTTCAGATTCAAATTTGAGTCCAATAGACATTTTATTATGTTTTTAATAAAGGATAAAATGTGTATTTTATAAATTTAGAATGAGTTTTAATATCAAAAACAATAAAACGGGTAAATTCGTGAGTTTTTAAAGTTTAGAGGAGAAATACGTAATTTTAAAATTTAGAGGGGGATATGTAATTTTGAAGTTTTTGAGGGGTATACGTGAAATTCTCCCAGCATCTATCTTTCTATTATACAAATATAGTATCACAAAATACCAAATAAAATAAGTATCATCGTCTCCATAAATACAGTGATGTCCGTAGTGGGTTATTACTACTAATTTGAATGTTTCATACTTTCATTGCTTAGAATTTGGAACTTCTAAATTTTCAAACAACCAATTAAAACGGCAAACCCCATCCAAAGTCAAAGCATGACCATCACGTGTTGCCACTTATATCCTCTTTTAATTAAAATAAAAAGAAGAGCATAGGGCAAATTTTCACTTTTGGTTATGGACCCTTTATTTCACTGTACAACTACCACACAAATTTAGTGCTGAGCGCCATCTCCTCTGACCAGAGACCAGGTCTATTCCAGTAATAGTACAGCAATAATTCAACACCGATTCAGGTTAAATAAAATATAATATTTCAACCAATTTTCTCCAGTTTTCAAGAACTTGAGGCATCCCAACTTCAATACTAGTAGTTCAAATCATTACAAATTTTCAACTGCTTTAACAAGTAGCAGTGGAGGGAAATCTCATTTAACAATAATTAATACTGAAGATACGGCCATTTTTATTAATATCTCTGAAACAAATGTAAATTTTAAAAATACCCCAGTCTTCCATTTTTTTTTATAAATGCCCTGACCGCCTGGGCTCAGGGCGGCCCAAAAACCCTATGAGGCACCACGGGTTGTGGCGGCCCATACCACCAGTGAGGCGCCACAGAGACTGGCGCCCCATATCCCATGTGAAGTTCCCCAGGGACGGGCGCCCCACTGCCCAGGTAAATAAACCCGTGATGCCCTTCTTCCCCCTCCTCTCTGCCTTCACCCAGCACCAAAAAAATCCGAAAAAAAGAGAAAAAAAAAGAAGGAAGCCCTGCCGGTTGACCCGTCATTGCCTCGCACCACGCTCGTCACTGCCTCGCGCCTCGATTCGCTTCTCTCTCGATCGAACAAGCGAGTTATCTTTTTTTGATTCGATTAGGGTTTAGAGTTTGGGTTAAATGTGATTAAATGGTGTAATGTGATTCGGTTTGGTTCGATTCGATGTTTAGGGTTAAATGTGAGTAATTAGTTGAATTGATTGAATTGGTTGAATTGGTTGGATTGGATCCTTGAATTGTGGCAATGACATGCTTGAATTGGATGGTTGAATTAGATGGTTGAATTGCTTGATTGCTTGAATTGGATGCTTGGATTGGTTCAATTGCTCGAATTTAGGATTATGATTTATAGTAAAATTGCTTGAATGTCATATGGTTCAATTTAGGGTTTATAGTTGTGAATTGTGAATTTTTTTAAAATTTAGGGTTTATAGTTAAATTTACGGTTTATGTTTGTGAATTGTGAATTACTTAAAAATTTAGGGTTTACGATTTAATTTAGGATTAGAATTTATGGTTCAAATAGTTGAACTGTTTAAGAATTTAGGGTTTAGGGTTTATGATTTAAAAATATGCATATTTATTTTTTGAAAATTATTTTTGTGATAGTTCATGAAAAACATGTATATATCAATACAAAATAATTTGAACTAAAACTAATTATTTTGAAGTATATCAATATTTGTTTAAAGATGACATATATATTTTTTATTGTAAGTAAATTGCATGTATATCTCAATTTTTTTTAATTTTAAAATTTAGGTCTGCAAATATTTTGTGCAGTTTAAAATTTCAAAGAATTGCATGTATATCAAAATTGTGGACCATGCAAAAACAATGATTTTCAATAAATCTAAAAAAAGTAAAGCCAAAATAATTGCATGTAATTAAATTGCACGTATATGATTTTCAATAAATCTAAAAAAAGTAAACCCAAAATAATTGCATGTATATGATTTTCAATAAATCTAAAAGAAGTAAACCCAAAATAATTGCATGTAATTAAATTGCACGTATATGATTTTCAATAAATTTAAAAAAAGTAAATCCAAAATTTTGTTAAATTGCATGTACATGCATTTTTTTTGTTTAAAAAATAATTTTGCTTTTTGTAAAGTTTATTTGTTTGTCAATTTTGAAAATAATTTTTATTTTAAAAAGTAAAAATTTAACAATGATTTTTATATTAATTATATAATTAATAGAGTGAGTCTATGGTACTATGCATATCACAGGTTGGTCTGTGCTACGGCTTGATATTCGAGGTTTCAAAATCCTAATGGTTGATCCGAACCGTTCATATTGTTTTCCATATTAATATGTGTTAGGAAACCAAATGGTATTTTTTTTGTAATTTTTGCACGATTTTTTTAGATATTTAGAAAATCACTTGATCTGAAAATTGTGGACCATTTGAAATAGTGATTTTCAATAAATATAAAAAAAATAGTAAACAAATTTCAAAAAATGTAAAATTATGTAAATTGTATGTTTTGATTAATATTTTTTGGTAAATGTAGTATGCTTAGAGTTAGACGGTGGGGAGTACGAGCTGAGCTTGCAGCGGGTGCAGATGCTGTGGATTCGAGTGGAGCGGGCACGTCCTCGGTGGATCCGACTGGAGAGGGCCGGTCGTCTCAGGCCGATACGACTGGCAGGGGCTTTGAGGATCCGACAGGAGCGGATCCGTCGTCTCAGGATGATTTTCCAGATGGTGTGCATGATCCTGACACATTTAGTCCTCTTCTATGGACCCATCATGTTAAGCACCGCGTCTCATTGGCATCTCTTGAGGTACGTGATCTTTATACTTAAAAAAAATGACATTATGTTAAGTTACTAAAAAAATTGCACGATTTGAGTCTGACAAATTGATAATAAATACAGGATGATGTCATGCTTACGGTGAGGCACCGCAGGTCTGAGATTCCGTTCGTTCCCCATAAAGAAATGCAGCGATACATCTTGAACCTCGGGTTATACCAGCTTGCCACCATGCCGTAGAGTAAGATCGATGTGTCTCTAATGCATGGTCTAGCGGAGAGATGGCGACCTGAGACGCATACATTTCATCTCCTGCCTGGGGAGATGACAGTCACCCTCGGTGATGTGAGCGCCCTATGGGGTTTACGTATCGATGGCGACCCCATAGGTGGCATCTCAGACCATCCAGAGCTGCAGAGGATGATACCGGAGTTGTTAGGGTGTGATCCAAAGACTCTGCAGAAGAAATACAAGAAGAAGAAGGGGGATGAGGAGTTCCGCTATTCCGGGTACTGTATTTCTCTAAAGGCACTCCGGGCTCACTTCTTCCAGAATCAGATATTTCCTAATACTGATGACATTGAGGCGGTCAGGAGGTACTATTACACTCTTTAAATTAACTTAGTGGTTCGTCAACAATCTCAGTTATTTATATCGATTATTTTACATTGCAGATATACTAGGGCGTATGTACTGAATTTGTGCGGTGCTGTCATGTTCGAGGATTCCAGCGGTGACGTAGTCCCGATGATGTATCTCTCCCTGTTGAGGGACCTGGAGAGAGAATCAAGATGGAACTGGGGTGGAGCCGTCCTCGCCCACTTATACAGAGGCCTCTGTCATGCTTGTCTGGTATGTCTGTATTAATATACGTTGTTATTGAAGGTTGGATAAGAAGCACCCAGTTTTTATTTTAAGTTAAATTTTCAAGTCAAGAATAAACAGATGTTTGGACCACTTTTTCTGCTCCAGCATTGGTCGTGGTCACATTTGCCCATAAATCGACCAGTTATATCGTTGCCACATCCCCGGTGGAGAGGTCCTGACCTAGACAGATGCCCCGCGTACGCCGCTATATGGGGCAGTCATCATGATCATGAAGAGAAGGGCAGGGAGATTTCTTATGTCCGGGGTCAGCTCCAGATGCTCTGAGATGTGAATATCGATTGGTTTTCGTATCGTCCATGGTATCAGCGTGGATGGCTGAGCCTGCTGACATTAGAGCAGAGGCAGCTATGGTATTATCGGGGACCGGTCATCTGTTTCTGGATTGTTGAGTATCACTACCCTGATCGGGTATCTTGACAGTTTGGCTTGGATGCTTTCATCCCAAAGCACCCGCTGATGGGCAAGGATGCTACCGACAAGTTCCACAAGTAAGTATCATCTACTTAATTTCATTATCACCTTAATATTGCCACTGTTTCTTTCCTTTCTAATTAATTGCACTTGTAGAATGACGCACACTAAGTCGAAAATCGACTGGAGCCAGCATTTCATCATGCAGTACAACTGGGCTCGACATCCGCAGCAGCACTTATGGAGCCCGCCATCTACAGTCACATTGGGTGCTGGTCCCGGGGATCTGAGATATGCCGTATGGTACCAGAGATGGGGCATGATGTCAGTCTACCTGACGGGCCATTATGGCGAGACCCTTCGACGTAGACTGATGGATACATCCAAGAATTATATGCCTTGGAGTCCGATCAATGCTCACGCGGTAAGTACAACCGAAACATACTTTAATTTAAATTTGCAAATTTTAATTACTTACCGTTGGCATAATCATGTTGTGTGCAGCTATTGGCAGCTACGAGAGGAGTTGGACACAACTTGATGTGCATGGCGAGAGATGCTTGGCTATATATAGGATGCCAGATGCTCCAGCACAGTGCACCAATCGTGGAGACAGGCGGTTTTGAAGGCCGCCTCGTTGGCATGCTGTGCGATGCTGGGGAGAACATCAATTGGCGGGAGATAAAGTCTGCACCGCGAAATCCGAACTACCAACCAGAGGCCATCTACAGTCACGATATGCCGCCACCTCCTGCAGGTATGAACATTTCAAAATTAAAAGTACGACACACACAATATTCTTATTTTTGTTGAATTGTTCGTTCTAACTCAGTTAACTTGCAATTAAGTAGCTGATGACTCAGGTTGGGCGTTCCACGACTGGATATTGAATACCCAAGGATGGGATGCTTATAAAAATAAATACGGAGTTCCAGTAGAGCTTGGCACGGTCAGTCGCCAATTATACCATTATTTGTTGCAGAGTTCTTTGTATGTAGCAAAATGATAAGCCAAAATTGTATCTATTTAAGCCGAGGGTTAGGTATGTAAATTAAGACAAGTTATGGTTAAATTAGTTTAAATTAGGTTTAATTAGGTTAGAAATGTCCAAAAGTTCAAGTTACTGCCCTAGTTATGTTTGTTTTACAGGTAATCAAGTGTTTGAACCTTAACGAAGTAAAACGGGTGAGTTAGCACGAAGAAATGAGCTTCTGCCAACATTTATTGCGGCCCGAAATGGAGTTATTGCGGCCCGCAACCAAACAAGTCAGAGCCTCTTCATTACAGCACAGTTATTGCGGCCCGCAACGCACTGTAGCAGTCAGCCAAAAATAGAGTCTGAACTTAAAACAGCCATAACTTTTGACTCGTAACTCCGATTTAGGCTTGTGACCACTTTTTGGAAAGCTAACGAGAAGATCTACAACCTGAGAATATAAAAGGAATGTATTGCGACCCGCAAGGACCTCTTCAGAATTTTTCTGCGCAGTCTGTTAACTGCTACAGTACATTGCGGCCCGCAATGAGTGTATTGCGGCCCGCAATTAGGTCGGTTCAGAGTCCGAATTTGCTATTTTTGGTTGGTTATTTCTAGGTTTTAGAGGGGGCTATAAATAGGGACCTGTAGAACAGATTGAGGACGTTTTTAGGCAGAATTTCTAGGGTTTCAACAAGGAAGAGCAAGGAAAAGCTAGAAGAGAGAAGAAGGAAGAAGAGATCATTGATCAATCGGTTTTATTGTTTTCTTTCCTTTGGAACTCTTTTATTCTTTTGATTTGTGCTTTAGCCATGACTGGCTAAAGGCTTTTCTAGGGTTGATTAGGGTTGTACTTGAAACTTTTGTTATGATTTAGTTGGTTTTATTTTATATATTCTTGTTCTTTGTTGTGATCTATTCTTTATTTTAATTGATTGTGAGGACTTAATCGAAATCACATGAAACCCTAGGATTTTGTATTTGCAATTGAGAAATTGAATATTAGGTCCAGACCATAAGGAATAGGGTATTTGATAGGCTAAGTACCGAGAGGTGACGCTTGTCTTATACGGGCTTTACCCAATTGTTTAGATAAATTGTGCCAAGTACCGAGAGGTGAAAGATAATTTTCTAGATTAATTGGGACAGTAAGAACTTAATGACTTTAGATTAGGGTAGCCAAGTACCGAGAGGTGACGTTTATTCTAATTTAAAGATGGTATTAATATAGAGATATCCCTTTGTACCTACAACACCCAACTGTGCCTTCATAATTAAAAGAACAAATTTAACAAACCAATTAGTCGTAACACTAGTGGATAGGAACCCTAAGAAACCCTAATTTCTCATTCTTGTTAAAAACCTACTTTTGCTTTAAAGACTTTAGTTTAATTCATTTTAATCGAAACCAAACCACTTGAACAAACACAAAACCTTTTTACTTTCTTTTACTAAATTAAATTGTTAGGTTAGAGTTAATATTCCGACTTGTCCCTGTGGAGACGATCCCTAAGTACTACTTGACAAGGTTGTACACTTGCAACCGAATTGAGTATCAACTAGGATTTATTACTTGTGTTGTAATAATTCACATCAAGTTTTTGGCGCCGTTGCCGGGGACAACGGTGAATATTATTTCAGACCTAAGTAATTTGGTTAGTAATTGTTTAATTCCCTTTTGCTTTCTTTCTCTCTCATTTTTCTTTAGGTTGAAATCTGCAGACGGATACAAGTTGGTGGATGACATGGCTCTCAACCAAAGCCAATGGCACAACCCTAGGGAGACACCGATGATCCTGCAGCGGGGAATGAAGGAGGTGAATTCAAACTCAAACTTGGCTGCAGAAATTGCCGCCTTGAATCGCAAAATTGATCAACTGAGCATAAATTCGGTAAATAATTCTTCTCCTCTTCCTTATTCAATCTGTGGTAATACCGATCATCTAGCAATTAATTGTGGTGTAAGTAATTGGGGTAGTTTTAAGGAAGTTAATGCAATGAACCAAGGTAATTTTACACCAAATAACAATCCTTACTCCAATACTTATAACCCCGGTTGGAGAAATCATCCAAACTTTTCGTGGAGACAAAATGACCAACCAACCCAAGGTAACCAAAATAACCAAGGTAATTCAAACTTTAATAGACCAAATCAAGGTTATGGTAACCAAGGGTATAGTTCTAATGCACAACCAAAATCCAATCTTGAATTGATGATGGAGGCATTCATGACAAGTCAAAACCAAAAGTTTGATGAATTGACCAAAAAGGTAGACATGTTGGCAACCCAAAATAAAATGCTTGAAAACCAAGTTGCACAACAAGCTACACAATTCTCCCACCAACTAGGCACTCTTCCACCAAAACCTGAGAACAATTCCAGGGATGTCAAGGCAGTTAGGCACGTGCTTCGCAACGGTATGCAATATGAGGATCCACCCATGCCAACGGATGACTATGTGCAGCCGCAAGGTGAAGAGACACGAAGCAATGATGAGCACATCTCCAAACATGAGGATTCCGCCTCAAAGGAAGCTACACCAATTGTACCAAGCGACCCTGCCAAGAAAGCAAAACCATCTCAAGATGAGCCGCCAAATGTAAGTGCACAGGTACCTCTCTACATTCCTCCTCACAAATTTGCACCTTTTCCTGGTAGGCTTAAGAATGAGAAAACCGACAAGGCACGAGAATCCAACAAGATGAACCCATCTTGGTACTCGAAGAAAAAATACATTAATTTGATAAGAAATTACAAGAAAAGGAGAAAGAAGAAGAAGGTCAAGCCCCGACCTAAAACCAAGCGCTTCTTGGGAGGCAACCCAAGTCCTTCTCGTTCCTTCCCTCTACTCGAACCGCCATCTCTCCGCCTCTATGACGGTTCTTCACACAACTTAATCTTTCATATTTCTTTCTATTTACTTTTTTGTTTTAGATTAAAAGCATTGAGGACAATGCTTAATTTAAGGTTGGGGGTATGAGAAGAAACTGTATCTTTGCATGCATGTTTTTCAAACAAATTTAAATTTTAGGATTTATAACCCTGTTTTTTACTTGACCATGAATAGAATTTGTGATTTTAAACTTAAATGCTTGAAATTGCAAATTTGTCAAGATGTTTTACAAGGTTATGAAAAATAGAGTCTTGCATAATTGGACTTAATTGTTTGAAAATGCATAAAGTATAAAATCATGTTTAATAATTTTTTTTTTGTGTCAAAAATTGGTAAAAATAAAACCCTTGAAATTTTAACGAGTTTTTAGTAATACCCTTGGAATAATTTGAAATAACCACATAGTTTGGTGAAAAACTTTGTGGAAATAAAGGTTTAAGAAATTGGAAATTTAGGGATTTAAATTTATTTTTTTGAAAATGCAACTTCTTTGTGAAAAATGAATTTAGAAAGATCGGGATACCCATAGGTATGAATTAATGCCTAATGATGTGTGTATTCATGATATTTTTGCAAAAATATTGAAAAATAGTTAAGTTGAAAATTTTCAAGAATGACTTCATTTGCTTATGTTACGGCGACATGACGTACTTATAGCAATGAGTCATAGACACTTTGCTCCGCTAGTTTGCCCGATAAAGTGACCGGGTTTACACTAACCATGTAGGTTCGTGTCATGGAAGGGTTGAACCAAGAGCATGCAAATGCACTTTTGAATTAAAACGGTTGGGTATGGATTAGCTACCTATAACTAGCCGGTTTTGTTCTAAGGATAAAGATTTATAGTGTCAACAAAAGAAAAATAAAATTTTGCATATATCAACACACGAAGTCCGCGACTTTCTAACCTAAGTTTGATTCAAGCTTGGGGGATTTTTAAAAGAATTTTCGCAAATAAGAATGCATTTTTTGTAACAAATTTAGATATCCGAAGTTTACAAATTCTAAATCTTTAGAGAAATAAAAGTTAGAGTAATTGAATTGTGGGGTGAAGCATGATTAGCCAAGGGTTGCACTTTAAATTTGTACAAAATTTACGTTGAGATTTTTAAATTTTGGCAAGATCATACAAATTTTTCGATTGAAAAACATACTTGATATAGGGTTAAATTAGAGTTCCAAGTTTAGATGTTGCTTGAGGGCAAGCAATGTTCAAGCTTGGGGGAATTTGATAAGCCAAAATTGTATCTATTTAAGCCTAGGGTTAGGTATGTAAATTAAGCCAAGTTATGGTTAAATTAGTTTAAATTAGGTTTAATTAGGTTAGAAATGTCCAAAAGTTCAAGTTACTGCCCTAGTTATGTTTGTTTTACAGGTAATCAAGTGTTTGAACCTTAACGAAGTAAAACGGGTGAGTTAGCACGAAGAAATGAGCTTCTGCCAACATTTATTGCGGCCCGAAATGGAGTTATTGCGGCCCGCAACCAAACAAGTCAGAGCCTCTTCATTACAGCACAGTTATTGCGGCCCGCAACGCACTGTAGCAGTCAGCCAAAAATAGAGTCTGAACTTAAAACGGCCATAACTTTTGACTCGTAACTCCGATTTAGGCTTGTGACCACTTTTTGGAAAGCTAACGAGAAGATCTACAACCTGAGAATATAAAAGGAATGTATTGCGACCCGCAAGGACCTCTTCAGAATTTTTCTGCGCAGTCTGTTAACTGCTACAGTACATTGCGGCCCGCAATGAGTGTATTGCGGCCCGCAATTAGGTCGGTTCAGAGTCCGAATTTGCTATTTTTGGTTGGTTATTTCTAGGTTTTAGAGGGGGCTATAAATAGGGACCTGTAGAACAGATTGAGGACGTTTTTAGGCAGAATTTCTAGGGTTTCAACAAGGAAGAGCAAGGAAAAGCTAGAAGAGAGAAGAAGGAAGAAGAGATCATTGATCAATCGGTTTTATTGTTTTCTTTCCTTTGGAACTCTTTTATTCTTTTGATTTGTGCTTTAGCCATGACTGGCTAAAGGCTTTTCTAGGGTTGATTAGGGTTGTACTTGAAACTTTTGTTATGATTTAGTTGGTTTTATTTTATATATTCTTGTTCTTTGTTGTGATCTATTCTTTATTTTAATTGATTGTGAGGACTTAATCGAAATCACATGAAACCCTAGGATTTTGTATTTGCAATTGAGAAATTGAATATTAGGTCCAGACCATAAGGAATAGGGTATTTGATAGGCTAAGTACCGAGAGGTGACGCTTGTCTTATACGGGCTTTACCCAATTGTTTAGATAAATTGTGCCAAGTACCGAGAGGTGAAAGATAATTTTCTAGATTAATTGGGACAGTAAGAACTTAATGACTTTAGATTAGGGTAGCCAAGTACCGAGAGGTGACGTTTATTCTAATTTAAAGATGGTATTAATATAGAGATATCCCTTTGTACCTACAACACCCAACTGTGCCTTCATAATTAAAAGAACAAATTTAACAAACCAATTAGTCGTAACACTAGTGGATAGGAACCCTAAGAAACCCTAATTTCTCATTCTTGTTAAAAACCTACTTTTGCTTTAAAGACTTTAGTTTAATTCATTTTAATCGAAACCAAACCACTTGAACAAACACAAAACCTTTTTACTTTCTTTTACTAAATTAAATTGTTAGGTTAGAGTTAATATTCCGACTTGTCCCTGTGGAGACGATCCCTAAGTACTACTTGACAAGGTTGTACACTTGCAACCGAATTGAGTATCAACTAGGATTTATTACTTGTGTTGTAATAATTCACATCACAAAACTAACATTATTTTAATATAGGATGGAGCACCTTGTTGGAATGCCGATCCCAGATTCAGCATGGATGAGCTGGCCCCGGAAGATACAGATGCAGAGGCGTATGACTCCCACAGACCACGATATGGGGTGGAGATAGAGCATGACTTTGAGGCTGGTGGGAGTTCATCTCAGACTGCAGATGGCTTTGTCTCTGCATTATTTGGCGCATCGCCTCCTTCCACGTATGCTGCAAGCTGGGAGCAAGATCCATGGGAGCTGCGTACACAGCCCGCCAATGCAGAGTCAGCTACTGGATTTGATCCATGGGCAGCCAGGACAGGTACGCAGCACATGTATATGGGGGACGAGGATGAAGAGGATCTGGGAGAGGATGCATCACGAGATGTGAGTCCGCAGAGGTGCGTGCAGCCGCACAGGCATGGCAAGGGCATAGCGGCTCCTAGGTTGTCTCTTTCCGGAAGGAGACGGAGATGATGATTGTAGAGTTTTTATTTATTGTGATATATTTTTGACTGTAGTATTTTGACTATGGGACTGCTGTATTACATTGGCGCGCATTATGTTGACATTATGTTTTATTATTTTATGTTCATGTTGGTATTTTTTTATCTTGAAACCGTAATTTTTTTTGGCGACCCACACTCCCAGCTCGTAAGGCTTAGAAATAAGTATAGTTACAAACATAGTTCAACAATACAAAGTTCAACAATACAATCAAAAGCGCAATTAAAGTTCATTACTTAGTTCAAACCAAACAAAAAAGTTCACATAAGCAAAATAACAAGTTTATTATAACACAGTTTAATAATACAATTAAAGTTCAACAATATAATTAAAAGCGTAACAATATAATTAAAAGTGTAACAGTACACTTCAAGTAAATACATTCAAACTAAGAAATTATCTTGAAACCGTAATTTTTATTTGCGACTTACACTCCCAGCAGACCGCCTGTGACAGGGGCGGTTTGCTAGGGTCCTGACTACCGGGGCCATGGGCGGTCCACTAGGGATGCCTATTTATTCATTTTTCCTCTCTCTCTTCTCACTCCAACATCAGTCTACCTCCCACCTCAAAGGTAGAGAGAATGGAGAAAGAGTTGAAGGCGATTTCGGACGATTTTCTAGGCGACTACAGCTACAGGTAATTTAAATTAATTTTTTAATTATTTAAAAAAATTGTAATTATTTTTTAAATATTTCTTTTAATTATTTTTAAAATATTTATTTCAATTATTTTTTAAATATTTTCTAATTATTTCCTAATTAACCGTTGATTACTGTACAGTTAGTATTTAATTACGCACATAATTAGCTTTCCTAATCATTTTCTGTCATTTGAAACCCTAGTTATAATGGCTCCCAAAGTTTGAAAAAATAGAAAAAAAACTAAAACCGGACGCGAAGCAAAAAAACACTTATTAATAATTTTTGGACGGCTGAAGCCTACGCAATGAGGAATGTGGAAAGAATGTTTTCACCCAAAAATAATGAAGAATTTCTTAGCACTCTTGATCCATCAATTAGAAAAATGCTGATGGAAGGCTGGGTGGACAGGGTCCCTCCACCTGGATGGGGACAGTGCTGCTTACGTGAGCTGAAGGGAGATATGGTGGATATGTTCTTCTATTATAAATGTGGCAAAGCTGTTCATCCCAATTGTATGGACCCGCATGCAGATCTGCTAAATGATGCCCGTCTCACTACGTGGGAGTGTCCTGCGTGCGTCCATCGGGCTGAGGAAAAGAACAGAGCAAGCTCCTCAGCTCGTAAGCCTTAGTCCCCAATTGTATGTTGTTGTAGTATTTTGCTTATGCGAATTGATTATTTGGTTTGAACTATGTTATGAACTTTAATTGCGCTTTTGATTGTACTGTTGAACTTTTTATTGTTGAGCTATGTTGAACTAGCCATACACATAATATTTTATTTTTTGACATACACATATACATATACATAAACCCTAAACATTTTTCACAAAATTATTCAAATCAAAATACTAAGATTTCTCTTAAAAAAAAAAATGAGACGTCCTGGGGGCTGGCGCCTCACTTGTGCTATGGGGCGCCCTAGGGGGTGACGCCTCACAGGGTATTTTGGGCCGTCCTGGACCTAGGAGATCAGGACATTTATAAAAAAAAAAATTTGGGACAGGGATATTTTTAAAATTTATATTTGTTTCAGAAATATTAATAAAAATGGCCGCTGAAGATAATACTTGTAAAACACTTATTGGTATATTTTTTTAATAATAAAATGTCATTACGTGCGTATTGAAGCAAAACGATTTAATGACGAATATGTAGAGATAATTAGTTCTCTAAGAATTGTTTTATATAGTCTTCAATACATGCTACATTATTAGGCTTAATTTAATGTTAAAAATATAAATAAAAGAAAGTGTAAGATGAATTTAAGAAGTTACATAATTTTCCACTGAATTGGGGTTAATAATTCATCCTTATCAAGTGTACTTCTGTCCAGGGGCAGATTCAGAATTTTCGTTAGGGGAGACAAAAAAATATTGAATCGGATTTAAATAACTTATCAAATTGAAACTCATTAACTAATTGGATACTCGATAAAAAAAATACATATTTTGACTTATATTTTTCAATACCCTAACTTATAATTTCTGATCCTATAATTTATAAGAGGAGGGATCAAGTTATAACATTTTTTGAGTTACAACAAGTTACAACAAGCGTTTTATACATTTTGAAAGTCCAAATCGTCGATCCAAACCGTTAGATGTGATCTCTACAATAAAATGTGCTTGGAGGCCAAATTTTACATTTTTTGAATTTTTTTTACTATTTATTAAGATGGGTACAAAATTCAATGGTATGAATTTGACTAGTTTTTATACCCATCTTAATAAATAGTAAAAAAATTCCAAAAAATATAAAATTTGGTCTCCAAGCATATTTTATTGTAGAGATCACATCTAACGGTTTGGATCGACGATTTGGACTTTCAATATGTAGAAAACGCTTGTTGTAACTTGTTGTAACTCAAAAAATATTGTAACTTGATCCCTCCTCAATTTATAATTAATATTACCAATCATTATTCAAATTTTTCTTTTTTTTAACACTAAATTTAACCCGAATTACAAATCAAATATCCAGAGGGGTAAAATAAATTTCAGGAAAGGAAAAAGTCGATTGGTACTAATAGATTACCACTAAAATTCGAAATCTAGAGAAGGGCGACTGCCCCTATGCTACAGTAGATCCGCCCCTGCTTCTGTCTGTCTTTGTACAATTTTATCCTTCTTCTAGAGGAATGAAGAGCATAATTGGTAAACCTACGTAAAACTACATGTTATTATAAACATTCATTAAATATGTAAAAGCACAAAATATAAACACAACCAGGTAAAACAATACCCAGTCCAACCCTTTGACTTGTAAAAAATTGTCAACCTTCTATAATAATAGAACCTGTACACATGATCTATCTTCAATATATGTACCCCTCTAAATTTTCTATTTCTTGATCCTACAATTTCAAACTTCTTCTATTCCTTCTCTCTCCTCCTATACCTCTCTCCACCATGGGAAATGGCTTCTCTCCATGCTGCTACTGCCCTTCGCCGACGTCAATCCAGATCGTCTTTTGGGGAGGTGCATCCCAGCTAATACAAACAAGATGCCAGGCTGGCGACATAATGCGCAAGTTGCCGGGCTATGTCGTGTGCCATGGAGACTCCTTTTATATCGGTTTCCCGATCCCTGTACTCTCCATTGGTGACATCCTCCTCCCCGGTCAAACCTACTTTGTATTGCCGGATGATCGGATCTCCTACGACCAGGCACTCACCGCAGCCTCTCTGTCGTATCTCTCTCCTGATCGAAACAGGAAACCGACCCTTGTGGGTAGTAGCCCATGCCCATTTGAGCATTTAAAGAATGAAGATGGATCGATTTTGATTAGGGTTTTGCCTGAGTTTGTAGAAAGAGTGATCACCAGTGGATCGGGGAAGAATGCCAAAATTAATGCGGGTGCAATCGGTGGTGGAGGGGTGATATGTAGCACGCCGGAATTGCAGAAGCATTATGTGCAGTTGGTGGGCCTAAGAGACAGGCAATGGTCACCTAGGCTGGAAACGATAAAGGAGAATAGTAAGAGCAAGGAGAGGCCGGGGAGGCCGGGGAGGCCGTCGCCGGCGAAGCTGTTCGGGTTGCAGACGACGGTTAAGGCGAGATAGATGGATCATTTGTGTTATAATTCTTTGATATTTTTTTTTGTTATTTATTTATTTTTATTTTTTTTGAAGAAAGAATTTTTGTTATTGGTTAGGCAATTCATTTATTGAATGTAGATACAGGATAGACATACATTTAACTAATTTAACGCGGTGATATGCATTAATTAGTCTACTGAAAATACATTTCATTTTTTCTTTCAAATATTAATTATTCATTGTTTAAACTTGGACCGATCGTTCTCATTAATTCATATTTATCTCTAAGACCTATACAATAATTTATATGGGGTGTATATATTACTAATTTCTGATCGATCGAGAGCTGGCATTTATTGGAATTAATTAATTGGCATATAATTTAATGTAAAATAAATCTGAGTTGTTTTCATAATTTATCAGCAGGCAATGATTGAAAATATCTCCTTATTAATTTTATTAGGTTGTAAACGGTGTTTTATTGCACAAATTGATCAAAATACTTGTCTTGCACAAAATTGAGCGTAGATTATTTGATCCAGCCTGGCCCCACATACACGACAGAACATACTTTAATTCTAGGAAGCGTCTAATTGTCCACTGGCATTTGTCCACCATTTGTCCACAGCTTTGACTTGCACGAATACTGTAAAATTACTTTTACATGCTGTATAATTATACAATATATCACATAAAATATATTAGTTAATCACAAAACATCCAGCAACTATTTGAAGTGGTCCCATGATAGTTAGGAAAAGATTGCAACTTGCACAACATGACAAAATAAATGTACTTTCAAATTGTACTTTCGAAAATTACAGTTATAGGAAGTTATTGGCAGTTAGAGTTAGTTATTAGCGGTTATTAGCTTCCGCACTGGGTTGAATCTTGTATACTGTGAAATTGAATCTTGTATACAGTAAAATTTTCAATTGAATCTTGTATACTGTAAAATTGAATCTTCTACACAGTAAAATTTACAATTGAATCTTGTATACTGTATAATTGACTCAGCAGGACTGTAAAATTGAATATTGTATACAGTAGAATTTTCAATTGAATCTTGTATACTGTAAAATTGAATCTTATATACAGTAGAATTTTCAATTGAATCTTGTATATTGTAAAATATATACTGTAAAATTGAATCTTGTATACTGTAAAATTTTCAAATAATACTGTAAATTTTCAATTGAATCTTGTATACTGTAAAATTTTCACATAATACTGTAAATTTTCAATTGATTCTTGTATACTAGAAAATTGATTCTTGTATAAAGTAAAGTTTTCAATTGAATCTTGTATACAGTAAAATTTTCAATTGAATCTTGTATACTGTAAAATTGAATCTTCTACACAGTAAAATTTATAATTGAATCTTGTATACTGTATAATTGACTCAGCAGGACTGTAAAATTGAATATTGTATACAGTAGAATTTTCAATTGAATCTTGTATACTGTAAAATTGAATCTTATATACAGTAGAATTTTCAATTGAATCTTGTATATTGTAAAATATATACTGTAAAATTGAATCTTGTATACTGTAAAATTTTCAAATAATACTGTAAATTTTCAATTGAATCTTGTATACTGTAAAATTTTCACATAATACTGTAAATTTTCAATTGATTCTTGTATACTAGAAAATTGATTCTTGTATAAAGTAAAGTTTTCAATTGAATCTTGTATACTATAAAATTGAATATTGTATACTATAAAATTGAATTTTGTACACAACAAAAATTAGAATTGAATGTTGTATATTGTAAAATTCAGTGTTGTATACAGTAAAATTTTCAATTAAATCTTGTATATTGTAAAATTTCTAAATTTAAACCATAAAAAATACGATCTGTACTGTAAAGGTATAAGATAACATCTAAAAAATGCTACATTTCAGTTTAAACTACAACCTGCAAAGTACCATGTATACTATAAAATTGCAAAATATAAATCATAAAATAATATCATGTATACTATAACATTGCTAAAATAAACCTAACTGTACTGAATCGACATAAACCACATACATCAACACACAAAAACCTGTTCAACACAAAAAAACATCTGTTCATCACAAATAACATCACCGGACAAGAAACTTTCACATTAAAAACATCCTCCGTTCATTGTTTGGATGAGTAAGCAACCTTATTGCAAGAACAACCCGTTCTTTTGATATATCATCCTGCATAATAATAAAATAAACAATGAAACAAAATTGATTTATAACAAATAAGAATTACAAAACAATATTACAAGTTATTTACCTGAGTGAAAACCATAGGACTGTCTGTAATAATACTGTAGACAAAACGTAGCACAAAGATAACACAATCATTTGACTTCTCACCCTATTTCGGGCACTCCTTGCAAATCACAGAAGCATCTACCCAATCGGGATTGGCTGAAAGGTAAATTGATATCAACAATTTATCAAAACTTTAATTCTAAAACCTATAGCTAATTGCCACAAAAAGGCAAAACTAGTACAGCAATACTGTAAAATAATAAAAGAAGACAGTATAATAAAATAAAAAATACTCACAAGTCCTCCATGAAAGAAAATTCTTTAGCCAGCAGATGGAGTGCCAATGGTACTCCATATAAGCCCCTTCTTCACCAAATGATGTATAATAGTTAATTTCTATTGCAGGGACATCCAGTGCATAAAGAACCCAATGGTTTTTCTTACAAATTGGAACAAAAAGCCATCTTATACTATCAAACTAAGGACTAAACAACTGAGGAATGTTCTGCAATGCTACATATGCACTGTAATCATGCATACAAGCCTATATCATACAAAATAAAACACATTAAAGAGTACTCAAGTATTTGAACAGTAAACAAAAATTAAATTAATAAAGAGATAATAAAATAAAGAGCAAAAAAAAATACTTACAGACAAATAAGGATTAATGAAGAACCATTTATCCTTCACAGGCGTCTCAAATTGCATGATACTCAAAACCATATCAACCAACTACAAAAACAAATGATAAAAAAACATTCAAATCAAAATCACTGATGTATCCAGTAAAATAAAATTACTTTATGTATCCTGCAAAATTACTTCATATATCCAGTAAAATTACTTCATATATCAAATTACTTTATGTATCCTGTAAAATTACTTCATATATCCAATAAAATTACTTCATATATCAAATTACTTCATGTATCATGTAAATTTACTTCATGTATCATGTAAAATTACTTCATATATCCAGTAAAATTACTTCATATATCCAGTACAATTACTTCATATATCAAATTACTTCATGTATCCTGCGAAATTACTTCATATATTCAATAAAGTAAAATTACTAAAATATATCCTGCAAAATTATTTCATATATCCATAAAAATATACAGTACACAGTGTAAAAGTTCAGTCATTACCTCACTGCTTATAGGTTTCTCATGATCCAGTAGGTCTTTCATCACAATCATCCTACACCAGAAGCCTCCAAGCGTGTGAAGGAAACCTGTCTCAATGTTGATCAATTTTTTGTTCTTCACATAGATCGTCTCTCTTATATCTCTCCAATAGATCGCTCCTCCAGATCGTCTCTCTTAGATCTCCACCAGATCGCCTCACTCTCATCTATCTCCACCAGATCGTCTCTCTTAGATCTCCACCAGATCGCCTCTCTTAGATCGTCTCTCTCCACTAGGTTGTGGCCGTCGCTGTCGTTGCTGCCGTCGCGGTCGTCGCAGCCGTCGCGGCTGTTGCTGCCGTTGCGATCGTCATTGCCAGAGCAGAAGAGAAGAGAGAGAGAGAGAGCCTCGCCAAGATTTTCAAAAGAGAGAGAGAGAAAAAAGCTGCTAGAGTGAGAGAGAGAGAGCCTCACCAGGTTTTCAAAAGAGAGGAAAAAAATAGAGAGGCGGACGATTGAGAGAGAGATCTGATTTATAAAAGGAAAGTAGAATCGTTAAAATCAGTTAGAGTGGATAAGATGGTGGACAATTCGTGGACAAACGTCAGTGGACAAAGAACATTTCTCTTAATTCTATTCTAATAGGTATATATATTATTTTAAATGTGGTTAAGCCTCACATGAATAAATCCACAAAGGTTAATTAAAAAAAAATGTCAACTTGATAATTTTAATAATGCTTTATAAATTAAATTATAAACATCTAAAGAAAGTTTAAAAAAAAAAACTTAATATATAGATCAAATATATATCATTTTTTATGCAGTTTGGATACCATTTAATATTCGACCAAATATTATTAATCGTACAGCTAGCGTTGCAAAATTCTGTATCATTAATTTGATGATTCATGAAACTTGCAACAAATTTTATCATTTTTAATGTGTATTATGTGCATAAAATATAAATTACATTCTCACAGATGCTTTCAAAATTATAATTACATAATACGATTATCAACATTTTTAGGTTAATTCAATATCAAAGGACCTGAACTAGATCAAACATAAATATTATATTAAAATATTGAAAATAATAAATGTGGACAAGAACTGAAAGAAAATAATTTAAAGATAACACCTGAATTCACTATTGATGTGGAACTCAAATTGTTTGAGGTAACTCAAAATCTGAGTTTGAATTAATCTGGATCGTCGATTTTAGATTGGCATAAATCTTAAAATTGTCTGCTCAGTATTCATAAATATGCTCCGTGAATTTTAATTAGGACCGAATATTTAAACTCACTGATTCGATTTTGAACAAACTAAAAAAAAAAATTAACGTTATGCGAAATCCACCGTGGTATGGGCCATGGGCCGAGTAAGAAAAAAAGTTCCATCTACTTACAGGCCCGTTAATTTGACTATTTGGACCATGAATAGTCGAATTGGGCTAACTGTCACTGAAAATCTTTTCACCGAAAAAATCACCTCACTCTAGTCCAACAGAAAAAAAATATAGTAATTGATGAAACCACATATCGCAGAATTCTTTATTTTATAGTAAATATATTTAATTTAAAAGATGATGAAAATTATTCTTTGCAACCGTATGGTTATGTTTACTCAAAAAAAAAAAAAGAAAAAAAAAAAACCGTATGGTTATGTGGAACGAGTCCTAAACAAATCACATATATAACTGGTGGCATTCCTTAATTTTATGACATGGAAAAAAAATGTACTATTTTTTTAAAAATAAAAAATGCTGCACAAATCGTGTGATTATTTCCTAAATTTAAACTAGCCTTACCAAACAGATTGGAGTAACCACCGAACAAGTAGAAGAGCTACCATAGGAGGTGATAATTTCATGTAAAATAATATTACATAGTTTACAAAATTTATACCTGATTAAAGTATTAATAGAAAAAAAATGAAAACAAATAACTATCAAGAGTTTTTTTTTTTTTTTTTCTTACAAGTCTTCACACATCCAAAACAATCCAAGATGATTTGATCCAGTAGAAATTTCCAATCTAGGAAACAAGGAACCTGTTCGCATAAGCTGAAATTCAGATGCCCAATTTATTTTGAAGATATTATCCAAGTGACATCAGATAAAATAACATCCAAGATGTTATCACTTCTCATATGGCACCTCCAATAGTTATCACCAGGCACGAAGCATTTGTAAGCACATGCATAGAGATATTGAAAGTCATAGTTTGAATAGACGTCTACCGCAAACCTTCACATATATATAATTAATACAAAGGGACCGAGATCAGGATTATAATTGCAAGTCTCAGTAAATATAATCATTCATAAATTTTTAATTTCAGTTGATTACGGCAAGTAATATATATATATATATATATATATATATATATAAAAACAGATTCATCTACTGCGAAGAACTAAAGAGCATGCCAAAAAAAAATGGACAATTAGACAGATTTGTTTGTTTCTTAATCAACTTGTACAGAGAAAGTTCACACTAACAAATTAATATTGAAACCAATTACTACGAAAATAAGAATTACCTCTGGATTGGAGGGAGAGCTCTGTTCCCCATGACATGACAATCGAATTGAGCTTTAAATCTTGGCCCACGTCACCCCGGAACCGAATCCTCTGCCCCCAATGGGCAGGAATATCCTGCCCTCCCAAGTGTAAGATGAAATGTGAGCTGTTAGATATTTATCAAAATTCGTATTGAATGATGCACTGGGTCGGAGTCATCGGACATTAACGAAGACGTTTCTCTCTCCGTTAATAATTTCAATCGGACAAACCTTTCTTCCCATCCCAGTTATTTCCCCCGCCTCAACCCCAAACCCGACCAGGATTGCCCTCCTCGTCGCTTCTCTCTCTATCGCCTTCCACTCTGAAAGCCCTGCTCCCTCTCTCAAAGCCCCATCGCTTCTCTTACCGGCACATCACCCCCATGCTGCTCTCTTAGTTTCTCCACGTTGTGCCTTCTCTTTCTCTCTCTGATCAGAAGTTGTCTGGCGCATCGCTACCTGGTCTCCTTCGATCCGAGCCAACGTGTGCGAACTTGTCAATAAAGGTATGGCCCACTTCTTTGAGTGCAAACAGAGGTTGCATCCATTACCACTTTTTAAATTTGTTCAATTTATATGAATTAGAGATAAAGCAATTTTTAGATTATTAACGGAGTGAGATAAACGTCTCCGTTAATGTCTGATTCACATCTCTCAATACGAATTTTGACAAAATTTAACGGCTCAGATTTCATCTTACATTTGGGGGCAGGATTTTCTTGCCCACTGGGGGGCAGAAGATTCGGTTCCATCACCCCATAAATCTTGAATTCGTATCCTCTGAGATATCTCAAACTTTGCGTGACTTTATGGAAAATATCAACCGTTTAAATACGTTCTGCACGAATCTCGAAGCACACATAATACTGACTCCCTACATCACCCCCGAATAGGCACCGGACACGTTGGTCACGCAAAAGTTGAGATATCTCAGAGGATACGCACTCATAAATCTTGGCAGCAACCTTCACCTATTTATTATTTGATTTCATATAATATTAAAATAAAGGCGCAGATCAAGAGATCAATCAAGCTGCTATTGCGTTTTCTTAGAGATCAATCAAACATGCATTCTGGTACTTAGATTGGGCTTTGACCTAGCAGACTATGGCATTGTAAATACTTTTTTCATTAATTAATTCAAAATGTTAGTGAGCCATTGCTCACTGACCCTAAAAAAAAAATAAAGGCGCAGATCGCTACAAGAGAAATAAATTTGGGACGGAACGGGGATTAATCGACTGATCTACTATTTTCTCACGGGGGATAGCATCAAGCATGTTAACCACCTTTATGTCAAGACAGATCTGATGGTCTGGATCTAAACTCAAAACTTGAGTTAATTCAGGTGTTTTAATTTTTAAATTCAAACTTAATTGGACAGTACTTCCAGTCCAGAAAAGGAAAAAAATATTATAACATATCTTCAATCATAAATGTCCTGAATAAAAATTATGTTATAGTTCAGGTGCCATCAAGATACTAATAAAATAATGCATGTTACAGTCTAATTTTCATTGATTATACTCTATAACAGAAGAACATATGCAGCTATAACATCACATATAAACTGATACATATTGATATAAATCTAGCGTACAATAAAAATGCAAAAAAAAAAAAAAAAATGAGAAAGGAGAAAGGAGAAGAACTGGAAGTGAGGATGGGGAAGGGAGGAGAAAATTGGGACCTCTTTCATAAAATTTGGCTGATGGTTTTAGAAAGAATGATGTTTTAAAAAATTTCCCATCCTGTTCCGCCTCTGTGAACTCCTAGCGGTGAGAAGGTCCTCCATAATCGTTCGCCATAGAGGGGTAGTACTATTGTGCTGCCCAACCATCTACCATCAACTAATCAGCTGCCTCTGCTAGAAGTCTGGCCTTCCAGTTTGGAGGATTCATCGGCAACTGCCATTGAGTGGAGGCTCCAAGATCACCTGCATAAACCGAAAGTGGAGGCTCCTGGATCACATGCATAAATTATTTTCATGTAGTTATTTCCAATAATTGTATATTTAGAAGATAAACAATTATATTTCTTAATACCTGTACTGGATTTGATGCTCCTGGTGCCCTATTATTCTCCCATTCTTGCATAGTGTGCGACCAATCATTATATGGGTGTGGGTTAGTGAAGCGGTGGCGCTGGTGTGTTCATCCAATTTGAGGGCAAATTGGCAGGCTCTAAAATATCATCAGAGCTTTGGTCGAAACCGGCATTCACTGTACACACATGCTATCCACACAAACACCACCTTGAAGGAGGCCAAGCAGAGTACACTTACCCTCCTGTTCCAACAGGTCCTCACGATAGAAGCAAGCGATGAGCTACCTTTACTAAGAGGATACCTCGAAGGAGTTGACACTATGAGAATTCAAGGACGGGATGACATTCAATGGAATAGGACGAAAACAAGATTCTTCATGGTTAAAAGTGCATGCAGGGCCATCAATAATGATCCACACACATTGACGAATGCCTACAAAATTTGGAAGCTGACAGTACCGCTAAGAATAAAGGTCTTTAGATGGTTGTTGGTAAACAACAAGCTATTCACTATAGACAACTTGAGAAAAAGGGGCTGACCGATAACAAATATGTGCATCATGTGCCATCGCAAGGCAGAATTAGCAAGTCACTGTTGGGGTTTTGACGGTTCAAACCCATTGATTAGCTTAATTGCGGAGAGTGTGTAAAACAAAATTTTACGGTTTAAGTTAAGAATTAAACGAGGTATGTCAGAAAACTTTTCAAGGCGGTCCACCTTCAGTATTCCTTCGGCATCAAAACCTCATTTAATTAATTTATAGATCTACTCCATAATTGATTTCTAAAACATTAAATCTATCTACCAATTAAATAGATTAATATAACATGACTTATACCTCGTTTCCAAATCTCAGTTGGAATGTAGCTGAGCGAGAAGAGCTACACCAAGGAAGGAATCGACTCGCAGTATCACACGTGTGATACCTCTATCAGTTATCCACCAGGACTAACCAGAGAGCGGTTTATTTCTTCTGCCAGAAATACCGTAAACCGCGGAATTCTGCAAAAATACTATTCACCGAGAAAAGGATGAAATAAATATATTTGTGTCCCGAGGTTACTTGGTATTGCTTAAAAGCTAAACCGCAGGATTTCGCAAAATATATTATTTTCCTAATCTCGTAATAATCGAAACCGAGAAAGAGAGAAAAACCGATTAACGAAGTAATCAGATTAGCACGTGAATTAGTAAGTTTTCTCTCAAAACAAATCTATTTACCAAAATACCTTGACACCTCATCCTTTAATATGTGAAAAGACCAAAATGCCGCTTCCACACTCTTCTCCATGCTTCTACACCCTTCTACACCCTAAGGTGTCATGCAAGGTGGCATAGATGTGAAATGACCATTTTGCCCTTGGCCCATTAAGGCATGAATAGTAAAAGGCTTTGATTTTGGGCTTTGACTTTGGGCTTTAATTTTAATTAAGGCTTTGATTATTTTGGGCTTTTAAACCCATAATTCAAATCCATAATTAACAAATTAAAATCCAAATCAAATATATATAATTGTCATGTACAATTATATTTCTTTTCGGTTGTTGTTCGGTAACTTTTATACAACGTAACGTGTACGTTTATAAATTAACCGTTGTTTCTGCTTTTCATTCTAAATGACATTTATAATTTAATTATATCATGTATAATTAATTATAACCATCTTAATATTAATTATAATTAATTTATAATTAATCAGTAAGATTCTCCAAGTAGCTCCTATATGGTGTGACCCAATAGGATCTGTGTTATGTTGGTAAACATAGTTAAAACTGTTTTAACTTCTATAATCATGGGTGGCGTCTGGCAACACATCATGACCATCCAATTACACAGATGATGCTATACTGTACAATATCACGATCCAGTAAACAATTTACTTGTGTCTGTTCTTCTGTCTCATAGCTATCAGATCAGTTCCAAGGTAGATGTGTGTCATCCTTGTTAACTGTATCTTTTCTTGATCTTGAGTAGATTATCAAATATAATTACTCTTGTAATTATACCGCATGCAGATAATCTAACTCTACCAAGGGGCCCAGTGATGCTATAACTCGTATAAAATACGAGGGACAAATAGTACTCTTGGTAGACTATCACTTCCTCAGCTAAGCTATACATATGGGAATGCTACCATTATGACTGCTTTTTACGGACAACGGTGGATAACAATCACACATACATATCTCTCAGTGGGAACGATAAATACCTCATACTGTAGAACGTGACACTGAATGAAAACATAAATGACACGAACACAATTCTATTTAATGTTTCATTCGGGCTTTGTTAAATACCATGTTCCTTAAACATGTATCTATGTGATTAAAATGACATCTTGTATCAGGTGTTTTGTAAAACTTAACCATCTTTTAATCCACATACTAAACTTATAGCGGTAATTAGTGTTCCTGCTAATTACCTCGGTCAGTGACCTTTTAAGATTAAGAGTATATATCATCTATATTATGGAGTTTCACAATTTCAGTCATGAACTCGAAATGATCCATAAATACAATAATACTCAAGGCAACAAAATGATATAAACATTCAATTTATGAACAAAGTTTTATGATAATTTATCGTATTATTGACTTCTAGATTATTACAAACTAATAGTCACATGGTGCAAGAATGCTCCTTTGCAAAGAAAATGTATCAATGCATGTATATTGACCCGCAAATGAGGCTTCAGCCAATTGAGGCACTCACACGAGAGGAAATCAACAAACATGCAAGAGGAACACTGCTAATTGCAATGTTTGTCATATGGAGGGAGAGATGTGCAAGGACTTTCAGAGACTCCGCAGAAACATCGAGGGACCTATTAGAGGAAGTGGCACAACTGTGTCAGAGACGCGATCAACAACGGGAGAAGAGTGAATCAATTGCTTATCTGTTAGGAAACTTTTTGCTTATTTTTTTACCTCAGGCTTTTATTAGCTTAGTTCTTCTTTTCTTTACTTGCTTTTTTACTTTGATGCATTATTTTTCTTTTGAGCAACTTGTTTTCGTTATACTAAGTGTACCGTTAATCACTACAAAAACTGAAAATAAATGTAATTGAAAGTAAATAAATGAGTTTAGAGAAATTTGACATGCAGAATGTTAACAGAATAGCTTAGTAACTGAATGTAACAAAAATTTTACTTTTCTGACAGCTTAGTAAAACGTTACGAACGATTGTAAAATGTTATGTAACATTTGTCATTGTAAAATCTTGAAACCAAAAAAGGAATTTCTGAAACTTAAATTGAATATAAACGTTACAACGCTGATTTAATTAAATCATTGTAATGATTGACAAACGTTGGTAACGTTTGTAATTCAATCTTAGCTGTACTTCAGCATTTCTGACATGCTGAAATTGTTATAATGTTTTATAAACGTTACCAACGTTTAAATCTCTTTTGGGTTTGATCAAGCTGTTACTTCAGCGTTCCTGATAAGCTGAAAATATCACAACGTTTTACAAACGTTACTAACGTTTGTTCCCAGTTTAAACAGCCTCAAACTTACTTTACCAAGTTTATGATTTTACAATTTGTATTCTTGATAATTCTTCATGATTTCTTCACTTCAAGCGATCTACATTGCAATTCCAATTGTCTTGAACCTGCATAACTCAAAAATAGAAGAAATCGTAAAATTCAATAATTATATGTTTTTGCAAATTAGTCAAATAGACGAAAAATATTATTGCTAGAACAACAATCTCCCATTTTTGATGATTTGCAAAAATATACAATGCGAGTAAGTGCATAAATTAATTTTTTTTTTCCAATTTTGTTTATCCAATTGTTATTTTGCATGTCTAGCAATTTCTCCCATTTTTGGAAATCGACGAAAGTGAGAAAAATTAAGTACATTTCAAAAGTGCCTCTCCTCAAAATATGCACTCACCTTTAATTTAGTAATATAATACCGATAAATCACAAAAGATAAGAAATTGAGAGATTACTCTAACATTTCATGATAAATTGACAAATCCAAACACAATTGCAAATTTTAAACAAGTGTTGTCAATTTATATTGTAACTTTTGCATGTCACAATTCACACACATATAACAATTTAATTCATGCATTTCAACATCTCATACCACTTGTCAAGGTTTCAAGATATATAAGTATAGGCATTCAACAATTTTGTAATTTAACCCTTGACAAGTTATCAACTCATGCAATTCATAGAATTTTCTACAAAGTATACATTAGTTATTGTTGAGTTAGTAACTAACATATACCTTGTTTTAATCTCTCCCTTAGTTTTTGGCAATTATAATAAATTAGGGGAGATTAAGCATGCAACTAGGCTAATGTAGTTTTAGAAACCCAAACAACATTTGGGTTTTTGTCTCCATTCGTAAATTTACATTATAATGAAGTATGACCAATTTTGCAACAATAGTTACAAAAGGTAATTGATAGCTTTTGAGCAATAGAATCTTGTTGATAGTGGTTTGGTATTTTTGTTTTACTTCATTAATTTTGTTATTTGAACTAAATGACCTATGTGAAACAATAGATGAACCACCCTTAGGTTTGTTATGATGTTGGGGAACATCTCTTACCGAACTCCTTTTTTGAGTTTGGTTTTGTAAATCATTGTTATTTTTAAGTTCATAAAACCATCCATCCGGTCCTTTAAAATAAGTTTTGTTTGACTCTTTTGGATTGAATGTGCTTCTATCATTGTTTTGAAAATTATTTTTGTTTTTATAATTTTTATTATTATACTTGTACCTAAATTCATAATTTGGTGACTTTTGATCTTGTTTAGCATTTGAATGATAATGCTTCACTTCGGGTGACTCTTTTCTCAGGGGAGTCTTGCCTTTTTTGGTAAAAAATTGATAAGTAGAATATTGGTCACAATTGAACTTAAATTTGTAATTTTTAGTGTTTAAAGTTTGAGTATGTTCCCATTTTTCTTTTGGGTTTTGTGAGTAGTTGGATGCAAATGAGGATTCACCCTTCTTGTATCCAAGACTCGTTGTATCCATTTTATGATAAAATTGGCCATTGATCAAATTATCCATGTAATAAGAATCTAAACAAGTGATATTTGAAAGATCACTATGAGATCTTAATGCCCTATTCTCGATTTCTAAAGTTTGAATTTTAACTTTTAAAATTCCTAATTCACCTACGTGTGATGCTTTTAAATTCTAACTTCACATTCTAACATGCTATTTTTAGCAAGCAATTTTTGAATAATACCTTCCTTTTCAATCAATGTTTTATTGGACTCATCAAGGAGAGATTGCAACCTAGATTCATCATCATAATGAATTAGAATTTCATTGGTGAAAGTGTTTGTATCATTGGTTTCCAATTGATTGGTATACAAGTCATGATTGGTTTTATCAATTGAACCATTATATTCTTCGCTACCTTCTTCATCATCGGTCAATTCATCTTCGGTTTCAATACCATTAAGACCAAAATTTAAATGTACCTCATTAGCTGAGCTAGTTGAGGCTTCGACTTCATCACCTTCATTGTTGATGCTCCTTGATTTGACAAGGTCTTTAAGGAATTCAATGGTGGTCTCGTTGGTGATGTTTTTGCTTGAGATGATTAAATTGAAATCAATTATCGAGGGACCTTCATCTACACTTGTCATTTTCTGACTCCGTGTCGGATTGCTCCACCTCGCTATCGGACAACGAGGCTTGCATGGCTTTGGCCTTCTTCTTACCCTTGAACCCATCGTATTTTTGCCTTGGCCTTCGGTCCTGTTGCCTTTCACCATCCGTATTCTTCAATTATGGAAATATCTTGAAGCATGTTTGGATGGTGTGCTCTCTCTATGGCAAGCAAAGCATATTACTCTTTTGATTTTCTCTTCTCGTTCCTTGTTGTATTTCCTTTCGAAATCAAGCATGCCTTGAAAAATTTTGGACAAGAGAAGGGTATCTTTGGAGGATTCATGATCAATTTTGTTTATAAATTGATTATTTGAGAGATGGGTGTTTGAGGAGCTAGGAAAGTTACGGTTTTGTGCTGAGAAAGCTACGGTCTTTGAATTTGAGTTTGATGCGCGCAAAAGCGTATGCACGAAATTTTAGTACAATAAGATGTACTTTTTTAAACCTTTAACACACATTTGAGTTAAATTACAAGTGCACAATTCTATCAAAGTAGTATTTGAGGTGTCGAACCACAGGGAGTATGATAAAAACTTAGTTTAAACTTTAGTAATAAATTTCAGAAAATAAAACAAAGTAAAGTGCAATAAAAGTAAATTGGGGAGGGGGGTTTGTTCTAACAATTCCTAAATTTGGGTTCAATACCCGAATAAAAAGGAGTTTGAAATAATAATTGTAAATAAAAGTAAAAGAAATGAATTGGTTTGCTTTCAAGATTTAGAAATCTAGGGGTCTTTGGTCTACAATTTCTTGCTAACTCTATTAATTCGGTATTCGTTTGAATTCATGTATGATTTGACGAGGTTTCTAATCTAATATGTTATTAAAGGTTACTTTCGTAAATTAATAACGTGCCTAGGTAACTCGAACTTATTGATTAAGTCTCCCACCCTAGCTACTTAGACCATAAGCTCTTGTTAGTCTCTCCTCTCCTCAAATATTGATACTTCGCAATTAAGTCCATCATACCAATACCCGATTCGAATTGAGATGTCCTAATTAGGGTTTGACTTCACGGTTAGGTTCTTCACCAAGTCCCTAACCTTAATTTCTATAGTTCCGGCTTAAATTAAATTGGTTACAATCTTAATCTAAACCTAAGGTATTTGTATTCATAATTTGATAATATCCTATTGATCACAGTCAATTTTGGTTCTTTCGAATCCAAAACAGGACACTACAATTCAAGTACTAACTATGTAATTAACACAAATTACTAAATCATAGAAATTAACAATCGAATCCCATAAAACAATCATAATAAAAACAAATAACCGAATAAAATAGAATTAAACAAGTTCATGCATTGACGTAAACCCCTAGAGAGAGAACTACTCTTTTTTGGAGAGATCTATTACAAAAGTCAACAAAAGTAAGAAGAAATAAAATAAAGAAATGATTACACTCTTTATTTGACCAAAGCCCTCAATCTTGCCGACTTCTTGCTCAGGAAACCCTTATTCTCCTTACTTGAAAGCTTTTCTTACTTAAGAATTTATCGCTAACTATTGTGTGTGTGGAGGGAGAGAGAATGAGATAATGGATGGATGGATGATAGAGAGATGAGAATGGATGGATGTCTTGTTCATTGGAATAAACCCCCTTTTTATAGCCAAGGATCATGCCCAATTAAGAGCCTAGGAAGTGGAGTTAGTAGGTGTTATATTTGAATTGTTTCTCAGGATGCCTTGTCCATGTTTGACTGTAAAAACGTGTCCATAATGTGCCAAAAATAGAAACCGTGTATTTCTGGCTGTCTGCGAGATTAGTGCATCCGACCGACTCCAAAATTCCTTCTTTAGTTCCTCATGTTGTAGATCTTCTTGCTAGCTTTCCAAAAAGTGGTCGTAATCCTAAATCGGAGTTACGAGTCAAAACTTATGACCGTTTTAAGTTCAGACTCTATTTTTGGCTGACTGCTACAGTGTGCCCGCACTGGCATCCGCATTGCTACAGTACCATCCGCTAGTGCTACAGTGCGTCCGCACTGCATCTGCACCACCCACACTACGGCTGCATCGAGATCTGCACTAGGCTCGGACTTTTTCTGTGCGACCAGAGTGCTGCTGCATCGATATCTGTGCGTCCGCACGGATTTTGATGTATAGCTTATTATACTTTTTTAAAATTGGCACGCGTCCATAAATCCATCTAAGTACTTATTGCGGTCATATCGCAAACCATGTGTCCGCAGTGAGCATTTTTCTTCGATTTTTCTTCATTTCTTGTAAGTTAAAACTAAGTAAACGCAGTAACTTGATCCTAGATGTATTCTATTCACTTTATATTCAAAATACAAGATATTTGGTGTTATTTCGTGATAAAAATCAGATTGAATATGTATATAATTTAGGCCTATCAGAGTTTTGCTTTAGCTCTCCGGATTGTTGGAGTTTCTCTTCAAAGCTCCGGAAGTGTGCGTAGAGGTCATCCGGTGTGAATGAGTCATGTGTGCCTTGAATTGCTTCAAGGGAACTCATCAATCCGGACCATTTATCCCTTATGAGCATCACCCTCAATAGCTTCTCTACAATTTTATTGTTAGAAAGCAATTCTCTCAATTCGGTAAATTTATTTTGGATAAGCATAAGTTTATTATACATATCCTCAATGCTTTCACCATTTTCAACCTTAAAGGTTTCAAATTTGGCTTCTAAATCGGTTATCTTGGTTCGTTTAATTTGGATATTCCCTTCATACCGGTTTATAAGGGCATCCCACATTTTTTTTGCAGTTGAGAAGCTACCAAAAATTGAGGCAACCGATTCACTAACCAAGTTAAATATGACATTGATTGCAAGATCATTTTCTTTGTTGGTTTGTTTGGATTCGGGAGTCTCTATATTAATTTCCTTGGAAGTATTGGTAGCAACGGAATTGAATGTTGTTGTATATCCCTTCCCAACCACATCCCATACTTTAAGAATGCTAAAGTAATTAACCATTGTTTTCTTCCAACGCATGAAATTTTTGGTGCTATTACCACAAATTAGAGGTTCCTTCATGGATCTATAGGGTGCCATTTGTCAAGTTGATCTAACTCCAATTAAGGGTGTCTTAATTTGAGTATCTTGCTCTGATACCACTTTGTTATACTAAGTGCATCGTTAATCACTATAAAATTGAAAATAAATGCAATTGAAAGTAAATAGATGAGTTTAGAGAAATTTGACATGCAAAATGTTAAGAGAGTTTGACAAAACAAAGACCTACGTCTCTAGGGCTTCACAACCTCTTCTAGGTGCGCCTTTCTATTACCTAATACGAAAAAATTACAACTTGTGAACCGTTAAGCCCTTACAATCCAAGCGGAAAGTCAATCGGCCAACTAGAAATGAGATCGAAGTCTCAAAGTTTAAGCTACTTAAGAGAAACACTTAAAATATCACCCTAACATAATCTAACTCAAGATTAGTGAAGTAGGTTTGAGGGATTTTAAAATTTTAAGCTCTCACAACAATAGAGTAACCAAGCTCTAAGAAAAGCAGTGTTTTTGAAATTTAGGGTCGGCTAAGTTACTTTGAGAAGAAACCCCAAAGCTCTATTTATAGAGACAGCTGTTTAATGAACTGTTTGACATAAAACATTACCAACATTTTAATTCAAAATGCGATTTAGGGTTTCAATTTTCTGACAGCTTAGTAAAACGTTACCAACGATTTTAAATGTTATGTAACGTTTGTTCCTGTAAAATCTTGATAAAAAAATGAATTTATGAAACTTAAATTGAATATAAACGTTACAACGCTGATTTAATTAAATCATTGTAATGATTAACAAACGTTCGTAACGTTTGTAATTCAATCTTAGTTGTACTTCAGCATTTCTGACATGCTAAAATTGTTATAACGTTTTATAAACATTACCAACATTTAAATCTCTTTTGGGTTTGATCAAGCTGTTACTTCAGCGTTCCTGATAAGCTGAAAATATTACAACATTTTACAAACGTTACCAACGTTTGTTCCCAGTTTAAACAGCCTCAAACTTACTTTACCAAGTTTATGATTTTACAATTTACATTGCAATTCTGATTGTCTTGAACCTGCATAATTCTAAAATAGAAGAAATCGTAAAGTTCAATAATTGTATATTTTTGCAAATTAGTCAAATAGACGAAAAAGATTATTATTAGAACAACAGTTTTTTCTATTGCACATGTAGTTGCAATACTCTTGTAACTGTGATTACCAATTAAAAATGGGCGTGACCCTTATTTTTCCTCAAAAAAAATTTAAATGGGCTAATTAGATCCCGTATTTTTGTATAAAAGGTAGAAGTTTAGCTTTCTAAATTTCAATGTTTATAAAAATATAATTATTTGAATTTTGAATCTACGATATTTCACGGAGATGGTGTACTTCTATTTTATTCTTCAAGAAGAATTCTCTATAAAATTATAAAGTCAGTAAACAATTATGTTTGGAGACTGCAAACCTTCGCATAAATCCCGTTGCTCAGCCCTCCCTCCGTGTATCAAAACCTTCGGTCTCTCTCTCTCTCTCTCTTGTGTGCTTGCGACAGGTAAACTTTGAAAATAGAGTTCGAAATCAAGGCTATTAAATTGCAATGCTTTGTTGGTTAATTGTAGTTAGGCATCAATTATGTAACTTCGCAAATCACGTCTCTTTTGTGTGGTTAAGCGTCAATTTCGATCCAGTTTTAGCATCAATCAGCTCTTTTGTGTGGTTAAGCTTCAATCTCGATCCAGTTTTAGCATCAATCAGCTCTTGAATTGCTACTAATTTTCAACTTGCATTTAGTTTCCAAAAGTCAGCCTTGATTGCTCTGGGTTTGGTTTCCTCATGCTTGAACGGGAATGTGAAACGGGACACTGGTATCTGCTGGCAGACCTAATATTCTATTGCACTGAATTTTATGGTGACATGTATACTATACATGGTGCTTGTGAATGTACCAGTTCTTGCCCAATTACTTGACAGTTTTTTGCCCAATGAAGTCAAATTTAGCCTTACGCTGCAATAAAGTTTAATCTTGTAAGGAAGCTAGGCTTAAGAATCAGCACTGTAAGGAAGGCCCTATCGTATCCAATTATGTTTCAATTAAGATTCAGTTGTGCTACTTTGCTTAAACCCTGATTCATCCTCAGTTGTGCCCAGTAACGTAATTTCATTATAGACAATTCATTAAAAAAAGAGAAAACATTGAAAAAAAACAATTGGCATATGAAACTGCAATTACAGTTCTCAGATTTCTAGAGCTGTGCTACTCCCAATTTTCAGTTGTGTTATATTACATGTTTCCTTTATATGAGTTGGGTGCAATTTAATCTATTTAATTATTAAATTTCTATTTTTGGAGGGGTTTTTAGTAGTTTGAAATTAGAAGTTAAGAGGATAGTAACCCAAACTTGCGAAACCAGAAAATTAATAAGAAGTTCACATCCATTGAATGTGAACCAGGCAGTGAACGAATTACACCTTGAATGGGAACCATGTCAAAGTAAGAGAAACTATTTCCATCCTGGTTCGCATACAAAACATTACAAAAGCATTAGGTCCTGCATGCAAAGTTTTATATTAGTTCTTTTCCTTATAGATTAAAACAGCCATGCAAAGTTTTATATTAATTTAACTTTTTCCTTAGAGATAAAAACAGCCAAATTGAACTTGAACCAGAAAAAATATTTATAATTTACTGGAAATTATGGCTTGTGAAATTAAAATCTGTAGCTTCTTTTCTAAAATAATTATTGTTCCCCATGTTACTTTATATGAGCTCTTGATTACTATGTTAAAAACAACTTAATTATCAATAGAAGTATCTTGTAAAATAAATATTTTTGTCTCAATACATTGGAGAATATAAAATGGTAACAAATTATGATTAGTTAACTGCACAATTAATAAACAAAGAAATAAATAATATATTTCTTGTTCATTTGGCTTGCCTGTTTCCGACGTGCATCTCCTTAATTTATAGAATGTGGAAATTTTTTAGTAGATTAATTGAAGTCGTACTACACGAAGGTTGCGTAGTACACCGTACAGGGGCAAAAAAAATTAATTAGTTGAAGACTTAAAGTGGTACTTTTAGAAGGGAATTAGCATTAGTACAGAAGTACCAACTGTACTGCGGGTTTGCTCCATGTGGAGTTTTCACACACACAAATAATTGTCAAATGGACTAGTGCATGTACTCTTATCCTTCTCCAATATAATTGTCAAATGGAACACGCAAGTTAATTTTCCAATTTAATTATACTTTAACCAGCTAACTTTTGTTGTTTATTTATTATAGAAGGAGTGAAATAAATTCAGCAAATCGTGGAAAACGGAAGTTCAATCATGTTTGTGGAAGCAAGTCCTTTTCACAAATAAGTTATGAAAATATATGTATTAATTTTATTTATTTTTCTTTAGTTTTTACTCATTAATTAAATTTGAACAAAAAATTATCTTAATAATCACAGCATGACAAGGAAACAAATGAGGAGCCCAATGACTTAGGTATGTGAGACCCATGACAGGAATGGAATTGGTTGGATTCTACATCCAAATAATTATATGTAAGTACATAAATTATAAATTTCATCTGTTTTTTTAGTTAAAACTTTATTATTAAAATTTTCAAATTCTTATGCAATGTAATTTTAGTAAACATGAACGTCTACTACTTAGGAAAATGCGTGCGAGAAGATCGGAGAGAGAGAGGATGCAACAGGAGAACAATTGTCTATTGTTGTTTTCAGGATGTTGTTGGAAACGAGTTTGAGTTATTTTCTTGGTCGTGGCTACATGGCAAATTTGTCCAATTCAAACGGAGATGTGTGTCAACAGCTCAATGAACAAAACGAAATCAATGAAAAACTTGTTGTTAGAGTGGAGGAGCTACGAGAAAGAGAACTCGAAGCATTGGTTATGAAAGAACGTGCTACACGAGAAAGACAAATGGAAAGACAAATGGAGTTAATGCAAGAAAAAATTCGTGAAAGTGTGCGTGAGCAGCTTAGAGCTGCATTTCGTGAAAGAATATAATGTGAATTGATTAGTTAAATGTATGTTGAGGTATCATAGTAATACAGTTTTTTTTTTTTTTCCTCAAGACATTAATTAATAAAAATAAATTCTATAAATTGCAGCAATCTGTCGTGCACTCTCGTGGTTAATTTTATTATTTTATTGTTGCAGCAGTAGGACAACAATGACAACAAATCAAGTATTTTCAAGGCACATGAGGAGTTAGTTAAGTTTGTCTAAATGCTATGCTAAGTGTGTTTAATTCAGAACGCCATGTTGTTTTATTTAGTTAATTTAAATATGTAATTCAATTCTAGTTGTTATCTGGTTTAGCATTTGAATACTTTGAATGATGTTGCCACTTCAATTCATAATTATTTAAAAAGATAATTCAAATGTTTCGACTTCTAGTTTCTCCATTGTATCTCTATTTTTAGTTTTAATAATTTTAAATTTAAAACAAAATTTTCAAAATTAAACGGTTAGACATGATCTATTATACCTTCTCTAATGAATTATACTTATAATTTATAATGAATTTTAATATTAACAACACTAATGCCCTTTGTCAAACAACAAATATTTTGCTGACATTTCTTAATTATATTTATTACATTCAATTATATCTTTACTCTGATATAATTTTGATTTTGAAATTTTGTTTTTAACAATGAACATCAAATAATAAATTTCTAGGACCATACTACTTGTATTCACCATTAATAATAGACACACATATAGCATCCACCGAAATATTAATTTTTTCCCGTCAGTTACTTAGAAGAAAGAAAACTTTTGGCATGGAAATAGATAAATTTACCGAAATTTAGAAGAAAAAATATTACCGGAATATGTACTTCCTTTTTACCATAACTTAACGTGTGAATTTTTTTATTGCAACAAATTTGTCCATTGAAATATCAAATAATTTTGTTGCAAAAAGTTTTTTTCGGGCAACCATGCATCAAATTTAGTTGAAAAAAAATTAATTAGTTGCAATATTTAATATTTATTACAACAAATTATTTTTGTTGCAAAATTATTAATTTAGTGCAACCAATTCTCTTCCGGTTGCAATAATTTGTTGCAAGATGTCCATTTTGGAGTAGTGTACTAAAATTTTTTAAAATAAAAAATATCTAGTAATAAAAGCCGTTCTTAATAATACGAATGATTAGATAGTACATGAATTGGTATCAGTTATTTATCAAAAAACCTTATTAATAGTTTTAGTATTGGCCTTTTATTAAAGAGCCGATACTAAAAGTCACTATTAGTATCGGTTAATAAGTTACAATTCACAGCTCCCTTTAATATTCATGCGGATTCTGATAGGACGTTCAGGATCAGAATTCAAAATTGGCATCCGAATTCAATTCAAACCCACGAAATTTCTGGAATTTTGCTTTCCATTTCTGATATTTTCTCCTTTGTTCTGGGCTTCAGAGTTGTCTCCTCGATCGATCGATCGAAAGCTACTACCACGATTCGCAAGCACAACCGGCTATTCATCTCGAAGAAGAGGCGATCAGGTATCTTTATATTTTTTTATTGTGGTCGTTTTCTGCTTACTCTTTGGAAGACGTCGTAACCCAGCAATTTGAGAAATGATTGGGGATAGTCGTTTCCATGAAGATTGCTCTACATATTATTTTATGTTTTGATGCTGTGTGTATTTATTAAGAGGGTAATTTGATTTGAGAATTAATAATGGTTTTGAATAATCTGAGGGGTGTTTCTTTGTGCTGCATTTGTCTCTTGTGCGGTTTGGCAGTCAAATGAGAGGAATCAGTGAGGGTTCAACAGTACCAGGCTCTCTGCCAAGTAGTTTCGCTTGTCTTTTGTTTGGGTAGGGTTTTTTTTTTTTTAGGGTCAGTGAGCAATGGCTTACCAACATTTTGTATTAAGTAATGAAAAAATATTTACAATGTCACAAATATTAGTCTCCACCGCCCCGTACAATCAAACAGTAGATGCTAATTAAACATAAAATAAAACTTCAAATAATACATAGCAGCAGCTAGATTGGTCTCTTTCCCAACTACTCCGATCAATTAAGTGCCCCCCTTCACAGTACAGACAACCATAGATTGATCTGAAGATTTGTCTCATTGATTAAGGTAATAATCTCCTTCCTCTCCTCAAAAAATGTACGCCTATTTCTCTCTCGCCACAACGCCCACACTGCTGCTGCCCAAAGTGTATCCCATAAAACCCTCTGATTGTCATGTAGTGAATAGCGCCGTTGCCACCATGTTCTTATAATTGAGCTTGCAGACGGTAGCGAGTTCAGCTGAGGCAGTAGCCCCCTCCAGAACCTTCGTGCAAAAGGGCATGTCCAGAATAAGTGATCTTGATCCTCTAGGATGTCTTGATCGCAGAGCACACAGTGTGGAGTGACTAGCAGGCCTCGTCTAGTTAGGACTTGTTGAGTCAGTATTTTGTTTTGTGTTAGTAGCCAGATAAAAATTCTAACCTTGAGTGGTGCTTTGATCTTCCACAGGAACTGTTGCACTAAGGGGCACCTCTAATTGAACAAAAACTGAAAATAAATTGCAATTGAAAGTAAATAGATGAGTTTAGAGAAATTGACACGCGGGATGATAACGGAGTTCGGAAAACAATGGCCTACGTCTCCGGGGCGTCGCAACCTCTTTCTAGGTGCGCCTTTCTATTACCCAATATGAAAGGATTACAATTGTGAACCGTGAGCTCTTACAAAATGGGAAGTTACGGCCAACGAGAGATGAGCGCCGGTGAGCCCTTACAACCAAGGGAAGTCACACGAGCAACTCGAGGTTTGAGCCGGCGAGCCCTTACAAACAAGGGAAGTCACACAAGCTACTCAAGAACAAGAGAAACACTCAATAGATCACTCTAACCTAATCTAGATCAAGATTAGTGAAGTAGGTTTGAGGTTGCTTGAGGGATTTTGAAGTTTTAAGCTCTCACAACAATGGAGTAGGCTAAGCTCTCAGAAAATCGCTTTTAAAATGATTAGGGTCGGCTGAGATAGATTTGAAAGTGATCCCTTCAGTCTATTTATAGTGGCAGCTCAAAAATGAGCTGTTTGACATAAAACGTTACAACATTTTATTCAAATGCGATTTTAGGGTTTTAAATCTCTGACAGCTTAGTAAAACGTTACCAATGTTTTATAAAACGTCACAACGTTTGTATAACGTTATAACTTGATTCTTCTTTTGATCAGTTTGTTGCTACTGATTATTATAAAACGTTACCAACGTTTTGAAAACGTTCATAACGTTTTATCCCAATTTAATCAACCTCAAACATACTTTACCAAGCTTTTGATTTTACAATTTATATTCTTGATAAAAGTCTTCGTGATTTCTTCAGTCCAAGCTTATTATATCGCAGTTCTTACTCTTCTTGGACCTATATGTTCTCAAAAATAGAAGAAATCGTAAAATTTAATAATTGTATATTTTTGCAAATTAGTCAAATAGACGTAAAAGATTATTGTACGAACAACAGGAACCTCATGTTTGGTAATAATTATTAATTGTTAATGATTATTAATAATTATTAATTGTTAATGATTATTAATAATTATTAATTGTTAATAATTATTAATAATTATTAATTGTTAATAATTATTAATAATTATTAATTGTTAATAATTATTAATTATTAATAATTGTTAATAATAAGATACTAATTATATGATATTAATATATTAATAACAACTATAATATATTGTAATATTATTATAATAATTATTTAATATGTTAACAGTATAACATATTAATTATATAATTACTTATTAATAATAATTATGAATAAGAAAATATTAATTATATAATATTAATATATTATTATATTATTATATTATTATAATTATTATTTAATATATTATAATAATTATTTAATATATTAAAAATATGACATATTAATTATATAGTTATATATCGTTAATAACATACTAATTACACAATATTAATATATTAACAATATAACATAATAATTATATAATTATTTATTAATAGTAATTATTAATAAAAGGATATTAATTATATAATAATTATTTAATATATTAATAATATAAGATATTAATTATATACTAATAATAATTATTAACAGTAATATGCTAATTATATACAAATAAAATATTATTATAATCATTGAAGTTAGGCCACGAGGTGGAATAAAAATTAAACCACCATGTGAGGTGGCTTAATTTAGGCCGGCCTAAATATCGACTTATGCCATCTTAGGCCGGCTCATTTAAGACACGTTTGGTGGAATAATGAAGCCTAAACTCCTTATTTCACCATTTAGGCCACAACCAAACATGGGGGAATTGATAGAATCGGCACAGCACTCCTTTGTGATGCATCTTACAATATGCCGTAAAACTAGAGAAATCGCCCCCATTCGTCCAACGCCAGGTTACGGAGCCTGAAAGGCGGTCAACCGAACTGGAGTAAAAGTTTTTAAGTTTGAAAGGTCTGCCAAGAAGAATGATTGGGCTTGAGTTGATAAGTGAGTTGGGTGAGTGATGCTATGTAGGATTCTGAGTGTAACTGACCACTGACAATTGGTTCTTCTTTCAATCTTCCAAAGCCATTTTGTCAGTAGTGCATCGTTCTGTGTCTCTAAGTCAATAAAACCTAAACCCCCATTTTCCTTGAGCGAGCATGCCCTCTCCCATTTGACGAGACAGTTAAGTCCCGAGCAGGTCCCATTCCCCTTCCATAGGAAATTCCTTCGTATTTTATCTATTTCTCTAATCACTGCTTTTGGTAGTTTGAATACCTGCATGTAGTGTAGAGGTAGTGCTGATAGGACTGATTTGATTAGAGTGACTCTACCTCCATATGACAGGACATTTGCCTTCCACCCCGACAGTCTTTTTCGAACAGAGTCAATTAATGGTTGAAAGAGACTTATTGAAGGTCTTCTTATGGTGAGCGGTAACCCTAGGTATTTCATGGGTAAATCAGATTGATCGCAAGAGATTAGGTTTCTAACAGAGTTGTTCAAATCCTGAGGCAATGCGATAGCAACAAAGGAGCTTTTAGATCTATTGATTTTCAATCCCGTCAAATCTTCATAAAGTTTCAGGACTAAGGTTAGAACTCTCAAAGTTGTTGGATGGGGTTCGGCAATGATAATCGTGTCATCCGCAAATGTATGATCTCGGGTGTCATGAACATGGAATTGTGCATTGCCGGAACAGAATTTTTAATAAACCACTGAAGAGAATCTGCCACCAATATGAAAAGGAGAGGTGAAAGGGGATCCCCCTGACGCAAGCCTCGTTCATGATCAAAAAATGTCTTGAACTGTCCATTGAGCCTAATAGTTGAAGAAGAGGAATTTAGCATGTTCAAAACCTGACCGATCCATCTCGGTGGGAAGCCTCATTCTATCAGTAGGTTCATCATAAAGCACCAATCCACTGTATCAAAGGCCTTTGATGAATGCCGTCTGTTGCTTACTAATCAAATCCTCTAACATCGGTTGTAGTCTATCTGCCATGATTTTCGTGATGATTTTAGAAACCGTGTTAATGACGCTTATTGGTCTGAAGTCCTCAATTCTAGCTGCCCCCTCTTTCTTTGGGATTAATGTGATTGCCGCTTTATTTAAGGCTTTTAGATTGCACTTGTTGAGTTGAAAATTAGATACCAGTTCCATTAGATCCTCTTTTATTATTTCCCAAAAGGTTTGATAGAATTCCGCCGGCAATCCGTCAGGGCCGCTCGCCTTGTTTTTTGGCAAAGACATCACTGTCTTTGAAATCTCTTACATGGTAACTGGTTGGTCTAAGTGAATCAAGTGATGGTGTAGAGATGGACCGATTTTTCCTGTTAGATCGAAAGGTCTTCGGACCGATTGTTTCTTGCTGAGGGTTGCCTTGAAGTGGTTGAGTATGGTGGTTGGAATTCTATTATGTGAAACCTGCGAGTCATCATCATTTAGTAGCATGGAGATATGATTATTGTTCTTTCTTCGATAGGCAATAGCATGAAAGTATCTCGTATTGTTATCGCCCAATTGTAGCCACCGACACCCCGAGCGCTGCTTCCACTTAGTTTCTTTCTCATTAGCCCATCGGAAGACATGTTCTCTCAATTTAATTCTAAGTCACATTTCAAGGGCATTCAGATTTCTGTACTCCTCTACCCGATCCAATTGTTGTATAGCCCATGTTGATCTCGTAAGAAAATTATCCTTGTTTCTGAATTTTAACTGTGCCCACTTAGTGAGAGCAGTTTGTGTGCTTTTAATTTTGGTCAGAAACCTCTTGGGCGAATTGGTGTATTGAGGGACAGATTCCCATGCTTGCCTTACAATTCCATGTATGTCACTATGTGAGAGCCAAAAATTTTCAAACTTAAAGGTTCTTTTCACTACTAGAATTCTATTTTGTACCAAGGGTCTGAAAATGGCTTGTTACATGCGCGTGCTCATGTTATAAGCCCCAAAAACGTTATTAACATGCGCCCCCTCATGTTACAAGTACCCATGCCTATACCCTCCTTGCAACTGCTCAGCACACCCATGTTACTACTCCGAAATGGCTTTTAACATGAGCTAGCTCTTGCAACAAGTACACATGCAACAACTTTTAGCTTTAGCGCCTGTCCGGAGTAGTTGCAAGGAGAGAAGCGTGGGACCCCTTCAAGTATTTTCAAGGAGAGAAACGTGGGACCCATCTAAGTAATTGCAAGGAGAGAACCGTGGGTCCCATCCATGTAGTTGCAAGGAGAGAAGCGTGGGACCCATCTAAGTATTTGCAAGGTGAGGAACGTGGTCCCCACATGAGTATTAACAAGGAGGGGATGATGTGGGTCCCAGCTGAATATTTGCATGGCCACGGATTGTGGGGCCCACCCGTTTTGTTACATGGGCATCGACAGTGGGACCCACTTGATTAATTGCATGGGTATTAATGTGGGTCCCACAATTTTAATTGCCAGGAAATTTTTTTTTTTTTTGACTGGATGTTGTGATGTAAATAACTGATGAGAAATGAAAAAGAAAATCAGAATTTTATAATTCTACAATCTAGTACCAATATTGTACCACCCCAGTACAAAGCCAATTCCCACCCAATAATCATTTACATTTCAAATTAAATAAGCTGTAATAATCATTTACATTTCAAATTAAATAAGCTGTAATAATCATTTACATTTACAACACATTGCATTTTAAGGAGAAACCTTGTAATAACCATTCATCAACATAATATTATATATCAAACATTCTTTGTGCCAAAAACAAAATACCATAACCACTTTAATGTAAAAGGCTTGTGCCTAGACCCAAAATATATGGTTAAACCATATACAAAAATTTACAAAACAACATAACAACAACCTACTGATGCTAAAAGGGTTACTAGAATGCCGGGCCATTGTGCTAGTTGTTTGTCCGAAACCACATGTCCATTGCAGCTTCACCTGTTGTTGCCTCTTGTCCAGCTGGTGCCTGACTTAAGAGTGATTGGTAAGGCCCTCCCTGCTGACCTCTAATAGCAGTGGCTAGATCCTACGTACACCACAGTGCCCAAGTAAAAGGATGTTAGTTTTGTTTATAACATGACCAAAATTAATGGTACTAATTTTGCAAGAAGTGTGTATGACAATAAGGTGGCATTAAAATGATACATTAAAAGGTGTAAAATGTAAGATGAGGAACGGTAGTAGTTCAATCTTTGGGTTGCAGTAAAAAGTATGATGAGAAACTGTAAAATGACAAGTTCAATTGGTAAACACATAGCACTATCAGTCTACGTACTATGGACTGACCTAAATCAAGGCTTCCCTTTCCTAATTTAATTATGATAACAATTGTCATAGCTCATACCCCAAAGAGGGAGGCATTTCTGTCGGAGAGTAATAATATTACAGTTTTTGGACTGGGACATGGACAAAACACATGTCTACCAATGCTATGTCGATCTTCAAGTAAATGCTATATTCTTGATCGGAGTTTTGCTGGTCTGGTATGTTACAATACAGTGTCAGCTTATTTATAGAGTCAGATTAATTATATCACAACAACTATTATTAGAGTAACATTAACAAGATTTAGTTATTTAGGTAAAGATCTGACCTGTAAGTGAGGCATTTCACCCACTACCACCTCATTGGGGATTTCAGAACTTAAAGCTTGAGCAACCTATATAAAGAATTGGTTGATTAAATATTTATTTATAGGCGAGACATATTGAAAGCTACATCCACATAAAAGTAAACAGAGAATAGAATCAGATCAATTGACATATTATTTATATTAATATAGGATTTGATGAATCCCAGTATTCAATATAATACCAAAGCGAGTTATTCAAAACATTGAAATACTTGTAATTGCACTAAAATAACATCATACCATGGGTAAATTACTCGGTGGGGAAATTAATGATTATTCAGTCAGATTTATTCCATAGTTATATCTGGTAGTAGCAAATAAGTTACCGTTGGTACACTATTTACAACAGATATTCGTGTGGTATACATACTGGGAAAGTAGTCTGATTAGCAGCAAGCATCGAGAATAATTGGCTGAAGAGGTGGTTATTGTTTGCTTGTTCTCTCTTCCTCTCTTCGCGCTCCTCCTCCTGACGACGATCACGTTCTTCTAACATTGCCAAGTATTGTGATTCCGTGAATACTTTCTCACCAATATTTGTGATGCCAGAAACAGAAGACACCGTAGGGGGTCGTTGTCCACGAGTACAATGGTTGTCGAGCACACTTCCAAACCCTCTTATCCTGCCACGTTTCCGACCACCCACCGCATCGATGAACAGACTATTCTCGTCCTTGTCATGATTTGCATCATCAGCCATTTTTTCTGTAACATCTTCCTATAATGATTAACATATGAAAAAATAAAGTGTAATGTTAAATAAAGTTAAAAATTAAAATTTCAATTTGGTTTCTATGTTAATTTTCTATCTAACGGTGTTGAAACTAGTGCAGCTGATGGTCCAGTTTTTTTATTTCAATGTAGCATGTAAAACACTACAAAATACAGAACCATTAATTTCTTACGGGACTGTCACCATTTGTGTGTAAGATGAACCTAGAAAATTAATAATCCAGAAATCCTTGCACTATTGCTCCAAGCAATGTTGGAAAGAACGGAAAACAATAATGAATTTACCAACAGTTTTGAAGAGGAATAACAGTTGGTACATTTCCAATTGAGTATGTCACATTTCTATATTTGAAAGTAAGTAAAATCAACAGAGCAATGAACCCCACTTTTCAGATACACACATTGTTGATTTGGCAGGAAGTTACTACTTACATAGACTTTCTGTGCTCTCGCGTTGGTGAATTGGTAAGAGTTGGAATCATAAGGGTAGTCCTGATTGGCAGGCCCATCAATTGCTGATTCGTTCACGAGGCTAGTAGTATCACTATCTTTAGTTTTTTGGGAAGCCTCTATCTGGGCCAACACAGGTGATTTGCCACTTGGTAGTTTACAATGGGTGTGGAGATAAAGCTGCTCCTTTGTTGGTTCAGTGTCATTTAATAGAGTTTTCTCCACATAGCAACGGAAAAACAATAATGGGCAAATGTCAGATTGTAGAGTTATTTGAGACTGATAGTAATTTTGTAACACAAATGTTGTAAAGCTTACAAGTTTTTTCTGATGCTGGTGCATGCTTGCTGATCCGCCGTAGTGCGCGACTTCAAGTCCAGATCCAGTACGGTTCTTCCTATTTTTTTTACTCAAATCTTGCCAATCTGTTGAGCCAAATATGTCACAGAGTCCGTGCCAGAATCTGGGTGTAAGACACCAGTGTGGCACGAAGCCCTTCCATTTCTCCGTGTCCCATTCAAATATTTTGATGCATCGGTCCCTATGGGCATTCATCTCCTCACCGTATCTTTTGTTAGCTATTGCATCTAGGACTGTCCGACAGCGGTTAGGATCTTCCCCTTGCCGATATGTGAACCTCTCCTGTAGTAATGAAAAAATCAGAAAATTGATGGATGATTGCATAATATGTGGTACTAAGTTCAATCATAGGTAGTAAGAAAAAATTTCAGTTTATAATTGGCAATAGTCTGGTATAAGTAAAAGTCAGAGTGTATTGGGAGTCAGCGATATAGAAAACAGTTACTTGAATGACTGTTAAGGGCTTGGTCCATATATACAAGGATTGCATAGATGTGGGTTCCTTTTGTTTGGGAGCACTCAAGGATTGATATAATTTTTTCAAGGAGGTCCTTACAAGTATCTTTATTCATTTTGAGGTATCAAATTTGGTCTCATGAAGGAGAATTGTGTTTTTCAATTATCATCTCTGACCAAAATATAGGAGAATTAAAGATAATACTAAATTAGTAGGTATGGAAATATGTTGGACCTAGACTGAAACTTTTGGTTATCGAACAGGTCAGATCGTTATCAGATAAGATTATCATTAAATCGATATATGCAGTGCTGAAGGAAATAACAGAGAAAATGGTACCAAGAACGCCTTCTCAACATCATTTTTTGTATCTAAATCAAAGCTGTGATAGGGATCTTAATGGTGACGGCATGTAGTTCAGAGCCAGTCTAGTAATGGATTTCACTATCTCCCGCGGATCTTCGTCACAGGTGAACTCATGATCCCCAACCGGCCATATCACTAGCCTATTCTCTATGCCCTCTATCGAGTCTACTGTTTTTCCAGGGCCTCGTCCCTTTTTCTTCGGTGGTTGGGATAAGGCAATTTCCCCTTGCAGCGTAGCAGTTGCTCCCTCCCCAGTCACAACTTGTTGGTCTGCCGTGCGCTTCTTCCTGCCGTACTTAGTAGCTGTTGCTCTTGAGGTGTTGGTTTTTCGAGGTGCCATATTTGATGTCCTACCAGTCAAACAAGAAGAAAAAAAAATCAGACAGATGTGTTATATCATTCTAAAGTCAAAATGTTGTTCGTTTACATAACAGCCGAGCAATTAAACATGCATTTTTCAGTTCAGTTGTACTTGTAGACGAAAGACCTAAAGATGCATACTTCTTAAGTTAATCTAGAAAATGCAGGTGCCTCCAGTGTTGTATTTATTTGGACATAAGGGAGATCTCATTGTTTCATCTACATGAAAATATACATAAAAGGTTCCAGACCAAATGGTACTGAATTTTACGGCCTAAGAACGCACAACGGTTACCAGGACCATACCCATTACCCAAAAATTACACCATCAAACTAAATATTACAAACCCAGACCTAATAAGCTGTAAAACTAACACCTGAACACTTAAACTCAGTAACAAACTTACATGTACACAATAGCTCAGTTAATAACACGGTAAGACCTTAGCTTGATAAGAAATTAATTATCTTAAAGTTTTTCTTAGTGCTGCTATATAATTATTTAGACATAATGGTCAAAGCTGCGAGTGGTACTAAAGACAATTAAATAATACAAAATAAAGTTGAATTGTCATAGTTGACACTAATTGTTTTTGATGTTCATGGCACATGTAAACTTAAAGTTGACACTAAATGGAGCTTCTTCCTTTGTTAACCAGTTAGAGCCTCAACTCTTTAATGGTACTGTCAAGGAATTACCAAAATCTATCACTTCACATCCGAACCCCAAAAATTACATGAAGACACATAAAATGGAAATGTGAACCCGCTAAATATCAAGTACTTATTACCAACGCCTTGATTAATCACATGTGAGTACGGAGTTTTGCCAAATCGATCTGATGAGCTTTTGAAACTGCCTCCTCGAAGTGCGGATTGGTGTAAGGTGAGGGCACAGAAGAGGAAATTGAGAGTGACGGGTAGGTTATCTCTGGGAGAGTTTCTCTCTTTAGATGAGTGAGAAATTAAAGGAGGGAATGATGCAAAATGGGGCGACATTGAGGGTAATAGAGGGGTTTATCGGGGGAAAGGCGGGCGCCTAAATTTTTTCGTTGAGAAAGGGGGGGAAAACGAAATATCTAGGTTATTTTTTTAACAAAGCAATTTTGACTTAATATAGGTCGAAGCTGTATTGACTTAGAATATATTACATAGGAATTGCTCTGTACAGGATTGAAGCCGCTCTGTTATCATGGCATTGGCAGCTGGATCCCTCTATTGAACTTGTGGAGGGAATCCAAATTTTTTTGGAATAAGCAGATTCAAAGATGGGTGTTTATTGTTATCCTTATTCTTAATTAGATAATTCTAGTTATTACAAATTAGTAATGATTTATTTGTACAATTAAATAAATTAGTTATTGCAATATAGATCCAACAAAATTATGTAGTGGATATTTAAATTAGTATGTGGTTGTATTTTAATGGTTTAATGTTATTTTTTAGATAGTGGTTGTGCACTTATGTGGAGGTTTTTGTAATACAGCCTAAATTCTAAATTGATGCATGTCTTTGTTATATTATCTAGTAAATCTAGTGTACAATGCACTCTTCCAAATGTTTTTTGATTTTGTAAATTATTTATTTAATGAAAATAATACATAACATTGCATGTTGTTGTTTACATTTCTCACATCCTACACACATGAACATGCAACATGAACCTTTGTTGTGTTAGCTAATGAAGAACTATACACGTACTTTGCTCATTTATCGATCCAAACCGTGCAAATCAAAGTGTATCGCATTCAATTCATTGTAAGAAAATTTGACTAATTTATATGTCCATTTGGCTGTCCATCCAACCGCCGCAAGATGAGAACATCGTAAGGCTAGAAACAGTTCATGTTTGATCGAAACCTAAACTTATCCAAAATTCAGGTTTTATTTGTTTGGTATGTTTATTGTTTTATCTTGATCATTTTAAAATATATTTCAACTAATTTAATCAAAAATCCACCGTTGATTGTTAATGCGAAAACGAACGGTCTTTAATCATTTAGTATATGTACGTGTGGCTATACGGTTATGATTTAATAAGAACTATTATTATGATGGTAGATTTGTGCAATGAATATGAACATAATTTCCGTATATTTTTTTGAAATTTATTAATACTATTTTCTTCATAAAAATACTGAATTTGCCAAAAAAAATGATCCTAAGCCGTCTGATGGGTGTTCAACGGTCTTGATTCTGGTCTGGTTAATCTGGTCTGAGGTAACACAGCATATATATTAGCATCCAACAGTCATAGCACGCGTAAACATCCATATAGATTCGTGCGAAATGTGATCTGGTGGACTGGATTTAAATGCGCGTTACATACTGCATTAGATGATATTTGTTGGAGATGGTTGGTGAAGCTCAGTTAATAGGAGACAAGTTTATACGCTAGGTGTAGGGTATTTTTTTGAAATCGCCTAAGTTCTCAAACCCTCTACTCTCTCTTTCCCCTTTCGTCTTCCAAAGATATCCCAAGTGTCGCCGACGATCCATCTCTACTCGATCCACCTCTACCAGATCTATCTCTCTGATAACTCTCTATACAAGAACCACTATACCCGATCCGTCTACAACCCCTCTTCTCACCCATGGCGGCGGCTGACCCAATGACCGGGCCATTGATGAGACGGAGAACCCGTGATCTAGAGCGATCAGCCAGCGGAAAAAAAGGTCAGTTCTGTGATTCCCCTCTCGTTTCTGTAATATAGGATTTAGCAATCTAGGGTTTAGTTGTAATCTAGGGTTTAGTTGTAAAACAGTGTTTTAGGGTTTAAGCTCTGCCCGATATGTGTCAAATTGATAAGAATTGTTGAATACATTGAAGCTTTTCTGAAATTCAACTCTTCATTTTGGGTCTGACATTCATAAGTTGGTTTAGGCTCTGACCAAAATTTAACGAACTTAAAAAGTTATTGCCTAAATTGTTTGTACTTGAGTTAATCTAAGTGTAACTTATATTTTTCACTTCTTTTAAGTTTGCACTTTGTATCCAATTGGTTACTGGTACAGATTTGTACTAAAGCCTTGTACAAGTGATACAAGAATTATTTGGAATTTTAATATTTCGAGGATGGATTTCGGATGAATCAGATTAGGATACTTTGCCAACATATATATTTTGAGCATATAGCCCTGATGTGGCTTAGTATCTAGGATTTAATTTTTTATATACCAACCGTTATTTTGGTGCCTTTTTGTGTAAAACTTATAAGTTTCATCTACTGAAACGGGTTTACGCCTTTCGTAAAGAAAAACAATACCTCTGAACAATCAATTTACATTCTGACACTTATAATGAACTTGTCACAGGTACCGATGATGATGATTCCCAGCTCGGGATAGTTAATCGCCGGAAATCCCCGAGACTCACTGTGAATGTCGCACCAACGGGCACGCAAATGAGTAGTCTGCCTCAACCAACGCTCGTCAACCCTCGCCGCAAACAGACTCTGGAGAACCCACCAGCTAACCCCATAGGTGACACCTTAACGCATACGCGAGAACCTGACACTCTACACCCTCTGGCAGACCCGGTCATCCCACCCCATCAGACTAACCCGGTTGATCTACACCCTCGTCCAGAAAATGTTACTCTGCCCCTTCAGACCGACCCGATTGATCTACAACCTCAGATAGACCCGGTCAGCCCATCCCTTCAGGCTGACCCGCTTGATCATCACCCTACGCCAGAACATGTAACTATACCCCTTCAGCCAGACCCGGAAGCGCCACGCACTGAGCATCTGCAAAGTCAAACAATCAAAAAACATCGGAAGGTCGGTGGTAGACCAAAACCGATGGGATGCGACTCAACAGGCCGCCGACGATCAACAAGGCAGAATCCTATAGTTGATGCAACCGTTGTATGTAAGTACACTAGGGCTGTTCTGCAAAGTTTTAATTTATTGCTTCATTTCATAGAAACCCCGAATTTAGGATCTGTCATTGTAAGTAGTTACATGTTAGTTACCAATAGGTGAGAAGTACCACTATAAATAGTACATTATACTACTATTAGAGTTTTTACATCTCTAACATATATATTTATGAGTAGTTATGTAATTGCATAAGCTTAGATATAAGTTGTTGGAAATACCATAACGGTACCCACAATGGTACCAATTTCTGTGAAACACATTCTAGATATAATTTATAATATAATTTATCGCTTCAGTTCCTACAAACAAGTGATGGTAAGTATCTGTGGAACACATTCTAAGTATGTTTTTTCCCCAACAGTTGGAACAATCCACGAGCCCAATCCAGCGGGTGATGTCCTACCGATGCCACATGCGTCTCTATCCGCTCGGTCAGTGCCACTGAACCTGTCGGAGTCGTCCGGATCAATGAGAACAGCGAGATTTAGTAAATCTATGATTGGCAAAATGAGACCGCAAGCTGATGTTAGTCGTTGGAGGGCATCTTCTGAAAGGCCGGCCGAAAAACATGTGAAAAGTACATCCCCTCAGTCGGAGTCAGGTGCCGCCCCAAGAGGCCCTAAATGGGATGAATGGCCACATAAACCGAGAAATGTAGGGTCTCCCCCTCGCCAAGCCTGGTCTGGTCAAGATGGAGGGCCACAGACCCAGAACGATGGACCGGAGTCATTGGTGGGTGCCTCAGACCAGTCAAACACTCCTGAATGGGTGTTTCAGGATGATGGTAGAAGGAGGTGTGTTATGCGTCGTTCTCTACGAGAGGTACTTGAGGCATGGAAACTGAACTGTCTAGAACTTGATAAACCAGAATCGGGAGTTGCAGCTGGCAAGAGAAAGAGAAGTACAAAGGGGAAGGGGAAGGGGAAGCCTGAAGTGAGGAATGGTCGAGGTATGGCCAAGCCTCGTGACCCGGCTGGGCCAGGTGACAGACCAGTGCTGATGGTAGTGGGAGACAGGGAGTTCACATCTGAGCCATTGTGCAAAAAGGTGGTTTCCACAGTAAGGGTTCTAACCTTGGCGAACCTTCCAGGACCATATAGGTCGTACAACATGTTTCCATCCGGGGTCAGGTTAGAAATCTTAAGGCAGTTCTTGCAGCGATATTCATGGAAGGAGGGGGAAGATGTCGGGCGGTGCATTGATGTCTTTGAGAGAATAGCTGCAGAGGCATACGGCCGTTGTCTATCCGATACAAGGAGCGTGTTGGATGATAAATATCAACAAGATAAGGAGGTATGGAAACAACATCCTTCAATTTGGTGCAAGAATGTAGAAATTTGGGAGGAGCTGTGCAATATATGGGCTAGTCCAGTATGGGAGAATCAATCAAGCACCAACCGCGATAACAGAATCAGTAAGGGTCGCGAGCCCAGTCATGTGGGGGGTTCTAGGAGCACATTCAGACACAAGCAAGCGATGGTATTGCCTTTTTATTGTACAATTACCATTTTAAAAACTATAACACAACTATTCAAATACCTTAAAATTGCGTAATTAATGTGTTGAATTCTTCACTGACATTTACTTGTTTTAATTATTTAAATCATAGATATCTGAGAAGGGAGCACCTGTGGACTTGAAGGAAGTATTTGATCGAACCCACACGAAGAAGATTGGGGAAAGCAAGGTTTATGTCAACACGAGAGCACACGACACCATGGTAAGACAATTTACAATAACAAAAACAATCTTACTTGCTTAACCTTGTTCCATACTTGTGTCATGCATAGTTACCAAACCAAGTATTTACTTGCGCATTGTGCCTCTGGTATTAGTTTTATAAAATGAAGTTCCTCGTTATACAAAACTTGTGTCAAAATATAGTTGTAAAGATCACAGATCTTAAGGCAGTTTGAATTGTTGAGCTGGTATCATAGACATGCATGAAGAAATCAAGCTCTAAAATTTTACAAAATTAAAACTATGCATGAAGAAATGTGCATGTTGTTCTAAAGTATAAAAGACCAGTCAGTAACTGCAATATCTAGTGTCATATTTTTGGGCAATAGTCTAATCACTTCTTTACTCTCTTTTAAGGCCATGTATGAAGAACTTAGAAAAAAACATGGGAGTACAATGACTGAAGAAGCTTTATGGGAGCTTGCTGCCAAAGGTGAGAGGAAAGGCCGGTTATTTGGCTTTGGCAACAAGTCAAGGATGTCCAAAGCCAACCGAGAATTGGATGCAATTGAGGCATCTGTATCAAATCCTACCAAGAGTACAGCGACCTCTGCGGAAGAATGCGAAAGAAAATTCACACAATTAGAGGTGGCTAACTTAGTTGCGAAGGAGTTAGCAACTGCACAGGAGAAATATGCTAAGGACATGGAAGCTCAAGAAAAATTCTACAAAGCTGAACTGGATAAGGTAGTTGGAGATGCATCCTACAACAAAAGGTGTTTCGATGCACTATTCAGGCACAATGGCATCCCAATGCCCAGTCCTGGTGGTACTACAAATCCTGGTGTAAGTTTCACAACATACCAGTAATTTGAGATGATTTTTGTCATTGGTAAGCTAATGCTGGATATGTTTGACTTACATGTTAAATTTCTTCTCTTTGCATTGTAGGAGGATTCATCAAATAGAATGGCTAGTGGGGGAGGTGTGTAAGGTGGAGAGGAGAAACAACAATAATTCAAGGAGGAGAATTGATTGTTGTCTGTGAACTAACTACGAATGTTTCTCTAATTATTGTAATAGTTAGAATGTGAACAGTTAAGTAGGCTGTACACAATTTAATTAAAGCTTAAACAGTGCCTTTTGGTCATTAAGTAGGATGTGAACACCTAAGTATGTGAACATTTAAGTACTCTGTGGATGTGTGAATTTATTGTTCTATGACGTTAATTATGTTGTTTGTAGGGTACCCGTGGGGAATCTCAAGCTTTTAAATTAACTATCAGAACAATAATATTGAAGCGTACACTTTGGGTACGCAAAAAAACAGAATATTTTTCACCCAATATATGTCATCATTTATGACGGTCTACCGATGTATATACGTCCATCCATTTAGTAACAAGACTCACGAAATCTATCCAAACCCTGCCGGCCTCTGAGTGCGTATCCTCTGAGATATCTCAACTTTTGCGTGACCGACGTGTCCGGTGCCTATTCGGGGTGATGTAGGGGGTCAGTATTATGTGTGCTTTGAGATTCGTGCATTACATATTTAAACGGTTGGGATTTTCCATAAAGTCACGCAAAGTTTGAGATATCTCAGAGGATACGAATTCCCGGCCTCTCCTATTTTCGCTTTGTCTACATCGAACCACAGAATCACACGGAATCTGGCACTCCTATTTCCGCTTGTTGCAGCCGCTGTCCCACCCCTTTGGAAATCAGGTCCGTTAGCTATTTCTCTACATTCTCTAAGCCGATTTCAATTCCCTTTGAAAGAACAACACACTAAAGTAGGAGACCACCGTTAGCAAAGATGTTAATTTTGTTATTGGGAGACCACTGTCAACCTAAATTTCTAAATGGCAAAGGTATTTTTTGTCTTAATGTGTGAATGGTAAGACTGACCTCAATATTCTTTAATGTGTTATGTTAACTTGAGACCACCACTGTTATTACACAATGGTCATAACTGACCTCAAATTTGCTTTTGTATAGACAATGGCATCCGATCGTCAGTGGATGAACCGCAGCAGAAAGAACACGGGTGGTAGACTAGATCCCGATTTTGTTAATGGTGTTCAGGATTTTGCTCGACAAGCACTAGATAAACCCTCGGTTGTAACTCTCGACGCACAAGGAAGGAAGTGTATACCATGCCCGTGCAAAACTTGTGCCAATCAACAATCTCGGGATGTGGAAACAGTCAAGCTTCATCTTTATAAGGCTGGATTTTGCAACAACTATGCAGTTTGGCACATGCACGGGGAACACCGGCAAACTTGCAATGAAATCGATAATGTAATGTCGGATATGGTTAGGGCGGTCGTCGGTCAAGATTTTGATTGGGATGATAACAGCCCAAAAGGAGTGGCTAAAAAGTTCTTCGAGATGCTAGCGGCATCGGATACACCGCTTTGGGAAGAGGAATTTATGAAATGCGAGAAACACACGATATTGTCGGCGGTCACGAAGGCCTTAGCATTGAAGTCAGAAAACCAATTTAGCCAAAAAGGTTTTGATGGGATGATGGATCTCTTTAAAGAGTGCCTTCCGCCTAGTGAAAGAATGACGGCTAATTTCTACCAAGCAAAACGATTGATCGAGGCAATGGGTATGGATCACGTCAAAATAGATGTATGCCCGAATTTTTGTATGCTCTATTACAATACAAAAGAGGATCTCACAAGCTGTGAGGTATGCGGAGCTTCAAGGTATAAGCCACCTGGACCGAACCCAAATGCAAAACTTGTTCCGCAAAAGACACTTCGCTATCTACCTATCACGCCCAGATTGCAAAGGTTGTACATGACCAAAAGGAGGGGGAATGCTATGAGATGGCATAAGGAAGGAAAACGTGAAAAACCCGGTATTATGGTACACCCTGCTGACGGTGGAGCATGGAAGCATTTTGCTGAAAAATATCCAGAATTCGCGAAAGAGGCGAGAAATGTTTGGTTGGGGCTAACGACGGATGGGTTTATGCCGTTCAACTCGAGTGCCGCTCCATATTCATGTTGGCCGGTGTTTTTGTTTCCGTATAACCTACCACCCGGTATGATAATGAAAGAAGATAGTATGTTCCTCACACTTGTCATTCCCGGACCAAAGCATCCGGGACGGGACATTGACATCCTTCTTCAACCCTTAATCGACGAATTGAATCTGTTGTGGAAGGAGGGAGAAATGACATGGGATGCATCTAGAAATGAGAATTTTTGCATGAAGGCAACACTACTATGGACGGTTAGTGATTATCCCGCTTATGAGATGCTTTCCGGGTGGGGTACACATGGCAAGTTGGGGTGTTATTACTGCCAGGGTGAGACAAAATCATTTCAACTGAAATGGGATGGGAAAGCATGTTGGTTCGGCTGTCATAGATGTCTATTGCCGATGGATCACCCGTTTCGGCGAGATAAAAATAATTTCATAAAAGGACAAATCGAGACTGATGGGCCGCCACACTACAAAACGGGAGATGAGCTGCTAGAGGTAGTAACCTTACTGGATGATATACAGTGGGGTAAAGATCAGAAGATAGGGCAGATTGAGGGTTATGGTGTAACCCACCATTGGCAGAAGAAATGTATTTTTTGGAGCTTACCTTACTGGAAGGACAATCTTTTGCCCCACAACATTGATTTGATGCATCTGGAGAAGAATTTCGCGGATAATCTGATTAACACACTTTTAAGCACTGCAAAAACAAAGGATAATGAAAAGGCACGGAAAGATATGGCTATCATTTGCAATCGTCCGTCTCAAAACCTAACCCCGGATCCTGATAAACAAGGAAAGGTGCAAAAACCAAAGGCCCCATTTGCACTTACTGGTAATCAAAAGAGAAAGGTTTTAAAATGGATCAACGAAGTTGTCAAGTTTCCAGATGGCTACGCATCGAATTGGAATAGGAGTGTTAACTTAACATCTGGCTCCCTAATTGGGCTTAAGAGTCACGATTTACATGTGTTCATGGAGCGTCTACTTCCTATTGCATTTAGAGATTTTGTTCCAGATTCGGTATGGGATGTGCTATGTGAGATTTCAAGCTTCTTTAGAGAGATTTGTGCCAAGGAGCTTGACCCATCCCGTATCGACCAGTTGGAAAAGGATGTTATCGTCACCATTTGCAAGATGGAGAAAATTTTTCCGCCAAGTTTCTTCGATTCAATGGAGCATCTTGTTGTCCATGTAGCTAACGAGGCTCGACTAGGTGGCCCTGTCTCATCCCGATGGATGTATCCCTGTGAAAGGTATGATTTTATTCCAATTGTCGACCCTCGTCAAATAATTAAACACTAATCTAACAACACTTACTCACTTTTGCAATTATAGGCGTAACAAAGAAATGAGGATGCGAGTGACCAACAAGTCACAAGTTGAGGGTTCAATAGTCGAGGCTACGGTTGTCAAAGAGATATCTACCTTTTGCTCACATTATTTTGAGGAAAACCCCCGAAATGGCAAGCAGACAGTTTCAGAGTCTAACCCTTCTAGTGGAGGACTATCGATATTTGATAGTGCGGGGCGTCCCGGTGGAAAGGAGAATCGAAGGATTCTAAGCGAGGACGAATATTTAGCTGCACACACCTATGTCCTACGTAACTGTCCAGAGATCAGTGCCAAGTACGAAAGGTAACATCTTAATAAATGCTGGAATTTTTAATTTGCTGGAGTTTTCAATATTCTTGAGCCTTTTCTATATGCTGGACTTAATATATGCTGGAATTTTTAATATGCTGGAATTTATGGCCTCGAAATTTGTATATGCTGGCATTTTTGGTTTGCTAGAATTGTTAATAAGTTTCTCTTGTCATTTTATAATTTTCAGTGAGTTCGATACATGCATGCGCTTGACTGGTACAAGAGAGCAAGATCTAGAAAAGGCTCGTCAGGATGGGTATGCTGAGTGGGTACGAAAGAAGGTATTAACGGAACGTGATTGTGATCGGTACATCCGCAAGGCAGGACTCAAACCATCGAAACAAGCGAGCTGCTACGAAGTTTATGACATAAACGGGTTCAGATTTCACACTGAAAATTATGGAATAAATAAGGCGACCAATAGCAGCGGTGTTTGCATCAAAGGAGAGTGGGATGAAAACGGTGTACAACACGACTATTACGGAGTTCTACAAGAAGTGATTGAGCTAAAGTACGATGGAGGGAACAAGGTGCCTCTCTTTAAGTGTATGTGGTTTGATATAACAAACGGGGTCAGAAAGGACTGCAAACATGGAATTGTTGAGGTGAAACACGCTTCTCGACTAAAAGGATTTGAGCCGTTTGTATTGGCATGCCAAGCAACCCAAGTAGTCTACCTTCCGTATGCCGCTGATACAAAAGCAAGACTCCCATGGTGGGTGGCAATGAAAGTCAGCCCGAAAGGGAAGTTTAGAGTCGATGACGGAGCCGATGAATTGCTGGAATTTTACCAAGAGGAAGTGACTGATAATCCAATATTGGAATCAAATGATGAAGTGTTTGATTGGGTTAATGTGGTCATTCCAGTAGACCAATTTGACCTAGTAGATGATACAATAGCGACTGGACCACCAGTGGAGAATAACGATAACCCACAAGAGGAAGGTGATGAAGGTTATGACACAGAACAAGAGTATTACATGGCGCAAATTCAGGAAGAATTGGAGGTGGCTAGAATCGATGATTATGATGCAGATGGTTTTTAATTGGTACGATGACATTCCAAATTTTTATGCTTTATATAAATAATCTGACACTGTTTTGTAATATAGACCATCAAAACTCTAAACTTGTACTGTACCATACCACCAGAACTCCAAAACTGATGACATTCCAAATTTATATGCTTTCTACAAAATTTTGGGTTACATAATTTCACTTGAAGAATATTTTCAAAATTTTCCCAAATTTTTTTTTCCTGGCTAACTTCTTCAAATTTCACTTGAGTAATATTTTCATCACCAAGAACACGTTGTTGGTGTGTCTTTCAGGTATTGAGCTATGACAATGGTTATCATAATTCAATTAGGAAAGGGAAGCCTTGATTTAGGTCAGTCCATAGTACGTACACTGATAGTGCTATGTGTTTACCAGTTGGACTTGACATTTTTATTTCTTCATGAATTTGAGTGTAAAGGGGATGATTTTCTTTCACAGATGCCTTCTAAATCTTGTCAGGTGGTCATTATCCAAATTAAGTTTATATTTTTGTCAATTTTATTTATATTTTTCTACTATGAAATTGTGACAGAAGGGCTGTCAGTCCATATTTTCCTGCCTATTAACTTGTCAATTTTATTCTGAGCAATTGGCTACATCGAATTTTGGTTTATTTGTGTGGAAATTAATGCTTCTCATGAGCTATATTACCTCATGATTTTCATATCAGTTACTGGCAAGGGGTTCAATACCATGTTCCTTGGGTATCAGCATCAATACAAAAGCAAAAATAATAAATATATTAAGAATTATGAAAAGCTAAACTTCCAATTAAGAATTAAGAATTATGGAAACCAATTTTATATAGGTTATGTTCTTACATTTTGATATGCTTATTTATTACATATGCAGATAGAATCTCACTGATGATGAATCTCCTTGAAGGTAATTTTTTTTTGGGAAATTAGACCCTAGCTTGATGAGAAATGAATTATCTTATACCTTTTGAAACTGCTGCTATATTATTATTTACACATAATGGTCAAAGTTGTGAGTGGTACAAAAGAAAATTAAATAACAAGAGAATAAGGTGTTCCAAATACTTCATATATTTAGCATAGGGATGGTTACATCGTACATCACTAATTTAGTACCAAAAACAAGAAATATGGAACATTTTGCCAAATTCATCTATATACCCAAAATCATCGAAGTCAACTAGATAACACCCATAAAACAACAACAACAACTAGATACCAAATTAAGAACCTATTCAACTAGATTGTAAGCTTAAGTCTCCATCCCTCCACCCCTACATCCCTACATCCCTACATCACTAATAGTCTCGCTTTTTTTTCTTTTGAGGAAAGTATTTGATTCGCTTCCCTCCGTTATTATTAACATTTTCCCAAATTCTCTTGCTTCTTCTCAATTCTCCATAAGCACGCACATCATCAATTTTATAGAAAGGACCGTATAAAGGGTCCTCATCCTCCGAATCGGATTCATCATCCGATGAAGATAATTCAATGACAGGTGCTGGGGCTAAGTCTCGCCACTCAATAATTAGGGGGTTAGGGTTTGGGAGTGCATTAAAACCCGTAGTAGTAGGCGGTGGTATAATATGCAGTGGGGTGGGTCTTCCCGTAGGATTCACTCTAATTACCGCACGATTTGTATTTCCTCTAGGATTGGGGTTTCCTCCGGGATTGAAATTTTCCATAACAAGCTTACAAAATCTAATCAGAATCTTGATGAAATTGTAGGTGTTTTGGAGATGCAACCTTTGGACTGCCCACTTTGACCCCTTCATGCAAGTCAAAGAATTTAGTTAGACATATTTAATTAACAGTTTTGTAATATTTTGTTTTCCAATTTGGAATATTTACTCCCTATATCAATTAAAGGCACGGTACCAGCATTCACAACACAGAAAAATCAGAACAGCCGACAAACAAATTTCACAAGCCAGCCCAAATCAAGAAAGGTTTTCGAAAATACGAAGGGCCAGCACACGAATTTCACAAAGGCAGCCCAAATCACAAGTGCCAGCACACGAAAATCACAGTATTTCCCAAGTCAGCCCAAATCAAGCTAGGTTTTTGAAAACAAAAGGGTTTTAACAGTGATGGATTACCCGAGATAGGAGTAAAGCACAGAGAAGGCAAGTCAAAATGAGACACGACAGGCTCCCGCTCTCTCTCTTTTGCTCCGGGTGGCGATTTTTTCCTTGCTTCAGTGAATCCGATTCAAAACCTAAGTTGGATGAAAACCCGATACCATTATCGTGTACATAGTAATACCCCTTGTTATTTTGCACAATACCCCTTGTTATTTTATACCCTATCACATGGACCCCTTCTTATTTTATTCACTGTTGAAAGGGAGATGCAAAAAAATCACATAAATAATAATCGGGATCAATGAAATGGACCCTAGAATAAAATAATATAATCGGGATCAATGAAACAATAACATGGGTAGCTAGTTAAGTATTAACATGGACCCTAGAATAAAATAATATAATCGGGATCAATGAAACAATAACATGGGTAGCTAGTTAAGTATTAACATGGACCCTAGAATAAAATAATATAATCGGGATCAGTGAAACAATAACATGGGTGGCTGGTTAAGTATTAACATGGACCCTAAAATAAAATAATATAATCGGGATCAATGAAACAATAACATGGGTGGCTGGTCCAGTATTAACATGGACCCTAGAATAAAATAATATAATCGGGATCAATGAAACAATAACATGGGTGGCTGGTCCAGCATTAACATGGACCCCTACAATAAAATAATATAAACAACATCGTTCAAACAATAACATGGGCGAGCTCTTGCAAAAAGTATTTGCTAACTATTTTCATGGGTATATTATCAACTATTAACATGAGCATCCAATAAAATACATTATCTGAGGGGGCATGCTCTCCTGATATTATTAACATGTGTAGTTAGGAGACAATAACATGGACAAGTCTCTGGCAGTTACAAGGGTGATCTGTTGCATGAGACAGCTCATGTTAAAAGATATACAGAATTAGAAATGCCAATTCTTTAACATGGACCTTAAATACTCATGTTACAAGCTATAGCTACCCATGGTACAAACTAGAATTCTGGTAGTGAGTTCTTGTTAAGTTTATTATATTTATTACTGTCTGCCAATGCTTATATTGATCATCGTATCAGGAACAAAACAAAAACAAAAACAAATGTATATATTATACAAATAAGGATATTTAATTGATGCGACAAAATAACCTACAAATTAGGAACAGATATTTTTTGTGATCACATATACTAGGTAGCACTCCAATCCCACACAAACAGGCAGCATGTAATTAACAAAAAATATATGAAAGACAAGGCATATAATTATAAATCGGTAACTCAATATCTTAAACATAATATAATCAGTCATGTATATATGATAGGCTAAGGTGTTTTATAAGATATAGGTTCTCTTGTGCTTTACGTTTATATTTTTATTTTAAATTTTAAATAGTTGATCTAAACTGCTCAATCGTGATATCTCTTTTACAAAATGTGCTTATAGACCAAATTTTATATTATTTGGATATTGTTGTTACTATTTTTTAGACAAATACAGATTATTATTTTTCAGAAAATTTTGAATCATAAAAAAACAACAATTTTGTATGTAACAAATAAGATAGTAAAAGCTTTTCAAAAGTGAAATTTTTTGATCTCCAAGTATATTTATACTTTTTATTATGGATATTAGCAGTTGAGATCAACCATTTAAACTTTAAAAACAATACGAAATGGCGTAAAGCACAAGAAGCATGGAAAGCATATTAATTAGCTCAATTCGTATATACGTAACTGATTAATTAATTTACGTAGCAGCATGACAATCTATTAATTATTGTTGTCACCCAAATAGATCGACGTTAATTGAGTCCAAATAAGCTTGATATAAAACTGGTACCCTGGACAATACCATCAATAGTGCTGACTGTGCTGCTAATAGCGCCAACTGTGTCGACTATGCCGCCAATAGTGCTGACTGTGTTGCCAATCCTAGGAACTCGGTTGACGTAAGCTCCAAGCTTGTAGGAGAAGTAGAGGCGACCTCCGGTGCTGACTGGCCATGAGTCGTTGACGAAACATGTTGCCCCTTGACTGGCACCTGCGAGGAATCTCAGCAGAGGAATTCGCAAGCTACCGATGATCCAGGAACATCCATCGGGCATTGTGTTGAAGAGATCGATGTTGAGATACTCAGTAGATGTGGTGCCGCCAGAAGAGCAATTCAGACTGAAGCGGAGGGGATGGTCCCACCTCGGGTTCACATCCCCAAAACAGTCAGCTGATGTGTACTGCACAGGCATGGAGTCATTGGTGATGTACGCCTGTGCATGGACGGCCATTCTGAAGCCGGGGTATTGTCTCGTCAGGGAAGAGGCGGACACGAGGACTATGTCTAGGACTCTTCTGCCCATGGCTGTAATTATATTCCTTGTCAAGGAACTTAATTTGCTGCGGTTTCAACTCTCAAGTTTCCACTTAATTTTGGAAGTAAAGAGATAAATGGTTAAGTCTGGCTGACCTCTTTGATCACCTTTGTTATTTATATATACAGCCACACATGCACTACATGCATTCTGCTTAAAAGTCAAAGCATAAGAACAATTAATGGTCTTCAACAAACCCAACTAGGCAACTACCAAAAATATTATAAAGACTTAATGATTAATGATGTTACCCAATTCATCATTAATTTGTACAAACAGAACTTTTCAATGTCAAAGATAGAAGTAGTCACGGAGGAACCTTTAGGCCCCCACAAGGGAACCCAACTGCAAGTCAACCCAAGTAAACCAAATCGTGCACCCCATTTTACAAATTAAATAAATGTACATCTTTCCTTATCTCCATTCCTTATTTAATTAACAATTACATTTATTTCTCCACTGTCTTTTTAACAATATTAGAATTATAATATTGAAATTATTCCATTGGCAAGACTCCCAGAATCATACATTTTGCTTTCCATCTACTTCAATTCCTTGGGACGACATTTAGCTTTTTGTCTCCATGGCTGCTTCTAATTCACCTTCCTTGCCACACCCATATCAATAAGATAGTGTAAGTAACCTTGTTGGGTTTGAACACATCGAACCTCATGTCCTCCTCCATAAGCTGTTTCGCATCCTTAATATCTCCAGTCTTGCAAACACTATTGATCAATGTATTAAATGTGATCAAATCTGGCTTTATGTTCTCATCATTTCTCGATACAACTCCATCGAAAGTTTCATCTCGCCTTGTTTGCAATATAATGCCCGTCAATCAATGCAGTCAAAATCATCGTATTATGAACCAACCCTCCAAGGAGCATTTCAAAACAGTTCATGTGCGTGTATTAAGCTCCCAAATTTACAAAGCCCTTGATCAAAAGCGTATAAGTGAACACATCGGGCTCAATTCCATCCTCAACCATTGTTCGTTTGAACTCTAATTCATAACCCATATCTCCAATTCTACAATAACCGCCAATCAATGTATTGAAACTAACAACAGTGAGTCTCAACCTCTACTTTGTGATTTCATGTAACAGTGGCATGCTTAATGTTCCCATTATTACAGTAATGGTGCAAGAGAACATTGAAAGGTCTGACATGGTGAGGATATCCTGCATTTAGTTGTAAATAGAAAAACCAAACTGTTTGAGGCGGCTGAGAATGGATTAAATCAGTGGAGATACCATAGAAAGCTGCCAATGGGACAAACTGGCGATGCTTAAGCTTAACGGATACGATAGAAACGAAGTTTTTTTTTTCCTCGTGAAATTATTGTCAGAGAGTGACAGAGTGAGAGTCTGAGAGATGGTTACAAAACAAAAGAATTGCTCTCCCTGTCGGCCCAAGTACAGTCTTACAAAAAGGGCTTTTATGGGCCTTCTAAAGTATAGGTTTTCATTTACCTAACTAAATATTCAAATTGAAATGCAAAATTTCCAGCATTTGGGCAAATGCAATTCAAAAACGAATTCATATCACCATATCACCTAAGGTATCTCATTTTTTGAGATTAAATTCGGTCCATTCATTATATGATAATGCGAATAAAAGAGTCTCTTGTATTACAGATTTGGACCAGACTGGTCCAGATTATTATCAGACGGTCCGGATTGAAACTCAAACGGTAATTACCTCATAGGATCCGGACTTCAAAAGAAACACCGCCATTCTTGCAATATTAAGAAAGATTAGTTAATATCACATATGAAATATCTCGTACCATGAAATATGAAACTATGTTGTACATGTTTCATGACTAGTTATTTGGACCTGTGTATGTGATTTTACTACATGTCAATAATGATTTTAAAATTATTGATATAGCCAATTATTTTTATGATTAGTTGGGCCGGGCCGGAGGGATTAATTAATTAATTTGGAGCTTTTCAACAAACCAAACACTAAAAAAATATTATAAACACTTAATGATAACAAAAAAACCCATTCCCTGACTCTCAACCACCGACGGTTTTAATATGTAACAGTCAATGTAGAGACTGTGTGGCAAAAGTGTAAATAAGAATAACTTCAACACTGACTGTTCACTTGTAAACAACCGTCAGTGCATCAACACTGACCACTTTATTTTGTTACCCGTTAGTGTTGATCAAAACCTACACTGACCCTTTTATTACAAAACAATCAGCATGAATAATACACCAACACTGACTATTGTGATAAGGGAAGCGTCAGTGTTGCCTGTTGGGTTACGGTCTAGGCTGTCAGGTATATTTCAAAAAAATTATAGCGATCTAGACCAGTGTGAGGTGCCTTTTCTACATCGCATCATCCACCCTCGAAGCATCGCTACTTTCCTTGTTCCGGTATGGTATGTGGCATTTGGGAAAGGCATTGTTCCGAGAGGAAAGAAAGAAAAAAGGAACTTCGTGGTTCACCCCCGTACGTATTGTCCGTACGAGAGAGTTTATCGATTGTGAGGACATTGAATCTTTCGACGGGCACAAGCCCCCGCCATTATTACCTCGAGATTTATGTCTCTCGAGCACCTCCTCATTCCAAGATTTAGGGCTGTTGAACGTAAATAAAGGCGGGGGGGGGCTGTATTTATGTTGTAAAGTATGCATACAAATGCGATGCAATGATACAACTTGGGTTTCCTATTCCTAATTTGACCAATGCATTGTATTTTCAGTATAAACTGAGGATCGTGGATTGGCTTCCTTGTTCATCCTTGAAGATGTGCATACGAATGCGGTGCAAAGTTGCAACTTAGGTTTTCTATCCCTAACTTGGCCGATGCGTTAGTGTTTTCAGTATAAATTGAGGATCGTGGATTAGTTCCTTGTTCGATCCTTGGAGATTCATCTTGAGTCTGAACTTGAAGCGCGGTGCTAATTCAGGTTGTCGAGATGTTGTGTACACAGTAGAACTCAGAGCATATGATGCGGTGCTAGCTCCTACCACCTACAGGTATGGTATGGTGTACGATGACCTTTAGAGCATACGATGCGGTGCCAACTCCTACTACCTATATTTGCATATGAATGCGATGTTTTCAGTATAAAATGAGGATCGTAAATTGGTTCCTTGGAGATTCATCTTGAGTCTGAACATGAAGCGTGGTGCTAATTCAGGTTGTTGAGATGTTGTGTGCACAGTAGAACTCAGAGCATATGACGCGGTGCCAGCTCCTACCACCTACAGGTATGGTGTGGTGCACAAGGGCCTTCAAAGCATACGATGCGGTGCCAGCTCATACTACCTATATTTGCATATGAATGCGATGGTTTTCAATATAAACTGAGGATCATGGATTGATTCCTTGTTCAATCCTTAAAAGGGTGTGTGTGAATATAAATGAGATGTTTTCAGTATAAACTGAGAACCGTGGATTGACTTCCTTATTCGATCCTTGGAGAGTGTGTGCGCATATAAATGTGATATTTTTAGTATAAAATGAGGATCGTGGATTGACTTCCTTGTTCAATCCTGGAGAGTTTGTGCATGGATATGTTGTGTTTGGGACTTACGCAAATTTTATTTTGGTTCTCAAATTGGGGTAATTGGGTTTTGAGGTTTAATTTTGAGGGCTTTAGATATTGGATTTGGATGATTAAAATTTATGAATTAATAGAGGGATTAGCATAAATCACATGAGAGACTGATTTGGTTCATTTGTATTTTCACCCTTCACTTTAACAATTTTGGAAGAAGGGCACCTGCTGTTTCACATACACATTTATCAGTTTTGTCAATGTTTGGAGCATGAGATCTCTCAATTTACTTGGAAATTTGTATTAAAAACTTTATAGTCTTATTCTATGATGTCAAGATTGCATGTCGGTCAATTTTCATAATTTTTGGAGCATGATTTCATAGGTTAAAGCCCATGCAAAGACAGAAGCAAATTTAAAACTGTTGCTGTGTGTTCACTTTTACCAGTTTGGTCAGTTTTTGAGACTTGATATCTTTTAACCTGTTTGGAGGTTTTGTATGAAATTTTGCAGTCTTGTTTTATGATATCAAGGATGCATGTCGATCAATTTTCATGATGGTTTTCTATGTCAAACATAGGTGCGAACTAGTGACCTGAGCAACATTTTTATACTTTTTTACAATTTTTCAGATTTTGTTTCTTTCACTGTGACTTATCCACTTGGACATTTCAGGAATTCTTTAAATGGTTTTAAAGAGGGATGAATAGAGATATTTTTAGAGTAGAATCATGTCATTTGGATGTTTGGTCTGACTTTTATTCAATTTGCAAGAGGGGTAGATTTTAGGGACTTTCGGGTCATGCTGAATTAAATCAGGCTTGTCACTTTGTGATTTGAATCTCCTTATTGGCTCATCGTTTGAAGCTGAAACTTGTTCAGGTTGTTCCTCGTTGTTGGTTCTCTAAGACATAAAAATTTTATGATTTAAAACCTAATGTACAAGGCTCCATAAATTTCTCAAAACAGCAAGAATGTGCAGTTTTCTGGTAAATAGTGCAGCAGCATTTTTCTGCACAGCTGAACTTTGAAGATTAATTCCCGCTAATTGACTACATCAAATTTTATGTTCTTTACATGAAAATGTTCATTGAATCAGGATCTATTTGCATATAAAACATTTTTGTAAAACTCGGTCCAGAGATATGTGAAATATGTGTTTTTGTACAGGGGAATCTGCTGGTAAATGACTGTTGTTATTGTGCTGATAGCCAACTTTAAAAGTCTATTCCAAGATTTATGCTAAGTCAAATTTCATATTCTTTATATGAAAATTCTCAGGACATGATACTCTATATTCTGGTAAAATTTCATAAATTTTTCAGCTTCATGACCATACCAGACAGAGGGTTAAACTCAAGGGCAAACATGGAACTGTGCTGTAATTTTGCTGTTTTTTCACATTTCAAAGGCTGAACTTCAAAAATTCATAATAAATTGAAATAAAATCCAAATAATATGAAATTTGTGGTCATTTTGCATGGTTTTGAATGCTCTACATGATGGTAATTTATGTTTACAATTTGATTCCTGCATTAGTCCAGACTTGCTGTTTTATCAGCAGAGGTTAAAAGGGGTGTTTTGAGGCATTGCATTGTTAAAAATTCATCAAATCATCATTCAAGAGCATTTCAAGGCTGCCAGAACATGGTGTTTTGCAGGGAGGTCCCTGGTTTATGAAAATCATATTTTGCAGAACATGGTGTTTTGCTGTCATGCTGTACAGTGTTTTCTAAAATTGTGCTTTTTCACTGTGTCATTTATATAGTCAGTGTTGTGATGGAAAACCCCTTTAATCATTTGCTAGAATGTACCAATTCATACCAAGATCATCGTATAGAGCTTGATAAATAACTTTGTAAAATTATAAATATGAGTGATATTTTTGACATTAAACTTAGTTTTTACTTGTTACATATATGATTATTAAAGCCAATAGATTCATGGACCACATACTACAAAGAAATAATCTTGTGCTATAGCACTTAGGCGGTTGCTATTTAAAGGTTACCTAAAGAAGAAAAACACAATTCTTTAACAAAAATATCAAAAATAAAAAAGGAGGCTGATAATTAACCCCGCATCTCCCACCCCGCAATTAACCCCGCACAAAATGCCAAAAAACTCCAGCTGTCATTTTTTTTTCATAAGGTATTAATACTTACGTACAGAAATATTTATCTCTAAAAACGAAAGTATTTATCGCTATGCACAAAAGTATTTAGGGGACCATGCATGTTTTTTTCATGGAGGATGGGGGGAATCTCAAATCACATGGGGAACCATGCACATTTTTAGAGGTGGTTTTTTTTATCTCATTTCAATCTCGTCCACATTTCTCACGATCTATGAAAAATTTTGCAAATCTAAAACCACGAACGTTTTCTACGTAATTTTTTCTTTCAAATGAGATCCATGATGACATACTTTCGGGCATGTCGTTATAGAAGTATTTATCACTTATCATGCAAGTATTTATATCTATACTTGAAAGTATTTTTTTGCATATAATACTTATAATACATGATATTAATACTTTCATATGTCAGTATAAATACTTATAACACACGACATTAATACTTTCATGTGTCAGTATAAATACTTATAACACATGATATTAATACTTTCATGTGTCAATATAAATACTTATAATAATTGATATTAATACTTTTATGTGTCAGTATAAATACTTATAATAATTAATAGTAATACTTTCATATGTCTGTATAAGTATAAATACTTGCACGATGAGGGATAAATACTTTTGTAATGACTTGTCCGAAAGTATGTCATCATGGATCTCATTTGAAAGAGAAAATTACGTAAAAAACATTCGTGATTTTAGATTCGCAAAATTTTTCATAAATCATGAGAAATGTGAACGAGATCGAAATGAGATAAAACTAATTTGGAGAGAGATAGAGTGGGGGGATGGTGGGGGGATGGAATGGGGGGGAGTAATATAATTGTTCAATAAAAAATGGGTATATCTCTATTCTTATATTATGCACGTAGTTGTTCTAATCCGCCAACGGCTAAGATTGAAAGATAAATTTTCGAATTGAATACCAGCCCTTCAATCACATAATATGTCTTATTTTGATTAAATATATCTATTTTATGTGTAGAGGTCTAAATTTAATTAAAAACATAGTCGCCACACAAACTGATACATGGTTTGTCATAATTAAAATTTTCTTATTTCTTCTTACAATTATATTTGATTCATGCAATTAAATTATTTCCTTATTTTTTTCATTTCTTTCATTTAATTTCTCCTCTTTCTCTATATTTTTGATAATGAAAATGAAAACAATCATATATTTTCGAATTTTGTTTAGATTTACTGTATCTTTGTGAATAAATGAATCGCAGAATTATTATGTTGATGTTTACATTAAAAAAAATTCTTGTGCTAATAGCCTGATAGAGGGTGTGAATTTTAACAACAATGTTTTGGCTCATGCAGTGTTGAGGTGAGAGAGTTTTTAGAAATGATTGTTTGTCATTTTTAGTTGACAGTTCAATTTGTGTACTATACATAAAGAAGGAAACAATAAAAATATAATTTTGGCATATATCTACATAATCAACACATAATCTTTTCACATTATTTGAATATATTCGCTCGTCGTATTCTTTCTCTCACCTTATGACTTTGATTTAACGAAACACTCAGATGGCTAAAGGGAATTAAAACATGAAACTATTGAAGTCTTTTTTTTTTTCAGAGTAAGATGAAAATGCTTGATTATTATTTTCGTATATTAATTATACACTTAATTTTTAAATAGTTAATTTAAATTGTTCAACATGACATTTAATTAAAATGTGCCTTGAGATCAAATTGTATATTTTAAAACAAGTACTAACTTTTAGATATGTACAAAACTAATGATTTTTGTACTCATCAAAATAATTAGTAAACAAATTATAAGACCTCAAAGACCATTTTATTATGGAGAACATGTTGAGCAATTCATACCAGCTATTTGAACTTTGAAAAATAAAGTTAAGAATGTGAGACATGATTGGGGTTCAAGTACATTTGAACTTGGAAAATTATAACCATTATTTCAAAATATCTAAACTATTAATTAAATAAAGTGGTAAAAATATTGTATAATTTACTAATTAAATAGCTATATAAAGAGTGAGGCTATGGTGCTATGTATAGCATGGATTAGTCTGTACTACGGACCAATATTTTTATTTTCAAAATTGTAACAATTGATCTGAATCGTTCAACATGGTCTCTATATGAATATGTACTTGTAAACTAAATTTTACATTTTTAGAATTTTTGGATGGTCCATAATTTTCAGATTAAGTGAATTTTTACCCATCTAAACGAATAGTAAAATTTTCTAAAAATATATAAAATTTAGTTTACAAATACACATTTATATGAAGGTCATGTTGAACGGTTCATATCCACTATTGCAATTAAAATAAAAAAAATTCAGTTCATAGTGCGGACCAATACACGCTATGTATCCCATTGCCCCACTCTACTTCTAATAATGAAATTATATAATTATATGTATAAATAAAAAGATCTAATGTATAATTTTATATTTAATAATTATTATGTAAAAGTTATAATATATTATTCTGTAAAGTAATAAAATTATATTTATTAATTTTGTGTGAATGTCAAACAAAAAGATCTCTTTATATTATATTCAATCTTATAATATATTTCTGTTGCAACGCACGGGCACGATACTAGTTAATAAATAAGTTATGTTTAGATGGGTAAGTATCTAATTAAAGAAGTTGTGATGGATATATATCTAAATTTCTCTTTTATTTAATGCTTCTGCGCCATTCAAATTGATGCTACTGTTGAAGCCCAATTCGGCCCATGTACCAAATCAATTCATATATTTCGTTTGAGCCTGATTCATTTCTTTAATCAATTTCATTTGACTTCAATCATAAACCGTGCCATATTTGTTCTTTTTTTTGGTTCCTTTTTTTAATTTTATTTTTCTTCTTTTTAATTTTATTTTTAATTTTTTAAATCTCATGATGAGTCCATCCAACATTCTTCATTTAATTGGCCAATGGTCATCTCCATTTCTACTTATTTTAGCCTTTTTTATTTATTTATTTCCAAATGCCAACTTTTTAGGGTACAACAACTAGATCTTACTATATACAAACAATCAATCACACACAGTTTATTTATCATGCCACACGCATGATCTAGCAAAGTGTTATAAATCATACCTCTCCAATCAAGTGGAGCGTGAAACGGTTGCCTGCGCCTTAGTCTCCCTTGATGAATTTTTCAAAACAAAAAACCTCAAGCTTCGCACACTAAGGTGTTGTCGAGAACATGAGGAGATCAATGCTAGTTGATTAGATCCTTGTGCCTTTGCGAATTTGAATGCTAACATACTACTTCAAAACACTTTGAATAGTATTCACGTAATGCATCAACACTAGGGGTGCAAACATATTCAATATTATCCGACTATATCTGGATCCGTATCCAAAAATTAGATACAGATATTTGATATCCGAATATCTGCACGGATACGGATACAGATACGCATATGGTTTTGAATATTAATTATCCGTATCCGAATAGTAGATATATATCATATAGTTTACCATAAATTATGAAAATATTTATGTATATATCTACGGATATCCGATATCCGATTCATATCCGTATGTATCCATCTAATATTCGATCCGTATCTGAAAATTAAAAGAGGATACAAATATGGTTTTACCGCTATTCGATCCCATTTGCACTCCTAATCAACACAACCTCACACGCTTCTTGATGATCCAAATCTCAACTTGAATCGAGGATGTAAGGAGAGATCAAGATCTAGATCAACAGATCTAGATTAATCTTGTGCAAGAAGGAGAGAAAGAGATCACTCGATCAACCTCTACACAAGGAGAAGAGAGAGAGAGAGGTGGCGGCCGACAGGAAACAAGGCTGAGCGCAGCTTAGCTTGAGGTGGTGCAACCCGAATCGGCGACAAATCTGATCGGGCGAAGGTGGCTGTGCAAGACTCGAAGGGGCTTGGGTGGCGCAGGGCTTGGCCTTGTGGTGGCAGACGACAGCGTGGTGCGGGCTCCAAGCCAATCGATGGCTGGAGATGGTGGCCGGCGGTCCCCTAGGTGGCAGCTCGGCTAGAAGGGGGCGGCTCGGCTTGTAGTCACCCATTCCTTGCTCCTTATCTCGCTTTGATCAATGGAAGAGAAAGAGAAGAAGAGAGAAGTTTCTGGATTGATCTTGCCAAAATAAATTGTGTGTGTGTAGAATGAAGGGATCCCCTTCTTAAATAGAATTCATGAATTACACAAATGCCCTTGTAAATATCTAACACCATGTTAAATCAAGAATACTCATTTGGTAATTTTCATAATTAATGGTCCATTATCTTGCCATATAGCGACATTACAAGAGTTCTCCAAACACCTTCAATTGGTGTGTTGTATTGGAGTTGAAAATGCCCCATTATCATGCCAAATAGAGACACTACAAGAGTTCTCCAAACACCTTCAATTGGAGTGTTATATTAGGGTTGTAAATGCCCTATTATCTTGCCATATAGAGACACGACAAGAGTGCTTCAAATACTTTCAATTGGAGTGTTGTATTAAGGTTGTATATGCCTTATTATCTTGCCATATAGATGCACTACAAGGGTGCTCCAAACACCTTCAATTGGAGTGTTGTATTAGGGTTGTATATGCCCTATTATCTTGTCATATAGAGGAACTACAAGAGTGCTCCAAACACCTTCAATTGGAGTGTTGTATTACGGTTGTAAATGCCCCATTAGCTTCCCATATAGAGACACTACAAGAGTGCTCCAAACACTTTCAAATGGAGAGTTGTATTAGGGTTGTAAATGCCCAATTATCTTGCCATGTAGAAACACCACAAGAGTGCTCCAAACACCTTCAATTGGACTGTTGTATTAGGGATGTGAATGCCCCATTATCTTGTTATATAGAGACACTATAAGAGTGCTCCAAACATTTTCAATTGGAGTGTTATATTGGGGTTGTAAATGCCCCATTATCTTGCAATATAGAGACACAGCCAAAATGCTCCAAACACCATCAATTGGAGTGTTGTATGGGTTGTAAATGTCATATTATTTTTCCATATAGAGACACTACAAGAGTGCTCCAATACTCTATGTATTGGAGTGTTGTATTAGGGTTGTAAATGCCCTATTATCTTGCAATATGTAAACGCTATTAGAGTACTCCAAAACCTTCAATTGGAGTGTTGTATTAGGGTTGTAAAGTCTCCATTATCTTGCCATATGGAGGCACTACAAGAGTGCTCCAAACACCTTAAATTGGAGTGTTGTAAATGCCCCATTTTCTTACCATTTAGAGACACTACAAGAGTGCTCCAAACACCTTCAATTGGAGTGTTGTATTAGGGTTGTAAATGCCCCATTATTATGCCATATAGAGACACTACAAGAGTGCTCCAAACACCTTGAATTGGATTGTTGCATTACGGTTGTAAATGCCCCATTATCTTGCCATATAGAGACACGACAAGAGTGCTCCAAATACCTTCAATTGGAGTATTGTATTAGGGTAGTAAATGACCTATTATCTTGCTATATATAGACACTACAAGAATGCTGCAAACACCTTCAATTGGAGTGTTGTATTAGGTTTGTATATGCCTTATTATCTTGCTATATAGAGGAACTACAAGGGTGCTCCAAACCACTTCAATTGGAGTGCTGTATTTGGGTTGTAAATGCTCCATTATCGTGCCATATAGAGACAATACAAGAGTGCTCTGAACATCTTCAATTGGAGTGTTGTATTGGGGTTGTAAATGCCTCATGATCTTGCTATATAGAGACACCACAAGAGTGCTCCAAACACCTTCAATTGGAGTGTTGTATCTGGGTTTTAAATGCCCTATTATCTTGCCATATAGAGGCACTACAAGAGTGATCCAAACACCATCAATTGGAATGTTGTATTGGGATTGTAAATGTAAGGATTTCATGTGTATGCCTATGTGGTGAGAATTTAAAATTTTTCCTATCACCACTTGGCTCAATACACAAAGGACGTTATTTATATGACAATAGCAAACAAGAAACTTCTTAATAGTTTCATCAAGCACCTAATGTGTACTAAATAAAAACAAATAAATTTATTCATTTCTCACACAAGAGGAGATAATAATTTATACCTAAAGAGATTGTCAAATCTCTTGATTAGAGGGAAGTCGATTTCCCTTCTAGATCTCTTGAAAACCACCTCTTTGATTGAAGCGCCTCTCCACCTCTTGGTTCACCTTGAACCTAAACAACAAACTAGCACACCTCTTAGATAGATGGATGTGAAGTTTAGAGCTTAGATCCAACCACCTAGCAAGAAGAGATGAGAGATGAGAGTCTCCCTTCAAAGTTACGGCCAAGGGGAAAGGAAAAACGTGGCTTCTCAAAGAGGCTGATTTTGGCAAGGGTTATAAGCAGAAAATTAGCTTATTTTTCTCCTAAATGAGTCCCTTTAAATAGGCAATGGTTAAGGCAACTCTTTGTGTAAGGTCTGAATCAATTACACAAATGCCACTAGCCTTATTTAGTCATTTTATGCTCTCTATAATCTCATCTTACTATTGGTTTAATAAATTAATTTATGAACAAATGATATTATTCATATTATTCTATTATAAAATATTTATATTATTCTTATAATGTATTCAAACATTATACAAAATAATATATTTGCATAACTTCATAAATTTATTTATGGTCTAAGCATGTCATATTATGACATTTTATTTTAGTATTTCATCACATGTATTTTATACATCATTATGAAACGTAAAATACTTGTTGTTTCTCTTCAGTTGGTGTGACCGTATAGAGGATCTATATCATCTTGGCAATAATATAAAACTTTATATTATTGACTATAAGAGATTCTATCATTATATTATAGTTATCCAAACGACATAGTAATCATTTACTCAATCCACTAATTTTGTGTCTATCCTTGTCACATGATATTATGAATAATATGCAAAATAGGATCGTGTCATTTTTGCATTATATTCGTTTTCTTGGTCCCTCAAGTGAATTATAATTATAACTACATTAGTTATATTGCATGCAATATAATTCCGCTTTACCAAAGGGCCCAGTAATATCATAACTCAAATTAAGGGACAATGATAATATTAACATATAGATTTCTCCCGCACAAGTTGTACACAACGAACTACTATTTTATTCCTATCATAAGATAGTATTTAAATAGCAATCACATTATATACTTTTCATGTGAAAAACCTACACATCTCATATCTAATATTCTAAAGACACAATGGAAACATTAATGACACAAAACACAATCCATATAATGTTTCAGTCATTTAGGTCATGTTCAATATATAAAATACACATTTTTATATATTCATGTAATTAAATGATAATCATTTATCAACATTTATAGAACTTCAATGTACTTTAATCTACATGACAATTTTCCTCGGTAATTAATGTTCCTCCTTAATTACCACGATTGTGAACTTATTTAGTGATTAAAATCATGAACAACACATAAATTATTATTAAAAAATAACTTTCAAAACACACATCCTTCAGTCTCCCACTTGTTTTTAAAGTTTATCATATACATAATAAATGCATAAACTCTAAAACTAGAAGTCTTTTTTAGTCTTCAAGCCACTCTCCATGATCTTGTAGATCCATGGACTCAAAATTAATTTCGTTTTTGGCTTGTGATAAGGGCTTAGGGAAGGGATCAGCTGTGTTGCTGTTGGTGTCAACCCATAACACTGAAATTTTGCCTTCTTCTATGTCTAGGTCTGTCATAAAACTAGCATCAATGTAGCCTTTTACAATGAGCTCTCTTTGACCATCATAGATAAGAAACTTATTCTTGGTCCTTTTCAGGTACCTAAGAATATTCTTGACCACAGTCCAATGATCAGGACCAGGTGAAGCTTGATGACGACTTGTCATGCTCAGAGCATACGCGACATCAAGTCTTGTGCTAGTCATAGCATACATGATGGAACCTATGGCTGGAGTATTGGGAACATTCTTCATGTATTCAATGTCTTTACGTGTTATTAAACACTGCGACTTGCTAAGTTGCACAGACACACTCATTGGTACATTTCCTTTCTTGGAATTTTCCATATGAAACCTTTCCAAGATTTTATCAATATACACATTTTGACTTAGACCAATGAGCTTACGAGACCTATCTCTATATATCTTAATACCTAAGATATATTGAGTCTCGCCCATGTCTTTCATTGAAAAGATTGTTTTTAATGAGTTCTTTGTTTACTCCAAAGATTTTTCATTACCTATCAGCAATATGTCATCGACATATAAGACTAAGAACACAATGTGGCTCCCACTAACCTTCTTGTATACACAAGACTAAGAACACAATGTGACACTACAAGAGTGCTCCAAACACCTTCAATTGGAGTGTTGTATTAGGGTTGTAAATTTCCCATTATCTTACCATATAGAGACAATACAAGAGTGCTCAAAACACTCTCAATTAGAGTGTTGTATTAGTGTTGTAAATGCCCCATTATATTTCCATGTAGAGGCACTACAAGAGTACTCCAAACACTTTCAATTGGAGTGTTGTATTAGGGCTGTACATGCCTTACTATCTTGCCATATAGAGGAACTACAAGGGTGCTCCAAACCCCTTCAATTGGAGTGTTGTATTTGGGTTATAAATGCTCCATTATCTTCCCATATAGAGACACTACAATAGTGCTCCAAACACCTTCAATTGGAGTGTTGTATTGGATTGTAAATGCCCCATTATCTTGACATGTACAAACACAACAAGAGTGCTCCAAACACCTTCAATTGGAGTGTTGTATTGGGTTATAAATGCCCAATTATCTTGACATGTAGAGACACAACAAGAGTGCTCGAAACACTCTCAATTGGAGTGTTGTATTAGTGTTTTAAATGTCCCATTATATTGCCATATACAATACAAGAGTACTCCAAACACCTTCAATTGGAGTGTTATATTAGGGTTGTAAATACCCTATTATCTTGCCGTAGGCACTACAAAAGTGCCCCAAACACATTCAATTGGAGTGTTGTATTAGTGTTGTAAATGCCCCGTTATATTGCCATATAGGCACTACAAGAGTACTCCAAACACTTTCAATTGGAGTGTGGTATTTGGGTTGTAAATGCTCCATTATCTTGCCATATACACTACAAGAGTGCTCCAAACACCTTCTATTGGAGTGTTGTACTTGGGTTGTAAATACTCCATTATCTTGCCATATAGAGACACTACAAGAGTGTTCCAAACACTATCAATTGGAGTGCTGTATTAGGGTTGTAAACGCCCCATTATCTTGCCATATAGAGACACTACAAGAGTGCTCCAAATACCTTTAATTGGAGTGTTGTATTGGTGTTGTAAATCCCCCATTATTTTGCCATATAGGGACACCACAATAGTGCTTCAAACACCATCAATTGGAGTGTTGTATTAGGGTTGTAAATGTCCTATTATCTTCCCATATAGAGACACTACAGGAGTGTTCCAAACACTATCAATTGGAGTGCCGTATTAGGGTTGTAAATGCCCAATTATCATGCCATATGGAGATACTACAAGAGTGCTCCAAATACCTTCAATTGGAGTGTTGTATTAGGGATGTTAATGCCCCATTATATTGCCATATAGAGGCACTACAAGAGTTCTCTAAACACCTTCAATTGGAATGTTGTTTTGGCGTTGCAAATGCCTCATTATCTTGCCATATAGAGGTACTACAACAGTGCTCCAAACACGTTCGATTTGAGTGTTGCATTAAGGTTGTAAATGCCTCATTATATTGCCTTATGGACACACTACAAGAGTGTTCCAAACATCTTCAATTGAAGTGTTGTATTACGGTTGTAAATGCCCCACTATCTTGCGATATAGAGACACTACAAGAGTGCTCCAAACACCTTCAATTGGAGTGTTGTATTAAGGATGTTAATGCCCGCATTATCTTTCCATATTGAGACACTCCAAGAGTGCTCCAAACATTTTCAATTGGATTGTTGTATTTGGGTTGTAAATGCCCCATTGTCTGACCATATAGAGAGAATACAAGAGTGCTCCAAACACCTTTAATTGGAGTGTTGTATTAGGGTTGTAAATGCTCCATTATCTTTCCATATAGAGGTACTACAAGAGTGCTCCAAACACGTTCGACTTTGAGTGTGGTATTAAGGTTGTAAATGCCTCGTTATATTGCCATATGGACACACTACAAGAGTGCTCCAAACACGTTCAATTGGAGTGTTTTATGAGGGTTGTAAATGCCCCATTATCTTGCACTATGGAGACACTACAGGAGTGCTCCAAACACCTTCAATTGGAGTGTTGTATTAGGGTTGTAAATGCCCCAATATCTTGCGATATAGAGACTCTACAAGAGTGCTCCAAACACCTTCAATTGGAGTGTTGTATTAGGGTTGTAAATGCCTCAATATCTTACCATATAGAGACAATACAAGAGTGCTCCAAAAACGTTCAATTGGAGTTTTGTATTAGGGATGTAAATACCGTATTATCTTCCCATATAGAGGCACTACAAAAGTGATCCAAGCACCTTCAATTGGAGTGTTGTATTATGGTTGTAAATGCCCTATTATCTCTCATTATGGAAACACTTCTAGAGTACTATAAACACCTACAATTGTAGTGTTGTATTGGCGTCGTAAATGAACCATTATCTTGCCATGTGGAGACACTACAAGAGTGCTCCGAAAACCTTCAATTGGAGTGTTGTATTAGGGTTGTAAATGCCCCATTATTTTGCCATATAGAGACACTACAAGAGTTCTCCAAGCACCTTCAATTGGAATGTTGTATTGGGATTGTAAATGCCCCATTATCATGCCATATAGAGATACTACAAGAGTGCTCCACACACCTTCAATTGGAGTGTTGTATTGGGATTGTAAATGCCACATTATATTGCCTTATAGAGGCACTACAAGAGTGCACCAAGCACCTTCAATTGGAGTGTTGTATTTGGGTTGTAAATGCTCCATTATCTTGCCATATGGAGACACTACAGTAGTGCTGCAAACACCTTCAATTAGAGTGTTATATTGGGATTGTAAATGCCCCATTATCATGCCATATAGAGACACTACAAGAGTGCTCCAAACACCTTGAATTGGAGTGTTCTATTGCGATAATAAATGACCTATTATCTAGCCATATAGAGATATCACAAGAGTGCACCAAACTCCTTCAATCAGATTGTTGAATTAGGGTTGTAAATGCCCAATTATCGTGCCATATAGAGCCACTACAAGAGTGATCCAAACACCTTCAATTGGAGTGTTGTATTACTGTTGTAAATACCCTATTATCTTGCATTCTGGAAACACTTTTAGAGTACTCTAAACACCTTCAATTGGATTGTTGTTTTAGGGTCGTAAATGCCCCATTATCTTGCCATGTGGATACACACTAGAGTGCTGCAAATACATTGGAGTGTTGTATTAGGGTTGCAACTACCCCCTTCTCTTGCCATATAGAGACATTACTAGGGTGCTCTAAACAACTTCAATTAGAGTGTTGTATCAGGGTTGTAAACACCATACTATCAGGGTTGTAAACACCTTCAATTGGAGGGTTGTAAATGCCCCATTATTTTGCCATATAGAGACACTTCCAGAGTACTCTAGACACCTTCAATTGGAGTGTTGTATTAGGGTCGTAAATGCCCTCTAATCTTGCCATGTGGAGACACTACAAGACTACTCCAAATAACCTTCAATTGGAGTGTTGTATTGGGGTTGTAAATGCCACATTATATTTCCTTTTAGAGGCACTACAAGAGTGCTCCAAGCACCTTCAATTGGAGTATTGTATTTGGGTTGTAAATGCTCCATCATCTTCCCATATAGAGACACTACAGTAGTGCTGCAAACACCTTGAATTGGAGTGTTGTATTAGGTTTCTAAATGCTCCACTACGTTACCATATGGAGACACTACAAAAGTGCTCAAAACACTTTCAATTGGAGTGTTGTATTTGGGTAGTAAATGGCCCATTATCTTGCCATATGGACACACTACAATAGTGCTCCAAACACCTTCAATTGGAGTGTTGTATTAGGATTGTAAATGCCCCATTATCTTGCCATGTAGAGACACCACAAGAGTGCTCGAAACACCTTCAATTGGAGTGTTGTATTACGGTTGTAAATGCCATATTATCTTGCCATATAAAGGCACTACAAGAGTGCTCCAAACACCTTCAATTGGAGTGTTGTATTACAGTTGTAAATGCGCTATTGTCTTGCATTCTGGAGACACTTTTAGAGTACTCTAAACACCTTCAATTGGATTGTTGTTTTAGGGTCGTAAATGCCCCATTATCTTGCCATGTGGATACACACTAGTGCTGCAAATACATTGGAGTGTTGTATTAGGGTTGCAACTACCCCTTCTCTTGCCATATAGAGACATTACTAGGGTGCTCTAAACAACTTCAATTAGAGTGTTGTATCAGGGTTGTAAACACCCTACTATCCTGCCATAAATTGGAGTGTTGTATTAGAGTTGTAAATGCCGTACTATCTTCCCTTTTGCAGACACTACTAGAATGCTCCAAACAACTTCAATTGTTGTGTTTTATTAGGGTTTCAGCTACCCACTTGTGTTGCCATCTGGAGACTCTATTAGAGTGCTGAAAACACCTTCAATTTGAGTGTTGTTTTAGTGTTGCAACTACCATCTGTAGAGACATTACTAGAGTGCTCCAAACACCATTAAATAGAGTGTTGTATTAGGGTTGTAAATGTCCTATTATCTTGTCAAATAGAGACACTACTAGAGTGCTCCAAATACCTTCAATTGGAGCGTTGCATTAGGATTGCAAATGCCCTATTATCTTGCCATATAAAGACACTAGTAGAGTGTTTCAAACACGTTCAATTGGAGTGTTGTATTTTGGATGTAAATGCCCTATTATATTTCCATATAGAGACACTACTATAGTGCTATAAACACTTTCAATTGGAGTGTTGTCTTAGGGCTAGAAATGCCCTATTATCTTGTCATATAAAGACACTAGTAGAGTGCTCCAAACACATTCAATTTGAGTGTTGTATTAGAGATGTAAATGCCCTATTATCTTGCCATATAGAGACACTACTAGAGTGGTCCAAACACCTTTAATTGGAGTGTTGTATTAGGGTTGTAAATACCCTATTATCTTGCCATATAGAGACTACTAGAGTGCTTCAAACACCTTCAATTGGAGTGTTGTATTAGGGTTGCAAACTTGTCATATAGAGACACTACTAGAGTGCTCCAAACACCTTCCATTCGAGTGTTGTATTAGAGATGTAAATGCCCTATTATATTGCCATATATAGACACTACTAAAGTGCTCCAAACACCTTCAATTGGAGTGTTGTATTAGGGTTGTAAATGCCCTATTATCTTGCCATATAGAGACACTACTAGAGTGCTCCAAACACCTTCAATTGGAGTGTTGTATTAGGGTGGAAAATGCCCTATTATCTTGCCATATAGGGACACTACTAGAGTGCTCAAAATAGGCTGCTAATGAGTCGAGCTGGCTCGTGAATCAATGAGTTGAGTGGCTCAATATTTCATAACGAATCAGACTTGAAACTGAAAAAGGCTCAAACTCAACTCAGCTCAATTTTGAGATAAAAAATCTCGGTCAGACTCGATTCATATAAACACTTGGCTCGAATCAGCTCGGCTCAAGAGCTCATGAGCTGGCTCGCGAGCCGGCTCATATTTTTACTTAAATTTGCTGTTGTGCGCGTAACTAATACCTCAAAACCCAAACCAACTTGCACGTGGACAAAGAACAGAGTCTAGATGGTCTGGATCTAAAATTAAAATTTGGTCCGACAGTCGACTTTAGGTGTTAAATTAGAATTAAGATTAGTATGCTATCAATCTGAGCGAATATTAAAGTTGAAAGCACAATTATTGATGCTGATCAGACATCTCGAGTGGGCAACGAAGGGAATTTGGTCCGATAGCTCGTTGGACTGCACCCCGTTTCCAGTTCGCAAAAGGAAGATAATTAATTAGAACTTTAGAAGTAAACCTTGTTTCCTCATTGGATTCTGTAGCGACAAGAGCATGGCAATATTGTAAATATCGAAAAATAATGAGTCCATTTAATATTTCTCTCACAAAAAAAAACTCAAGACGACAATAAGCCTCAAAATTAAAGTCGCGCGTAATTAATTCCTCAAAATTTGCTGTTGTTGCGAAATTTTAGATTAGACGGACTAGATATAAAATTAAAATTGGAGTTACATCAGGTGATATGGATTCAGGAAAGACCAAGGCGCAAACACACAAACAATAGCTCTTTTTTAGAGTACCTTTCCCCTTAATGCAAATTTCGCAAGCCGAATCGAGTCAAGCACACAAGCAACTTTCCACTTTATTGTAAAAATATTAGTCGGCTCACGAACCGGCTGGTGAGCTTACGAGTCAAGTCGAGCTAAGTGTTTACATGAGCCAAGCTAAGTCGAGCATTTTTCTTTCAAAATCGAGCTGAGTTAGAGTCGAATTATTTTGCTTCCCTCATTAAGCCGAGCAGAGTTTGAACCGAACCTTAATCATTAACAACCCTAGCTCCAAACACCATCCATTGGAGTGTTGTATTAGGGTTCCAAATGCCCCTATTATCTTGCTATCTCGAGACATTACTAGAGTGCTCCAAACACCTTCAATTGGATTGTTGTATTAGGATTACAAATATCATCTTTTCTTGCTATATGGAGACATTATTAGAGTGTTGCAAACACCTTCATTTGGAGTGTTGTATTAGGGTTACAACCACCCTCTTCTCTTGTCATTTGGAGACACTATTAGAGTGTTGTAAACACCTTCTATTGGAGTGTTGTATTAGGGTTGCTACCCCTCTTCTATTGCAATATGCAGATACTACTAGTGTGTTGTAAATACTTTCAATTGAAGTGTTATATAAGGATTATAACTACCCTCTTCTATTGTTATATGTAGATTCTACTAGATGCATAGACCTTCAATTGGAGTGTTGTACTAGGGTTGCAACCGCCCTCTTTTATTGCAATCTGGGAACACTACTAATGTGTTGTAAATACTTTCAATTGGAGTGTTTTATTAGGGTTATAACTTCCATTTTCTATTGCCATCTAGAGACACTACTGGAGTGCTGCGAAGATCAACAATTGGAGTGTTATATTAGAGTTGTAACTACCCTCTTCTCTTGCCTTTTGGAGACACTGCTATAGTGCTGCAAAACCTTCAATTGGAATATTGAATTAGTATTTCAATTACTCTCTTCTCTTGCCATATGGAGACACTACTAGAGTGCTATAAAAACCTTCAATTGGAATATTGTATCAGAGTTGCGATCATCCACTTCTTTTGTCATCGAGAGGCACTACTAGTGTGCTGCAAAGGCCTTCAATTGGAGTATTGTATCAGAGTTGCAATCATCCACTTCTTTTGTCATCAAGAGGCACTACTAGTGTGTTGCAAAGGTCTTCAATTGGAGTGTTGTATTAGAATTGCAGCCACCCTCTTCTCTTGCCATCTTGAGACACTACTAAAGTGCTGCAAACCCCTTCAATGTGAGTCCCCATCGTCTGCATTAACTCAAAAGAGAATCTTTTCAGTTAATGTATATGGACCATCTGATTGTAAACGGAGCCCTTCCAGTCTATGCCTATAACAATGGGGGGTCTTTAATATTTGTGCAGATCTAATTCACACGAATCTTAAAGCTAATCGACGGTTGATATGTATTAACTCAAAAGATTATTTTTTTAGTTAATGCAGAGGATAGGAATTTCTTCAATGTGAGTGTTGTATTAGAGTTGCAACCACTCTCTTCTCTTATCATCTAGAGACTCTACTAGTGTTCTGCAAAGGCCTTCAAATGGAGTGTTGTATTATGGTTACAGCTACCCTATTCTCTTGATATATGGAAACACTACTAGAGTGTTTCAAAGATCTTCAATTGGAGTGTTGTATTAGAATTGCAACTACCCTCGTCCCTGACCATTTGGAGACACTACTAGAGTGCAACAAAGAACGTCAATGGATTGTTGTATTAGGGTTGCAAATACCATCTTCCCTTGCCATATTAAGACACTACTGGAGTGCTGCAAACACCTTCAATTGGAGTGTTATATTAGGATTGCAACCACCCTTTTATCTTTTCATCTAGAGAAACTACTAGTGTGCTAAAAAATTGGGGTGTTGTATTAGGGTTACAACAATTATCTTCTCTTGTCATATAGAGACTACTTAAGTGCTACAAACACCTTTAATTGGAGTATTGTATTAGGGTTGCAACCACTCTCTTCTCTTGTCATTTGGAGACACTATTAGAGTGTTGCAAACACCTTCAATTGGATTGTTATATTAGGGTTGCAACCACTCTCTTCTCTTGTAATCTAGAGATACTACTATAGTGCTGCAAACACCTTCAATTGGAGTATTGTATTAGTGTTGCGATCACCCATTTCTCTTGCCATATGGAGACACTACTAGTGTGCAACAAAAACCTTTAATTGAAATGTTGTATTAGGATTGCAACTACCCTCTTCTCTTTTCATATGGAGACACTACTAGAGTGCTAAAAAAATAATCAATTATAGTGTTGTATTTGCAACTACCGTATTCTCTTGTCATGTGGAGACACTACTAGTGTACTGCAAAGACCTTCATGGAGTGTTGTATTAAGGTTGCAACCACCCACTTCTCTTGCCATTTGAAGACACTACTAGTGTGCTATAGATCTTCAATTGAAGTGTTGTATTAGGGTTGCAAGTACCCTCTTTCCTTTCCATTTAGAGACACTACTTGTAGTCCCTAATGGCACTTAGAGGGTCGGTTAATTAGAGTTTCATAAACTCTTTTAATGTTTGTTGGTTAACCCTCTAAACTAATCAAGTCCAATAGCCGTGTACAAGTAAAGTAAATAGAGATGAGTTTAGAGAAATTTAACATGTAGAATGTTAACATAGTTCGGTGTATAATGCCAATGTCTCCAGGGTAGAGAAACCTCATCAGCACCCATTTTCTATTACCTAGAAAGAAAAGATATAGCTGGTGACACGTGATTCTAAATCGTGTGGGTTGTCACGGCCAACTTCGTGTACAGGGTGGGCCTAGAAGCCGCAGCTGGCGAGTCCTACACAAAGGACCGTCACACAACTTTAGGTGTATTGAGCGCAACAACTCATGTACTCATTCCCGCCCTACAAGTAGACTGCACTATTGGGGATGTAAAGGCTCTGGAACTAAATCCTAGACACTAAACTCTCTCCTAAAAGAAGATAAGTCGAGTGGATTTGAAACTATTGAGAAGATATTGAAATTTAAGTTTACTCAACAGTGGAAGCTATCAAGAGTTGTAAGTTAATGCTTTTTGAAATGTGGGAGACGGCTAGCTTGACAAATCTGAAGGGGCATAACTCTTTTTATAGTGGTGGACTCAAATTCATTAAGATCCATTCTAATTGGCAAAATTCGTCAACTCAGATCATACGGATAATAACGTTAGGGTTTTGTATTTTTAATTCAAATTATATTAACTGTCATGGGCATCTATGCCCATCCAGAGCAGTCTATATAATTTGTTCACACAAGACTTGATAGCTAACCATTCATATCACATTTATCTTGATTGGACCCAAATTAAAAAATACTAATTATCCATTTGAATTGGTTCCATATTTGCTCCATTCAAGATAAATGCTACAAAAATCAACAAGGCTCAAATATACTTTACTTAACTACTTATTACAAATTTATAGCTAAAGTAAAGATCTTGTTGACTTATCAGGTCCATGCGAAGAATCTTGAAATTGAGCACTACATGAACTTCAGTTTTTCATTATAGCTCTTGAACCTGTCTTGGGTTCTTTATTATAAAGCACTCAATTAAGCGAACCTACAAACTTACTAAAGACATTGGCAAAGGTTAAATTCAAGTAATGTATGTTTTGCGAATTTGATCAAACATATTAATAGAAGATTGCATAATCCAACAATCTCCCCATTTTGACGATTTGCAAAACATACAAATAAGTAAGCAAGTGCATGAACTAATTTAACCTCAATATAATTTTCCCAATGTTGTATATGTTTATGTCCCTTGCTTTGCTCTTTCTCCCCATTTTTGAAATCAACAAAAGGGTGGAAAAACTAAAGAGTGCTCCCCTTGAATTCATGCACTCCCCCTCAGTATAACAAATATTTATAATTGAAGACCTATGTGATGTCCTTATTTTGAGGCTTAATTAAATAATTAATCCAACTATCAGAACTCAACAGCAGTTAAGAGCCATTTTGCTGAGTTAATTTTTTTTGGTTGAGATCCATGAAAAGGTATAGAAGTTTACACATATCCTCCTTGGTAATGAGTGATTATATTTTATGACCCCTTGGTAAAGTAGAATTATAATGCATGCAATATAATTGAAGTGCAGTTATATATTTATAATTTACTTAAGAAACCAAGAAACGAATATATAATACAAAGATAACATAGTCCGACTTTGTATAATATTCATAATATCATGTGGCAAGGAATAGACACAAGTGATGTTAATTATAGCATTACTTTAAGGGATCGTGTATTGTAAAAAGGTATTTTACATCTGTGTCATTTGGGTAACTATAATGTATAGCTAGTACCGCTTATAATTTATGGTAATAAAATATTTTATACCATTGCCAACATGACATGGATCTCATAGGGTCACACCAATAAGGAATTAATTAGAAAGGCTAGCTCCCAGATTTATTTGACATATATGACATGGCTAATAAATGAGTTTCTCTACTTAAAACATGAGATAAATAATTATGAGGGTAATTATGAGATATTTTGGATTTAATTAAATGTTTAATGCAATCCAAATATTTGAAAAGATCAAGCGGAAAAAATCTTTACGGCTGCAAAAGAGAGTTTTTGTGGGTAGTAAAGAGTTCTGAATTTTTACCACAATTCCTGGCCAAAACAGAAACAGTTCCTGGCCAAAACAGAAACAGTTCCTGGCCAAAATCAAAGTGCAAAAAAACAGTGTGTTCGGCCAGAGCCGTAACAAACAATTCATGTTTGAAACAAGGCCGGAACAACCAAAGTGTAGAAAAATAGTGTGTTCGGCCAAAACCGAAACAAACAGTTTCTAGCCGAAATGAGGCTGAAACAACTGCCTAGAAAGTAGTTTTTTTATAATTATTTCTAGCTAAAAGGGAACCGTGGGAATAACTTCTAGGACGTGGGAACTGCCTCTATAAATGCATGTAGGCTATTTAAAGGGGTCTCCACTACCTAGAAGTGATATGCTTTGATTTAGAGAGTAAAATTATGCTCATATACTCTCTTTCTCCCATTTTGATCTCTCATGTGTTGAGAAACCACAAACCCTAAACTCAAAATCTTCCATTGGAGTATAGGGATTAAGGAGTGACTGAAATAGTACTCTATAACAAGAGGAAACTTCAGTTTCTAATTAACTTCTTGGTGGATACCGTGGATGGCTTCTAATTTGAAGTCTCAACTTGGTGCAAGACACACTAGGAGGCCGTATCGACAAATGAATGTATCCAAGAGATCTAGAAGTGAATACAACTTCTCCCTATTTACCAAATTAACATTTGGTAGAGGTATATCCAATTCTCATCTAATAGATAGATTTATGATGAATTGAATGAGTAGATAATTATTCATGCATATGAGCTTTAATATAATTAGCATAATAAAGTAAATCCGTAGATGCTTGAAAAGAGGTTACAAAATTTTAATTTTACCGCATTGCCGCATCATGAAATCCTTCAACCATATCACCTGAGATATTTCATTTTTTGAGATTAAATTTGGTCCATTCATTATATAATAACGCGAATCTTAAAGGGTCTCATGTATTACAAATTTGGACCAGAATGATCCAGATTATGATGGGACGGTCCATATTGAAACTCAAACAGTGATTACCTCATAGCTATGTTGCTTGGATACTTCAGTTTAGGCGTCGTACCTGTATCGGACATGTATCGAATATCAATACTTGCTCGATACGACCCCAATACGTATCTGATACGTCAGCTGGCGTATCAGCCTACATGGCAATATGCGTTGATTTTTCATGGATATGTCTACCTACATGGCAATATGCGTTGATTTTTCATGGATACGTCTACCTACATGGCAATACGCGTTGATTTTTTGTGGATACGTCTATCTCGGCGAGATACAGGAGGGATACGTCAACTTTTGATTCTTTTGAACACTCCACTCTGAAGAAAAAAAAACATAGGCTGCTCTCCCTAGAGGCGATGCGACAACTCCACTCGCCTCTCTGCCTAACACTGACGACTGCTCTATGTGGAGGCGATGCGACGGCTCTACTTGCCTCTCCACCTAATCATTACTAACGTGTCTTCTCTCTTGGCTCTGACACCTCCACTCTTGCATTTATTTAATGAAGTTGCTTTAAAAAATTAATTGGTTGGTATTCTCTTAATTAAATTTTATAATTAAGATTAACTAGTGTTTAGTCTATTTGATTTGAATATGTAATGGATGTTATGTATGTTATGAATATTATGGATCTAATTTTATGTTGTTTGGTATAATGTTCACTATCAATTTAATGTTTTTAGATACAATTTTAAAACTTTAAATAGTTTTTTAATGAATTATATATTTGGGTGATGTTAGTTGATATCTCCATATTATATCTAATTTACAGCCCTGATTTACATTGAAACCTGTGCTTTAAGGCCTATAAATGTGGACTTTTACTATGAAATGTGGTACTGCTATGCTTTGTTTGGTATTTTGTAGGAAAAATAGCGAAAAACTGAATCTGACAACTTTTCATACGGCCCGTACGACATTCTGTGCAGGCCATACAAGATCTGCCCAACCACACAGAAGATTCCACAACAGAGGTAGAAATTCTCCAAGACAAAGCACAGGCATAGGGCCCGTATGGGGTCCCCTACGGCCCGTAGAGCGCTAATTCGGAAAATCCAGCTGGAATTTGAAATGAGCATAATTTAAGGAGGCCGAAAAGGAAACCTCTGGAGGCGCGATCTGGGGCATTAAAGGAGATATTCCTCACCAAAAAAAGGGGGATTCACCACTGGGACTTGGACAACCTTTCTTGGAGCAAAAGACAAGAGGAAAAGAGGAAGAGAAGTGAAAAACGCGAGTTTGCAACGGATCTTCAGATTTTTCCATTGTTTTGTCATGAACTCTTTTATTTTCTGTTATTTGTGTTATTTCATGAACATGAGTAGTTAATTTACTTTGTTTCTAGGGCTAAGATGTAGTTTCTAGTTTGGTTTTGTTGCATGCTATTTGGATTTTGTGTTGAATGCTTTGTTTTTACTTTGTTGAGTAGTATTTCGATTGCTTTATTTGTGCTTGCTTGAATTGATTAGTCATCCCTCTAGATGAATGCGCACATCTATGTGTTAGGAGCCAAGTCTATGACATTTAATCCAACCGAATAAAGTATATGAAGTAGGGTAAACCAAGGAGTACCCGAAAGGCGAAACTTTCCTTGAGGCGAAAGTCCTTGGATACTTTTAGTAAACCAACAAGTAACTTAGATAAATTAGGCCAAAATGCGAAAGTTGAGGTTTAACGCATCTAAGAGGGAAGTATTTGAGTCCAGTAATCGGGTGCTAAGCCAAAATGCGAAAGTTGAGGTTAGGTATCTAGATCTGGTCAATAGAAACCCTAAACATTAGCACCAACACAGAAAACAATAGCTGCTGCATTAACTCGGAGTTCCATACAGACCGTACGGGAAACCCTACGGGCCGTATGCCTCGGGACTGAACAGAAATGAAATCTGAACCCTGGAAACGCCTTTTTATTAATTAAAAACAACTTTAATTCTTTTTATTGTCTTTTAGACTTGTCATAATTCAGTAGAATTGTTAGAATCAAACCAAATCAATCTCTCTCACTTCTAGAATCTCAAGTAATTTTAGGATAAGTCCGGTCTTTTTCTTCCGTTCCCTTGGATCGATACCTTAACATACTCATCGATAGGATAGTTCACTTGCTATCTGATTTGACAGAGTGTAACAAAGGTTTAAAAGGTATAGCTTGCTATACTGAAACTTTGTAGCATATATTCTGTGCGAACATTAATTCACATATACCGTGACAAAATTATCAAATTATTTTACTTGTAAATTGTAAGTAATTTTTTTTGATATATAAACAAGTGTTGAATTAATAATATAAGTGTATTTTTTCTTGTTGTAATATAAGTATTGAATTAATAATTTAATTAAAATAATAAAAAATAATATATATAATAACCACATTGTATTCTTTATTTTTGAAAATTGTCGTATCGATGTATCTGTATCGTATCCGATACAATACCCATATCTGTATCCATGCAACATAGCCTCATAGGATCTGGACTTCAAAAGAAACACCGTCATTCTTGCAATATTAACAAAGATTAATTAATATCAATAAATCAAATATGAATTATCTTGAACCATGAAATATGAAACTATGTTGTACATGTTTCTTTTGTTGTTCATGACTAGTTACTTGAACCTGTGTATGCGATTTTACTACATGTCAATAATGGGTTTTAAAATTATTGATTATAGCCAATTATTTTTGTGATTCGTTGGGCGAGCCGGAAGGATTAATTAATTAATTTGGAGCTTTTCAACAAACCAAACACTTAAAAAATATTATAAACACTTAATGATGTTACCCAATTCAACATTAATTAATTAATTTCTTATTAATGTACAAAATAGAACTTTTCAACGTCAAAAATAGAAGAAGTCACGGAGCCTGTAGGGCCCCACAACCCACCTTCAAGTCAACCCGAGTCCCAGGTAAAGCAATCGTGCACCTCATCTTACAAACTAAAAAAATGTATATCTTTCCCTTCTGTCCATTCCTTATCTCCAGTGTTTTTTTAATTAACAATTACATTTATTTCTCCACTGTTTTTTTAACAATATTTCTCCAGTGTTTTTTTAACAATATTAGAATTATAATATTGAAATTATTCCACTGGCAAGACTCCAAGAATCCTCCTATAATTTCCTTACAGAGAAGAGCGAACTGAGGTCCGGTACCAGCACAGATAGTAGAACAGGCCAAATTAAATCCTGAGATCGATCGTGATAAATTCCAGATGCTGGAACAGTATTGAGACTCCTGACAAGAAAGATACTGATACAACACATGGGAATTGCCTTAAGCAATAATAACCCTATTAGTTGCAGATTGTTTTTTTTCTTTCAACCTGTTTTTGTTTTAGGGTATATGTTTTTACTTTAGTCGTGTTTGTTTACTGTTGCAGTTATTTGTAATTCAAACTCTTTCCTTTAAATGCATACCTACGGGTTTTTCAAAAAAAAAAAAACAGAGGTAGAACTTAGTTTGTGTATAATATTCATACAAAATTAATTAAGAATAAATGAAAAGACTCATTTTTCCCGTGATTTACTAATGGAGAGGATATAATTAAGGGTATGTTTGCAAAAGGTCTCACCTACATTAAAAATCAACCACTTAAGTTGAATACTATAAATATGAAAAATACCAAACCGAGATAACTAATCCTACCCTGCCTGTTATAACACAAATACACGAGGGGAAAAAAACCGAAGTAACCCCAAGAAGAAATGCATGCCCTTTCTCATCAAATCAAACCATCTGTGTAACACCGCTCGGAACTTTGTTGTTGTCATGATGTGTCTCGTCATTGCTAGAATCCCATCCATGTTTCGTAGAATCATACTTCTCCCCATCTCCCCACAACGCATACGCCTCCTCACCGTGCACGGCATCATCGCCAATCGCCAAATCATCCTCAGACATCCTAAGCGGAATCACCAATCTAATCAATACACATATAATACTTGTTGCCACCAAATTCCATCCGATGATGAATAACGCACCGACTATCTGCCTCGCAAACTGATACCCGCCAACACCTCCATAGAATCCGCCACGAGAATTGGTGACGGGCAAGAACAAGTTGGCAAGAGTGGGTTCCGTAAAAAGACCGGTGGTGGCCCCACCCAAGAAACCCGCAACTGCGTGCGTATGAAAAACACCGAGCGTGTCGTCTACTTGTTGTAGAATACGAGAGCGCTTGTGAACTATCATCATGGTGAACCAGGGGATGCTGCCTGAGAGCACACCCATCACAATTGCTGCCCAGCCTTGAACCAGCCCTGTAAACAAAATAATTAAAAGATTATATATTTGCTTGTCGTGTAGCCATGATTTTTAAAATGAACTAATTATACGAGTGAGGGTACGATACTATGCATAGAATATACTGGTCCGTACTATGATTTAAAATCTTTATTTTAAAGTGGAAATATTTATCATGATCTCATATGAAAATGTATTTGTAGATTCAATATATACTATATTAATTTTTCAGAATTTCTTTATTGTTTTTTAGATAAAATCACCTGATCTAAAGATTTTAGACCTCTCAAAAGTAATAAATTTTAATCTATCTAAAAAATAATTTTCTTTTGAAAATATAAATTTAGTCTGCAAAGTATATTTTCACAAGACAATTATGTTGAACAATAGAAAATATACTGTGCAAAATATTAATTCGACAAGATTTTGAGTTCGTTGGCCCATTTAATAAGGGCTGAAAATTGACAGCTTAAATTTATTTGTTTTGAACAGACAGGCCTGAAAATTGAAGCTCGGCCTGACTTGACATAAAATATTGGGCCCATCTGAGAATAAATCTGCTACAGCTACAAATGAGAGTTTCTAGAATAAATTATTCTGAATAATGACCTAAATAAAACATGTTGTAATTTGTACTGGTCCCCTTCTAAACAGAATAAACAAAGAGTCAGACTGAGGTGGATGTTATGAAGCAACAACATTTAAAAAAAAAAAAAAAAATTAAGACAATATTTAACTTTTTAAGCCTCTATCTATCAATTAGGGGTGTCAATGACACCCTTTTACCCGTTTATCCGACCCATGTCGTATCTGAAAACACAAGTAAGAATAAGATCTTTTTTTCGTTAACTTATTGGGTACGGTAAGGATAACAATTTTTTCCGTTATCTTTACCCGTTTTCATGTAAGATGATTTTTAAAAATTAAATTATATATAAAGATATATATTTGTATGAATCTAATACATGATACAATAAAATTTTATATTTTATTCAATTTCATAATACAAATTAGTTGTAAACATTATTATTATATTTCTTATTTAGAAAAAAAAATTATCAAAAACACAAATTAAAATATTAATAACATATTTTTATCTGTTTACCAGATCCACCGATCCGTACCGTATTCAAAAAGACGAATAAGAATAAAAGAAAAAATCATTATTATAACATATACGGATATAAAAATGCCTCCACCTGATCCGTATCGTACCCGCTAACACCCCTAATATAAATTAAGACCGCGCTATTCAATGATTCACTTTCCTAGTTAAATAGGATATATGCTGTCAATACGATGATCCGAAAAGAGAATTTCTATGTTATATAACTATCAGTGGATTCTTTTCTTCTAATAATTAAGGGAAGAAATCAAATAGCAGTCAACCAAATTTCCGATCGAGTCAAAGTTCCAAATCAATAGTGCTAAATAAGTGCGTCTCCTTTTCTCCAGGAAGTCAAGATTGGCGACTTGCACTAAATATGCAAAGCCTGGTGATTTGAGATATCTCTTTAATGGTATGGCCAGCAAATTAAAGACTCCTTTCCCTTTAATTCTACTTTCGTTCACTTTCACCTTTGCTTTACTTTTTGGTTTAGAAAATATCTTTGTAGTTCTACACTGACCAACTTTTGTATCTCGTCAAAATGTTGCTTTTGTTAAGCATTTATTAATATCACTCGTGCATATTGTTCTTTTATAAAAAAAAAAAATCACCGGCCCCATGACTCGAGTTGCTTTTCTGCCTTCATTTATACGGAACAATTCTAACACATTTTTTTTCAATTGCCAATCTAAATTTTCCAGTTTTGCCACTGTAAATTGATTCAATAATACACATATATCATTTTTTTTTAATTTTGAAAGAAAAACATATTCAATATATGTCTCTTGTTCTTGTAGAATTTTGTCACCTAATTTTTATTAGAAATATATATCAGCCTATTTACATATATATAAGATTATTTGTTAAATTACAGTACTATAACATATTATCTTATCAAGGAGACAAGGACCATGTTTCATGAGGTTAATAGGCAAAATTGAATAAGACAAGTAGATCCCTAGATTCAATTAATACTTGTAAAAAGAAACCAAGGTTTCGATTTGGAATCATTAGAAGACTTCAATTTTAGATTGGATGTCGACTTCTACAACACGATGACAGTTGGCTTCATTTATGACAAATACATAATTACGTTTATTCCCGGTTTCAAATCAATATCATTTGGAGTCATTAGAATACTTTTGTTCAAGACTTGTAAGTCATTGACGTGGACATTTACACGCAATGAGACTATGAGAGTTGGATTCATTAATTACAAAAACATAAATAAATAATTTAAATCTATAGCATTGAATTTTTTTTATTATAGCACAAATATCATCACTTACATAATTTCTTTGCTTAGGTAAATACTAATAATATTTATGTGCAGAAGTTAAATGATGTTATTGACAACGTTTCTCACCATGTTGTTTCAATTTTTTTTAGTAATGTTTGTTTTAGCTTCGCTCTTTTCGTCCATAGCAAAAAAAAAAATTTCCAACAAACAGAGACGGAATTAAATTTTTTTGACAAGGGTTGAAATTAAAATACAAAATGCGGTAATAATTCATGTTCTCTCAATTATAAAATAGAGTTTTAACCAATATGCTACAATAGAGTTTTAACCAATATGCTACAAGTAAATATTTGATATTTATTGAGAAGACTGGATTATATAAAAAAAATTAATAAAAAATTCAATTAAATTTTAATATATATAATTAAAATTTTGAAATTATAAGGGTGACTTAGCACCTTCTAGGATGTACTAAGATCCGCTCATGCTAGAAACTCTAGTCGTCTCTCTTCTTCTCTCCCATTTCGTCTCTTCCACTCTTTTTAGATCATGCTCACTTCTCTCTCGTCTCTACTTTCTTGAACGAAGAGGAGAATAAGAAGGTAGAGAGCCGAGTCAACTATAACTGAGAATGTGGTATTGTCAGAGCTTAAAACGTAGAGTTTTTACTCTCATCTCGATCAGAGTATGACGGTAAACAGATCCGTCTATCAGAGAGCAACGACTATTGGACGAAAGCGGATTTGGACTTGAAGACAGATGGAGAATCAAATAATATAGTGTTTTTAGAGTGTAGATAAGTAAGATTTTTATGAGAATAAAAAATTTAAATCTGAAAATAAAAATTATTTAACTCGTTCTAAATACGTATTTTATTAATGAAATCGTTACTAAATATTTAAAGTCCTTGATTTTTATAAAAAAAAAAATGTTAATGACGACATTTTTGTTATGATCTGGCGATTTGATGTTCATAAATTTAATTTCATTTTTCCTTCAAATATTAAGGATAAAAAAATCGGCTGCAAGTCCGAAGAAGTCATTCATATGCAAAACATAACCAAATATATATTGCCGAATCATTTTCCACGCCATATGACAAAATCCCATTTTATCTTATGAAATAATTTTAAAAAGTGAAAATTCGCTCCATTAATTCGGTTTGTTAATCTTATTTTACACTATACTAAGCAATGCCTACATGTTGAAGTTGAATTAAAATATCTCTAAATTATATAATATCGTCACATGTATGTATTATGAGTGAAAGTGTTAATGGTTGACTCGGTGGTCAAACCAACCTGACCCTTTCTTACCTGATCCAACGCGATTGATAATTTAATGGGTCGGATGCTAATCAAACCTCCTCGATATATTTAAGGGTCGGGTCGGATCATGATTCATTTAATATAATTTGTCAAGTTTTCTATTTTTACATTCTCTAAAATCAAATTAAAAATAAACTGATCATATTCAAAATATGTTCTTTACATGATTCTAATATCATCAAATTGATGGATAAATCTCCAAAATATGTCCTTTATATGTTCTCAAATTCACTTACAGTACGTTTTGTGTGTCTGTCATTAACGGAGCTAAGACTTTTAATTAATGTTTGTCAACTAAAAGGAATTTATAAAAAAAAAAAAAAAAAGCTTTAGTGAAATTAAAAAAAATATCTATATTTTTAAATTTATTGAATTCGAATTAAACCCAATCATTCGTCGTTGACTCTGGCCACTACTTATAGTAGTTGAATCCACTCATATGTTTTTTAACTAGTATATGACCTGTAAGCATAGTACTTTGATAATATAATAAAATATTAAGTAGTAAAGATGTCGTGTGTGAAAGTGCGCAAGTGTTATATGAATATATGCAACAACAAGTTGCAATAAAAATATTTGTGTAGTAATAAAATTATATTGAAAATGAGTCTTGTCTATTCAACAAACCAACAATTAATGTTATATTGGGTACAATTGTTGGATTTTTTTTCTTTCCTTCTTCTCATAAAAGTTAAAAACTAAAATCATTAATGCCACCCTTAAAAGCAAGTTATTGAATATACAATGTCAATAATACTCTTTCATTTATTTATCCAATCCGCATTGTATGCAAAAAGACAAGTAAAATTTAGAGGCTTTTTGTTATCATAACAAATAAAAAATAAAAGTACAAGTAAAAACTATTTCTTATTCGCTATTTATTTTATAAGATAAAATTAATTTTTAGATACATATTTATTTCGAGATGATACATGATATACGATAAAGTTTTATACTTTGCTATATTTTTGTGATATATATTAATTATTATTTTTATTATTTTGAAAGTTATTTTATCGAAATTAGACATCTAAATATCAATAACACTTTTTTTTTTTATCAATTTGTCTTATTTGTACCGTATTTGTAAAGACATATAAGAATAATATTGTTATCTTATCAGATATTGATTAGAGTAAAGTTTTTTTCATTTTCATGACGAATACAAGTATGAAAATATTTTCACTTATCAAAGTTGAATGCCACCCTTAACAGTCATGGGATCCTACAGTTTGATTAATTTAATTAGATCTATGACTAAGAGCCTTCCTCATCTGATTCGTTCCCTTAAAATATGAAGTGTTTATTATTGTTATTTGTTAGTTATTCATTGGGCAGCAGATAAAGACAAATTATTAGTTCTTAAAATGTTCGGTAATATCATCTTCAAAGAAAAAAAAACTATAGTTTTTTTTTGGGGGGGTAATAATAAATTACCTAGTGTATTGTTGATAACCAGACATTGACGTTCGGGACAAATTTATTTTGTTGATCATCAGAAAAAGAACAAAATAGATGACATCATGAATGGTTGGTTTGGTACTTTCCCCCAATAAAATTAAAAACGAATCTTTCCAAGGAAAAATAAAAAAGACCCACAAAGCAAATGAAGATATTTGAACTAATAAATATTTAAATAAATCGTAAATAATTAACTAGTTCATCAATCATACATACATATTATACGTGCGTACTTTCAAAAATTAAAATTTGTATTTCAATATATTTGTATTTGTATAGAATATTTTTTTCCGGATGATAATTAGAGGCATGTTTAAAATATGAGATATTTAAAAGATTATGAAACAGTCAAGAGAGTGACGATTGGTTGGGAGAATACTTTTTTGGGTGCAAGTGTAGAATCTAAATAATTATCGCATTTGAAGATTCTAGTCAATTTTTCCGGCCAAGGGTCATTATGGTCTCCAAGTTACACCACCTAATGTCCTAAGGTAATTAATAAAGTTATTACCCTTCGTTCTCTTCTATTAAAAGTTAAAACCATATAATTATAACCCACTCTGTTTCTTACCGGGGTAATTTACCACTGTTTTCAACTACGGTGCTCTAACTAGTTACTAATTTTTATGTGAATTTACTGGTACATTAATTTTATACACAGCTTCTTTGGAAAATGATGTAACAAATGGAGTAGATAAAGTTTATAATTACAACAATTTCGTCGAACGAAAATTCCTCTGTTTTTTTCTCTCTTTGAAAGTGAACTTGTATGACGATTGTTGTTACTTGTCTATGTATCTTACATAAATTTGTTATATCATTTCAAATATTTGTTGGACATTAATTTGCTAGCGAAAACATTAATTGAAAATGTTTCTAGAAAGGCGCCGTATGAACTTAAACCTAACCTAAAATCCTTTTAAACAGTCAAACTTTGAACCGGACTGTTTAGACAAGTCAGTCAACTGACAACATTTTAGATTTCAAATTCTTCAAAATAAATAAAATTATGTACATACCAGCCCCAGGTGTGATGCAAACAAGGCCGGTGATCATGCCTTGGACAGCTCCGATCACCGATGGCTTCTTGAAGTAGATCACGTCGAGGCATGTCCACACCAACAAACTCGTCGCTGCACATATATTTGTGTTGAGCACCGCCATTGATGAGTCGATGTTAGCCGAGTACGGGTCTCCTCCATTGAACCCGGCCCAGCCCATCCACAGCAATCCTGCACCCGTTAACATCAGTAGAACGTTGTTCGGAGGAAACCTCTCTCTGTCCTTGGTCGATCTCGGACCCACCTAATTGACCGGCGAATTTTATTTAATTATGTTATAACATGATATGTTATAGACAAGTTGTGTAATTAATTATGTACCCAATAAGCAGTAGTGAGACCGGCAATTCCGGATGACAAGTGAATGACGTATCCACCGGAGTAATCGATGACACCCCATTGGAAGAGGAAACCACCGCCCCAAAGAGAGAAGGCGCCGATGGTGTAAGAGAAGGTTAACCAGAGAGGGACAAAGAGCATCCACGCCTTGATGTTCATCCGACCCAATAGTGAACCTGCTATGAGAATGAGCGTTATGGCGGCAAAATTGCATTGGAAGTACACCATCGAAGCCATTGGGTAGTAAGGTTCAATCTCGTTGGTCTCAATGGTGACTCCATCCTTGTAGTAGTGCGTGGAGGCCGGTAAAGCAGCTTGTTTGATGAGGAACTTTTGCCCGAGGGCAGGCTTCGCCTTGCCCCAGAAAGGGAGGAGCTTTTCGCCGAAGGACATGTTGTATGCCCAAGTGACCCAACATAACCACACGGCTGCGAAGGCATATAGAGCCATGAAGGCCGAGTTGACGGCCCATTTCTTTTTTACGATGCTTCCGTAGAGAATGACAAGGCCGGGGACACTTTGAAGGCCGACGAGTGTGGCTGAGATCATCTGCCATGCGTTGTCTCCTTTGTTTAGCCAGTCGGGCACGGACGCTGATAAGTTCTGATAGGCAGACATGGTTGGTTTTCCGGTGAGACCCGGGGGGAGGGGGGAGGGGATTGTTATGTTGCAGCAGAGAAGCGGAGAACTGGTATATATAGAGTTGGTTGTTGGAAAGTGTGAGTGTTGTTTCCTTTTTCTTTACAGGGTTTGATCTTAAAGAAAGAAAGAATGAGTGAGGCTATGGTACTATGCATATTACGGGTGGTTACTGTGTTACGGTTCTATATTCGAGTTTTCAAATTCTAACAGTCAATCCGAACCGTTCATCTTGTTCTCCATATTAATATGTGTTTGGAAACCAAATTTTACATTTTTTGAAATTTTTTTACTATTTTTTTAGATTTATTGAAAATCACTGTTTTTGGATGGTCCAGAATTTTCAGATCAAGTGATTTTCTAAATATCTAAGAAAATAGTAAAAAAATTTCAAAAAATGTAAAATTTGGTCTCCAAACACATATTAATATGGAGAACAAGATGAACGGTTCGGATTGACCGTTAGGATTTGAAAACTCAAATATATAGCCGTAACACGGTAACAAATCGTAATATGCATAGTACCATAGCCTCACTCAGAAAGAATTGTTCTACCTGGGGTAAATGACGGGTGAAGTGATAAACCAAAGTTACCAAACAATGTCTCGTTTATTTACATTATGCAGATTAACCCTCCATGGTTTCCGTAATATGCCCGGACTGTTCCCCAAAATTTAGTTTTCCTCACATGAGATGAGATGAGAGTAATAACGTATATAAAAATTTTGAATGGGGACGATCGGACGCCAGCTCAAAACGGTTCAATTCGCATAAAAAATCGTGCCAATAGTTTTGGGAGATAAATCTGCTGTTATTCCTTGCGAATAACAGGAACTATGTTATTCCGATACCAACGCTTGATTTCGTTTAGATCCGTGCATAAAAAAATTACTTTTTTAAAATTTGTGTATGAAAAAATTTAAACTGTTGAGATCAAAATAACAAATTCTTATTATTTCCAAAAAATAACCACAGATTTATTTCATTAATCCGATTTTTTTATAAATTCCAAAAAAATAATTAAATTTCAAAAAATAACCAAAGTTGGGGTAGATTTCGAAATCTACCCAAACCAGTAATTCAGTCTAAAACCGCAAAAAAAAATTGCAGTTCTAGAATTCCAAACCCACGGTTAAAAAAACAAAACAATTTTTTTGCGATTTTAGAATTCTAAAACCAGCTGTCTAAAAAAAACTGCAAAATTTTTTTGAGGTTTCAATTTTTTTTCGTTTTTCAGATTTTTTTTATTTAAAAAGAAATATTTATAATTTATTTATTTTTTATATTGAAATATTAGAAGAGTGGGGTTAAAATGCACCCTCCTTTTTGTGCTCCTAACGTGCACCCTCCTCTCATTTCTTCATTTTTAGAGTTTAAATAGTTGATTTGAATCTACCAACGTGTTCTACATATTAAAATGTGCTTGGAGACCAAATTTTACATTTTTTGGAAATTTTTTACTATTTTTTCAGAATTTTTGAAAATCATCACTGTGCTGATTTTTTTATTATTGTTTAGTTTAATAAAAAATTCTGAAAAAATAGTAAAAAATTTCCAAAAAATGTAAAATTTGGTCACCAAGCACATTTTAATATGTAGAACACGTTGGTAGATTCAAATCAACAATTTGAACTTTAAAAATGAAGATACAAGGGAGGGTGCACGTTAGGAGCACAAAAAGGAGGGTGCATTTTAACCCCACTCATATTAGAAATATTTAATATATTTCTTTGAAAATAGATGGAATACTATATAATTTGATTTATTAGAAAGACTGTTACAAATAATCCGAATCAACATTTTTCGTGTCAAATTTTTTGCGGCTGTAAGAAAAATTAATATATTTCTTTATGTGTTATTGGAAAAAAAAATGCTTGGATTCTAAGTTATTGATCCCTGTTCAAAAGTCACTTCTAAGTAAATACATAAAATATTGTCATCCTTCTAGTGCATTTAATTTCTAAGAAATTGTATCTATTTAAAAAAAAAAAAAATTTTAAGTTATTTAATGATTGTTATTAAAAAGAATTCTCAAAATAGATACAATTTTTTATAAATTAAATATACTAGAAGGGTCACAATATTTTATGAATTACTAAGAAGTGACTTTTAAACTGGAATCAATAATTCAGAATTCAAGCATTTTTATTTTTTTTCTAATAACTCATAAATAAATATATTAATTTTTCTTAAAGCCACAAAAAATCCGGCACTAAAAATGTTGATCCGGTTTATTTGTAGCAGTTTTTCTAATAAATCAAATTATATAGTATTACATCCATTTTCAAAGAAATATATTAAATATTTCTAATATTTCAATACAAAAAATAAATAAATTATAAATATTTCTATTTAAATAAAAAAAATCTGAAAAATGAAAAAAAAAATTGAAACCGCAAAAAAAATTTGCGGCTTTTTTTTTGTTGGTTTTGAAATTTTAAAACCGCAAACAAAAAATTGCTCTTTTTTTTAAATGTGGGTTTGGAATTTTAAAACCGTAAAAAAAAAATGCGGTTTTAGACTGAATTACTACAAAAAAAATTTGTGGTTTAGGTAGAATTTGAAATATTGCACAACTTTGATTGGTTGTTGAAATTTAATTATTTTTTTGAATATTTATAAAAAAAATCGGCAAATCAAATGCGCATGAATCATAAATCAGATTTAGTTCAATGCTCATCGAACCGACACCCACTCCATCAAAAATATGATCAAATTTTGGTTATCACAAGCCGCAACGAAAAAGAAAGCTCAAAAGTACGATTGTGAAATTTACTTGTCTAAAAGTTTAACATTTTGAAAATCTCTTATTTAATTAGTTGGTTCTTAAATTTTTTTATCACGAACAATGAGATCGAATTCTCTGTTCCTCTGAGGGCAGGAAATTCCTATTTCCAGAATCACTGTTAATGGATCCCAAATTCAAAAATTAACAGTGACCAGCCTCCTTTAAGAATTACCGGCTCCAGCTGCAGGGATTGAAGGGGCATAATTTTTCTGTACCCTGGAGGCAGGTGATTTGCTTCCACTAACAATATGCTGCACGTTGGATTAATTAATTATGTTCCTTTCTTTCTTTCTTTCCACTATCATCGGATCTAAAGTGTTATAAACTAGCTAATAACTAGGGTGTTCTTAAGCTTACTAATAGTGAACTTAATGGTGAGCTTAACTCTAAATCTATTGAATTGACTTCAAACGACGAACTCAAACAATTAAAACCGATTTATTTTATGGGCAATACATTTATATGCAAAATTTATATATTTTCGAATTATTTTAGTATAAGTCAAGTGGCTGAAAAAATAAGAAGATTATAAATTAGTTTTCATGCGTTCATTTTTTATTATTTTTTTACCATTTGACTTTACGCTAAATTAATTCGAAAAATTATAAATTTTATATTTAAACACATCACTCGTAAAGTAGATCAATTTTAACGATTTAAATTTATTGTTTAAAGTTAATTCAATATGCTTTGAAGTTAAACTCACCAAGAAGTTTGGTGAGATTAAGAACATCATAATTAAGAACTCAGCCAAAGATTTTGAAGTCAAGTCAGTATGTTTCTGTTTGTCTATAGGAACGGTTAACCGTGTTTTTTGGAATTATGTAAATTTGTAGAAGTCAAGTCAGTACGGATAAAACAATAATTTATTTACACCAAAATTTACTTGACTGCAAGATTCTTTTATAAAAATTACTGTCGTAAAAATTCTTTTTTTTTTCTGAAAAAGAAAATATATTTTCGATCCGAGGGATAATCCTAGTCAAGATATATTTTATGTTAGCCATTTAACTATCTGTTAATTTTTTATTACAATAGAATACAACAACCTTTTTTTATAAAATTTTATCATTTATCATTCTATTTCATCTATTACAGGAAAAAATATATAGCTTTTGCTCTTGATATGTTCAACTTAATAAAAGAAAAAAAGTTCAACGTTTGACCGATTTTTTTATTAATGCCCTCAATTAAATAAAAAATTCCACATATGCCTTCTATTTTTCAAATTTTTGAAATATGCTTCAACCACCACACTATGTGGTGAGTGTAAATAAAATGACAGAGAACAATAATAGTGTATGAGTGATAAAAAGGCTTGATTTTCAAGCAATTTTATAGTGTAAATTACGCCTGCTCATATATCTCACAATTTAAAAGATATATTGTGAATTGTGATTATCATTCTAGCGAATACTAGTCATATTAGTTAAATCATTATTTTTTTAATATATATTAACAAAAATCACTTACTAGTTACTAGTAATATTGGTTAAAACATTATTTTTTTAAAAAGATTCATAGATTCGAAATTAGTACATGTTTATAATAATTTGAGAATTTTAATTCCGATCGCAAATAAAAAAATATATCATATATTTTCGATTCTTCGAGATTTCCTAAGAATCAATGAAAGAAAATTCGATCAGAATCTTTATCAAATTCTTCCAAGAACCGAGGCTCACGTGATAAGGTTTAACAACCACACGACACGTCGTCACTAAATCCATGGCTATAATTAAGCAATTTACTTGATTAAGTCACAGGTTGAAAGGAAAGCATATATAAAAATATAACAGAAGGTAAATATATATGGTCAAAAAAATTTCAAGTACTGAGGCTCTAATGATAAGGCTTAACGACCGCACATCACTGAAGGGATTGTGTCCGTTTAGTTAAATCTATGGCTATAATTAAGCAGTTTACTCTACTAAGTCAAAGCTTGAAAAGAAAGTAGAAAAAAAATGCATAAATACAAAAGAGGGAATTTTTTTATGTACTTAAGTCTTGTATGCATAAATACAAAAGAGGCCTGTTCTCAGTCGCCTACCCCTGAATTTTGAAATACAGTATCAAGTTTGTATATAGTTTGTTTGAATTTGTGTTTTGTCTACCACTGGATTTGAGTTTTGTCTACTTCTGACTGAATCAAAGCTCTCGATTAGTGAAATTGACCTAATTGTTACAATTTTGGTAGTTTTTCATCAATCTATTTTGAAATATACCAACAAGATGAAGGTGAAAAAGAATGATATGATAGTGAGACCACAATAAATTTGTTATTTTTTTTGAAAGGAATAGACTAAAATGTTTTATAAAGTAATATACTGAAATTTAATGTAATGCATTAAATTATTTTTATTACGCTTAGCTATCTAAAATGAGCTGAATTTTAATAGAAGAGTATTGTGAACTATGCTTCAAAGTAAACTTTCGAAAAAAAATCGAGTTTTCGATCTAATTCGATTGATTTCTACCGATTTTCTCCATTTTAATTCATAGTTAATTACTGATTCTGCTTCCAATGAAAATTATTTAATAATATTTTATAATTTAATAATTTATATAAAATAATAATAATAATAAGAGAAAATATTTGTCCACTGGATTTTGTCCACCATTTGTCTACAACCTTATCTACTCTCATCTAACTGTCTTTTTACAGTATACAAGATTCAATTGAAAATTTACAATATTATTTGAAAATTTTACAGTATACGAGATTCAATTTTACAGTATATATTTTACAATATGTAAGATTCAATTGAAAATTCTACTGTATACAAGATTTAATTTTTACAATATATAAGATTCAATTGAAAATTCTACTGTATACAAGATTCAATTTTACAGTTCTGCTGATTCAATTTTACAGTATACAAGATTCAATTGTAAATTTTACTGTGTAGAAGATTCAATTTTACAGTATACAAGATTCAATTGAAAATTTTACTGTATACAAGATTCAACCCAGTGCGGACGCTAATAATTAACTCTAACTACTAATAACCGCTAATAACTAACTCTAACTGCCAATAACTTCCTATAACTGTAATTTCCGAAAGTACAGTTTGAAAGTACATTTATTTTGTCATGTTGTGTAAGTTGCAAACTTTTTCTAACTATCATGGGATCACTTCAAATAGTTGCTGGATGTTTTGTGATTAACTGATATATTTTATGTGATATATTTTATAATTATACAGCATGTAGAAGTAATTTTACAGTATTCGCGCAAGTCAAAGCTGTGGACAATTAGACGCTTCTTAATAATAATAATAATAATTTATTTTGCTTAAAAATCCTGGCTACTCATATATGGAATTAATAATGCCAGTTCAATGGGTTCACATGCAAGATAACTGCAAATCTCAACGTTGTCGCATAAGTTTCATACCTTAGTATAAAATCCCTAATGTCATGGTTACAGATATTATTTCCTTAAAATATAAGCTTCATACCTTCAAATAATGCCTCCCTGACCCTGACCCCTCTAAATGTGAAAACAGGTTGATATAGAAAAGTCACATGTTTATAAGTACCAAATATAATTTTTCTGGTAAAGGTCTCTCAGTAGACTAGTACATTCATGCTAGTTCAAAAAGTCTTCAAAAATTTTGGCTCTTGTTGGGGTCTTAATTAGGGTGATGCCAAATTACACTAACAGAGTTGTTCTCAAGTTCCCGATTTTCTTGCTTATGAACGGTTGGGGTTAATTTGATTTTACAATAATAAATAAAAGAAGAAAAAATCAAGGTGTATATTCTTGTGAGATATGTTTTTGTTCACACACATGTTGTCATGTGCATGCATCCTGGAAAGATACTTGATTTCTGACCTAGTTACAGCCTTACAGGCATCAGAGACTGTTATTATCTCTTGAATGTTTGGACAGTACAAAAAAACATTTGGTTTTTCTTTTCCCGTAATGTTTAATAGCAGTTAGAATTTTGTAATGGTGACGTCTTAATAAAAAATTATAGCGAGCTATGATTGCTACAGCCTACAGCAAAAGCAATGTCACATATGTAGTGAGTTGTGTTAACCAAATAATCTTTTAATGAATAAAAATAATTAACAAATACCAAAAAGATTCAATAAGTAAATACATATAAAAGAATAAAAGGAAATTAAACAGGGAGTGGAAGATACCTTATATGTTAAAGCGAATCATATAGCATTTTAATAATATGAAATAGAATACTACATTGGTCGGGAACAAATCACATAGCATTTTGATAAAAATCAAAGCTCACCCTCCATGATTTTTTTTTTAATTTTGGACCGATTAGTCGTGCACCAAATACCACCTTGTATCAGTATACTATAGTATGAATTAATAAAGAAATGTATTAATAATTTTTTTGTCATAGCTTTAGAGTTTTTCCACATATTAGCACTGTAGCGAGCTATTTAGAAAATTGTTTCTGTTTGGTACCACCTCTTGTTTTTTCGTACCATCATCCTGCTATGGCTATCAAGTAGGCACACATGCTTCATGTTATGCAGGAGCAAAATCAAAAAAAAAAAAAAATAGATTGAGGGACTGAGACATTAAATATATTAATGTATGGCAACAGAAACTTAACCTCAAATCTCTACGGCCACAAAGTAAAACCTAACCACTAAGTTACAACTATTTCATGAGAACTAAACCATATAAAACTTTTTAAATATTATAATATATAAAATATTAAATTGTTCCAAGGTGTTTGTGCAAGGTGTAAGGAACTAAGGATGCATAAGTAAATTATTCCAAGCAAAAAAAGATGAAAACATGACACCAGAATGATGAAAGCATTATGTCATCTGGTTTGGTCACTGACGCAGTCTTACTTTTCACATGATTTTGATTATATTGAGCTTTTGAATTGAGGTTGAAACTCCAGTTGAACTACTAAACTGTCACATTCTTTGATTTTGGAATGTTTGAATTTTCTAGAAGCTAAAGATCCAGTTCCAGGTTTATTTCCCAAAAATGATTTGAGTTCACACCAGTTCTTGTTTTAGTGCGCTCACATTAATGGGTTCATGCTTTATAAAATGAGTCAGAGATAGATTCTAACAAAAACACCAATTCTTTTGTGAAGAACAGTAACTAACACAAATTTTAAAGGATGAATAAAACATTTTTCTGAAACTTCTCTATCCATAATAATAAAGTCTAACTAAAAGAAACTACTATTAAAGAAGAAAAGGGATCCAATCACATGTTTATGGTGACATCACATGACCGTGGCTTTTCTTTCCATTTAAATTCCAAACGAAATTGTAAACCACTGATTTTGTTCTATTTCAAGAGTAATACACTAATACAATACACAAGAAAATCTTAAAATTCATAGTTCATCTCATACAAGATTAAGAATCAATACCATCAAGAGTCTTTTGTAAATAATTATATGCAATTTGATCCTATAAAAACCAAACTTCAATTTTATTATATTTTTAACATAAATACATTACTTTCAAGTTAGAACAACCTCAGGAGTTTACGGCTAGGAATCTGATTAACTTATTAATAGAAAATTCATTGTCATCATATAGCACCCTGGATCCCTCAATCATGAAAGAAATCAAACAAGTAAAATTGCGAGCCAGCTAACCTGAAAACAACTAACAGCAATTACCTCTATTATTCTAGCGGTTTGAATTGGTGAGGTTGACATATGCAGATTCTTGCACCTCTCTCTTCTCTGCTCTATCATTCACACACATGCACAGGAGGCCATGTCTAGTAGTAAAGTCATCAACTATGTCAAGAAGAGTCCATCCTAAAAATTCAGGAGATACATAAAATTTTTTACTTCAAGTCAATCCATTGATGAAAATGAGCGAGACTATGGTACTATGCATAGTGCACTTTGGTCCGTACTATGGATTCATATCTCCATTTTCAAAAATCCAAACTGCTGATCCATACCGCTCAAAATGATTTCTATATGAAAAATGTACTTGAAGACCAAATTTTAAATTTTTTTACTACTTTCTTTAGATATGTAGAAAATCACTTGATGTAAAGATTCTGGACCATCCGAAAGTAATGATTTTCTACCTATCTAAATAATAGTAAAAAGTTTCTATCAAATGTAAAATCTGGTCTCCAAATACATTTTTGTATGGAAATCGTGATGAACAGTTTGGATCAACTATTAAGACTTTGAAAATTAAGATATGGATCTGTAGCACTGGCCAAAAGTGCGCTATGCATAATACCATAGCCTCACTCAAATTTTATTATTTCTTCTATTCTTCGTCTTCCTTAATTTAAGGAGGGGGGGAGGGGGGTAGCCCTTACATCTCTGACCATAAATCTGTCTTTCATATTTACTGGAGGCTGCAGCCACTCCGATGTATAAGTGGATATGGGTTCAGACCCGTTTGATAAACACTCATCTGCATATAGCAAAGAAGATACTATTAAAACATGAGTGAGTCTATGTTACTTTGCAAAGCGTGGAAAGGTTTGTGCTATGGATCAATGTCTCCATTTACAAAGTTTAAACAATCAATCCGAACCGTTCAACACGATCTCCATATAAAAATGTACTTGGAGAATAAATTTTACATTTTTAGGGAACTTTTTACTATTTTTTTAGATGGGTAGAATATCACCTGATCTAAAGATTTTATCCATCTGAAAGTAGTGATTTTCTACCTACTTAAAAAAAATAGTAAAAAGTTTGTAAACTTTGGTGTCCAAGTATGTTTTCCTATGGAGATCATATTGAGCAGTCCGGATTGACTGTTTGGGCTTTAGAAACAGAGATACGGATCCATAGCACAGACCGATCCAAGCTTTGCGAAGTATCGTAGCCTCACTCGTTAAAACATTTTGAATAGAGAGAAATTGGGCACATCAAAATTAGAATCCAAATCCTTATTTCTACCCAAAATAAAAGGCTTCAATGAAACGAAGGCCATTCAATTGGCTTTACTCTTGCCATAAAAGAAAAAAAGAATTGGACATATTTGAAAATACTAAATAAGTAGCAAACCTGAAGAGTGCAGTTGTATCCTGTGAGTAACGAAAGACTGAAATTTGTGAAAAAATAATAAAAAAATATGTAGGTGAAGAAACATTATAGGAACAAAAAAAAAGTAAATTATATCAAGTAATTCATATGCCGTCTTTTATAAGAACATGAAACAATTCTCAAAAAGCATGCTCAATAGATTACCTGCCATACTGCAGGCATATATTCACGAAAAAAGAGGTTCCTCTCTCGACTGATGTTGGAAATGGAGCTCCTATTATAGTAATGCAATTGCAAGTGAATTATTTTAAAATTCATTCTCACAAGGAATTAACACAACATTAATTGAGGTCTCTTTCTTTCCTGAAAACTCATTTGATTGATGGTCCTTGTTGCATAAAATTTAGACGGCTTCTATATCCATGAACAAAAAAAAAGTCCACCTTTGAAATTCATTTGGAGTTTCAGTTCGCAAAAAAGTTGCTTTTGTAGCCAGCACCAGCAATGGTTGCAATAATAAGAGTTCATGTAATTCATGCACAATTGCTTCTTGAAAGCTCTGTGGGGAAATGTTCTTCCTGCATAGAACATTTTATCATGAATTAAAACAGGAAACCAAACAAAATAACAAGAGAGAGTTAAAAACAACCAAGCAAATATATCTCATATTAATAACGCCAAAAAATTACAAACCACACGTCAAAATTACACTGAATATTTGGTAATATAGTAACACTATAGCATAATGATTATAGTCATGACCAATATTACGTACTAAAAGAATCAGTCCCTGAGTAGGATTAAAATGAACATAAACAATAGAAAAATACAAGGTACTTCATTATATATTTATTACCCTTTACAAACTCCGCGGAGTTGATTTGAACGATCAATCCAATGAAATGCGCCAATGCTAGACATGTTTCAGAGAAATAGATTTCCAATCAAGTTTTCAGTAAGTACTACATTGAAACTAATACCTGTAAATAATTAAAAAAATATATGGAAATAAATCACCTGTCAATCAAAAGGAAATGAACACCACTACCAACAGCTTCATCTTTCCTTTGGATTTGGGAATGCAGTTCCTTTAGAAAGAGAAATACCACATTAAGACCTGTGCCCTTTGTTTCTAAGATGCAAAATTTTGATAGGTTTTATGAGAAAATTTGATGGAAAGAAATAGAAAGTAGATACCTGCCTTCAGTGAAAATAAGAATTCACAGCTACTGTAGCAGCTAACATATAGAAAACGGTTCATGCAGCTGTGAAACAGCTTATCGAATGCTGCTTTACTGATTGAACCTAAACAAAAATATGGTTAATTTTATAATGACAATGAAAGGGGAAAAAGAATAGAAGTTACATCCCAAAAGGTTATGATCACCACATGTTTCGTTGATCCTATGTGTCAAGAGTTGGGATAACCGTAACACGTCAAATCGGCAATCGAGGTCAAAGAACACGGCTTTCCTCTCTAGTCCTCCAAATTGAATTCCTCCCCACTCCTTAGGCAAGATAAAATGAACCACAGTCTGATAACACTAGCAAATAACTGATTACATAATCTGATTAAAACATACCAGGAAACAGATACCAGCTTGTCTAATAAGGAAAACGAACAGGTGAAAAGGAATTTACACAGTGACTTGACCTACCTGGACAAGGACCTGGGATTTGGCGGAGTTGGAAGGACCAGAGATCTCCACTATGTTACCGAGGCGGAGCGGTACGCGATGAAGAGGCGGTACCGGTACGATAAAAGGTCTTTCCGAAAGGACTCTGGAAACCATCTCCCTCCCGCTCTCGTCGCATCGGATCCACTCTCTTGGCTTTCCCGCTATCATCTCCCTTCCACTCTCTCACTCACCCTCTCTCCCTTTCCCTTTCCCTTTCCCTTTCCCTCTGGAGTCCATATCCTCTGAGGTAACAGTATTTAGATCCGGACCGTCCGATCAGAATTCTAGCAAATCCGGCTCGAGGTGGTATGCACGGGGCCCTTTTAATATTCGTGCGGATTCTTATCGCACGGCCCATATATAAACACAAATATACTGTTACCAAAGGTGATATTTCCTTCCGCTCTTCCCGTCTCATTTTCGCGCGCATACGAGGAAGACTGCTACAAATTTTCGATCCAGTGGGCCGGGATATTAATGGGCCGATAGATGGGTCGGATTGGCTAAGAGATCTAAAAGTTTGCTCTGGATTGGAATTATCTGGAAGTTGTACAGGAATATAATTTAGTTAACGGATTGGAATTATAGCTAACGGGTCACAGCGTTCCGGATTTGTACAAGAATGTAATTCAGTTTTTAAAATTTTCAGGCGTATAAAAATTAATGATATCAGACTTTTATTTGATAGATTTAAGATTATATTAGTATATTATTTTTGCTTAATTTTATAAAAAAAATTCTCAAATATTCTATTTTATTTGTAAGTTTTGAATAAAATTTATATTATTACACATCCAAATACTCTTGTCTGCATATCCTACCATTAGGGGTGCCAAAAAAAGCTCGTAGCTCATGGATCGATCATGACTTGTATCTGATTCGCTCATTAACAACTCGTTTATTAGTGGACTAAGCTATTAACGAGCCGGATCATCACTAGTTCGGCTCAAAATTAACAAGTTTGAGCTCGCTGGCAAGCCAGCTTGGTCTAAGTATAAATTTATGAATTGATATGAATTTGTGAATTTGTATGAATTTGTGTAAATTTAGAGTATATTTGGACTTTTAGCCCATGAGCTTTTATGAGCTGGCTGAGCTTACTTGTTGCCAAAACAAGCGAGCCACGAGTCACTTTTTCAACTTGAATTCGAATATTGACTCACTCATAACTCGCTCATTACTAAAACAAGTGAAATATAAATTTGATATAGCTCGGACCGAGCCAACTCATTTCCAGTCCTACCTACCATGTATGTATCTAAATTGCTTATACGCTATGTTATGGCCAACAACGCGCATATTGAAAACGATATTTCTGTTATTATGCATCCATGTGTAAGGACGTGTTAAAGAGAATTAAAGAAAATCAAAGAGCTTTCCGGACGGATTTGTTCATTTATTTTTACTTCGTGGTTTTGGATTGGTAATCATAATAATTTTGTATTTAATTGCACACAGGTGTCTGGCTTTTGAAATTTTGATTATTGAATACATTTAAATGATTCATTATTAATTGAGTTAATTAGGACTGCTACTTTATGAATTGTTTGGTTGACTATGAATAAAATTTGCTTTCGACATGCACCAGTATCATATATTAGTTCTGTAGTATCTTTCGTAATTGTTTTGACTACTTATTGGTGTAAGTCCCGTTTAGATAGTTTATATTTTAAATTATCATTGATTATATCTTTCGATATTTCTCCTTTGACTCAGATAGGTATCCTGATAGTACTCTCAGATAAGCAAGCTCTCTTATGAATTCAAACGTGAACCCTTCTCTTGGTTTAGAAGGATCGGATGACAGAGATATCTATGATGCCATTGATGAAGCAGCTAGATTATTGTCTCCTAATTGGTCTTTACTTAATTCTAGCTCCTTTTCCACTAGTGTGATTGCTATTAGTGATTGATTTTAGTGTTATTAGATATATTAGTTTGATTTCTTTTTTTGATATGTTATTATGTTTTGTAGATGATCGATAATAGTTGGTTGATGTTTCACTAGTTCGATATATTTAGATATTCGGCGCTATGCACTATTTTGTATGAACTATATTGTTTCGTAATGAAACAGATGAAAATTCACTTCTAAAAAATAAATAAATAAGCTTCCCGGACATGTGTTAGAACAGGCAAAACAAATTAAATTATAAGGTATATATACAGTATCTATTATTATGACTGCTCAAGGAGTTTGTTTCGAAAGTACTTGATTAAAATCTGGTAGGCGATTGCTGTAAGATTAAATGTATTTAATGTGTTACAGCATTTTAAATTGAGCCTATGGGCGGCTAAAGAATCGTCTGGCCGCAGCTCGAGCTCCGAAGGGTAATATTAGTTCTGACCTCTGAGTTCTGACAAAAGAAAATAATTAACCGATTTCATGGTAGTTATTTCTACATCATTGACATTTCTTAGCGACATTAACTAACAACAAGATCTCCTTGGGGCCACGTGGAAGTTGGCACTGTGAACTAACATGGCCTCGTGCTTCCCACTGTTCCTCTTGTTTGTTTATTCATAAATAACTCTTTGCAAAGAGATCTCGCTAAAAGAGTGAAATCACCATATCTCTCTTGAGCATCTCGTAGATGCTTTTCATGCTTGTTGTGATGGAATACACTGTTAAAAAAAAAAAATTCAGCTGTATGGCACTGTTTTTCGAAGATGATATTGTATACAATTTATACTACGATGGAATTAAAGTCACCTTTAACCATGTCGTCTTTTGCTATTTGAACTTAGTGATTCAAGTTCTGAATTTTCATTTGCAATATTTTTCAGTCAGATTTATTAATGAAATATGTTTACTATAATCAAATCCTCATGTGTTTACCATCTAAATATAATGCATGGCTTGAGCTTTTTGCACAAAGTTCATTCACTCTCTAGATCGAGTGAAACAAGGTTCCCTTAAAATTATGCTTCAGAGAAGGAACGGGAAGGGAAAAGAAGGAGAGAGAAGAGGCATCATACATAGTTTATCAGTTCTACATCTCGATTTGAGACAAAGACTGGGGTATTAAGGACAAATGGAGATAAATTGACCTTCATTTTTTTGTAATTTTTGTCCATACGTAATTTTCTTTATAATTTAATAAAATATTATTGATAGTGTAAAATTGATTCTCATTTATAGCATGAAAATTTATATGATTAGTCTTCATTCATGTTTGATCTCCATAGTTTGAAGATCTGACTCTGCTCATGAGCAAAAATTAACTTTCATGCATGTCTGGAATATAGCAAAATATAATTTTTATGAGGCCATACTTGTGTTTTTTTTTTATTTTACCATAAATTATAGTCAGTGTTTTGAAATTGTTATACGTTTTATTTCAATAAATTAGATTTAACGCGCTAATATATATTCTATATGAAATATCATAAATTCAAAATTTAACATCTACACTAAAATTGAGCTTAATGTTTTAACTCTCGTTTCAAACAAAAAAATCAACCTAAATTTTCTACATAATATATAATTTTTCTATAAAAGATGAGAAACCAAAGTTTGCAAAAATAACACAAAATAAAATAAATAAAAAATAATTAATGTATATAAGGCAAATAATAGTTTAGTAAAGTACTTTATAAGTCGAAATTTGAAAATTCACTTCGCTGAGAATAAAAATCAAAATAAGTATCTCTTTGTAACTTTTAAATTGCTCTTTTTTGCTAGAAATATTAAAAGTTAGTTTCAAATGAAAATAATATTTAAACCTCACTTTTTTCAACATAAAAATGTTGAGTTTACCACATATTTAATCAGTTAAATCAACTTTCTTTTTTCTTAGGGGTGGCTTTCCTATTATCTTTACTTTAGGAGGCAAATTGAAAATTTGCCCACCTTTTGGAGTGTGGAATCAAGTGGTCATATGCAGTTCACTGACGGGACCTTATAATAACCAATCGCTAATTACCCGAAATAATGTGACCCACAATATTATATGTTCATACAATCCAATAAATGAATAAATCACATTACTTTCTGTCCCCTTTTGTATTATTCTATACTCTGTGTAGATTCCACTTGGATGGCACACGATCTTTCTATATCCATCTACAGGTTTTATGGACGGTCCTGATTTCAAAAAAGCATGTGCTTTAACCACCGTCCTGACATCTCCTTTCAAACTAAGATGTTTGGACCAGGTGTAGGATTTAAACCTACATACATTTATTTTTTGAAGTAGTCTAATATATCGATCATTAACTAGATCAAATAGTCTAAATGCACTGCTCTCTCTTTTATAGTTGTACGTCTACACATTCACATAAAAATTATTATTAATTCCAATAATATAGTTTAGTATATAGCATTTTTTTTAGATGAGAAAGATGACGTAGACAATGCGTGTTGTTTTGATGAATATGAAGATTTTGATTTCATTGAATTTTTTTTTAATGCTACAAAAATGGAAATCAAGCATGGTATGAATTAAAAGTAATACATTTTCTGTACACTAATATAAATATGTAAATAAATTATGTAATAATTCATTTTGATAAATATTGAACATAGAGAGTTCAAAAAAGTGCAGTACAAGTTTAAAATCCATTTCAATTCATCAAGTCTATTTATAGTTTTTATATAAAGTATATATGTAGTTACTATAATTATATTTTAGCATACATTCTAAATAATTTACTTAAATATATTTTTATTAGATTTTCGCATAAAAATTCCATGAAGGAATTTTTTTTTTTCAAGGGCTAAAACAGTTCAGTACTATACTGATTTACTATTCGGAGGTTGCACCGAGCTCATTCGGTCATTCTGTCGTTATCATCCGAAGTTCTGACCCCACCAAAATTGCTCCATTTATTTATTATATATCAGTTGCTTTCGATGTAACAGCGTGCACGCTTTTTCGTAACACTGAAAGTGGGCCTCAGAAAAGAAGCTAAAGACTGTTCCGCACTTCCGATCATCCGTGAAGCAAGCGTACACTCGGCCCCGTGCGATTACAAACTAATCCTCTGAGTTAACTCAAAATTTTGTTTCTAGATCAGAACCGTCCGATTTAAATTCGCACGAATATTGAATGCCCATCCATTACAGGTGTTGATCGGATTGGCCCGGAGCTAAAATTAAACAGTGCGTTAATGCAGAGGATGCGGGCTCGCGAAGAAACAGTCTAAAACTACATCCAGATATCATGTGCGGCACGTGATTCGGACATTTTACCTTCCCCGTCGGAGTTCCCCCCGGAACCCGCCACTTGAAGGCTTGAAGCTCAGACTCTCTCCTTTTCTCCTGTCTACGTGTACTTCTTACCTCCAGTTGATATTAGAGAACCAAAATCTCGGATCATCGAGGGGCTGTGTCGTCGGCCAAGCTCCGATAGGCTGAACTGGAGAGTGTGGTCTCCAGTTTGTTTCTATCTCTGCAACAGTTTCTTCTCTTCTTATAGCTCGCCTTACAGAGCAAATATCAAGAAACCAAGAACGTTATGATTTAATTCATTCATATCTTAGCAGTTAACACTTATTTTCAAGCCCTTACCCCAGCTTGATCTCAACTGTACATAAAAAATCAGAGGGGGAGAGAGAGAGAGAGAGAGAGAGAGAGAGATGCAGGAGAGAGATGATGGTGCTACTACTAATCCTAACCCTGGTCCTAGACCTAGATTGTCTGAGCTGACGAGGTCACTAACAATCGCCACATACTTGCCACGGTCGACCAATAGAGGTACAGAGAGTGACATGTGTGATCGAGATTGGTACTATCCTTCTGATGTTGGATCACACCCGGTAAGAATTAAGCTGCCTAGAGTGTCACAAGAGGTGAAGAAGGCCACAGATAGCTTAGTGCCACTTGGAAAGCCGATGGAGCAGGTTGGAGATAAGGAGAAGCTAGAGGGGAAAATAGAGAAGAAAGGAGCTGTGCCGGGCATGCCTTTTCAGGCTAGGAAGTGTGGGGGGCAATTTGATCATTCTTTGATTATTGTGGTTGTAAGTCTGAATATCTCTAGTACATTGTTTTAAGCTTACATAGGTACTCAATTCAATTCTGTATTGATCTGAAGAAATTATAAGATAGCTGCATCCCAATACAAGGGCACAAGTGTACCAGCTACATACTAGTATGAGGTTCAATTGGGATGAATTGAGACTGTCATGTTAAAATTTATTCTGTAACAATTAAGATGGAAAAACCAAACAGAGCCTTACCTGTCCATAACAGTGCTCGTACTGGTATCAGTACCGGTATAATATCTTGTAACAGTGATCAATGTTCTAAGTCAGAGAACCAGCTGGTCGTGCTGGAGTATTTTAATATTTCTTTCCACTTATGATATCTGGAATTACCATTTTTTTTTTAACCACTGGAATTGAAAACTAGCACTAGACAGCTTCTTTTAGGAGGTCATGCAAGCAGTCTCAACTCTCAAGTCTAATACTTTTGTTAATTAACTTACTAGCTACAGGCTATTAGAAAGTTGAAAATTATTTTCAGTTCCAAATAATGTTTCTGATCTTTATATTTGTATTATTTCAGCTACTTGTCTTCTCAATCTCAACTGCCTCTTTCGCAATTTCTCAGAGGAAGAAAGTTCTAGATCTTAAGGTAACACTATAGATCAGTTTTGATCTCCACTATGCTCTTTTTGAATTTATATGCTCTGATTTTTTTTTTCTTTCTTTCCAGGAAGAGTTCAAGAATTTACATAATTGCTGCATCGGTATAAACACCTCTGTCACTAGCAAAATCTCCAAAATGTCAAGTTTCTCTGACAAACTAGAAAACAAAAATATCTCTCTGTACACAATAGCTCTCTCTTTCCTCTCCCCATTTTTCATCCGCAAATTACTTGACCAACTAACCAGAACCAGACAAACCTCTGGTAACCCAAACTCAAACTCTGCCTCCACTGAAGAGGGGGTGCCGCTAAAAAAGCAGATTGCATACCGGGTCGATATATTCTTCTCAATTCACCCATATGCAAAGCTCCTAGCCCTTCTGGTTGCCACCATTCTTCTAATCTGTTTTGGTGGAGTTGCCTTGTACACAGTCAATAACGGGTCAGGTAGCTTTGTGGAGGCACTGTGGCTATCATGGACCTTTGTGGCAGATTCAGGTCACCATGCAGATCAGACTGGGCTGGGCCCACGAATTGTATCTGTTTCAATTAGCTCAGGTGGCATGCTGGTTTTTGCGACTATGCTGGGGCTTGTGTCAGATGCAATTTCAGAGAAGGTTGATTCTTGGAGAAAGGGGAAGAGCGAGGTGATAGAGAGTAATCATATTCTTATTCTTGGATGGAGCGATAAATTGGTAACTTTTCTCTACTTAATGATTTGATTGTTTGTGTTGGTAGTTGGTACAGGAAATTGTTTTTACTGCCAAACGAACTATTCTAGTAGACCTGGTCTTGTCCCCACATTACTTTTACTTTGGCCATTTATAAGCTCTCTGATCCAATATACTGCTTCACCCATTGTACCTTTCCCCACCAGTTATGAGTTGGTGATGTTATCTTTGGCTAACTATCTGGTACCAGTACTTATTAGTACCATGCTATCATTGCTGGCAAGTTTACCGCCATTCGATGTGGGGTGTAAATCCAATAAACCCCTTTAGTATTAACATCTACATTCCCTAGTTGAAATAAAAGGCCCTGTCAAACAAATGCAACAATTAGTTAAATGTGGAAGCAACTCCATTTAGAGAACCAGTTTGCTGAATTTGGAAGGTAGAGAGTACTGAATAGTTAATGCTCTTTCAATATTGCTGTTTTTTATAATTTAATTAATCTATTTTGGGTAAAAATAGGGATCACTTCTGAAACAGTTAGCAATAGCTAATAAGAGCATAGGTGGCGGTGTGATAGTAGTTCTTGCTGAAAGAGACAAAGAGGAGATGGAAATGGATATAGCCAAATTAGAGTTTGACTTCATGGGTACCTCTGTGATTTGTCGAAGTGGCAGCCCTCTAATTTTAGCAGACTTAAAAAAGGTACGTAACTATTACCTTTTTCTTTTTTTAAAAGAAGTGGTACATAAAGATTATCTCAGAGATAATGTTGTTTTCCTTTTAGGCTTCTCATTTGTTATTTTTTTCAACCATTACTTGCAGGTTTCTGTTTCAAAGGCACGGGCCATTATAGTTTTAGCTGCTGATGAGAATGCAGATCAGGTCAGTAAATCTTTGGGGTAAGATATATTTACATCTATACCCTTATTTGGTCATTTCTCTGTTGCAAACTTCCTGCACATCTTTGGATATGATATTATGACTTGAAAAACATAAGAAAGAATAGGCACTAAAATGCCAGAACTAAACTCGGAACAATGTTTGCTTGGTTACTTTTGTCTTCTTTTTTCTTTCCTTTTCTTTTACATTCTTTTTAGAACTCTTTCTGAAGCTAGGACTAAAGTTATTTTTTCATATTGTCCTTATCAGCAGAGCGATGCACGTGCTTTGCGAGTTGTGCTGAGTTTGACAGGGGTAAAAGAGGGCCTAAGAGGTCACGTAGTGGTAGAAATGAGCGATTTAGATAATGAACCACTTGTAAAGCTGGTTGGTGGTGAACTAATAGAGACAGTGGTTGCTCATGATGTCATCGGTCGGCTAATGATACAATGTGCATTGCAACCCGGCCTTGCCCAGGTACTAATTTCATTTGGGTAAAGATCCTGCAGAGTATGCCAGACATGTGAAAGGCTCTCTCTGTTTTAAAAATAGAATGAGGCTATGGTACTATGCATAGCATGGATTGGTCTGTGCTACAGATTGACATCTTCGTTTTCAAAGTCCAAACAATCAATTTGAGTTGTTCAACATGATCTTCATATGCAAATGTACTTGTTGATCAAATTTTACATTTTTAAGGATTTTTTTACTATTTTTTTAGATAGGTAGAAATCATTCGATCTAAAGATTCTAGACCATTCAAAAGTAATGATTTTCTACCTATCTAAAAAAAATAGTAAAAATATTCTAGAAAATGTAATATTTAGTCTGCTAGTATATTTTCAACTGAAAATCATGTTGAACGGTTCACATTGACTATTTGAAATTTAAAAACGAAAATATTGTTCTGTAGTACGGACCAATTTGCACTATGCATATTACCAAGCTCTTAAAAGTATTATGTTTATTTATAAAGAAAGGAGACTTGTACTAAGAAAGACAATGTCTATTCTAACTAAGATATTCAAATTGTTGAAAAGGCTTTTTTATTGTAAAAAATATAGTTAATTTACCAACAAAAATGCATCATCCAGATTTGGGAATCTTTTAGGGATCCAGTAACTTCCCTGCTACCTTCTTTTTGGGCAACATGCTAAAAGAAAAAAAATGCCCAAATGCTAAGTGGAAATTATGACTTGATCCTCTCAAATTAGAGGTGAGAATGGAGCGGATAGTGGTAAAACCATATCCATATCCCTTTTTCCATTTTCCGGATACAAAGCGGATACCAGATGGGTACGGATACAAGTCCGGATCAGATCTGATGTTTATTAAAATAATATAAGAAAATAGTAAAGCTCGTAATATTATCTAATTATAATAGTGAATAACATAATTTTTTATAATATATATTAAAATATATGGTATATATCTACTATTTGGATACAGATAATTGAAACGTAAAACCATATCAGTATCCTTATTCACACGGATATTCAGATATCGGATATCCACATCTAAGTTTTTGAATATGGATCGAATACGGATAAGATATTATCCATACCATTTTTCATCCCTTATCTCATATTCATTTCAATCTAGTTAGCCACAGCAAATTATTTGTTGAAGCTCTCGTATTTGTTGGTTGGTGCATATTGGATGATTAATGCCCATGATATGCTGATTGCTGCCTTACAGTTGATTTCCTTAATACAATGATTATTAAAATATCTGTTGGTTGTGTGGGGCCACATTACAGATATGGGAGGACATACTAGGTTTTGAGAATGCTGAGTTCTACATAAAGAGGTGGCCACAGCTGGATGGGATGAGATTTGACCAGGTGTTAGTCTCTTTTCCTGATGCAGTGCCTTGTGGGGTCAAGGTTGCCTCGAAATTGGGAAAAATTATTATTAACCCGGACGATAGTTATATTATTAGAGAAGATGATGAAATTCTTGTTATAGCTGAAGATGACGATACATATTCCCCAGCTCCTTTACCTGTGGTACGTGCAATTCCATTTATGTTTAATCGTTTATACAAAATTGGAAAAGGTCTTTTGTTTCCCTGTTAAGCATGAAAATTATCACCCATAATAGATAAAATTTAATTTCGAATACCCCAATATTAGTAACTTTTTATATTGAAGTGAAGATTCATAGGAAGAGGGTAGTTATGGCGTGTTTTAATTGAATCGAGGAGGGCTACATTGGTCATCATAATGGATTGCATGGGACATTCATGTTATTTGTAGTTTTGTATGGGTTATTATTTGATATTTTTCACAGTTTGCAGATGTGTACACAAATTTGTGGCTCTTAAAATAACAAATGTCCGTTTTATATCTTATATTTGTATTGGCATTTGACAAGGATCCATTTCTACCCATACTACAATTAATCCGTACTTTTGTTTGGTATCAGTGCTTGTTGCCTACCACTGAGACAGTTTGGTATCATGGTAATTTGTTCCTTTGCTTGACATCTGGTAAAAATTTCACATGTTATTAAAATCTAATAAAAATCTCTTAAATAGGTAAATAAATAAAATCTAATAAAAATGACAAAACCTTTGAAGTGTATGATACAGTTTCGTCCGGACTCCTAAATATTTTTTTTCATTGCAGATGCAGAAGGGATTTGTGCCAAATATACCAAGCCCCCCTAAATATCCAGAAAAAATATTATTTTGTGGCTGGCGCCGTGACATCCATGATATGATAAAGGTATTTTCCTTTTGGTTTATTCATTTATTTGTTTTATACAGACAAACATCGCAATCATTGAAAATTGGAAGAAAAAAAAAAAAGTCCAAATCAGCATAGCATAATCAGGTTTTCATAAAACTACTATTTTTATATAATCAGGTATTGGAGGCATTTCTTGCTCCTGGATCAGAGCTATGGATGTTTAATGAGGTGCCAGAGAAGGAAAGAGAGAGAAAACTAACAGATGGTGGTTTGGTCCTCTCCGGATTAAAAAATATTAGACTTGTGCACAACGAGGGAAATGCTGTTATTAGACGACATCTGGAGAGCTTGCCTCTAGAGACCTTTGATTCTGTGAGTATTTACAATAAATTTCATATATGACCACCAAAATTCTTTTTGTAGAATACCCCTTTCATTCTTGAAAACCTTAAGGAAGTCGTGAAAACCAAGGGTATGATGGGATGTGAGAATGAACCTCATAGAATGAAAAATTGATTTTCAAGAGATTGACTTAACTTTTATCTTTTCAAAATTACAGATTTTGATTCTGGCCGATGAATCGGTTGAGGATTCAGTTGTACAGTCTGATTCCCGCTCACTTGCTACTCTTCTACTTATTCGTGATATTCAAGTACCTCTCTCTCCCTCCCTCTCCTCATCCCCCTCACCGCCCCCACCCCCCCCCCCCCCCCCAATCCCCTGCATTCCATTACAATGAAACACAATAATCAAACCCTAAAAAAGAATCAGTCATCTCAAGCAAACAAAAATGATATGTAGTTGGAAAGAAAATGATTACCGTGCCACAATATGCTTTTTCTATAGTGCTATATATTAAATCTCTTACTATTATTTTAATTATAAAAATTTCAGTCGAAAAGGCTTCCTTCAAAAGAGGCGAGGTCTCCATGTCGGTTCGCTAGCTACTCACATCGGTCGTGGATCAGAGAGATGCAACATGCATCTGACAAGTCGATCATCATAAGTGAAATTCTCGATTCCAGAACCAGAAATCTCGTTTCTGTTTCCAAAATCAGCGATTACATTTTGTCTAACGAGTTGGTTAGCATGGCATTGGCTATGGTGGCTGAAGATAAACAAATTAATCGTGTCTTAGAGGAATTATTTGCTGAACAGGTATGAACACTTGATTTATTGTTAATGCTGGTAGACACTAATACAGTACAGTGCTATTCAGAATATGAAGAAAAGGAATTTTTTAAGGTTGTACTTTCTGGTAGTGTCTATACCTTTACTGGTAGCAAACTGTCTGATAAAACAAGTGTGATAAATGTAAATCCCAGAAATAGAGATTAGAATGCCACCAATTGCAAAATGGTAATTTGGGTCTAAATGGTAAGAAACAAAAAAACCTGGTTGGTATGAAAATCACATCATTGCTTAATAATAGCTCATCAATTTTTGGTGTTTTTCAGGGAAATGAAATGTGCATAAGATCTGCTGAATATTATTTATATGAACAAGAGGAGTTGAGCTTTTATGATATAATGGTACGGGCTCGGGGTAGGGAAGAAATTGTAATTGGATACCGCCTGGCGCACACGGACCATGCTATAATAAATCCCAGTCCAAAAACTGAGGTTAGAAAGTGGTCCCTTGATGATGTATTTGTTGTAATTTACAAAGGCAAATGATACTAATCCAAAAGAAAAGAGAACAAAACTTGCATATTGTAGCATAGGTGTAGCACTAATTTATGCTAACTGATAGGTATTACAGTGTATTTACATTACAGACAACATTGGATTTTTAACATTATTTTTGCAATTTCAATTGCATTGCAAAACCCCCCTCGTTGTCACTGTCATCCTAGCAATGCTTGTGATGTGAACACTAAAGAAATAACTTTTTATTGCAAAATGTATTAACTGAGATGTAAAATCATTTTTATAGTTTTAGTACGAGTCAGACCAGGCTAGTTCCGTTGTTTTTCTAAAAAATTCCCAAATAGTAACTGACCTTACTGAATTAATTCTGAACCTTAAAAATCTGAACTTTAGAGAAACGGGAGGTAGCACAGTTGATTATAAAAAAGGTTCTAAAATGGTTACTAAGAATTTGATTCTTTTTCGTGACTTTGTAGTTTTTGTGAAGATTTTCAAAAAAAAAAAAAAAAAAATGAACCTTATACGTGTACGCGCAACAGTCTCAAATGTTATGGTCGCCAAGTTGGAATTCCGCATCCTCTGAGATATCTCATTGTGTAACTTTTTTAATTTTTGAAAAATCTCGACCGTTCAAATACATTGTGCACGAATCTCAAAGCTCAAATAATACAGTCTCGTGCGCTATGAATCCGTGTCCCCCTAGATAGCTGAGGTAAATTTCAAAAAATAGATGCGCACTCGCCAAGTTTGACAACTAGAACATTTTCAGAAACAGGCCCAAAAAGAAAGCCCAGGTCGATTTTTCACAAAAAAATGGACTAGCGGCGGACTGGAGAATTTAAAAAATATCATCTATCAGTAAGTTCTTGTTTCTCCTCTTCAATTTCTTTTATTTCGCTATTTGTTTATTTTTTAGATTTCAGCCTTCAGTGAAATAAAAAATAAAAAAATAAAAAAAGAACCAGTCATCCAAAATAGCCATAAAATCATGAGCTAAATATATTTTGTTTCAAAATATACAAGCAAGCAACTGTCTACCTTTAAACCTATAAATATGAATCCCCTCATATTATATGAGGATATAATTAGAAAATTCGGACTATTCTTTAACTCTAGCACGATTCAAAACACTCTATATGACTATATCTACAATAGGTATTGAATTCTTTTTTATTTGACTGAGACTAAATCCATACCGTTCTTCCATTGTACCTAGATACATGAGGAATACGGATCCTGAATCTATTTAGATCCGCCCATAAAAAGTACTCTCCTATAACTATAAGAATACCTACATTTCTGAAACTCTTGAAATTTCTAATCTGATGTGGCAGTTTCTACATCAGTTTCAGGGATACAGATGGATTTCTTATTTAGCAACTTTGCTCCAAAGTTTCTTAATAAGAAACTGTTTATAAACTCTGACATGGCTAAATAATTGGTTGAAATTCTTTTTTCTTGTAATTTATTTGCTGATGTGACAATTAAGAAACTCTAATTTTGAGTTTCAGGAATGTGAGAGTTTCAAAACTTTCAAAAATAAAATTTCTAAAAATTAGTTAACAATTATTTAGAAACTCCAAGAGTTTCAGGAATATAGATGCTCTAAGGCAGCCGCTGCCCAAGTTTTTTAAAACAAGAGGTAGAGTCTTGACAGCTTTTGCCAAATTTCTCCAACAAAAGTGGGTGGTGAGAGAGGAATTCAGATCAACCCGGTACCGTAAATGAAAATCAATTATAGTTAGTAGATCCGGACCGTTCGTTTAACCTAGCACGAATGTTGAAGAGAACCCCTGCATTTTCAATAATAATTCTCTCCGTGTACAAACTTTGTACAAATTTAAATTTGTCAAATGTTTGAACATATGAACGGAGATAATTATATATAAATCACGCTCAATTTTGTGCGTAGCATAATAATTCACACATAACATGATTGAATTGGTTGCGAGCCAATTAAAATTGTTGGGATGAGCCAAATCTTTTCTCTATATCTATCTCTGGCAACATGCATCATCTTGATTAAATTATGTTCTTTCTTCGTACTCCAAGTGCATCATATGAACATAGGATGTGAGGCTTCCTTTTTGTAATCTCTATTGCAAACTACTGTCCCTTTATTTTTTAACTTGTAAAATTTTTTTGGAGGAACCAGACAATGACTCCCAAATTTACCATACTTCTAAGATAGAATAAATTATGCTTGACATTTTTCTAATGTAGTAAAAGTAATGTTAATTGTCCCAGCAAAAGTCGAACCAATTAGGCGATTTTAGCCAAATTAGGTAGGTAATTTTGCAGATTTATTGTTGTAATTGCTCTTGTTTATATTATTTTTTGGAGCTTGATAATTGTACCTCAAACAAAATCTCCGAGCATGTTCTCCAAGTAGTTTAATAGAAAAAATTTATAATGTTATCTAACTTTCATTTTCAGCACTAATATTCAAATATTTAAAGTTATGTTTATAACATTTTACAATACTACTCGGAAGCATATAAACTTTTGTATGAAAGCATTAAAATTCTAAATTTGTATAGTTTTTAACTTCTAATTACTTTTATTTTCAAGCCAAAAACGAAAATGTTCCTTTCATCCACTTTTTTTTATTTTTTCTCTAATCATTTTCATCTATTTTCTCGACGATCCGTGATGAATTTTGCGAATCTAAAAATATGAATATTTTTTATCCGATTTTCTCTTTTAAATGAGATCCATGAAAAATAACTTTCGAGTTATATTTGCGTCATAATTTTTTTTACCACTTTAAATCTTTGTGACTTTCATTTTTTTTTGCTTCAAAATAATTTAAAACTCTGTTTACAAGCATTTAAACCTCACTAATAACACTTTAAATCTCTACAATAAAACATATAAACCTCATGTACAAAGAATTTAAACCTCAACAATAACACTTCAAAGTATATAAACCTCAACAATAACACTGCATTTACAAAGCTCATTTACAAAACATATAAACCTCATATACAAAGCCTTGAAAATTTTAATGGTTGTAGACTTAGATTTAAAAACTTGAAAATTTAAAGTGCTTTTGAGTTTTACTTAAAAAATACATGACTTTAAAATTACTCAAAAATATTTCTTCATAGATCTTATTTGAAAAATAAAATTGAATAGAAAACGTTCTTATTTTTAGATTCGTAAAATTTATTACAAATTGTCAGGAAAATAAATTATAATGATCAAAGAAAAAATAAAAAAGAATGGGTAAAATGAATCTTTTTGTTTTTGGCTTGAAGACAAATAGTTAGGAGTTAAAACTATACATATTTAAAATTTTAATTCTTTTATACAGAGATTTATAGGATTGCGAGTAGCATTATAAAATGTTAGATTGAAAATGAAAGTTAGACAACATTGAAATTTTTTTCTATTAAACTACTTGGAAAATACACTCGGGTATGACGGCTTGGAGTACCAAAACATTTTTCTTATTTTTTTAAGTTTTCAATCTGACAAACTAATGAAACGAATATTTTCCTTAATTGAGAGTTCATTGGATCACCTTGCTAAAAGGCATTTGGATTGTAGAAAGAGCAAGCCAGAGAGGGTTTATTAAAAGGAATATAATTACATTAGAAACAGCTAAACAAGCTCACAGAGTTGCATGAAAACTTCCTACAAACACCTCCAAGTCATAAACCGTTCAAATACCAAACAAGAGCCCCAACCAAAAAGGAAAGAAAAAAGAAGCAGAATACTCATTTACAAGTCACCTCAGAGTCACCCCTCGATTTATTAATCTTACAAATCATATATGCAAGGAACTCATATTAAGTTCTCCGCTTGCATGAACCTCTTTCACCTGCCTATCATACTCGTCCTCTTCATCCTCCTCTTGCTCTCTCTCTTCTTTCTCTTTCTCCTCCTCTTCATCAGAATCAACATCACCCCAGCCATAACCTAAAGGGCTTTGGGATTCTTTCGGTTTAGTCCTCCCTTCTTGCACTATTTTCATTATCTCGTCTATGCTCTGAAAAGAGTATATGGGGGCACTATTGTCCCGTCTATAGTACGCGGCCTGTGCAGTCTCGGTGAGTTCTCTAGGGAGATTCTTCATGAACCATGGATGAGTCTTAATTTCTTTTATAGTAATTCTCTGTTAAAAAAATCAAAATATATTTTTGTTAGATCTTAGAATTTTCACAACCCTTGCAAATTTATTCATACCATCCAAGCCTGAGAAAAGGATAGAATTATCATAATAAACCCAATAACAACAACAATACCATGCATGCCTGAGAAAAGGATAGAATTATCATAATAAACCAAATAACATACAACAATATCATCATAGTCCATGACATTTGTAATGTAACATCAAATTGGTAGTTTTGCAAGAAGCATTTGGCATTACATGATAGTGGAGGATATTTGTACGGTATGTTTTTTTTTTTGGGGGTAATTTGCAAGGTCCTCATAAGCATGAAGAATCTAACATTGGAATTAATGAAAAGTCTCCTTATGACTTGTAACATCAACAACAAGTACGTACCTGATATTTAAAATATTACAGAAAAATCATTCACTACCTTTACAGGGTTGGGAACAAAGATCCGTGCAATTAGTTGTTTGCATTCCTGTGAAATGTGCACATAATCCGGCATTTTATACTGCACTTGCATTATTTTCTGCATACATGGTAACAGGTTAATTCAATAATAAAGGTAATAATGCAAGTTAGGAAGTACTTTAGGAAACTGAAGGGACCATAATTCAAAACGATAATATATAAATATACCCCTATCGTTTTGCGAATATTTTTTGGGTCATCGGGATCTTCAAATGGGTATGCTCCGACAAGCATCACATAGAGGGTTACACCACATGACCACACATCTGCAAGCTGTACTAGCAATTTAAGGATGTCAGAGAGTTAAAAAAATGAAACAATAATATGGAAGACTAGAGATAAAAAGCAAACATTTTTAGATAGTTAGTACTGGAATGAGTATTTGGAGAAAATATTGAATTTTTCTTGGTCACTTTACACATCATTGCAAAAGTACATTACTGTCGAAGTATGTACCTTGACTGCATCTAATCTAATACACAATTCACGCAAAGATATCTAGAAGTATTTGAGAACAACTATGAAAAGTAACAAATTATCAAGACAAACAATTCACTAGGTTAGTATGTTATATTAAGCGATTTCTTATTTTAAATATTTTCCAAACATATGATTATAATAGAGAAACGGAGATCGGGGTATGAACTAGTGACTTAGACCATGTCCATTATATCGATTGCTCCTGAACTCTGTTACCAACTGCAATTCTTATACTGATGAAGAAAATATTAAAAAGTAATCGATGATGTCCAGCTTTACACTGACAAATCAACTGGTAAGTTTGCTTTTTCAGTCAACCTAGTGATGTTGATTTTTTGAGGGAACTAATACAGATGCATAAAGCATGAATAGACACTTTTCTCAAACAGGTCCTTGTCAAATACATCATATATCAAACGGACTTTGCATATGTTTTCTTCTTATTTATTCATGGAATAACCGGTATCTTCAATTTTAAAAGTAAGCACTTGACTAAAAAAGGAAATAAAATAATGTCATGTACTTGGAGTCAATTTTAGCTTGAACTTGACATTTGCTCCAGTACAGAGAGAGAATATGTGCTAAAAGCTGCTCCTTGTATTTTTAATTACTGCTTTTTCCTTACTAAAATAATGAATGCCAAAATATGATAAATTCAGGTGAAGGACACCATAAGTAAGAAGAAATTATGTTTGCACCAAATTTAGGAATCTTTTAAAAGCATCCAAAGCTTGGATATAATGCTGTCCTGCATCAAGAGCTGCAAAATTAATCTACAACTTATGAAAGGAATACTACACAAGTAACAACACGTAAATAGCTACAAAAAATGCAATACCCCTGACAAGTTAGTCAATTGTCCTGATAGTTGATGAATCGTAGGCTTAAAGTCAAGTACCACTAGAAATTTCGTAGAAACTTCTTGTTATCTCTTTCTTTCATTTTTTGTTGAGTAATACTACCACCTTGAATGGATTGGTGGAAAGAGAATCTAATAGCGTAATCAGTTGGTGACTGATTGGCCCACTACAAATGCACCAAATAGGCTCAAACAACTCATGAATAAATGCTTATGCTGAAAGATATTTTTTTTAATTAACTTAAGTGCAAACATGTCCCATTATTTTCCAAGGATTAAGACCCCCAAATAAAAGAAGATTCCCTCTAAAATGACCCCCAAACACCTTTCATGTTGGTCTCCTGGAGTTGACTCTTCAAAGAGTACATTATAATTATCCTTGAACATCCACATTTGTTCACTAATGTAATTAAAACTGGGAATCCAAAATGTTGAATAAAAATCATTTAAAAAGTCAAATAGATTTAATGCCTATCACTGAAGCTATCAAATTTATGGAATCAATGAAGGGATTATACTATTTACAATAGTTTTGGCCCTAATAACAACAAGTTTAAAATTTTAAAATTGTAATAATCTTGAGTGATATTATTAAACTTCCAAATTAGTTAGTACTTAGATTTCTTGTTTCAAGCTATTTGACTCGAGGAATGAGAAATTCTACTTGGATTTTACTGAGAGGATTCTACATATGTCTAGGCCTTTCTCATGTGATATTAGTTGGAACATAACCCACCCAACTTATTTTACTTCACAATAGAAAGAGATTCCAGACAAGGACTCCATATCCAACTTTAGCTGCACATCTCCTATCAAGCAAGCCTCCAACAAAGACAATCCCACATCCTACGGCAGTCTTGTTGAGTTATGTGTAGTGGGTCACTTTAATAAAAACACCCATGACAAATGTGCAAAGAACTATATTGTCACAGTATACTTGTTTTCCATTTTGATTAATATGTACAGTCAGAGTCTGTATGGTCCTAAGATCCTTATTTTTACCTAAAGCTGCATTGGCAAACAACACCAATTGCAAGATCAAAAGTGCTACAGAAAAATTAACAAGGACATTATGACAATCATTTGAAGAATTTCAAAGGATTGGAAAAGTTGGTGAGAAAAAGCTAAAAAAGAAACGGATCAAATTTCAAGCATTAATTAGTAACTGTATGAATCACCTATAGAATATCAAGACTATTCATGGAACTAAATGACAAATCTCTTGTCATGTGCTGTGCTTTGGAGAAATTACTGCTGTCAACGTACTGGATTTTGTACTGGCACGAGAGGAAGGGTTTAAACGGGGAAAGAATAGCATTTAATGCCGTAAAAAATGGAACACAGGGATCATTTATGAGCATCTATAATAGTAAGATCCTCTTCTCTCTTTAACTTTTAAAGGAAGGAAAAGAAAGCATGAACAAGATGTGTAGCAACAGTTCAACACCAACCTTTCCTAGGTATTCTTGGTATTGCAATCAATTACCCCCACTTTTATGGTAAAGATTCCTTGTTGAAAAAGAAGAATTGAATACAAAGAGATGCCAATATATTAAATTGGGGTTCTACTTCTCAAGGCAAATATATTAAAGTATAGTAATTATTACTAAAAGATACTCTATAAATTGTAATTAATTACCACAATCTTGCAAATTATTTTTACCAACGTAAATATAGATAAAGCATATCAAAAATTAATAAAAAATCAACCAAACAATCCAATACCTATTTCTCTTCTAAATGTGGCCAAATTAACCAAAAGTCGTCATTCTCAAGTTCGGTTATTTTGTTTTTACTTCTTTTGGTAGGTACATTGAAGGAACTTCATCAAAAAAAAAATATATATATATATATATATATATGCAAAGACTAACCTTGCCATCATACTCGCGTCGAGAAAGTACTTCAGGAGCAATATATGCAGGAGTCCCAACTGTTGATTTCGGTCGTGAATGAAGAATTGATGACTGAAATTAATTGGTAGGCCTTTCTTAGTATAATACTTGGAGAAAACTTGAATTTTCATGAAACTGTGACTAAGTTATGTGTGTTGGGAAAAAGAACCTTGGAATAACCAAAGTCGCAAATTTTAAGTCTAGGAGCCGGGCTTCCATCTAGTAATACATTCTCCAGTTTAAGATCTCTATGGCATATTTGCTGAAAAGGGTGGAAACATTTGTTAAATGAAATGAAGATAGAAAGGGAAGAAATTTTCATAACCAATTAAACCCCGTCCCCAATCCTAATTTGACGAAACTGAAAACAAAGAGTATACAAAAAGTAATGTGTCCCCAAGATGTTAATTAAGCTTACCATGAAATGGCAGTAGCTAACTCCTGATATCAGCTGCTGAAAGAAATACCTCGCCTGTACCAAACTAAGAAAATAAGTTAGAGATGCAGAATTCATTCAAATGACACAATACTTTATATTCAGAAAATATCCAAGCTACTAAAATTTCAACCTCATCTTCACTAAATCGGCCCCTATCACAAATTCTCTCAAAAAGCTCTCCGCCAGCAGCATACTCCATAACAATTGCAAGATGAGTTGGTGTCAGAACAACCTTCACATAATAAAGATCATCACAAATTAATTAATTATTTCCAAATTTTCCTTAGTGAAACCTGACAATCTCATAATCATTTATATATTTTGATACAAGCACATACTTCTTTGAATCTGATGATGTTCGGGTGACGAAGCGATCTATGATTCATGATTTCTCGATATACATTCTCATCAACCTGCATTAAAGAAAGAAAAATAAAAGAATGAAAAACTTACACAAAAATGACCCCAAAAATCACTTTATTCAGGTAGTTCCCAAAAAGACCAATTAGTTTATTGCCATTTTCCCAAATAATTAACCCAAACAAGTAGATAAAATAATTTAACTGGAGAACAAAGCATAGATGAGACTATTGTCTAAAGCACCAGCAAAACTTATTTTAAAAGCCTTTAATGGACAATCCAAAAAAGTTAGATTGAAATATTAGATTGTTTAACATTTGTTAGATCCCCTTCTCCTAATGGTTATAAGAATAACTAAACCCCCCCCCCCCCCCCCCCCCCCCCCCCCCCCCCACCCTCTATATTTCAAAAATAATATATTCATTTTAAAAATCATAGAAGTTGTGGTCTTACGCTTGGAAGGAAGAAAAAATAAAAAGCAACCCTTTTAATACATATTACTTCCAACTGACATAATCTCGATCGCACAGAGAAGGACAAGGACCTCAACAAAATCCCAATTAACCTAGTTACAAGATATTCTAAGAGTAAATTAAGCTCAATTCTGAAATCAGACAAAATTGTTCCATGTAGCGCTTGTGGTGCAGCAATTTATGTAAGAGATATTACATTACGTGGTGCAATCGGTGCAAATGCAACACTATCTCGAGCGCATTAACTCGTCACACGGACAACCACACCACAAGAGCCAAAGATAATTTAGATTCCTTCTTAAAAGAGCTGATAGCATCCCCAATCCAACGAAAACAGAAAAAAGAAAGGGCAAACAAAGGTACGAGAATTGAAGATGAAAACGAGGATCGACAAAACCAATAAAACTTAGAAAATTCACCAAGAGAAGACAAGAGAAACTGATTACCCTGTGACCACGCTCGATGTATTTCATGGCAACGAGTTCTTTAGTTTCTCTATTTCGCATCAATTTGGCCACCCCGAAATTACCCGACCCGATATCTCTCACCATCTCGTACTTCTCCATGTTCGCCTCTTTATTTTTTCTTCTTCTCCTGTTTCTTTGTTAAATTCTAAAAATATTCCCGCTTCTATCTGATCCTCGCAAGTATCTCTCAACGATAACGAGCACGAATTTCCAGATTAAAGATGCGGAGGGATAGGCAAATCGAATTTGTTCCGAATTTTGGGAGAGTCAGGTATAGAGAGAGAGAGAGATTGGGAGAGATGCGGGGAGGGTAAATCCAACAAATAATAAAAAGCTGCGCCAAAATCTTACGGGTGGCGCTGGCGGTAATATTTGTTTCCCAAGACCCCTTTTCTCTCTCTTTCTCTGATTTATAGAACTTAAGTGTAAATATTCTTCGGTGCATTGATTATTAGTATAAAAATATATTGCAGGTTATAATATTCATTAAACGACCCGTTTTATTATATTTTACATAATTTCCGCCTGAGCAAGTCTCTTTCGACAGTCCTTGCTGATTTGGTGGGATATTGGGTGCTTTCGGAACACTCAAAGACCGTAGAGATAGCATGCTGGTTTGACGGTTTCGGTATTAAAAGAGGCCAGTACTGGGCCCCGCAAAGCAGTGATTCATATTCATTTCTATTCATAGACCGGATTCACTTATACAGACCCTTTCATATACGGTGGGGTCCAATAAACAGTGGAGCAAAAGTTTCAGCAGTCATGGTCCAAGAGCACCTGGATTGTTAATGCGAGGATTAGAAATAATAGGTTGCTCCGAGAGTATCGCCTAATGAAACGGCGAGTGATCATGATCCGAAGTGCGGGTAGTTCAGTAGTTGTTCGTGAATTGAATGGGCCTTTCTGGGGGTAAGGCGTTGGTGCGACTTAACATTCGTTGCCACGGTTTTGCCAGGGAAGGTATTGCTGGGAAATGGCATCGCACCACTCGCCAGTGCATACATCTGCCTAAAAATGTCATTTTACTAATAATAAATATGAAAATATACTTTTATAGTTTTTTAAAAGATACAAGTACCATAATAAGAATTTTTTGTATAACAAGTTTTGATTCACGTATTTAGGCTTTTCTAATTTTAAACTAGTAGGATAAAAATTTAGGTTGATCATCATAAATTTAGCATGACAAATTTGTCCAAAAATAAACTTAAATTTACATGTCAAAAAATAAAGTGTGTATTTTGTATTGAGAAATAATTTGAATAGTCTGCCTAGACTCATTCGTTGATAAACCTAAAATTTTAAATATACCATATTTCCAAAAAAGATAAATCAATCAACTATAATTTTTGAAAATTTTGAATTTTGACACGGCCACCCTTTTCCGGGCCGCATCCCTTAGATGCGACCACCTTTTTTTTTTCCGTTCAAATTGAACTGCACGAGAAGGGAAAAAAAAAAAAAAAAAAAAGGTGGCCGCATCCCCTAGATGCGGCCCGCAGAAAAGTGGCCGCATTTTGGGGATATAGCCGTATCAAAATTTAAAATTTTCAAAAAATGTGATGATTTGGTTTATCTTTTTTGGGATTATGGTATATTTAAAAATTTCAGTTGATAAACTTGCCTTGTATTTCCTATAAATATTCATCTGTTATATTAAATATCAATTATATATAAATATAAAATCTCTGAAATTTTTAAATATACCCTGTAAAAAAATAAACAAAGAATCCATTTTTCTAGATAATTCAAAAAATACCCAAACTGCAATGACAAATAACGGCTCCATTCTTGACAACCGCCATTTGACGCTCAAAAACAAAGAATACTAATGTTAATTTTTTGGGGTTTTGTGCTTCTAATTAAGTTTTGAGCTGCCAGCTAACTATCAGAATTTCCAAAATTTCCAATTGAATTACATATTAGATTATTGTATCATGTAATGTGTGAAAAACAGATAGGTATAGTATCAGATTTAATGGTCCAGATGATAATATTTCAAAACCAGTGAAATACCATTGATACTATTTCGAAACTTCTGTAGATAATTTTCCATTAGAACTTCTCCAAGCTTTTAAAGACATTGAATTTTTTTTTTTTGCAACTATATAGGTTTTTTAGTATATGTTCGTCTACCTTTGAAGAAATTTCTGGCTTCGCTGCTGACTGTAACAACAAATGGTGGCCCTCAAAAATAGACCCACGCCACTACAGCAAAACAGACTTTCTGCGACCGGTTTTCCGGTCGCAGAAAGTGCAGTCGCGGATCGCAGATAATATTTCCTGTCGCAGATACTCTCCTGATGACGTCACCAGTCGCAGAAATACGTCACCCGGTCGCATATACTTTTTCTGCGACCGATCTTTTTGGGTCGCTGTTGATTTTTGCTGACGTCAGAAAAATATTTCTGCCACCGGTATTTCCGGTCGCTGATAGTCAAAACCGGTCTCAGAAAGTATTCTGTCAGGTTTTTGAAATTTCTTTTATTATTTAAATTTGCATCAAATACGACATGTACCAACATACAATATAAAACGTACAAATAAATTTAAACATAAATATTGATATCGATATATACAAGACATATAGAAAATTCAAAATACTTTGCATTAATCATAAAAGTTTCATGTGAATAACTTATCGCAAAGATGTGAATTACAAAATTGGTATATCATTCATCAAACATGCTAACTAGATTGACTTAATCTTACAAGTACCATTCTGCGCATGCTTCTGATAGGCCTAAATTATATACATATTCGATCTGATTTTTATCACGAAATAACACCAAATATCTTGTATTTTGAATATAAAGTGAATAGATTACACCTAGGATCAAGTTACTGCGTTTGCTTGGTTTTAACTTACAGGAAATGAAGAAAAATGAAGAAAAACCGAAGAAAAATACCCACTGCGAACACACGGTTTGGAATATGGGCAAAATAAGTACATAGATGGATTTCTGGACGCGCGCCAATTTTAAAAAGGTATAATAAGCTATACATCAAAATCCGTGCAAAACCGAAGAAAAATACCCACTGCGAACACACGGTTTGGAATATGGCCAAAATAAGTACTTAGATGGATTTCTGGACGCGCGCCAATTTTAAAAAGATATAATAAGCTATACATCAAAATCCGTGCGGATGCACGGATCTCGATGCAGCTGCACTCTGGTCGCACAGGAAAAGTCCGAGCCTAGTGCGGATCTCGATGCATCCGCAGTGCGGATAGTGAAGACGCAGTGCGGATCCCAGTGCGGATTGTTAGGACGCAGTGCGGATCTCAGCGCGAATGATACTGTAGCAGTGCGGATCCCAGTGCGGATGATACTGTAGCAGTGCGGATGGTACTGTAGCAATGCGGATTGCAGTGCGGATGCACTGTAGCAGTCAGCTAAAAATAGAGTCTGAACTTAAAACGATCATAACTTTTGACCCGTAACTCCGATTAAGGCTTATGACCACTTTTTGGAAAGCTAGCGAGAAGATCTACAACATGAGAAACTAAAAACTAAAATTTTTCTCAGTGCGGATCAGCCCATCCGCAGTGCGGCTCGGAGCACCCGCACTGGACCCGCAGAAAGCCAAAATTGCACGTTTTTGACAGTTTTTCTATTTTTGGTGCATCATGGACGCGTTTTGACAGCTACATGTGGACAAGACAATCCTGAAAAACAAACCAAATATAACACCCACTAACTCCACTTCCTAGGCTCTTAATTAGACATGATCCTTGGCTATAAAAGAGGGAATCTCTTCCCATCTCATCGACAATCATCTCATCTCATCTCATCCAATCCATCATCTCTTCCCTTCTCATTCTCTCTCTACACACTTAGCGATAAATTTTGGAGAAAGGAAAGCTTTCAAGCAAGGAGAAGAAGGGTTTCCTGAGCAAGAAGTCGGCAAGATTGAGGGCTTTGATCAAATAAAGGGTGTAATCATTTCTTTATTTCATTTCTTCTTACTTTTGCCAACTTTTGTAATGGATCTCTCCATGAGGGAGTAGTTCTCTCTCTAGGGGTTTAGGTCAATGCATGAACTTGTTTAATTCTATTTTATTCGGTTATTTGTTTTTATTATGATTGTTTTATGAGATTTGATGTTAATTTCTGTGATTTAATAATTTGTGTTAATTACATAATTAGTACTTGAATTGTAGTATCCCGTTTTGAATTCGAAAGAATCAAAATTGACTGTGATCAATAGGATAGTACCAAATTATGAATGCAAATACTTTAGGTTTAGGTTAAGATTGTAACCAATTTAATCTAAGCCGGAACTATAGAAATTAAGGTTAGGAATTTGGTGAAGAACCTAATCGTGAAGTCAAATCCTAATTAGGACATCTCAATTCAAATCGGGTATTGGTATGATGGACTTAATTGCGAAGTACCAATATTTGAGGAGAGGAGAGACTAACAAGAGCTTATAGGTATAGGTAGCTAGGGTGGGGAACTTCATTGAGAAGTTCGAGTTACCTAGGCACGTTATTAATTTACGAAAGTAACCCTTAATAACATATTAGGTTAGAAACCTCGCCAAATCATACATGAATTCAAACAAATACCGAATTAATAGCGTTAGCAAGGAATTGTAGACCAAAGACCCCTAGATCTCTAAATCTTGAAAGCAAACCAATTTCTTTCTTTTACTTTTATTTACAATTATTGTTTCAAAATCCTTTCTCTTGGGTATTGAACCCAACCTTAGGAATTGTTAGAACAAACCCCCCAATTTACTTTAATTGCACTTTACTTTATTTATTTTCTGAAATTTATTACTAAAGTTTGAACTAAGTTTTTATCGTACTCCCTGTGGATCGATACCTAAAATACTACTTTGATAGAATTGTGCACTTGCAATTTAACTCAAACGCGTGTTAAAGGTTTAAAAGGTACATCTTATTGTACTGAAACTTTGTGCATACGCTTTTGCGCGCATCACCTAGGCTCTTAATTGGACATAATCCTTGGCTATAAAAGAGGGGAGATCATCTCTTGACATCTCCTCTCTATCTCTTCCCATTCATTCTTTCATTCTCTCTACACACATAGCGATAAATTCTGAAGTAAGGAAAGCTTTCAAGCAAGGAGAAGAAGGGTTTCCTGAGCAAGAAGTCGGCAAGATTGAGGGCTTTGATCAAATAAAGGGTGTAATCATTTCTTTATTTCATTTCTTCTTACTTTTGTCAATTTTTGTAATGGATCTCTCCATGAGGGAGTAGATCTCTCTCTAGGGGTTTAGGTCAATGCATGAACTTGTTTAATTCTATTTTATTCGGTTATTTGTTTTTATTATGATTGTTTTATGAGATTTGATGTTAATTTCTGTGATTTAATAATTTGTGTTAATTACATAATTAGTACTTGAATTGTAGTATCCCGTTTTGAATTTGAAAGAATCAAAATTGACTGTGATCAATAGGATAGTACCAAACTATGAATGCAAATACCTTAGGTTTAGGTTAAGATTGTAACCAATTTAATCTAAGCCGGAACTATAGAAATTAAGGTTAGGAATTTGGTGAAGAACCTAATCGTGAAGTCAAGCCCTAATTAGGACATCTCAATTCAAATCGGGTATTGGTATGATGGACTTAATTGCGAAGTACCAATATTTGAGGAGAGGAGAGACTAACAAGAGCTTATAGGTCTAGGTAGCTAGGGTGGGGAACTTCATTGAGAAGTTCGAGTTACCTAGGTACGTTGTTAATTTACGAAAGTAACCCTTAATAACATATTTAGGTTAGAAACCTCATCAAATCATACATGAATTCAAACAAATACCGAATTAATAGAGTTAGCAAGGAATTGTAGACCAAAGACCCCTAGATCTCTAAATCTTGAAAGCAAATCAATTCCTTTCTTTTACTTTTATTTACAATTATTGTTTCAAACTCCTTTCTTTTGGGTATTGAACCCAACCTTAGGAATTGTTAGAACAAACCCCCCAATTTACTTTTATTGCACTTTACTTTATTTTATTTTCTGAAATTTATTACTAAAGTTTGAACTAAGTTTTTATCGTACTCCCTGTGGATCGATACCTAAAATACTACTTTGATAGAATTGTGCACTTGCAATTTAACTCAAACGCGTGTTAAAGGTTTAAAAGGTACATCTTATTGTACTGAAACTTTGTGCATACGCTTTTGCGCGCATCAGCTTCACGAAAAGGGGCGTAACTTTTGATCCGTCCGTCGGATCGGGCTGAAATTTTGACACGAGCTCCGCAGCCCCAAATCCAAGCTAACTTACTTTCTAGCCTGATCCGACCGTCGGATCTAGATTTTTCAAATTTTCTTTACAATTTCAGAGTTTTTAGGGTATTTTCGTGCATCATTTACTGTTTTGACTTTACACGATTAAAGTTTACTGGTACAAAATAATTGTTTGAAATTTGGGCATAAAAATAATTGTTCTGTGACTGATTGTTTTGCATAAAGTAATTCAATTCTACGAATCATCACGACAAACAAGTAATTCAATCGTGTCGGAAAAATCAACAATCCGCACTCGATTTATCAAATCCAATTCTACGAATCATCACGACAAACAAAGAAATCAGCAAGGAAAAGAGAGAGAAGATACCAGTGTCGTCGGTTCACGGCGTGCGGTCTGGGCGAGTCGTTGGTGGTGCTAGTCGGTGGTGGTGTTGGTTTGGGCGAGTCGTTGGTGGTGCTGGTTTGGGCGAGTCGTTGGTGGTGCTGGGCGAGTCGTTGGTGGTGCACGGAGAAGAAGGCTGGTGCTAGTCGTCCGGAGAAGAAGACAGCGTGGAGGAGAAGATTTTCGCCCGGAGAAGAAGACAGCTAGGATTCTGGCGGAGAAGAAAAGGATTTTGACGTCTTTTTTTTCAGCGAAAAATTCCAACGATTTAAAAAAAAAATACTTTCAGCGACCGGCGATGGCGCCCGTCACTGATACCGGTCGCATAAAAGTGTTGGTCGCGTTTTTTTCAGCGGAAAATTCCAACGATTTAAAAAAAAAATACTTTCAGCGACCGACGATGGCGCCGGTCGCTGATATCGGTCGCAGAAAAGTGTTGGTCGCCGCTGATTTTTCTTTTTTCTTTTTTTTGGGGAAAAATGACTATCAGAGACCGGCGTTAGCACCGGTCACTGATACCGGTCACTAAAAAATCATTCTGCTGTAGTGCACCAATTGTTATTGTGACTCGAATATTTTTCGAATTTTCCAAAAAAGGAGGATTTTTTTATTTTTATTCTTTTTTGTGAGAAGGGTATTGATAAAAATTTCGGTTAAATTCTATATACATTCTCTTTTTTATAAACAATCTAGAGACAATATACATCTTGACGACAATTAACACCATCTTTATATTTACTTGATGCGTACTCGTAATTATGATTTTACGTGTACACTGCATGGAGTATTAAAAAATCGTAGATGTGTAAAATATTATTTATATAAATTATATATCAACGTTTGCACAATTTAACGTATGATTATCCAATAAACGATTCAAAACTTCAACTATTTCCAAATCATTATGTAATAAAAAACATATTAATAATTTATTTCTATTTAAATATACCTCTAAAATTACAATATTATGGTGTATAATATAACTATATATATATATATATATATATAGGGTACGTTTGGATGAAAGTTATAATAGTTAAAATAGTGAAATTTAAGAATAGCAAATGAGAATAGAAAATAAATAGTGATTTTCATATTAGTATAAAAATAGTGTTATTCAGATTAGTAAAAATGTTGTTTGGATTGTAAATTTGGAATAGTGAATAGCTGTAACCGATAAAAATTAGTGTTAACAAGGTTCTAATTTTGAGACTGTACTAGCAGAAATCCGAAAAAAAAAACATTTTTTCTTCTCTCTTCACACTTTCAAATAATAGCTACTCTAACCAATGGTTTAAACAGCGTTTATCGCAAAATAGCGTACGGGTTAAAAAAAATTGCGCTATGCTCAAATAGCGGCACTATAGCGCGGAATAGCGCGCTATAGCGGCACTATTTGGACATAGCGCCATAGCTTTTTTGGTCGGAAAACGCTATAGCGCCGCTATTTAAAACACTGACTGTAACATTTACAAGGAATAAAAAATAACAACTATTCTAACTATTCCGAATAACAAAAATGTTATTTGAATACACATTGTTATTTCGGATAACCTCTCTTTTATAATAGCCCTCTATTGTAAGTTTCTAATTATTCTCATCTCATCCAAACATACCCCAGTAAATTTATTCGATTCAATCTTCCAATAAAGTAATAATTTCACGTGGCAGTGCCACGCCAGCATTATTGCAATAGTAACCCCACAAATTCCTCGAAAAAAAAAAAATTAATATGAATTTTTTTGTTGGAGGTGAAAATATGTCTGGGAATCGAAATACACGGACAAATCTGAGCGGTGAGAAAGGACCTTTTAAATTAAAATATACAGCTGGCGCATATTAAATTAGGAAGAGAAAGAAGCATTGGTTTTTGCCAAAATTATTGTCGACGTGGTATTTATTTTCAGATCATTCCAACTTTATGTCTGCCACAACAAAATTATATCCAAAGATCCAACATATTTGGTTAGTCATTGCATATATTATAACAGAAATATATAGATTGAGGTTACGGTAATATATATGTTACGGATTGGCTGGTGGTGCTATATATTTAAAATGTTGATTTCAACTATTAAATATATTCTCAATATAAAGATATATTTAGAGAACAAATTTTATATTTTAAAAACTTTTTTAGTAGTTTTTAGATTTACATGGTACGAAAAATAGTTATTTTCTGTCTATCTTAAAAATAGTAAAAAAATGTTAAAAATATAAAATTTAGTCTTCAAGTATATTTTCATATAAAATTATGTTTAACAGTTTGAATTAATTATTTGAACTTTGAAAATAAAAAATGGATTCTATAGTACAGCTCAATCCGCACTATGCATAGTACTATAGCGTCACTCAGTTGTTCAGGATTGCATTATCAACATACAATTAGCTTGACAATGTTTTAATTTTTTTAAGTTAAACTCAAGAATCACACTTACCTTGGTTGGCTAATCGAAGCAATGCTCTTCGCTAAATAGTGCAAGATCAAAATCAATAAAACGAAGAACCAGACTTTAATCAATTTAATTCAATATGGATAATTAAATGAAATTTTTTTATGGACAATTAAATAAAAAAATTATAAATAATTAAATTAAAGTTAGTAGGTTAGACTTCTACCTTTCTATAAAAAAATCAATAAACCGGTGGCAGCCAGAGTGTAAAAAAATGTTCCAATAACTCGAGAGAAAATGTTTTACTTAAATTGATTATAGTACAATGTAATTTAATGTAGTAGAGGAATTACTTGGTAATGTAATAATATTTATCTTCTAAAATTTTGATAATTATTTTTTAAATTAATTCAAATGAGGTTGAAAATCAGAAAATAAATTGACAGGATATATTGTTGGATAATTAATTTTCATACAATTTGAATCATTCCATGATGCATCAAGGATTCTTAATTTCAATGTCTTAAAGACACTTAATGTAAGATAGAACATGTACTAAATCTCATTATTTTTTGCACATATGATGTCTTCGTTGAAATCATTTCCATAGTGTTAAATTTCAGATTTAACATTATACAATTTTATTTTTCAGAATTGTTAAATGATCCATTATATATAATTTAATACTGTCATTGTTGAATCAAGCATTGCCTCATGTTATATAACAACGTTAAATGCTTTACCAATGTCGCAAAAATACTTAGCAATATTTCCTAGTTGTTAAGATTACCGGACTCAAAAATTCTATCAAATTAACCAAAAGTTACCACATCTATAAAAATTTGGAAATAGGGAGTTGAAAAAAAAAATCCACTTTAGCCGGACCAAGGTTTAATTTAATTTTTTTTTTTTTTGGAGAAACAATTAACGACCTTTAAATAAAAATATTAGTTAATTAGTTCTATATTCAATGGTTCCAGATCATGAATTAATTTATCTTTATCTTTATCTTTATCTTTATTTATTTTGGAAATGGTAAAGATTTGATTTCATGATCAAAATTATAGGATTATAAATTTGATTAATTATGATGTACATCCATTCTCACAGTACAATCAATGATGGAAAATGATGACAGTTTATACAAACTTTTCATTTTAATTTTGTATCTCCTTCTAACAAGGGAAGATTTGACACTTGAAGAAAATATAATTGGAAATAGTTATAGTGCATTGAGGAATCATAATTCTGAAGGAGAAAACCTATTTAATTTAAAAATAATAGAGTCATTAATTTCTAAGCTGTAGCAACATAAAAATAATTCCAAAAAATAATTACATTATTACATACAGCTGCTCGCCGAGAAGAAAGGACAACACTGACAAGTATAAAGGAAATATGCAAATAGCACCCTTGTTTTGCTTATATTTTTTTTAATTTTGTTTTTGTTTTCCTTGTTCATGTTTCATGCTATAGCCGTAATAACCAGCTGTGAAAAATTAAGATTGCATACAAAATAATAAATATTATTAGTTCAATCAAGCAGTCCATGTTTGTTTGCTGCAGATTACTCCAGTACAAAACAACATATCTAACCAAAAGTTATACTTGCATTTTGTTTATGTAAGACTATTTTGTTATTGTGGACTTGTCAAAAAATTCATCTGGCACTAAATGTTACAGTTGGATTAAATTCTATATTTTAGGTAGGTTTGTTTATTAATTGTTTTTTTTTTTTAAGTTCAATCAAGGATAAATTTATTTGATCCACTAGACTAGAAAGCATTATCGTTCTTAGTGACGGTCTAGGATCGAACCGTCTGAACTATGGACCGGACCGGGTTGTAGTGAACCCTTGGACCAGACTTTACTCGACCGTACCAAGTCAAGAGACGAATCTAGCAAGTATGAGAGTCGAATTTTTTCACTAAACCCATCTAAACCTAGACCGGCCAACTTAAGACCTGTCTACACCCAGATTAGACCGTGAAAAACTGAATCCGGACCAGACTAAACTACCCTAAATCTGAACAAAACTCTCTAGACCCAGACCAAACCCCCCGGACCCGTACCGTGAGAACCGGGGACCGGTCTGTTTCCAATTCACTAATCATTCCCAGTATGTGAAAGAACCCAAATTCAAGTGGTCACATCACAATTTAATTAATTCGGGGTTCAAATGCGAGAAAAAGAAGGAAGGGTCGCCGAATAAACGAGGTGTATCACTGAATTATGGGACCCACATAATCAGTTCACGCAGAGAACCAAACGACGCTGTTATTCAATTAAATTGACAATCTCTGGAATTGGGGGCCCGCAAAAAAACCTTAACGGAGGGACAAGGACAAGGCGTTAAGAGAGTACAAAACATCACTGCTCAGTGGGGCCCGCTTAGTCAGTTACTGGACAACCGGAAGTTTGTCGTTACTGGAGAAGGAAAAATAATTCTTTGAATTAGTATTAATTACAGAGATTTACATAATCTTTTTTCTTATTTCTTTCCCCATTCTCCCCGCTATAAATAGTACCATTCTAGTTGTAAAATAGACAAGGAGACAATATCAATCAATTAAAGAGAATTTGTTTGTCCCTTTTCATTCACTTTCGTTGTTCCGTCTTTATCATTTCTTATCTATGCCTTCGAGTTCTTTCTAATTGTTAAATCTTGAATCAATCTTTGAACGAGATTGTGACAACAAGGAAGAATTTGCTTCAGTGCAATTCGAAAGAGTTAATAAGAAATTACAATGGCAAAATGCTCACCTTAGAATGAATCTTAGAAGATATTAGAAATAAAATAAGTTAAATTTCTCTTTCCTTTTTAATATCTGTGGGAGGTAAAGCAAGAAAATTATATTTTTTTATGGTGGATCTTTCATCTTTCCATAAGAACATATATGTTACTAGAGTTAATCTAAAGTATGTAAATGAATATAATATTCTTATAAAATCAACCGCTCAAATTTAAGATGTCTCATGAAAAAAATGTATGTACAATAATTAATTGTTTGAATGTATGCTAGAATCATCCAATAAATTTATAATTAAAGTACATGTTTTAAAGTAATGATATACATGTTATTCAAGTTCAAATTATTGTCATTTGACTATTAGATTGAAAATTGGAATTTTATGTGGTCACGTGACTTCTGGAGACAATATATACTATACATTCTATTAACCACCTATTCAATGATTTTCAAATACGCCATCATTGTTTATAATTTTAGATATGTTTAGAGGAAACAAATATAATTACAACTAATATCTTTTTGTCTCTCTCTCTCTCTTTCTTTTTTAGAAATAACTAACATATATTTGTAGCTTAATTGGCCACTAATCAAGTGTTGATAAAGCTTAACCGTTTTTATTTTTATTTTTATTTTTTATTATCGCTCAATAGCTGACCACTCGCTTTTCAAACTGCACCCAAATTTGGTACATAATTTTTCTAACCTGTGGAAAATTATCTGTATTTTTTTTTATCTAAACTGTACAAAATTTTCTGTAATTATGGATCATCAATACTTAAATATTAAAACGTAAACCAGAAAAACGTCCCGCCCGATTTTTATATTTTGTTTATGTTTTCTTCTATAATTTAATTCAATATAAAATGAGTTCTAGTAAATTTATTGTGAACTTTTAAGAAATTATAAGTCTGAAGCTATTTTTTTTTCTACCACCCTCAAAAATCAGAATTAAATGAATACCATTTGAAAAATCGGAATTCAGATTCCACCACGTTCGCAGATCCACGGTGCGAACGAATCGGTGAGCAGATCTACAGTGCAAACGGGTCACTCGAGCAGGTCATGGCGTGAGCGGGTCAAAGCAAGCATGTTAGTGCGCAGATACACGGGTCGGTGCGCAGATACACGGTGCGAACGAGTCACGTGAGCGGGTCAGGGCACGTGCGGGTCAATCCGCAGATCTATTATGCGAATGGGTTGGTGATCCGTCCGCAGATTCACAATGCGAACGTGACGGAATCTGAAATCTGATTATTCGGGTGGTTTTATTTAATTCTGATTTTTGAATTTTTGAGGGTGGTAGGAAAAAAAAAAGGGAGTCTGAAGCTATGCAATGAAAAAAAATAGATAGAAGACAAACTCTGATCATACTCGTACCATGATTGATTACATGTTTCATAACGATAAAATTGAAAAGGGACCAGATTAATTGAAGAGAAATAGAGCGAAGGTGAAATTGCTTTAGAACTTCGCGCAATTTCTTTTTATCATTTCTCACCTTCAAATCGAGACGTCGATGAGATGACTTCTTTATCTATCTATCTCTTTCAGTTTTAATGAACTCGATAAGTAGTAATGACCAAATTAAGCAATCTCTTCTATCAGGCAGAGAAGGGGTAGATTCGAGATTTTTGTCAAAGAAGGACAAAAAAATATTAAATTGGATTTAAATAACTTATCAGATTTAAATTTATTAACTAATTGGATACTCAATAAAAAAATAATACTCTGACTTATATTTTTCAATACTCTGACTTATAATTTATGATACTTTAATTTATAATTCTAATTATCAATCATAATTTAATAAATTTATTTTGATTTTAACACTAAATTTAACTCAAATTACAAATCAAATATCAGAAGAGTGCAAAAAAATTTCCAAAGAAAAACAAAATCGATCAGTACTGATAAACCATCATTAAAATTTAAAATCTAGGAGGACGGCTGTCCCTTGGTTCTATACTGGGTCTGCCTCCAAGGGAGAGCGCATTTTTTATGTCTTTCGAATCTTAATATAAATTATTATTTTCTCAATTAATATATGACAGATTACTTCCATGTATGATCAAATAATTAACTTGTCATGACATACAGCATTTTGGTACACTAAATTATTTCTCCAAGGTGAAGAGAATACTTCCAAATGCAACATGTTCTGAAATGGGGCACAAATGGCACTAGAAGTCGATGATATTTTGGATCTGTTATAGACATTCAAAGTTCAAACAGATGGTGCCTAGTCATTTGTGAAATTTCAAATCTCTGTCATGCGTGGACCCCACATAATATTTTCGCAATCCTTCTCTTTCTTTTCAAAGACAAGAGTGCGAAATTTAAACTTCTTGTTTGAGTTCGTTTTTGCTTTTTCTACGTTGTGCATTGATTACTGGTGTTTTAGTGAGAGTCGTATAGTGTTTTTGTACATGTGATACGAATCTTATTTGGAAAATGATGTTTACTGGAACTTTTTCATCTGATACTATGAGACTGTTCGCGTTTAGAAAAAATTTTTTGGAAGCTGATAACAGCATATGCAGGGACATCATCAAAAATTAAATATAAAAAAATACTTTTTTGCGGGGGTCATAATAGTTTTACAATTCGAATTTTTTTTCCAAAAGTGTTAATATATATGTATGGAAATATTTATAGTTATAAGGTGAACCATTATTTATTATGCAAGTATTCTAGCGTGAAAATAATAGTATCCGCATTTTACTTATAGGGGAGACTACTAAAAATTAAATTCAGAAAAATAACTTCCTGCAGGGACTAAAAGTCTCCACAATTTTAATATTTTTTTCCATATTATTAATACCTACGCAATTTTTTTTTTCAAATGAAATCTATAATGACGTACTTTTAGACTCGTTATGCAAGTATTTATACATTGTCGTACAAGTATTTATACCTGTACTTGCAAGTATTTTTTTACATATGACACTGAAAGTATTAATATCTAACTATTTAAAGTATTTATACGTATGAGATCAACTATTTTTGTTAGAAAAATGTTGAAGCGGTGATGATTGGAGAACTCAAAAAGGGATAATTATAACAAGTCACGCATCAAAATATTAATATTTTTTTAAGTGTCAATATCTTATTTTCTAAGCATTTTATAACTATGAATATATGCATATCCAAGTATTTTTACATATGGCACTAAAAGTATTTATATCCATGCATTGAAGTATTTATTCATATAAAGTCAACTATTTTTGTTAGAGAAAGGTTGACACAAGAACAAGTGTAACACTATGAAAAATTTAATAGATAATAATATGCAAGAATTTATCAAATAATATAGAAATATATTAGGAAATGTATAATGAGTAATAGAAAATTTATACATGGTGATATTTATAAGTTTTTCTTTATTTAATTTTAGGACTGATTCACAAATATTATAAACTTGAAGGTTACATATATAAAAAGTATAAACTTGAGATAAAAATAAATAAATGAAGAATTGACCCAAGGCCACGTGGCTATTGTTGAGTGAAACACCACATGCTATATTCTTCCTTAATTAAAGGGAATGATTCATTCCCTCCCGTAAATGAAAAAAAAAAGAAAAAAAAAAAAAGAAAAGAGAAGGAAAATAAGAAACAAGCAGAACACAGAGATCAAATAAAATCGGAAAGAAAAGAAAAGAAAAATGTCCTCCTTTTCTTTCTTTGGTTTATCATGTGATTAGATACTGAATGAGGTTTCTTCCTTTCTCTCAGCGCATCTAGCACAAGTATTTGGTATATCCCTTTCTTGTCTTGTTTCTTACCTAATGCATGGTTATTATTTCTCTTGCGTTGTTCCTATACTTGTAATTGTGAGAATTATGGGAAGTTGTCCTAATTGATATTAAAATTAATTGTGGATGTGCATATGAGTTAACCCCAGTCTAATACCGAAACATCAATTGGATTAATTGTATTGATAATAGTGAAATGTTGATTTCCCATCTCTTGACAATAGTACTATTCCATACCAACCCATGTATTTGGTTATGGTGTAGTTTAAGGTTCAGTGGGTATAATTGCATAATTTCCCTATGTTGGTAAATTGACATTGTCAGTAGGACTCAAGTGCATAATAGCAAAATATTAAATGCATGGGAAGTAATATAAGAAAATAACAAAGAAATGAAATTAGGTTTGCCTTGTACTGGGTGAAAATAAACGAAGTTAAAAGGAAATAAACTGGATTCGGACTGATAGATTAGAACTTTATTAATTGAAGTGAAATGTTAACAATTTAGATGAATTTGATAAAACAGAAATGAACTAAAATTATTAAAGTAGAGGATTTAATAAATAGATAAAAATGAAATTTATATAAGTGCACATGGGTTAATTACTGCTATACGTAAATTATTTTATAATGATAGTTTTGTAAGAAATAAGATAGTAACTATTATCTTGCTATAGGCATTGATAATGAGAAGCAAGACTTGAATGAACTGTCAAGAATACCTAGTAGGCAATGATTGATCACTTTACTTGCCCTACGATATCAAGTGTGAGGTTATTGGATTAGTCTGAGATTCATAACTAGGAATTAAATCGTAACTCGCTGTGCATTTTGAATATTTGATTAACTGCATTGATTGAACTGTTGCATCATACGCATAGCCCAATGCAACTGAAACTGAATTGCAAGTAAGTCTGTTGATTGTCATATTGATATTGTTTATCGATTGATTGATTCTTATTGCAGATGATTGATTGAGACCACAGTGATTGAATTGAATGAATATTAAATAATGAAATCCTTGAACCTCCATATAGTGGAGAAAAATGATTATTATACGTAAAGTCTAGCTAGCTACTAGACTTTACTCCATGACCCTTATGCGCATATGGTGAATGACCCCAACTGAATCCAGTATCGGTTGGATAGGAGATATTGATAAAATGTGAATTGTGACCGTAAGACTAATGAACTGTGGTAACTGTCTTATCATTGATTTTCTTTCCGATAATGACAGTATTGTGATATTGATTTCGTATTGTTTCTGTTAATCAGGTGTCAGGATATTTAGAACAGTATAAGCCCTAACACGACAGATACATGTATGATATCTTTCAGTGTTACTAGACTAGATATTGTAAAGTTAAGAAATCATACGTTACCAGACTTAATGGTTCTAAAGATTAGGTTCCAAACATTACCTGACTTTATGGTTTAAAAGATTTTGACCCAAACCATTTATTCTGATAAGATTCTTAGAGTTCTTATTTAATTATGAAATAATTGTTTTCAATTGGATACTGTTATTGAGCATTTGCATTCGTCATTATGAAATAAATTGGTTGTTTCTCGTGCGGTGATTTCATTTTGAATATGGATTTCCTTCGAATCCAATAATCTGAGTGGCAATCAGCACTGAGAAATAATTTATTATTTCTCACTCATTTCTCCTTCTGGGTTACAGGTTTATTATACGAAGATAAAGAGCGCTTCCGGGTAATTGACAGCAGGGCCACCTAAAGGTATGGGATTTAGGTTTATTGTATCTGACAGGGTGCAGATAATATATCTCTAGCATCATCCACTATAAAATGTCAGATAATTATTGAAAATAAATTTGGAATGTGACAAAAATAATGGATGCTATTGGTAATGCATAAAAAGATTCATGCCTTATGTAACGTATATTGTTATGGTAAATTGGCGCGGCTGCATCGTTGCACCTCCGGATTGGGGGTGTGACAACGAGTGCGGGAATTGTAAAAGAAAACTATATAATTAGTGGGGACCATAAGAAATGATGCTGCTGAGATTTTAGAATAATAATTGGTTGAGACTATGTAATTAGTGGCTGAGAGACCATAATACATTATTTCTCCAAATGCGGGTATTATAGCACGAGTATTGTAGCGTGGGTACTAAAATAATTATTCCCTTTTTAGCAGGATTCAGATGTATTATTTCTTCACCTTAATTTTACTTTTCTATTTTTTAGTAACAAAAATTTTAATATTTATATATCAAATAAAACTATTAGATGTGATTTATATTATTTTTTCTACATGCACACAAAAATTACCAATTTTTTATTTTGATTTTATATGAAATTATGAATTGATAAGTTGAAATTATTATCCATAATTCATCCACAGCTGTGCATTTTTTATGCGCTTGACATTAATCAAAATAAAAGAAATATCATAATGTTTTACACGCACACATAAAAAATGGTATAAATTATATGCAACAGTTTATTTTGATATTGAAGTTGATAAAATAAGTCAATAAAAATTAAAAATAAAGACACAATAGAGATATCAAAAATAGATGCATGTGTAGTTTTGTGCTAATAGTTGTTCTCTAGGGTTGCTTGTTAGTGGTAGAATTTTGTAGAGGTCACTCTAACTCTTTTGAACTATACTAAAAGTTCGTCACTAAATGTAGTGAAATCTTCAAATTTAATGTTAGGTAACTATTATTATAAATATTTTTAATGTAGTTCTTTGAATCTATTCATGACAAATAGCTAGTTGACTTTGTTTCATTGAAAATTGCAAAGTCAAGTGATCAATCGTTGAAAATGAAAACAAATTTTATACGATAATATGGACATCATTTTCTTAGGTAGACAAGTTTTATGCTTATAAAACGATGTTTTACCCTTATTAGTGTTCCTGACGTGGACATGACATTTATCAGCTTACATATTTCCAATAATAATTTATTATTAATTATAGATGACAGCATCGTCATTTTGTTTGTTTCTGGCTGAAAAATGTGACAACAAGATTTGAATTGAATTATATCCTGAATTTAGCAACCAAGTTATGATCAATACTATTGAGAATTCAAGCTTCTCAGTAATTGTTTTTCTTTTGTTAGATCTGTACTAATATATATCTATTAATCTATGCATACATGTAGGGGTGTCAACGGGTACGATGCTGATGGATCGGGTGGAAGCATTTTTATACCCATACTTGTTATAAAAATGAAATAAATATTTATTCTTATCCATCTTTTCAAATACAGTATGAATCTGGTAAATGGATAAGAATGTACCATTGACATTTTGATTTGACTTTCCGATAAATATTTTTCAAAACAAGAAAAAAAAATAATGAATACAACTAATTTGTATAATGAAAATTTAATAAAATACAAAACTTTATTGTACCATGTATCATCTTCATACAAATATATATATATAAAATTTTATTTTTAGAAATTATCTTATATGAAAAAGGGTGTAGCACGGAAAAAAATTGCCACCCTTACTCATATCCGATAAGTTAACAAAAAAAAAATATTACTCTTACTTGTGTTTTTGGATACGATCCGATACGGATCAGGTAAACGGGTAAAAATGTGCTATTGACACCCCTACATGCATGATATCAATCAAATATTTAAAATTTATCTTTTGAGTAAGGCTTAGTTGCTATGGATAGCATAAGGCTTTTTGTGCTATTGCCTTAAAAACATTTCGTATAAACTTCAAACTTCAATCTAAGTAGCTCAGTAAATTGGTTATATAATTAACTTGTAGAATACCAACTTTTAAAATTTTAGAACTTTTTTACTGTTTTTTGTAATTTATGAAATACGGCAAAAAATAGCTTGAAAATAAAAGAAAATTGCTAATATTTAGGCTTTTTTTTGTCATATTTTATAAATCATAAATAGTAGTATAGAACTTTTAAAAATAATAAAAATTAGTATTCTACAAGTTTATTAAATAACAAATTTATTGAGCTACTTAAATTAAATTTTGAACTTTATAAGATAGGTTTGGTATAATTTATTCAACACTTAAACATAATATCCCTTGCAAAATTTGTTTATCAACAAAAATCTTAAACGTGAATGTAATTTTTAAATTTATATATATGTTCAGTTTCAAATTTTAAATCAAGTTATATATGTTTTGTTTTCCTTACCTTGAGAGTAAATCAAGTCTAATACACAACATATTTCACGTTCAGGTCAGAAATTTTGCTGCACAAAGCAAAATTAAATGAAGACATTTAAAAAAAAAATTGAGTCAAAATGATACGTCAATTTTCCAAAAAAGCCAAACAGTCCCCTAAAATAATCCATTTCCAATTTTAAAGTTTCAACGTCTCCATTTAATTCTTATAATAATAAAAACTATGGTAGAGACGTAGAGTAATGCAGAATGAATTTCTTGATCATAACTATAGTGAAAATCATAAATCATAAATTATAAGTTTTGTTGGTCCGATTTTTTTAATAAATGATAATAATAATCTCTTCATTTCTAAACATATGATAATTTTATGTTTATTTTAATACGTACATGTTTACAAATATATTCATGAATACAGAGATTTAGATCATGGGCTATGATGATTTGAGAAGCAAAGATGTTGTTTTATTTCTTATATTTTCATGTTCGAAGTTTAAATAGTTGAACATGGTCTCCATATTAAAATGCGTTCGGAGATCAACTTTTATTCTTTTTTTATAAGTTAAAATTTACTGCTTTTTTATCATTTTTCAAAAATTCTAAAAACGATAGTAAAAATTTCCAAATTTTTTTTGTAAAATTTGGTCATCAAGGACATTTTAAAATGGAAATCATGTTAAACAGTTCATACGGACTATCTAGATTTTGAAATAACAGAATATGAGTATAAAGTAAAATATGGATGCAACAGACATAATATAATAAAATATTTAAATACAATTTTTTCTTGCTATTTATTTTGAAAAGGGCTGATAAGAAAAAACAAACAAATGGAAATTAAAAGACTAACAAGGCAACGAAGCGAACCTCCGAATTATTTTTATAAACCAGAAAAAAAAAAGATTTTTATGAAACCATTTTATGAAATCAACATGATTATTTTTTTTAAATGTCATTTCGGTTCTTTTTTTTTTAGACTGAAATTACATTTCAGTATTATGATTTTTTACAGATTTCGAGAAAAAAAATACATGGGACCGAATTCTCATTTTAGCTCCAAAAAGAAATTAAAAAAAATTTCGGAACCGAAATGACATTTCGATTCTTATATTTTTGTAATAAAAAAATAATCGTGTTAGTTTCATAAAAATATTTTTTTCTAATTATGATTTATAAAAAAATTCCAAACCTTCAGCTGGCAAGAGTTGATAATAGTTATAATAAAAACTGTACCTAGTCAAATAAAAGGAAGCATGATAATACATGAATAGGACTACACCCTTGTGCCTCGTCATGTCCTAGTGGATGGGAAGGGCTCAAGGACACGTATCCCCAGAAAATGGGACCCGCATTTGATATTCGCTCTTCATGTGATAAGTGGACCCCACCAATCATACAGTAGTTGCTCTTGTGCCTGTGTGGGCCATATTTCTGCTCTCTTCCAAAATTATGCCCATAACCCCATACCAGTCTGAATTCAGATCCAGTGCAACACCTGACCGTGTAGAATGAGATCTTAATCGTCCTTTTTTTAAAATCTGGCACGCATTTCAAAGCAGACACCCATATATTATAATTAGATACTAAATACATTTTTGATGCGGCTGTGAGTATTAATAATACGGTCAGGTATCTTAATGGTACCCGCTCTACTAATCTCTCCTCTTTTTTTCTCGATCATTATTTGGAAAAGAGTGAATTCACATCCAGTGCAATAAGTAAATCCAGATCGTTTTTTTTAACTTGACACAAATCTCATAACGGACTCTTATAGTTTATAGGTATGAGGAGGGATCAAATGATACTGTTTTTTGGTGACATCGGATGATATCGTTCATTTTCAAAGTCCAAACAGTCGATCTAAACCGTTCAACTTGATGGATATGTTAAAATGTGCTTGCAGGTCAAATTTTACATTTTTCTGAATTTTTTTTGGGTTTATTCAGAGGGGTTCAAAAATTCAACGGTCTGAATATAGCGATTTTGTTAAATACTTAATAAATAGTGAAAAAATTCAGAAAAATGTAAAATTTGATTTCCAAGTTACTCTTAATATATCCATCATATTGAACGGTTTGGATCGATTATTTGAATTTTGAAATTTAAAAAATGGACATTGTCACTCGATATCACTAAAAATGAGGTGTAATCCGATTCCTCCTCTATAAATATTGGATTGAATTTGATCCGGTTGAAATTAATTCAGAACGTCCTTCTATTCAACCCTGTAATATCTGGAATTCATATCCCCTTAGGTTACCTGACTAAGTAGAACCGAGTCAGACGGACCGAAAAATGAAATTTTTAACTTGGCAAGCATCTCAAAGCACAAAATAATATTGCCCCCTACTGTCATTCTAATCACCTATCGGCTGAAATTAAACCTGAGCCGTCCATTTCAATTGTGTCGAGTCAGGTGACTTGGAGGGTACAGATCCCAATATCTGAGGGAACACACACTCGATAAAGAGTAGGGCGGAAAAGCATGGCAAAATTTATCTGAGCCCTATCATAATCACTAAAGTCCTGTTCAGCCAACTAATGGGAATGGGGATAGGCATAAAAAAAGTAAAAATTTGAACTGTTTTTTACTGTTTATGTGGGAAGAAAAACTGAATTTTTTTCTTCCCATGCGAATAATAATGCAGCCAAACACACCCTAATGGAGTTTGACAAAATTAAAAATATGTTACATATAGATAAAATAAATATATAATGTTTAACATGATTAAGATTGTTTGATCATCAAACAGACGTCCACAAATTAAAAATGTTGAGTTTCAATTTGTTAGATACAAGATTTATTTTTATATATATCAAATTTAATATACGGTTAATTTAACATAATGAACATATCTATTATGTATTTTTTTTTTTTTAATTTCATAAGCTCAAGTTAGTTATATGATTAGTCTGTTGTCAATACTTTTAATCCTTATATATACATATAGACAAATAAAAATAATTATAAAGAAATAAATTTCTCATTAGATCATTAAACTTTATTTAAAAAAAATAGCTCACCGAACTTTATTTCTTTAATAAGCAATTGAACTCTCAAATTATTCTTTTTTGTTTTAATCAAAACTCATTGGATTTGTAAGTGCTATCTACGTCAATGAAAGATGGTCAACATTCAACAAAAAAGTTCGGTATATCATCATACTTATCTTTTATTTAGATTGAGCCATAACATTAAAACAGATTAAAAAATTGGTGGCTCATGAGATGCATCAAAATCTGATGATACATAACCGATGCATAAAAGCACGGAGTATAATGCCCTCCAAAACATATATGCCGATTTTTTTTATTTATATCCAAAATTAAAATAAAATTTCAAAACATCTCCGTTTTTTCCCTTTTTTTTTTCAAAAATACCCAATCCGAATTTTTTTTTTCCGGACTTAATCCCTAAAACCAGAATTTTTTTTTCCGGATTCTCTATTATGTTTCTGGAAAAAAAAATTCCGGTTTTAGAATCCGGAAACAACAATTAAAAGTCTGGAAATTTTTTTTCCGAAATCGCAGTGAATTCGTTTATAAAAACTACAGAGTGTCGTCTCTCGCTTTCACTCAACGCGTTTTCAGAGCTCTCTCACAGTAAGTTATTTAATTTATAATTTATAATTTAAATATATAATTATTTAATTATAAATTATTTAAATTTGTAGGGCAATCCCGAGTCCGGAAATTTTTTTCCGGATTTGGGAGCTATTTCCGGAAAAAAAAAATTCCGGATTCTAAAACCGGATAAATTTTTTCTGGTTTTAGAGGTTTATTCTGGAAATTTTTTTTTCCGATTTGGTTATTTTTGGAAAAAATCAACTGACATGGATATTTTTTAAAATTAAATTTTAATTTTGGATATTTATAAAAAAAAATCGGTATCATATTGCTACAATAATTGTGCTATCGTTTTAGGTAATTTATTTTAGAGGTCATCAAACTTTGCCATTTTCTTAATTGAAAAAACTGTCGTTTTTAATATATTTTTATTGAAATAAAGATGGGGTCAGATCTTTCAATTGTATGTATCTACAAGAAATTTTTCAAGCGAATTTTAAACCTAAACTACTCGTTACAGAATATCTTATCTTAGATTAAGAACTAATTTCCCTTATTTTTTTCAAAAGCTGATCTTTGCAATTTGCTGCTAGCCCATAAATTTTTAACTAGTTTTAATTAGGTAATGCGGACATAGATGTAGCTAATATGAATATATTTTTTTCCTTTTTGCTGATGTGAATAATCTATAGTTGAAGTGGCCAAACCTTTTTGTTGATATATGACATGCTTTTCGGTAGATGTCAATGTTGATATTAACCCTCCATTGGCTTGTGAAAGGAAGTATAGCAAATATATTTAAAATTCAGCGACTTAAAAAAAAAAAATTAAGTACAATGACCAATCGACCTTTTATTAAATACTGAAGACCTACCGAGCAGGAATTTGAGGGAGCTTTTTTCTGATTTTGAACCCAATATTATTCAGATCTCTTGCAAGAATGACTATACTGATAATTCATGTAGCGAGTAGTATAGCTTGACATGATGGGTTGAACAAATTACATCGTGTTGGGAAAACCGTGTCGCAGAAAATCAACAAACAAGAAGAGCATAGCCCGCGTGTCTTGCCAGAGACGGTCACTGGCCCCACCGCTGTCTTGAGCTAACCAACAGTTGACAGCTCACAAAATCTTTTATTTATACTCTTCCGAATTTTCTGCTACCATAGTTGTGTTTCTTATCGGTAAAAGTGCGTAATTGATAACTTTTAATGCTGCAACACGATAGTTACATAGACATTGCCACTTATTCCATATTAGATCTGACGGGAGCTTTACTTCGTTAGTTGCCTCTCCATTTTGTAAATGAAAAAAAAGAGGATTCAAATATTTTTTATTTTTTGTGTCTATGTCATGTTTTTATTTTTAAAAACTTTAATTATTTTAAATTTTAAATTTAAAAGTCAAAATAAAATTGTTGGATATAATCTATATCATTTCATCTATATATACATATAAAAAATTATGATATTTAATTTTTTTTTATTGTCATCAAGAGCTTGTAAAAAACACACTAATGTGAATGATTTATAGACTTTGATTTTTGAATCTATTGATTCACATATAAACAAAATTGAAATGTGATAATTTTTATAAGCTCATAAAGAAAATAACAAAGATCACATCTAACGGTTTTATTTTGACTTTTAAATTTTAAATTTTGAGTTATTAAAGTTTTAAAAAATAAAAGCATAGTGGAGGCACAAAAAATAGAGGCATTTGAACTCTCAGGAAAAAAGAAAAAGAATAACTACAAATTACTCCTCACAACTCACAATGGGTGCTCTGATATTTACCAGGTCAGATACTTGACTGGATCTGAATTCAGAAAATTCTCGAAGTTTATTATAAAACAAAAGGATACAGTTGAAAGAGAGAAGAGGGGTTCTGCCTAAGGAAGAGTACATTATGATAAAAATAAAAATAAAGCTGTACAAATTACTTAAGCGCGGAATCATTTTTCTTTCTTTTTACAACCAAACATATTCTTCCGAGAGCAAGAATGCATGATAATGTCTGCTTGAAATAGAAGATAAAAGTACAAAATTAAATCTAAGTTAAGATGTAATCACTCACGCCAAAGCAAAATGACAAGGCACTTTATGAACGTGCATCAAAATTAGAAACAATACAAGCAATTAATAGAAAATTAAATTTGCTGAGTTCAGGAATCAGAATATCTATTAACAGGTATATGGATGCAAGGAATCTGTCTCCGTCCTGAATTGTATAATCAAATTAACAAAATATTAGGCGATAGAAAAGATAAATTCACCTCAAGGTGATTATTAGGGACGAAACTAGAAAATTGAGATAGAGGAGGCTGAATGAATAAAGGAAATTGAGATAGAAGGGGTTGGGTGAATAAGCGTCTTGTAATTTTATTTTATAAAGGGGCTAATAGTGATATTTTTTGTAAAATTTAAAATTTTCAAGGTAAAAAATGCAAAATTTTCAAAGAATTGGGGGAGCTTAGCCCCCTTTTCTTACCATGTAGTTCTGCCACTAGCAGTGTCGGAATGAAGAATGATCGATAGAGGGGCCTATACTAGTTTCTCAAGATGGGGGAACCTAACTGTCGCTTTGGCGTGGCACAAAGGAAGACAGTCTGTATATTTTATGGGCCTAACTAATTATTAAAGGGGACTTTGTATATTTTCTACATCATCTCCATAGACATCTATTTCGAACACACTGAATTATTAAAAGGGGTTTTGTATATTTTCTGGACCAAGGAGGGGCCAGGTTGGGGCTGGCCCCTACCTATGGGCTGGCTTAAAAAAAAAGGTTAAAAAGAAAAAACAAATATCTAACCTAAAAGTAATTGATTGAAGGACATTGGCAAATTAAATATCAAAATAGAATAATGAATCCAAAGCCAAAAGACAGTTTAATTTATTTCCAACAAGCGGCTTGATTATATTTGATCATCTTTTTCACTTTATGAGGCATGCACACGGTGTCAAATTTAATTTAGAATAAACTGATAAAGTATAATACAAACATTTATAAAGGCCCATAAGCAAAAACCTACGACGTACACTTCCTTTGGAAAAAAAAAACACACATATAACAGGATATGGATGGACCCCTACTTAAGAACGAAACTTTTATTGCAGTATTACATGTGATGATGTACGATCTGAAAAATAAAGTACTCTGATTATATAGTTTATATGTTATCTTAGTTTAACACAAGGCAAAAGGAGAAAAAAGAGCTTGGCACCTACCAGCTAAGCACGACAGGATATAAAGACCACTTTGTCCTTGTACGAGTCCTTTTTCCAACTGGATAATAAATAAATTAATTAATTATAACATTGCACGCCTAGCTTCTTATGCATAGACAACTCAAATGCCTTACCTTTTGAGCTAATTCATGGTGTCATCACCTGACACCTACATAACCCTTTTAATTGTAACTAAATTGGTAGTAAAAATAAATCAAACTAATTAATTTCATTGATACATAGAAAACGCCGAAAGCATAGTCTTTACTTTTTTATTTGAGCAGATACAAAATGATAAATTTTGCTTGTGAAGAGCAATTTTTTTTTTTTGCCTCCTTATTAGTCTTTAAAATAAATAAAGAGGATAATAACGACCACATAATTAAACAAGCTAATTGTTAACAAGTCTATAAGATACGCAATAAAAAAGAGTCAAGGTGGTCCGATGGATATCAGATAAATTTTGATTTAATGTCTAATTTTGTGCAAATTAATTGTGCATAAATCTTGACACGAATTGAACGGTTCCGATCGAACATCGAATCGCCCAAAATCTATGAGAAAACATAAAATTAGATCAAAGAGAAAAATACATATTATAGTAAAAAATGTTAAACCAAGTAAATTTTTAAGATAGCTATAGTTTATTACTTTATTATATCATTTTTGCATCACAAAATTTGCATCGGAACAGAAATATTTAAATTAAGAATTCTTTGACTTTGCTTGGGAAAACCTCTTCAATTAAAAAATATTAATGGCAATATACCTTTCATAGTTTCATACCAACTATACAGCTCAAAGAGCATGGCGTCATAACGGACAAGTGCACTTTTTAGAGGCCAATGTCATTGCCTCTAAGCAAGGTTTTATGTACTGTAATGCTGTCAGCCTGACAGGTGTAGTGTGATGTGTCTATGATATCTACGGTTGGTAACTAAAGTTGTTGAAGGAATTAAGATAACGATATTGACATGCATCAAAGATATTTATACTTTATATGATATGGATGGGAATGAGAAAACATAGATGGATGTGAGAGCGCGAAATATTTGTATTGTAATTAAGAAAGCACAAGATGTCATTATGGAATCTGTTGTAACTTATAACAAAACGCGACTCCTAGATCTACTCTTCAATAACGACTTGGACCACATAAAAAAATTAATATAATAAAGAGGCGTATAAACCCGTAATATATAAATTGAAATCATAACCAAAGAAAACTCGGCCTTTTGGGGAAAATATTTTAACAGAGTAGTTCTGATTTCATGCAGCGCATGGACTATAGAATCAAAACTACACTGCATATGGTTAGTACGCTACATGAAGCTAAAATGGCTCCGTTAATATTCTTACCATCAGCTCCGTTCTTCTTATTATCGAATAGGTCGTTCAGTCTTTGATCTGCATGGAAGCATCTGGAAATGGCCTTTTCCATGTTAATGGGCCTAGTAAGGCCCATTAATCACGTTAGTCTTAGAGAAAGTGGCAATTATTCAGGCCTCTCCAGTTTTAGAAGCAACGAGTTTAGTACTAGAAGAACCGTGACAATTGACAAATGATTCGCATCTGAAGTCTGAATTGGAATCAATAGTTTGGATTCAAATAATATTTTTTAGTATACACTAAGTAATAATATGATAATATTTTTTTTGAATTTATATCATTTATCGCATTTAGTTTAGTATATTTAAATTTAGAAGTACTCCATCTATCGTTCTATTAGTCTTTTTATGAAAATACTAACAATATAAAAAAAAAAACTTCAAAAAAATAGATGCAGAACTTTAGAACTCAGATGCAAAAAAAATCTTAAAAACTTTAATTCTCTGACGCATTTAAAAATCGATGCAAAATTAACTAAATTCTACAGCTGACAATGTCAACCGTATTAGTCACATCCTACCACTAGCATTGCGAGCGGTAGCGTTATAATATGAGATTTTAAATTTCATGTTAAGTTTTGATTTGCAATTGTTTTTCAGAGTAGAGTTAAAATTAGGGGTTTAAATTGTCAGATACGGATACGAATAGTTACAGGTATGGATATGGATTGGATGTGAAATGGATACGGATACAAATACAAATATAATTCGGATAATTAGTAAAGCAAAAAAAAAAGATATATAATAATAACGATTTTTCTTGAAAGTAAAAATTCATATATCTTCATTTTATTATTAGTACTTTTAAAATAATCAATGTTATTTAATTATTGGAAGATAATTGTATAAAGATGGTAAATTTCAATATTTATGATGATGTAAAGTTTGAGGACTAAACTAATATTATAGTTACATCTCAATTTTGTATAACATAATCCTTGGAGAAAGTAAAATTTTAATTAGCATGCAGGCACAGAGGTGTTTAAAGAGAATGAAGGTCAATTGATTTTTATTTATTTTCAAAATTTTTGTACTCGAATATAATTTTTTTTATAATTTAGAATAAAATACTACTGATACTGTAATATTCATTTCATTGATAACAAGAAAATTTAATATAATTGATCCATTGAAGATATATGAAACCGGCTAATGCTTTTTAAAAAAAAAAAAATTGATGCATTGATGTTTGACCTTGTAGTCAGAATATCTGACTCCATCCCTGTTAGCCTGGATACATCTGTACTTGCGTTTAATTTTTTTATATTTACTCCTATGAATAAAATTTTCGGCTCTTTCTGTTGGTTCTTATTTGTCCTGATCTGAATTTTGTTATCGGATTAATTAGGCTCGAAATTAATACGAGCTGGGCCTTAATATATGTTGGGCCCAATTCAGAGAACCCATTTTTACAGCGTAAAATTCTCTGCGTACAGCGTTTGAATTTTTCATGGACTAAAATGTCTTTTTACTCTTTTCTCCCCAGCGACACTCCCTTTTTTATTTTTCTGATTTGTTTTTGCTATGGGTCCATCGGTCAGAGGAAGAAGAGGGAAAAGAATAGGGGTCCAAACCCAAAGTAGGGAATTGATTTGGGTTAAATCCTCTCCAAAAATTAAATCGAAGCTTTGAGATTTGTGCTATTTTGAGAAAGGGGAGGTAGCACAATTGGTTAGTAATAAGTCCTAGAGTTGTTGTACCCAAAAGTAGAGAGTTCGATTTCCCTTCACGACTTCACAGCTTTTGTGAAAATTTTCAAAAAAAAGAGATTTGTACTATTTTCATTTAAACGGCTACATGCTATTCTCATTTGAATGGTTAATTTATTTTATAATTTCTAATTTGTCATGTAGCGATTCTAGATCAGATATTTTCTAGTATGTATTAATTTGGTTATCAGTGGTGGTAGCCATGATGTAGGTTATCTCAAATATTTTGGTCTTGTTTTGTAGTTTGCAAGTAGAAATCAGTGACTTTGTCATTTTTTTTCCAAAGAAAAAAAAAGAGAAAAGACGTGCAAACTATGCTTACAATTATTGCAAGCAAATTTACCAACTGAGCCACAAGAATGCATAAACCCTCTACCAAGCTTGTGAATATTGGAGATGCACAATTTCATATACAAAGAACTAATACACAACAAAGAAAAGACATGGTTTATCCGTCTACAGTAGTCCAGCCCAGTTGGCCAGTTGTCTATAATCCAAGCCCATGTATAATTGTTGCAAATTTTACCTATTCCAGAGACGGCCCAACATTTTTCGAAGCTCAGCCCAATTTGTTTATTTCTTTTTCTACAGCCCACAGCTCTGTCCTCTCTCGCCTTTGCTGCTTCCTCTAGGGCCCTACCCGCTACGGCATACCCGATACGCTAACTGCCAAAAGGAAAAATCGCGAAGAGAAACAGCAGCCAGAGAGAAAAAGAGAACAGCAATCAAAAATCGAGAGAAGAAAAAAGAAAAGTGCGAGCTCAGGCGGGGCGGAAGGCTCAGCCGCTCAGGTAACCCTATTTTTTTATTTTTTTTTTCCAACCAGCGCCACGGCCCGTGCATGGCTCTGGTGCTCTCCCGTAAACCCTAACCTGCGAACCTTCTTCCCATTAGCACTACCTTGTGTATTCAATTTTACAATTTCTCACTGACTAAGAAAGAAAATGGTGAGTTGCGGCTGCGGAACTTTGCGGAGGCGAACTGGGTTTAGTAGTTAAAATATAGTAATTTTTTTATTTAGAAATTTAATTTGTAGTACTGTAATTAATAGTTAAAATAGTGATTTTTGCCAAACCCTGATGGAAATCTTGACTATGACTACCTGTTGGGGATTTGTGTGTGTGTGTGTGTGGGTGTGTGGGTTGGGGGGGGGGGGGGGGGGGTAGGTCAGAATCTTGAAATGGATTGGTTGGCAGAGAAGAAGACCTTGAGATGGCATTAATGGCGAAGCTTTGAGTCATCATAATTCACATCCCTGATTTGCACAAAAGAATGAATGAAAATTGGTTTGTCCAGAGCAAATTCGGTAATTCAAACCAAAAGACTGATTGGTTCCCTGAGCCAAAGAATCATCAAATTTGTCTTCATCCTTCTATAGTACTAATTTCATGAATTTAATAATGCATTGTAAATTGTGTATACATGTGTCGGAAGAAATATGTAGCAAGTTTCTGTAAAAAAAAAACTTATAAAGATGGAGATCTCAACTAAATTCAAACTGGCCTCACCGTTTAGACTCTCACTTGAATACAATTGCATAATCATTGAAAATTATAATCCTAGGGTTTCATCAGAGTGAATTTACCCACATGAGCAGCAAAGACAAGTATCAATTAAGAACCTCGTATTGAGTCACCCTTAATAGCGTGAGGAGATAGTAGCAGGAAAGTGAAATAAGGGAAGTTGAAGAAAGACATGCCTGGAAATGAAAATTTGAAATTATGAGATGCTCAGAAAAAAGTGAAATTTAAATACATATAGATGGAGCAATGGAGGGACACCTTCCTCTTATTTTTAAAGAGACTGCAATAACATGTGCTCACTAAAAATGGGAAGTTGTCTAAAATTGCGGACAAGAGATTGGGGATGTTATTGATTAAACTAAACTCAGTTACATATGCTTTGTAGAGTACTGAGGTTCTCTCTCCCTCCCCTTCCCTCCTCACTGGTTCTACATCTCTCAGGTAGCTAACCATCGCCTTGCAAATCTCAGCCATTCTAACACCTGCCTGGTACCTTATTCGGCCTGCATCCATAAAGCCTGATTTAGATCAATGTGTTTCAATTAGGCCTGTGAAATTAAATTTGCTGACCTGTTTTTGTGTAACTTAATACATATCATTGCTATTTACTATCATTTTTACCCAATTTACCGTTCTATTTTGCAATCGGCATCAATTTAGTACTTGACTGTCTGAAAGATTCTCAATTTAATGTCATATGAACCTCAACAATGAAAGCAAACTGCATGTGTTTGAACTACTAAGTGTGTGATGTTATATGGATCTGATACGTACCAAAGTTTAGTCCTTGGTTTAAATTGCTCATCACAAATTGTTAATTTATTGTTTTTGTTAGATAGAAACATGAAAAAAGGGATACACCCTCAAATGCAATGGGTCTCTTATGTTACCCAAAGCGGCCGGTTGATAAATATCATGATGACGAAGATTCATGATGTGGGGAAGATTTACCATTTGCGGGCCAAGCGTCAGATGGCACAGAACGTTGGCCAGATTGCCAAATTCAACCGCCGGTATGGACTAGAACAGGATGAAGAGGCGAAACCAAAATAAATTTTATTTTGTAAGAGTTTTCCACTTCATGGTTGGATCCTTTTTAAATAATGAGTTTTGTCTTTTAAGGCTAAGCACTTCATTTGTTTTTTATTTTTAGTTTTTATGTTGGCTGGATATAAGATAAGTTGATGGATCAGAGCTTGATATTGCTGATGTTGCATTTGCTTGAATCTAGTTATTATCTTGCCAGTTTGTTTGGTTAGACTTGGTTCCAATAAGATCAGAAAAAAAATTGCATGCTGTATGAGTTATACATGCTATGTGAAATCATGTTCCTAATAGTTTGTCCCTGTTAGATGTGTTTTGGGCCTTGTGAATCTTATTATAGGTGTTATGATGTTTATTTTTCAAAATTTGAATATCAAGTTATATCATATACAGAATTCAAATTTACTAATCTGCAACAATCATATAATTGGGGCAGGGTAAAGTACATTATATCTATTAATATTTGTAACCTAGTCTTTTGCGTTTTTTAATTCTCCGAACCAAAATTCTGACATGGAATCACCTCAACTTGATATTATTGGTGCCATAACCAAAATTATACTGAGATAGTAGACTAGCACCTTAATTATTCTTTACATTTTGGTGAAGGGTTCTCCAATATGTACTCTTTCTTTCCTTTATCTATATAGACATGAAAAAGATCATGTTATGTGCAGTTCATGTTACATGCATGTTGGTTGTTTGTATTATTGCTAGTTGAAAGGTATTCTTTTGTTCCTATACCTAAGTTTGGGGCCAAATGTTGAGATTCATATCTGGTGCAAGTATTATTATTAGATCACACGTGCTAACACACTTTTTTATAAGTACCCAGTGTTTTATTTACCAGTATATATTTGATTGTGAAAAAATAAGCAGTGGGATATTAGCCATGCCTGTTTATGGATTGGAAAATGTCAACCGCTCTTGCTTTTCAGTAAGCAATAAAAATATCAAATTATTTGGGGTAGTTATTTCAAGAAAAATCCATCTTTTTATAACGGTTAAAACCTGATTTCCACACTAACCAGAAAGGAAAAGAAGTGCCAAGCAATCCTGTCTATTTTTTTCTCTGATTGTTTTAATAGTAAAAATATCAGTTTTATGATATAAACACAAGATTTAATTACTTGCGAAAAATAAGTTTCTTATTAATGAACACTAGTTCAATTACTTAAGAGACTATTTAGTATTTCAGTATGTTATAAACATGTGTTTATCCATGAATTGTCAGTGAATGATTGGACCATAAAAAAAATAACAATTTTGTTTATATCTAAAAAAATAATAAAAGATTTCCAAAAAAATAAAAAAATTCGTCTCCAAGCACATTTTATTATGGATATCATGTTGATTGGTTTGAATTGACTGTTTGATTTTTGAAAATGAAAATAAAACATACGAGACATTTGAATCCTGCTAAGTAAAAGTATATTCTTTAACAAAAATACAACAACCACCAAACTTTTATTCCCTAACAAGTTAGAGTAGGCTAGAAATAAAACCTAACTAGAGTCACAAAGCATGAGTTTTATTTCACAAGAAAATAATTGTTTTTTGATGGCCGGCTCGCTATGTCTATCACGACCCTCTTCTTTTATTTTGGTTGGGACATGTTATGTAGAAACTACACAGACAGAGTTATATTTTAACAAAAAATAGTATTTTAATTTTGAACTCATTTATTGGTGTGTCTTTCTACTAGACAACCAAAATGTAGCAACAAAAATCCATTTCATATTGGGCATCACATGATAATTGGATGAAAATAAAATTGATGAATTATCAATTTATGTGTCTCATAACACATGTATTAATTTATTTTGGTTTAATCCTTTTTTTTTTCTTTTTTTGTATAGTTACAATTGTAAAAAGAAAATTGTTGTCAAATGATTCTGAATGAAATTTGAATTACTTTCCAGTTATCATCCAAATGCTTTTCCTCCGAAATAATAGCATAATTGACCGGACCTAACACTTTTCTAATAGCACCACTGTTTATTGATGAATTGATAAAGTTATCATTTTGGAAGCAGAAGAAATTGATCAAAAGTACCATAATTGTTTTTACGCCGTAAAGAAATTGATCAAAAGTAATAGGCGAGTTTGAAAAAGGTCTGAATTACCGACCATTATAAGATATTAAGATACCTTGAATAGTTGAATATGTGTATATATAAAGTCACCTCTCTCTCTCTCGTTCTCGCTTTTCTTTCATTATTTACTTCATTTCAAATTTTTAATGCATCATAAATGCTGTAATTTATTTTTATTAATATACTAAAGGGAAGAATAATGGAATAAAACTATAGATCCGTTGACAATTCCTTACTCTGACAATCTTGATAATTTAAAAAAAAAAAATTAAAATTTGAAATCCAACATTATAGACATGCATGATCTATATTATTCAGTATTCACATATCATGTCGTATAAAATATGATGATAATTGGTTCATGTTTCATCATACATTGACTGAATTGAATTTTAACGGTTTAAAAGTAACGGTTCTTGTATATCATTAAAAGTTTCTTAAATTCATAAATTGTATGAAATTTGATTATTAGACTATTTATATGTTCAATAAATCAATAATATATCGGTAAAAAAAACAATTGAAGCACGCAATATTCTTTGATAGCATATTCTATATCGTTTAATTTTGCGCTTGAGTTTTTGAGAGATAATAACTTGATCCATTACCTTTCTCTACACTTTTTCTTCATTATGAAGTTTGAAAATTTCAAAAATTAGACGTCCCAACACGCAAAAGTGACTTGAATCTGCCTAGATAACTACACCCCAAGTGTCTCATCCCTCTAAATATTCGTCACATAATTTTTTGTACACTATTCGCACTTCAAAATACACACACCCATTCCAATGAAAATTAAAACTCGACTAGTCAAATGCACACTTATTTGAACTGAAATGTGTGCTTGTTTACTTAAATACAAATTAGCTGTCTAGCTAAGAACCGTCCCACATTTTAATTTGCAAAATTCAAATCCATTTTGATAACTGTTAGTATTGAGTTGAACATCCAAACTCATTATACGGACTTCTCAAATAAAACACTCATGATCCATCTGGAATACAAACTTATTTAAATCACAATTAATAAACACTCATTTCACATTTGAAGTTGTTAAATTTTCAAAAGATTATGATGCAGATAAATAAACAAGAGGAGCGTTCAAATACCTTTATTTTTTAAAACTTTAACATCTCAAAATTTAAAACTTAAGAGTCAAAATAAAACTATTAGATGTGATCTATGTTATTTTCTCTCTGTGCTCATAAAAAATTATCATATTTTAATTTTATTTTTATGTGAATCAATAATTTCAAAAATAACATCTAGAAATCATCCACATTAGTGCATTTTTTAAAAGCTCTTGATGACAATTAAAGTAAAATTGAAATATCATAACTTTTTACACGTGCATAGATAAAATGATGTAGATCATATTTAACGATTTTATTTTGACTTCTAAATTTTAAATTTTGAATTATTAAATTTTTTTAAAATTGAGACATAATGAGGCATATCAACCTTCCTCAATAAACAAATATAAGTATCCAATAAAAATATTTGTACACAAATTTAATATACAACTAGATATTAGTCAAAATGGCAGGAATACTGTTGTTAGTTGTGTATGCAGATTGCAGAGCCATAAAAGTAGGAAAAACAGAATTGTGGTTTAAAACTGAATTAATTGATTTCATTATTCCTTTGGGTCTATATAGGCGGTACATTTTGCATACACAACTCTACAACTTCTATAATATCTTTCTTGCCTATATAATCCTACAACTCTCATAATACGATAAACATACATAATTCTCAACACTCTCCCTCAAGATGGACAAAAGATATCCTTCAAGCCCATCTTGTCACAAAACCTATCTAGATCTATCGAGCTAAGTCCTTTGGTGAGGCAGTCAGCTACTTGATCTCTAGTAGCTACATGACTCAGCTCCAATAGTCCACCCTCTAGCTTTTCCTTTATGAAGAACCTATCGATCTCCACATGTTTGGTTCTGTCATGCTGCACAGGATTGTTGGCAATGCTAATCGCGGACTTGCTATCGCACCACAATTTCACCTTAGCTCCGTTATCCACCTTGAGCTCTTCCAACAACCTCTTCAGCCACACCATCTTAGCAACTGCCAATGCCATAGCCCTGTACTCGGCTTCTGTTGTCGATCTTGCAACAACTGGCTGCTTCTTGCTCTTCCAAGAGACCAAGTTGCCCCCCTACAAACATGCAGTAGCCAGCTATGGATCTCATGTCATCAAGAGAACTAGCCCAATTGATAAGCATAAATTATATACACATTTAATCTAGGTTTTATTATAAAAATAACCCCAAATATCTTGTATTTTTAATATAAAGTGATTTAAATATACCTAGAATCAAGTTACTACGGTTGTTTGGCTTTTCATTGCAGGAAATGATGAAAAATGGCGAAAATACCCACCAGTGCGGATCAAATCATCCGCAGTGCGGGTCAGACCAGCCGCACTGAGGACTTAGTCGCATTTCTAACATCCAAGCGCTGCGCAGGAATTTTCCCGAGCCTAGTGCGGATGAAGTTCCACCCGCACTCAATACTTAGCCGATTTCAGAACATGTTTGAAAAGCAGATTCCACCCGCAGTGCGGATCAGCCATCCGCACTGTCATCCGCATTCAACTAATTTGCACAAGTTAAATAAGGAAACTTAGAGCCAATGCGGATGAGACCACCCGCAGTGCGGATAGGCCATCCGCACTGGAGCCGCAGAAATGCCAAATTTACACAGTTTCAACACGGGTTCTATTTTTGGTACTTCATGGACGTGTGTTACAGTTAAATGTGGACAGGGAATCCTGGGAAACAATCCAAATATAACACCCACTAACTCCACTTTCTAGGCTCTTAATTGGGCATGGTCTTTGGCTATAAAAGGGGGTGTTCAATCTCTATTCATCATCCCTAATTCCTTCATTTTCTCTCTACACACACACACAATTCTTAGCGATAAATTCTGGAGAAAAAGGAAAGCTTTCAAGCAAGGAGAAGAAGGGTTTCCTGAGCAAGAAGTCGGCAAGATTGAGGGCTTTGATCAAATAAAGGGTGTAATCATTTCTTTATTTCATTTCTTCTTACTTTTGCCAACTTTTGTAATGGATCTCTCCATGAGAGAGTAATTCTCTCTCTAGGGGTTTAGGTCAATGCATGAACTTGTTTAATTCTATTTTATTCGGTTATTTGTTTTTATTATGATTGTTTTATGAGATTTGATGTTAATTTCTGTGATTTAATAATTTGTGTTAATTACATAATTAGTACTTGAATTGTAGTATCCCGTTTTGAATTCGAAAGAACCAAAATTGACTGTGATCAATAGGATAGTACCAAATTATGAATGCAAATACCTTAGGTTTAGGTTAAGATTGTAACCAATTTAATATAAGCCGGAAATATAGAAATTAAGGTTAGGAATTTGGTGAAGAACCTAATCGTGAAGTCAAACCCTAATTAGGACATCTCAATTCAAATCGGGTATTGGTATGATGGACTTAATTGCGAAGTACCAATATTTGAGGAGAGGAGAGACTAACAAGAGCTTATAGGTCTAGGTAGCTAGGGTGGGGAACTTCATTGAGAAGTTCGAGTTACCTAGGCATGTTATTAATTTACGAAAGTAACCCTTAATAACATATTAGGTTAGAAACCTCATCAAATCATACATGAATTCAAACAAATACCGAATTAATAGAGTTAGCAAGGAATTGTAGACCAAAAACCCCTAGATCTCTAAATCTTGAAAGCAAATCAATTCCTTTCTTTTACTTTTATTTACAATTATTGTTTCAAACTCCTTTCTTTTGGGTATTGAACCCAACCTTAGGAATTGTTAGAACAACCCCCCAATTTACTTTTATTGCACTTTACTTTATTTTATTTTCTGAAATTTATTACTAAAGTTTAAACATAGTAATTAAACATTCTCCCTGTGGATCGATACCTCAAATACTACTTTGATAGAATTGTGCACTTGCAATTTAACTCAAACGCGTGTTAAAGGTTTAAAAGGTACATCTTATTGTACTGAAACTTTGTGCATACGCTTTTGTGCGCATCACCAATCCGAGTCACAATAGCCTCAATGTTCATGTGCCCATTCTGCCTGAAAATCAAGCCCTTTCCTGGTGCACTCTTCAGGTACCTCAGAATGTGATACACTGCGTCCATATGGCCTTTCCTAGGGTCATGCATGTAGCAGCTCACCACGCTCACTGCAAATGAGATATTGGGACGAGTGTGGCTCAAATAAATCAATCTGCCTACCAGTCTCTGGTACCTCTCACGATCAACCTGTTCTCCTGTCTCTGCACTTATTTTGGCCTTCACATTGATTGGAGAAACCACAGGCTTGCACCCCAACATGACTGTTTCAGTGAGCAAGTCTAGGACATACTTTCTTTGGGATAGAACAATTCCCTCTGCTCCACGAGCCACCTCAATTCCAAGGAAGTACCTAAGCAGTCCCAGATCCTTCACCTCGAATTCCTTCCCCAATCTTGCCTTCAACTGTGCAATCTCCCCCTCGTCATCCCCGGTAATGATCATATCATCAACATACACAGCTAACATAGTAATGTGACCGCCATGTTGTTGAAAGAACACCGTGTGGTCTGCATTGATCTGCTGGTAGCCCATGCCTACCATAGCCTTCCTGAACCTATCAAACCAGGCTCGAGGGGACCGCTTCAACCCATACAACGACTTCTTGAGCCTGCGCACCTTACCCACTGTCTGGTTCATGCCAAACCCTGATGGTATCTCCATATACACCTCCTCTAACAAGTCACCATGAAGAAACGCATTCTTCACGTCGAGTTGGTGTAACTTCCATCCTCCATTCGCTGCCATGGAAACCAGTGTCCTTACTGTGCTCATCTTCGCCACGGGTGCAAAGGTCTCATCATAGTCGATTCCATAGGTCTGACTGTATCCCTTCGCTACCAACCGAGCCTTGTAGCGTTCAACCAGACCCTCAGGATTCTGTTTCACTGTAAAGACCCACTTGCATCCAACTGCCCTCTTGCCTGGTGGTAGTGACACGAGCTCCAGGTTCTGTTCTTCGCAAGGGCCTCGAGCTCTTCTAACATGGCTGCTTTCCACTTCGGATCTTCTTTAGCAACCTGCCAACACTTAGGGATAGAGACAATGTCTAATGGTGAAATGAATGCTCCATGTACAAGTGATATGTGTGAGTAAGAGACAAACTGGGCAATGTCATGTGGGAAACCATACCGGTCAGGAGGAATGCCTGCATTCTCGCGAGAAGTCCTCCTTACCGATAAAGGAGTGGGAGGAGTAGAGAGAGGAATCATATCACCTGTGTATTCTGGGTCTGAGATGAATGGTGAAGGTGTCTCAAGAGTCGGAGCGGGCAGGGACAAGAGACTTGGCACAATAGTTGGCACTGTAGGCACGGTTCCCTCATTCTGCTTCTTTCTCCTCACATACACTTCACCATATCTCGACTCCCCCTGAGCCTGAGTTCCACCACCCTTAGACTCAATCCTCTCAATTTCTGGCTAAACTCTAGCCGAAGTCTCCTTTTCCGGCTCAATCACAGCCTCTTTGAGCATGGGGCAACCAATACCACCCACACTTACCATCCTCCTCTCACCATCACCACTACTCTCCTCCTCTTGCCTCATACCTCCTATATTGAGTGAGCTTTCAAATGGTGAGCTCGTGAAAAGTAACATTCATACTCACAAACATTCGCCTCTCAACTGGACTCCAGCACGCATACCCCTTTTGAGTGGCTGAGTATCCCACAAAGATGCACCTCACGGCCCTTGGATCAAGTTTTCCCACATTGGGCCTGTTGTCATGTACAAAGCACACACACCCAAAAATTTTGAGAGGAAGAATATCTCCATTCTTACCTGTCAGCATCTCAATTGGAGACTTCCAATCCAAAACCCGTGAGGGCATCCTATTGATCAAATAGGCTGCTGTCAGAACTGCTTGCCCCCACAAGTGCTTTGGGACTTTCATCGAAATCATCATACTCTGAGTTACCTCAAGGAAATGCCTGTTCTTCCGTTTCGCTACCCCATTCTGCTTTGGTGTGTATGGACACGTGGTCTGATGCTGTATCCCCTGAGATGACAAGTATTTCATGATGCGAATCAGATAAAATAAAAAAAATTTAATCCGATAACATCTAAGATCGTTCTATTATTGCTAATTTATCCATGTCGTAATCATATACATATTCCTGCAAGAGGGAATTTTATATCATACCTATGATCTTTAACGTAGCTTGATTCCTCTGAGGTTCACCTTGAATCCGAAACAAGAACGGTGTCGAGTTCGTGCTAGCGAACTCTCTTCCGCGTCTAGCTTTTCACCCGTCTATTAATCGATTGTATAATCAATCGATATATATTTTAGCAAAATGTTTTGGAAAAAAAAAACCTCTAAACTCACAAGAGAGAGAGAAAAGCCATACCTGATGTATATATATTTTGTTCTATTATTTACAGGCATTAAAAGTATAATTAGACTCTTTAAATTCGTATTAAAACATGAACAGAATTCGAAACAGCACATCAACTTCTGACCTTTCGTTACTAAAACTATCATAACTTTCTGTAGGGAATTCCAAACGACTTGAAACTTTCACCGTTGGATTCTAGATCCAAAGGGCTACAGAATTCATATAGATCATATGCCCAGATTGGTTAATGTTTTCCCCTTCAAATGCTCATTCAAAGTTGCCTTAAAATCTGTCCATTTTGTAATCCGAATTTAATGGTCATAATCAATATTTGTTTGGGCTTATTCTCTTCTCAATTTGCTAAAATATGTTTTGGACTTGGGCTTGGGCTTGAAATAAATTTATATTTCATAATATTCACATATTATGATATGTGCAACGAATATTATTCTCATAATATGCACATTACAATATATATTTATTTCCCTGCTAGTCAGTCACATCATGTGACATAATATTTATTTCTTGTTTCCCGTTCAGTTGGTGTGACCTATATTGAGGATCTATATTATGTTGGCAATGAAATAAAATATTTAATTTCATAAACTGTAAGCGGTATTCTAGCTATACATTACAGCTACCCAAATAACATAGACATTTAGTAATCCTTTTACGAAACGCGATCCTTACAGTAATGTAACATTTGTCATTACTTGTGTCCATTTCTTGCCTTATGATATTCTGATTAATATACAAAGTAGGACTGTGTCATCTTTGTATTATAATCATTTCTTGATCTCTATTAAGCAAATTATAAAATTATAACTGCACTTCAGTTATATTGGATCCATTTATAATTCTACTTTACCAAGGGGCCCAAAATATCATTTCTCATTATTAATGAGTGACAATGATGCTATTGACATATATCATTTTCCCGCACAAGTTACATATAAAGAACTATTATTTTTATCACCACTTCTTGCAAGTAGCTTTTAATAATAATTACGTTTGTACATTCCTCATGTGAAAACAATATATGTCTCAATCTTGAAATCAGAGACACGATGAAAACATTAATAACACTAACACAATCCATATAATGTTTCATCTATTAGGTCTGTTCAATATATGAAGCATTTCATACATTCGTGTTATTAAATGATAATCTTTTATCAACGTTTGCAGAACTACAACGTACTTTTAATCAACACGACAGTCTTATATGTCATATTAGTGTTCCTGCTAATATGCAAAGCCTGTGAACATTTTAGTGTTGTATATTTATTTACTTAAAGTCCTGCAGTTCAAGACCAAGTGCATCTTCTTGAACACTTCTAAATATAAATATAAAACTCATGGAACAAAATGTAAATCACATTCAATTCATAAATATAACATATATAAAAGAGAATCAACAAATGATAACTTTTAGAACACAAATCTAACAGTCCCATTGTCAGACCTCAATACTTTCACAACTGCACCATATTGAGTCTGAACCATCTTGTAAAATTTTTTAAAGCAAGCAAGCACATCACTCTTATTTTTCATCAAGTAAAGCCAAGACACACGAGAAAAACAATCAATAAAAGACACAAAGTATTTAAATCAAATTCAAAGTAGTTGTAGGACAAGGTCCCCATACATCCGAATGAATCAAATCAAAACTACAAGGCTTCCTACTCCCAGAGCTAACATAAGAGCTTCTAGTGTGCTTGCCTAACTCACACGCATCACACACTAATTTTTCTTTATTTGTCTTTTCAAATAAAGACTGAAACATCCTACTCAACACTTCTCTCAACAATGGATGAGAGGGCCGAGCTCATACCCTCTTTATCAATGTACCACAGTCCTCTATGCATTGTGCCAGTCCCAATCTCCTTGCCCGTCCCCTTCTCTCGGAAGACCACCTTGGGATTATCAAACAAAACAACACAGTTTAGTTATGAGATAATGACACTTATAGATAGGAGATTCACAGGAAAAGCAGGAGCATGCAAAACATTAGACAAAGTCAAAGTGTTGGTACATTTCACTGTACCCTTACCAACCACCGGCTAGGCCGTACCATCGGCTGTCCGGATGCTCCCTGGTACCGCTAAGTGAGTATAGGAGGAGAACTCCTTAGCAACACCAGTCACATGGCGAGATACACCGGAATCGACTATCCAATCTGTTGATCTAGCGGTGGATCTAGAGGAAAGAGCAAGTATATCACTAGTACCTGTAGTCGAGTAAGCAAAAGAGGCAAAATTACCCCTGACATCAGAAGAGGAGGAGGTGGATGCATCATCGCGCACACTCTTCCCATCACCTGTCGATCTCTGCCTGTTCTTGAGCCCCTGAGAATAGGCCTCCACGAACGCCTGATCCTCCTCTGACAAGCCCACACTAGCTTCTTCTTCCCCCTCAACAACCATCAGATGTGCCCGGTTGCCTCTTCCACCTCTTCGGCCTCCACGACCGCGACCACGACTCCCAGACTGCCCCCTTCCACCTGTGTCTCTCTCCTTTGGTGGCTTAGGGCAAGCCTGCTTCAGGTGACCTACCTCACCACAGTTGTAGCACTGTCGAATCTCACCTCTGTACCCAATGTTACCTGGGTTGGAGATCGCTAGTGCTGACCTCACTCCTGGAGACCCCCCTGTCCCAGCCTGTAATCCCATACGGCTCTCCTCCTGTATCATTGCTGAGATCGCCTCATCCAGTGAGGGGATCTTTGACATGGCTAGCAACACAGCGCTCCTCTGCTCGAATGCTGAGTCTAAATGCCTCAGAAAGTGCATAGTTCTCCTCTGAACATCTCTCACACCCTTCTTGCAATTTGGATCCATACAGCACTCAGTAGGAGAGAAGTGGTCGTAATCTGCCCATAGTCGCTCCAGATCTGCGGCATACTCTCCAATCGACCTACCTCTCTGTGCTACCTCCTCGATCTCTCTCTCGATCTGAAACACCCTCATATTGTTGTCAATCCTCGCATAGATCCAGATCAGCTTCCCCCAAACATCACTCACGTCCTCTATTGCATCAACCGTCTTGGCAACAGAGGCATTCATCGAGTTTAGGAGCCAAGTGTGCAGCATACTATTGGTAGACCTCCACGCACTGTACTCAGCCGAATCCTTTGCTGGTACTTCCATCTCACCCGTGATATACCCATCCACGTTCTTCCTTACCAGAGCTCTCTTAACCAGACGCGACCAGCTCAAATACGAGGCTAGTCCATCCAGTTTTATGTCCACAAACTGAAGCTCCAACTTCTGCGACTTCGGCTTGCTTTCCACAGGAGCTTGGCTCGCAGCCAATGCTCGCACCATGATAGCAAGCTCATCAGGAGTCAGCTTCGCGCAAGCCTTCGCGAACGGGTTCTCGATCTCCCTTTCTAACATTGATCCGACTTAGATCTACGCCTCACGTATCTAAGTCCAAATCACCTCTACAAAATCGAGTTCTTGACTCTTCTTGACCCGATTTAGATCCACATCCACATCATCTTCCCCTCTTTTCTTCTCTTTCTTGACCCGATCCTGATTTAGCATATCAAGAATTGAGCGAAACCCCGATCTCGGGTATTGTGGGGTAAGGGCCCCCCACGCCGGCCAAATCCACACCCAACCTCTTACCTAGCGGCTTGGCCAGTCCTAGAAGAGAGAGAAGAGTAAACAGAGAGGTTTTTGGCTGAAAAGGAGAAGAAAGAGCTGCTGGTCGGAGCTAGGGCTGAGCTTGGCCGGAGCTACAGTGAAGCTAATGGCTGGTGAAAGGCAGATCTGAGGAGGGCGGAGGCTGGTGGAGCTAGGGTTGAGCTTCCGGCGTCAGATCTGGTGGCTGGTCGGGTCAGACCCGATCTGGAGCAGCTGGGGCGGAGCTCAGCCAACACCCAGCGGAGTCAGGCAACCCTCCTCTATGTTAGTTTGTAATAATCTAGAAGTCAATAATACGATAATTTATCATAAAGCTTTGTTCATGAATTGGATGATTAATATCATTTTGTTGCCTTGAGTATTATTGCATTTATGGATCATTTCGAGTTCATGACTGAAATTGTGAAACTCCATAATATAGATGATATATACTCTTAAAAGGTCACTAACCAAGGTAATTAGCAGGAACACTAATTACCGCGAAAAGGTTAGTATGTGGATTAAAAGATGGTTAAGTTTTACAAACCACCTGACACGAGATGTCATTTTAATCACATAGATACATGTTCTAGGAACATGGAATTTGACAGACCCCGAATGAGACATTAAATAGAATTGTGTTCGTGTCATTAATGTTTCTCATTCAGTGTCACGTTCTAAAGTATGAGGTATTTATTGTTCCCACTAAGAAATATGTATGTGTGATTGCTATCTACCGCTGTCCGTAAAAAGCAGTCATAACGGTAGCATTCCCATATGTATAGCTTAGCTGAGAAAGTGATAGTCTACCAAAAGTACTATTTGTCCCTCGTATCTCTATACGAGCTATAGCATCACTGGGCCCCTTGATAGAGTTAGATTATCTGCTAGCGGTATAATTACAAGAGTAATTATATTTGATAATCTGCTCAAGATCAAGAAAAGATTCAGTTAGCAAGGATGACACACATCTACCTTGAAACTGATCTGATAGCTATGAGACAGAAGAACAGACACAAGTAAATTGTTTACTGGATCGTGATATTGTACAGTACAGCATCATCTGTGTAATTGGATGGTCATGATGTGTTGCCAGACGCCACCCATGATTATAGAACTTAAAACAGTTTTAACTCTATTTACCAACATAACACAGATCCTATTGGGTCACACCATATAGGAGCTAATTGGAGAATCTTATTTTGATTGATTATAAATTGGTTATGATCAATGATAAGATGGTTATAATTAATTATACGTGTTATAATTAAATTATAAATGTTATGTAAAAATAACAAGCAAAAACACTGGTTAAATTTATAAACGTGTGTGACACGTTGTATAAAAGTTAACCGGTTAATTTATAAATGTGCAGGACACATTGTATAAATTACCGAAGCAACAACCGCAAGAAAAATATATATAATTATTCAGAATAATTATACGAATATTATTTGTGTTCGGGCCGAGGGCATTCGGATCTTTTCAGATTCGTCCTTATTCGCATGACATGTCATCGATCCTATCCAGATGACACGTCATCGATACCGAAACAAATAACCGCAAGAAAAATATATATATAATTGTTCAGAATAATTATACGAATATTATTTGTCTTCGGACCGAGGGCATTCGGATCTTTTTAGATTCGTGCTTATCCGCATGACGTGTCATTGATCCTATCCAGATGACATGTCATCAATCCTATCCACAAGGGCAAAATGGTCATTTCACACCTATGCCACCTTGCATGTGTAGAAACATGGAGAAGAGTGTGGAAGGGTGTGGAAGGGGTATTTTGGTCATTTCACATATAAAAGGATGAGGTGTCAATGGCATACCTTGTAAATAGGCATATGTTGAGGGGTATTTCGATCTTTTGCGAACCTCCTCAAAAGCCTATAAATAGAGGGGTGCATGTAGAGAGAAAAATCACTAATTCACTTGTATCGTTTCGTGCAGAATCGAATCGGTATTTTCTCTCTTTCTCGGTTTCTCTCCCAAATAGTGTTTCGGTTGAGAAAAGAAAGTTATACGTAGTTGACGTATAATCTTGCGGGTTGTTGTGGAGTATATTTACGGGATCGATGAATAGTGTTTTACCAAATTTAGCGGTATGTCAGTTTTGCTCATTTGATGAAACTGAGTAACCGAAAATTCGTGTTTACGGGTTTTCGTCTTTTCCCCGTGAATAGTGTTTTTGCAGAATTCCGCGGTTTACGGTATTTCTGGCAGAAGAAATTAACCGCTCTCTGGTTAGTCCTGCTGGATAACCGATAGAGGCATCAGACGTCTGATGCTCCGAGACGAGTCGATTCCTTCCGTGATGTAGCTCTACACGCTCGGTCTGCATTCCAACTGTGATTTGGAAACAAGGTATAAATATGTTATATTAATCTATTTAATTGGTAAGTAGATTAAAGTTTTAGAAATCAATCATGGAGTAGATCTGTAAAATGATTAAATTGGGTTTTGATGCCAAAGGAATACTGAAGGTGGACCGCCTTGGAAAGTTTCCTGACATACCCCGTTTAATCCTGAGCTTAAGTTGGCCGTAGAAATTTTTGTTCTACGGTCATTCCGCACCTTAAGCCTAAACGAGTTTTGGTTACCGCGAAACCCCAAAAGTGGTATCCGAAACCCAACACTCTAGGCACGGCGGAGCTCAGGCAGGCGACGCTGGCAGACTGGCAGGGCGGAGCTCTCTGCTTTGGGGATCTGGTCTGGAGCGGTACTGTAGCGTGCTACAGTAAAATTGCAAGAAAAGGAGAGAAAATAGAAAAAACGGCTAACCCTAACCTGTTACTCTGATACCAAAAAGAATTGTGGTTTAAAACTGAATTAATTGATTCTATTGTTCCTTTGGGCCTATATAGGCGGTGCATTTTTCATATACAACCCTACAACTTCTATAATATCTTTCTTGCCTGGATAACCCTACAACTCTCATAATACGATAAACATACATAATTCTCAACAGAAAATAAATACAAAAACTCTCTCTCTTTTTAAGATTCGTACAATATAATAAATAAAGGTTTGAAATTAGAATCGCAGCTGATTTGCTTCCATAAAAGTAGGCCATCGCTACAACTCAGCGCTCATGCACGGGAAACGAAAGAATGGTTCCTGCATGGTCCCATAACATGAGGTCTGGTGGTTTTTTTCCTCTGACATGGTGCCATGTTTCTTTGCACTAGGTATCATAAATTCTGTCTGCAAAAAAAGTCATCAGAAACTGCTGTACTTACGTGGTACACAATTTTTGTAGCAAATGTAGATTTAAGTTAATGTGAAATATAAGAGAGAAAATGCTGTTTATATATTACTGCGATTTTGAGATTTATTATAGAATTATGTTAATGTATCAATGTTAGTATATCGATCAATATGCTAATTATGGATCAAATTTTGTTGTTTTATGTCTGAACATTTGATCTGATATACTAACACTAATACAGTAGCAAAACTCAAGCCTATAATATAAATCTAAAGAGAATATGAACCAGCTGGTTGTCAACAAAAAATAATGGAGAAAAAAAATTCTTCAAAAAATAAATATTTTAAGGAAGACTTGAAAATTTTAACAATTCTATATTTGAACAAATATAAGAAATTAAACCGTTAAATATAATATAAATACAAAGAGGATAAAAATCAAGTTGTGAAGAAAACATTATGCAGAAAACAATTCTCACTAATATATTTTGTCAGGAAGATTTAAATATTTTTTATTTTATTAACCTCCATTGCGTCTTTATTTTTATAATTATAATAATATAAAATTTTAGATTGATTATCAAAATTAAACCATTAATTAAGTAGACGTGAGATAGATTACTTTTTATATGAATACAACAAAAAGTTACGATTATTTTTAAAGAATATGAAGAGTTTACAAAAGTTCATCTATAGGGACACCTTTTAATTTCTTTTTGTTATTTGTTAATATTTTCTCTCTCTATGGTATACAAGTTAATTTTTCATTCAAAGTCGATATATAAAAAGATGTGAATTAGAGTGGAAAAAATAGCACTGCGGAGCCGGCTTTGTTACAAAATGGTACGACATGTGTGATTGTTTCGTGTCGTGATTCGCGAGTCACGTGCCGTGATCAGCTTTTGAAAATTTTGGCATGGCATGGCACGTCTCGCGAAAGATCTGATCACGGTGCGGCACGTCACGTAATCATGCGAGTCACGTGTAATTAGGACCGTTAGGTCTTAATCAAATGGTGAATCTTGAATAAACTAACTTAAATTATAAAAAAAAATCAAACGTGAGAAATGTAACCAGTTACATTTGAACACGGTACGCGACCACCCCTCAACATTTTGATCATAGCATAGCACAACACGTGTCACTGTTCACTTGATCATGACATGATACAATACGAGACCAAAATCACAGCGTATTAACCATGGCACGGCACGTTTTTCCACTCTATGGGAATACACTACACCAATTTCAGCAAAACTTGTCCAAAAAATCTATTCCTTTTTGTCAAGCATACAGGTGCTTAGTTGACTCCGCAGCTGGATGTTCACATTTACGTTCCTTTGAAGGCATTTTGGGTACAACGAAATAGAGATACACCCACTCAAGTAATCCGAATAATTACTAACTCTTAAATCATTGTTGAATCTGTAAAATTAGAAGCAAAGAAAATTTTAAACCGAAAAATTTAATGCAAAGGGGTTTTCAACCGGTTACGACCGAACAAAATAATACAAGATACAATTTAGTATTCAATTAAATAATTGCAGTGTTTTAGTAATCTGATTATTCTTAGTTTTTGAACCAATGTTGAAAAATTAACAAAGAAGGGGTCAGAATCAAAATTTAATACGCAATGGTCTTGAATCGGTTAACACATAATATATATACTTCACTCTTCAGTTTAATATAAATGATTGTTCAGTTAATTGACTTAAATATTCAAATAATATGAATAATCACTGGTTCTAATTGAATAAAACAATATAAGGTCATCGGCATTCAATTCAGTATGAATTAATATTTAGATAATACGAATAATTTGTCATAAACTGGTTAAATTTTATAATAGCAACGATGATAAGGACACATTTGTTTTTCCTACTAATTAATTATAATATACAAGTACGATGATAGCACAACCAGGCCAAACAAAAAAAGGTTGAAAGCACTAAAAATGTGAGAGAAAATTAGCATCTGAATTGGTGGATAAAAGACAGAGAGAACATGGCATGGTTTATAAAGAGGCGCGAAGACTTGATCCAAAAGTGCAAGCAAAGCAAGCATGTGAAATAAATCAAGCAACAGGTGGATGGATATCTGAGATGATATCCCTTGTTGGGGAATATAATATAATTGAGGAGGGACCTTTTAGGCTTATCTTGTGCGATATCGTACCCGGTAGTCCAATTAAAATAATTACAGTCTCTATTTGAATTATAGGTGATATGTTCTAAGATTGGTGTCAGGTTAAAACAGACAATATATGCATATCTTATTTTACACAGTAAAGGTACTGCATTGGATCTGAATTACCCTTGAGTTTTCAATTTTTGGAGCAGGTTTGATTAGCATTGTATTAAATTCAATCTGATGGTTAATCGGAGTCGTTTGATTCGTATTAAAATTAACACAAATAACTAAAAGATTAGTATAGATCAAGTACGCACAAATTTTAATACAGATTGAATAACTGCGATTAGATATTAGATCATTTTGACTATATTTTTATAGCACTTCGGTACTGGAAGTGGGGAATTTTTACTTGACATCAGACTCCTCCAGTGACGCTTTGGTGGAAATCACACGAATCTCAATGCGAGTCAAACGGCTTAGATCAAACAAAAGCTGAATATTGGTCCAGCACCCATTGAAACCCCTCCTCTCTCCTTTGGTGCTGGTCAAAATACATAAAAAAGAAGAAAAAAAAATTCTTCCTTTCCAAACTTATAAATATTTTGAGAATGAAAAAAAAAAATAACAAAGAGCAAGAATTAAAACGACTGGACAATGATATCATTATCGGATCAAATATACGATCCATTTTTTTTTTTCATATAGTTGAATTATATATATTCATGAGATATGTTGAAAAAGAAATGGTTTGGTAATAGATAACACTTGATAGAGACATGCCAAGGGTAATTTATTTTAGTTTACTTCGCATGCCAAAACGAAAGTAGCATTCAATCCAAGTTTTAGCCGTTTGGTCGAAAAGAGCATTCCTATGCTGCTATGCATATGCCTCACCATTTTCAATTTGTGTAGGCTACGTTCTCTTGCGGAGATAACAATTGTAACATCTTGTGCAGCGTACTGTCGTTAAAATTAGGGGAATTTCATATTATATCCCTCAAAAATTTCAATATTACGTATTTGACTAGAGGAGGGATCAAGTTATAACAATTTTTGAGTTACAACAAGTTACAACAAGCATTTTCTACATTTTCAAAGTCCAAATTGCCGATTCAAACCGTTAGATATGATCTCTACAATAAAATGTGCTTGGTACCAAATTTTACATTTTTTGAAATTTTTTTACTATTTATTTAGATGGGTACAAAATTCAATGGTATGAATTTGACTAGTTTTTGTATCCATTTTAATAAATAGTAAAAAAATTTCAAAAAAAATATAAAATTTGGTCTCCAAGCACATTTTATTGTATAGATCACATCTAACAATTTGGATCAACAATTTGGACTTTGAAAATGTATAAAATATTTATTGTAACTAGTTATAACTAAAAAAATGTTATAACTTGATCTCTCCTCATTTGACAAATCCATCATATTTAACATTAACTTGCTATATATATTTTATTCTCATTTACTTTTCTTCTATTTTCCCATCTAAAACTGATGTGTTCATGCCTTTTTAAAAAAGCGTCTAAACATGTTTTGGTCGCATTTTAATTTGCCCTTTTTCTCGGTGGCTTTGATTTTTCCTTCTAAATATGTTGGTTGCATAACTATATATTAATCAGTAAAAATCCATAGTACACTAACATAATAAACACAAGAAAAATAATAATAGTAAATGACTGAATCAATGCCCATCTCAACCAGCTTTTTTGGTACTTGTCATGAACCATAACAAGCAATTATTGTCAGCAAAGAAAGGATTCAGTTTTTACACAAGTAAACTTATATAGAAATTGTTGGAACTTGAGGACTAAAAACTTAAATTATAAATTAAAATCTGTCTGTAATATTTTGTAATCTTGAGGACTAAACCGAATAAATCCATATCAAATTAAATTGAAAATTAGAGAGGCGGCTGGGCACTCTCTGTTCTCTCTTTGCATTAAATCATTCCATTTATTTTCTAATTAATGACTTTAATTAATTCCTTATAAAACCCTTTTATTATTTGAAAACGGTACCACTTTTTGAATAGGAAATAAGTCAGAAAGATGCGTTTGTTTTCTAATTCAATTCTCATTAGCATTTCTTTTAATTACATGCTTTCTCTCTATAAAACTGAATAACTCAGTTTATTTTGGATTGATTGATTTTCACTATCTAATTGGATCTCCTATCTCTCTTTTGTATCCGAGAATAGAAAAAGGAAATATATATATATTTCTTACTCTTCCACATAACTTTTCATTTTATCTCAATTATCAAATTTTGATCTATGCTGGATATTTCGGATGTTATCATCAGTTGCTTCCATGGCGTATCTAAGGAGCAACAACCCCGGATTATCTTGGTTGCGGTTCTATCTTGCACGATGAGACGGAATATGCTTAAGAAAAGTGTTTCGTACACGATCCGGGTAACTCTATTTCAATTTGAATTATTTTAATTAATTTCTAACTATCCGAATATTCTAAAAATTTATACCAACAATCTTAAGCATATCCCGGATTCCGATAGTGATTAAAGCATATTTGAAAATCTGAAATTGGATGTGTAGATTTGTTAGTATTATTTAGTTTAGTACTTCGCATTTAGTTGGTCTAATAATTTGTTTACACAAATCATTAATAAATTAATATTTGCCCTTTTTCTCGGTGGCTTCGATTCTTCCTTCTAAATATGTTGGTTGCATAACTATTAATCAGTAAAAATTCATAGTACACTAACAGAATAAACACAAGAAAAATAATAATAGTAAATGATTGAATCAATGCCCATCTCAACCAGCTTTTTTGGTACTTGTCATGAATCATAATAAGCAATTATTGTCAGCAAAGAAAGGATTCAGTTTTTACTCAAGTAAAATTATATAGAAATGACAATAAACTTACATGTATTTGGAGGTGATGAGGGAAGACTGAGAGAAACATGTCATTTGGTGTATTTGAAGAGAGAGACGGGAGGTTTGATTCTTTGAAGAAAATTCAGACAAACTAAACAGAGAGAAATGGAGTAAGGGTATAATGATCAAAATATTATTAATTATTATTGTAAAATAAATATTATAGTTGAAGAAATATTATATACTTATTTAATTAGATTGGACATATAAATGCCTTCTTACAATTTTAAAAAATAAATATGTAATTAATGATTTTGGAGAGATAAATACGTAATTAATGATTTTGGAGAGATAAATATGTAATATTTTAACTTTTAAAGGATGTACATTCACATTCGCTGTTAAAATTATACAGTGCTGAATTTTACCTGGCAAAACGGATGGAATCTGGATTCTCCAAGGCAAATATTTTAACAGACCAGTTTTCGCTTCATGCAATCACGAAACATATACAACGCTGCTGTTTTAATTTTATAATTTGTACGCTGCATAAGGCCAAAGCTGCTCTGTTAAATCTTTACCTTTCTCCAATACATATACAGGAGTTTGGCTAGTATAACGTTAGTGTCATTTAAGTATATATAATACTACTAACTCCAAAATCTATCAAATCGACTTCAAACGGTTCAAACTGATCTACTTCATTAGTTGTGCGTTTACATACAAATTTATACATTTTTGAATTTATTTAGTATCAAATCAAGCGGTCAAATGAGTGAGTTTTTAAATTAATTTAAATACATTTATTTTTCAACATTTTTAATTTGATACTAAAATAACTCGAAAATATAAAAAATTACATGTAAACGCATCACTCATAAAGTAAATCGGTTTGAACGGTTTGAATTAATTATTTGAAGTATATTTAATAAATTTTAAAATTAATGTCATATGACATCAATGTCATCCTAGCTGAATTCGTTATATAGTTGTGGGAACTTGGCAGTTTAAATGTAGGAAAAAAAAATTTTGTGGCCGATATGGACTGTCACATTGTGTGGCGGGTCCTTGAGATCGATATGATGCACATTTACAAATGGATATGGATGATATCAACAGTTATGCGTTGTATGCGTTTATAAAATTATGTACGGACGCGCTTGTGGATTCATATTTCATAGTTTCTTAGACATAAGAGTTTGACTCCGAATTAGTTGTAAGTTATCACTCTTAAAAGTGATGGTAGCTCGCTACAATAATTGCATGCTGGTTATCCTATCAAAACCGGACAATTCATATGAGATAACAAATACTTTTATCTTCCCTATATATAAGGTATAATTTTAAGAGAAGAAATCTAATACCAATGCCAAATGGTTTTAAAATATTTAAGTTGTAATGAACTATCTAGGTGACCGATAATTGTATATTTATGTCACACTTTATGGTAGTAAGACGCGGATTCGTATAAATCTAATTTTCATGCTAATCTAATAAAGTTGTCAATGTAAGACAATAAGTAATGTAACATGGATATAGACACAAGTATCTAGCAAAAACATGATACATTGATACGAGATGTTTTAATCCATCTTTTTTAATTTTTTTTTTCTGAGTGAGGATATTGCATTATACATAGCGCGAATTAATTCAATATCTTCATTTTTGTCTAAACATTCTAATTGAACCGTTCAATATAATTTTTTTGTAATTCAATATCTTCATTTTTGTCTAAACATTCTAATTGAACTGTTCAATATAATTTTTTTGTGAAAATGTACTTGTAGATCAAATTTTAAATTTTAAATTTCTAATTTTATTTTTATTTTTATATAGTTAAAAAATTAGTTGATCTAAAGATTCTAAATGATTCAAAAATAGTGATTTTCTATCTTCCAAAAAAATAAATAATTAAAAAATATAAAATTTAAAATGAAAGTTTTTATTTTTATTTTTATAAAAAACGTGTTAAACAGTTTAGATAGAATATTTAAACTTTCAAGCTGAAGATATGCACTATGTATAGTACTATAGCCTCACCTTTTTTTTTTTTTTTAAGACACAAACTGAGTGTAGCTTTAGAGGGGAAAAATGGGACGCCATAGCCGGCATAGTCACAGAACTATACGATACGTGCGTTTCATGTCGTGGTCAAATATTAGGAAAAAAAATGATACGGTACAACACATGGCACAACACGAGAAACTGCATGTTTAGTCACGACACGTATTTATCTAATATTAATTCTTCATTTGAATATGTCAAAGAATCGTTCCATATTTTTTTTATATAACATGAATGTTTTCAATAAACAAATTTAAATTATAAAAAAATAGTCAAACATGATCAAACGTGACAAACATGACTGATTAAGTTGCTTTTGGTCATGACATGACTTGGTCATGGTGTCACTCATGTGGCATGACCATTCGTGTGCTGTAACCACATCTTGATATTTTGATCACGACAGAGAACCAAAGTCATCGTGTGTTAGTCACTGCACGACACGACACAACACGATTTTTCCACTCTATGTTGCCTTAATAATTAAAGCTTTAATATTATTGTTTCCACCATAAATTGGAAAAGGTTGAAATCGATTGATAATAAATTAATTCGATAATTTTCACAATTAAAATTAAATAAAATTTTAGAATATAACCTATAGTTGTTTTAAAAAAAAAGAATATAATTTATAGTACATGTTTACCATGCACATAAAAAATGAAGAAATTTAAATAAGTTTTGCCGTTCGTGAAAACATTCAAAAGTTGTAAAGATCCATATTTAATAATACTTAATGTAATAATAAATAATATTAATAAAGCCCGTTTGATTTATTGCAAGGAAAATATGATAGAATGAAAGAAATCTTCATATTTTTTGATGGTCAAATTTTCTTATAAACATAAAATATTTCGCCTCTCTTGTCCCTCTCCTCCCTTCACCTTTCTTAGCATATATTACAAATTATTTTTTGAAATGATTATTACGATTAATTTTATTAATATACCATTTATCTGTATTGAACATAAAAGAAAAAGAACCTCCACTATTAAAAAAATAATAATCTAACCACCGATCTGCCTAAAAATTACAATTCCTCTGAAGTTTTATTTTTTAAATTGCATTTTTTCTAAATATCTTCACCCAACAAATTGAGGCCACAAAATACTTGGAAAATAGAAATATAGAATGATTAAGTTTTCAAGTCAATTAAGTGTTACTTTTCGGAGAACAATAAAAATTAAAAACAGAACCAAAAAGGAAGGAGTTGGAAATGTAAAACAGCCTGCTCTCTGATTTTTTTTCCTTGTTAATTTTTTTTGAAAATTTGAATATACATATCATCGTACTAGAATTTCAGATTGCAACTTCACAAGAAATCAAGATGAGAAATTTATGGCGTGATGCACTCCAGGTATGAATAATTTTGTCTGAGAATAAAATTGAAACAAAGCCAAAGGAATATAGCGGATTGATGCATGATAAAGAACAATAGCTTTTATTTTGTCCCGGTGTGTTCTAAGTCAACTAATGCAATCAAATGAAACATTGTTCTTCTCCAGTAACAGCCCAAGTGTAAACCTTTACACAACTAGCTACATGATTAAACACAATACCGGACATGTTATGTACAGTCTTTCTAAAGCAGCACTGGTCGACTGGTCGGTGTCTTGGTGAAGTACAAGTTTGAAATTTGGCACCAATTATTTTGAGCTTTGCTAGCGTCTCATTCATTGATAGTATAGACGTTTTGTTTTATTATTATGAAAAATGTATTTGATAGATTTACTTTACATTATATATTATTTTAATTTATTTAGTATAAAATTAAATGGTTAAAATATGACAAATTTATAAGTTAATTTTAATGTATTCATTTTTCATCATTTTTTATTACTTTACTCTATACTAAAATGGTGTCGAAAATTTATAAATTTTACATGTAATAAACACATCACGAGCGATTTATATCGGTTTTAACAGTTTGGATTCATCGTTTGAAGTTCTTATGATAGATAACCAACAATCATAAGATTTTTTTTCTTGTCAACTGTGTTGCCTCCCATTTATGTAATTAATGCATATCAATGCAGATAATTTATAAATATTGACGCTGACAACAAATGAGCAAGTATATATAAAAAAAAAAATCTTAAAATAATAATGTACACTTTTAAATTACAAAATAGATAACAAATATTACTATTTTATAGAGATAACAGTGTAATAACATGATAGGTCTTTGAAATACGTTAATTATAAGAAAAACCACGTTAATATATAAACTGATAGAATTTAAATAGCATACCAATATCTGATTTTAAGAAATTATGAATTTGATCCATATTGGCAATATGTTCTAAAACTTATCAATATATAGGGGTGTTCAAACTGTCGGTTTGGTTAAAACTAAACTAAAATAATCAAATCAAATATTTATTCAGTTTTCAAAAATAGAACCAAACTGAATTAATTAAATTTATAATCCCGAGTAAGAACCGTCGGTTCAAACCGAAGTAAATTTATTGATGTCATTATTAATGAAAATTACATATGTTCATACACATGTTGTTAAATTTCATACAAAATATGTAGATGTTCTAAAATATTTAATCTAAAATAAAAGAAAAAAAACAATGATTGAACCAGACATAATATAAATCATACTTGAACAATATAATTCGATCGGTTCAGTTTGATTGATTTTGAAAAGTTTAAATTGAACTGATTCATTTAAACTGAAATAATTCAAAAATTCAACCTAACTAATCCATTTGAACCAAAGATTTAAATAGCGTTTATCGTGTCATAGCAGATTGACTAAAAAACACCGCTATACTCAAATAGTGGCGCTATAGCGCTATATCTTTTATGGTCTGAAAAACATTATAGCGTGCTATTTATTTTGAACCAAAAAACCGAACCATTTAAACCAAAAAAATTTTATTCAGTTGAAAACCGAACCATTTGAACACCCCTATCGATATATATCTGCATTGATATAGATACATACGGAGTGTACTTACTGTTGAGTTTTTTAGTTTGAGACAGAAAGTTCGAATGAGAGAAAATTATTATTATTTTTTTGTATTTGTTACAGTGTAGTCTATTTATATCTAAAGAGAGAATATAGCTGTACATGACTCCAACGATTGTCTATACTCTAAAAAAGAAAAACATGCTACAGTAATTCTATTTAATTTTAACGGGTATGACTTATTCTTCATTCTCAACACTTACAGTATGTGTGAATACAGATGTAGATAATTAAGAATGATAACATAGATTTAGACGATGTGAAACTACATATAATATGCAGACTTACAGTGGGACTAGACTTGTGCAATTTAAGAATTAAATATTTAAAGTTGAATAATTAATGCTCAGTACTTAAATAAGTAAATATTAACGGTTATTTATTTTTTTCTTTTGGTAGACAAGCATGTAAGCATATCGATGTTTAATTGATAATGATAATTTAGACCGTCCAATCAGAATCTGGGTCACTATGATCTGAGGTAGAATGTACATGACCCCTTTAATATTCGTGTCAAAGTACATGACCCCTTTAATTGATAATGATTTCAGATCTGGATGTATGAATTTTTTTTTTTCATTAATTGCTTTTCCTCTTGGGTTGGTAAGTGGTTTAATGGGCGGGCGGGTACGGGTATCCCGGGTATATCCGGGCACGGGTACGGGTACGTACGTCTCAGGTACGGGTACGACGGATACTAGGGTATACGAGTACGGGAATGTCAGGTATTTTTTTCAAAAACCATACCCTATCCGTCCTATACCCGTACCCGTTGTACTCTTGACGGGTAGGGTGAGTATGGGTTTGTTTTTTTTTTTTGGGTTACGGGTGGGGCACGGGCACAACGGGGGGGGGGGGGGGGGGGGGGGGGGGGGGGGGGGGCGGGGGGGGAACCGGATTCAATTTTTTTCAAAGAAATTTGAAATTACTGTAGCATCACAGGCACAACGGGTACGGGTACGGGTACGGGCACGGGCACGGGTACACGGGTATGGTCAGTCCAGGTATAGTTAGGTATTTGCCCAAAAAATCGAATCCGGCCCGTTTTTTGCCCGTACCCGTGTACCCGACCTATACCCGGGTTCGGACACGGGTACACGGGCGGGCATGCCCTAGACGGGCAAAATTAATCCTCTACCGTTGGTTTGGTTGTTCATCTATTGTAAGATTCCTAATGTCAGTGCTCCTGAAGATAATTTGATTTTGCTTTTATTTTCAACGACAACAGCATACTATTCTTGTTAATTGGTATTTTTGTATTTTTTTTTAAAAAAATTCATACTTTCTGTCCTTAATTTTTCATATCATTTTGTTTAATTAATGCAATTTTATTAATTTTTCCACACAATTTTTAGGCTAAATTTTGATTGGTTTGATCACATTCTTTTATTTTAAAAATATTACGATAAAGCATGCAAAAAATATAACTCTGCGAATATATTAGAATCATCTTTTAAAACCATAAAAATATTTGGTTTAATTTATAACTCTGCAATTTATTAGCGATCCTTGCAGATTGAATTTACGACCCCATTAAATGCTGATCCATATGGTATTATTTAGACACCGATATCGCATATCGAATATGTAATCCTGAGATTTCAAAATAAAATAATATGTGATCCTGATATTTATGGAATTTCCAAATATATATATATATATATATATATATATAGAGTTAGGCTGGGTGCTATGGATAGCATAGTGGCCTCTATGCTACGGCTCAATATTCGAGTTTTCAAAATTCAAACGGTCGATCCGAACCGTTTATCTTATTCTCCATATTAATATCTGCTTGGAGACCAAATTTTACATTTTTCTGAATTTTTTTACTATTTATTAACTATTTTACAAAATTGTTGATCCAACGGTGACTGCACAAAACAGTAAAACCGTTGGATTAGCGATTTTCAAAGTGGCTTAATAAATAGTAAAAAAATTCAGAAAATTATAAAATTTGGTCTCCAAGCAGATATTAATATGGAGAATAAGATGAACGGTTCGGATCGACCGTTTGGATTTCGAAAATTCAAATATTGAGCCGTAGCATAGAGGCCACTATGCTATCCATAGCACCCCAGCCTAACTCTATATATATATATATATATATATATATATATATATATATATATTTTGAAAGATGGTAAAAATAAAAATTTTCGGCTCAAACACAATTATCATCTAGAAATTCTTAAAACACGGAGGAAATTTCAGGATAAAGATGTTGACATGGGCACATGGCTTTTTGAACTTTATGCAATGCACAAATCACAATTAACAGAGACAAAATGAAACCAAAAAAAAAAACTATATGATTAATGTGTTGCGTAAAGTTAAATTAACTCAGTCAATATCTTTACCGTGACTTTATATGTAAAGTCGGAAGCGTTTGGTAATTTTTAAAGTAAAAATTATAGTCTCACATAAATTTTAATTATTAATTTTTTATGAAAAATATAATGGTTTAATTTCCGCAATATAAATCTAACAAGATATGAATGCTGGATTTAAAAGCTCCAATTTAACAGAAAATTCTAAAAAAAATGCTAAAAAATTTGACAGGGGAAAGACGTGCATGCACGTAATATATATTTTATTCGTTCATGCAATAAATAAAAATGTGAAAAGTCGTAAGGAGTGTTGCTTCCATGAATTCATATCGTTTGAATTAACTTAACTTTTGAGTTTATGCAGAATAATTCGGACCGTTTGATTTGTATTGACACAAATATTAAGAAGTTCCGTGCATAATGAGTGAACCAGATTAGCTCAAATTCTGATCCAACGGTCAAAATTCTAAATAATAAATCTGAGGTAACGCAGAGGATACGAACCTTTGCTTCCATAGCCAAACCCAGAGCACCCACGTGTCGTTTATGTTAATTTAACGTGATAGGAAATAAATACACAATTGTAATTATGCACGATTGAAGACATATGATCAGGTTCTTTTTTAAATTATAATTAATCCTCAATGTATAGCAGCTATAGCTTCGATCTAATCCAATCTTACCCAGTACAGTACTACTCAAATGTTTGTTTTATCGAAGGAGGTCAGTAACCTAGACGCCCCACCTCCATCTCTCTCCATTTTTCCCCTTATTATATTTCTCTAGATTTCAATCCGATATATGAGTGTATGCCCCTCTCTTGTTTCTATCTCTTTGAGTAGAAAAGAAAATGAGAGAGAGAAAGCTGAGCTGAGCAGAGCCAACTTTAGCCAAAAATATAGATAGTATCATCGGAGCTTGGACCGTATAGTCTCTATCCATCTCCCATCTCGATTGGAGTGAGGCGTGAGTTGATTCGGCTATCGAAGCACTGCGGTGAATAGATTATGCCGTCGGAGTGGGACGGTGAGTAGATTCAGCCATCGGAGCGCCGCAATGAGTATATCAGACTTTCAGAGTGCAGTGGTGAGTAGATAGAACCGTTGAAGTGCGAGGACTATCGGAAGAAAATAAATCCAATCGTAGAGAATGATGTATTATGGTGTTAAGAGTATAAATAAGTAAAATTATATTATGGAAATAATTTAAATATATTAATGAGAATAAACGAGTTTAGATTTAGAAATTAGAGTCATTTGACTTGTTGTAAATATATTTTTTTATCAATGAATTTGTTAGTTGATATTTAAAACCATTAACCTTCAAAAAAAAAATTTGTTTTATCAAATTATCAATCAATGATGCACTTCAAATAACATAGTTGTGACCTCATGCTATTATTAATTCGAATTGAGATTATTATTGATTATTATCAGCATGAATCATTAGGACTGAGATTATTGCCATCATCATTGAATCAAATTAGTACTTGAAAATTATAAGGTAGGCAGGCTGTGCATGTCAGGTCGCACTCACCTGGGCAGGGAAAATGAAAGAGAAATTAAAATATACAACTAACTTCTTGTTGCCCAAATTTTTATTTATACCATATTAAAAAAAAAACCCTCTATTATAAATTTTTTAAAAATATCAGAACCTACAAACTAATATACAGCTTCATTTTTAAAAATATCAGGACCTTTAAACCAATGTAATCCTCTAACCTTAAAATCTTTACCCACTGTGATGGGCCAACAAATGAGGTAAAGGGTCTTATTTTTAAGAGCATTAATCTAATTAAAATATCAAATCAATCCCCTAATAGCGTATTATGCAGAAAAAGTACAAGCTTCTCAACTAATTAAACCTAGATTGATATTTGCATCTACATCCACAAAAAAAAAGTGAGCAGTTTTGTGAAAATATCCAAAATAGGAGGCGCCAAATTCCAGGTCAGTCTGATATCATAGTTTATCTCGTTATCGTAAAACACAATAGAACGGTCCTGTCTCATATTTTTTTTTTCTTTTTTAATTCAAAGATATTTTTTATAAGAGATATGATTGCATGATTTTTCGAACAGTAGCACGGTTCTTTGAGAAACTCAAATAGCAAGGAAAGTCCTACGGTTTCTTAAAAATTCATATACCGAATGTGGAAGAATAGAAATTAAAAGAACCATAATAATGTTTTTTTTTTTTTTTTACCAAAAATCTCCAAATAATATGTAATAACATTGCAATCGTACTATTTATATACGCATTAATATCTAGATTACTAAATATTAAAAAAAATACATAATGGTTTAAAATTTCGCAGGTATTAATTGTCTTTAACACAAAAATAACTTAATTGCATTCCGATTTTTTTTGTTACCAATTACCATCTTCTAAAAGTTAATAAACAAAGTTAACAAATTTTTTTCTATTTTTTTGAAAGTTATGAGAGATGCAGATTCAATCTGTGCTTCAATAAAAACAAAAACTGCAGTTTCTTAACTATTTCTCTCTAAAAGACGGCATAGATTTAATTTGCGCTTCCCGTAAATTATATCTACGTCCCTGGTAAAAATATTTCTTTCACAAAAACCTTGTCAACTCTGTTTATTATTTTCGACAAGATGGTAAGAAAAATTAATCGGAATTGGCCGGAACAAAATCAATTTGATACCTATGAAAAATATTCTTTAAGATCCGTGTCAGATCAAAACGGACGAATCAGATCTCATTGTAAACGATCAGGTATTGCTCTGGAGCTGAATTCCACCGGTCATAGCCTCATAGGCTCCACGCCAACTGTCACATGGTTCTGCAACGTGGAAGGCAGATATCCGCCACAAAGAATCTACGACTATCAAAGGAAATTGACCATTGAATTAAAAAAGAAAAGATGATTAAAACCCAAGCAATCTCTAGTGGCAGTGAGAGAAGTCTCTCTCTCAAAAGGAAGAATGGCGAGAGAACGAGAGAGGGAGGCGCGGGAGCGCGAATAAAGCTAATCTCCATTTTGAAAAAAAAAAAACAAAATTAACACCGTTTTCTTATTTCTTTTTGTTCTCTCTCACTATTTAGTATTAATCAATATACCCATTCGGAAGTTTTATCTGGCCATCTCTTCTCCGAGTAATACCCATTTTCTCTCAAACAGGTAAGAATTTATTTCCTGGATTTGTAAAAGTAATCCTCATTTATTATTATATCTCGTTTGATCTAGTCATTCTTGTGTTTTACGCCATCTCTCTCTTTTACTGTTTCAAAGCCACCTTTACCCAATTTTTGGTGTTTGACTCAGAGAGGTGCCTCCTCTTGTCCCTCTTTTCTCTATTCCAATTTACATTTAGTGGCTCGAGTTCAGATTTTGAGCGATCTTTCGTGCCTTTTATTGGTATTTCTTCATCTGAGTATTTCTGATCTTTGTTGTTTTTAGTTCTCTTCTATCGGTGGTATGAACTCATCGCATTTCGTTCGATTGTTGTATCCCTCTCGATTAATGTTCTTTTAGATTTTCTAACAAAAACAAATCGATTTCCTTTTTTTTTTTTCTTTCTCTGAAGGGCTTTGATTTAGTGGAAAGTGGGAGAACTCTTATCAATGAACGGAGAATCAGAAATGGTGAACTGGAAATCGTATTAGATCGCTAAAATGGAGAGGAGAAGCTGGTTATGGCGTAAGAAATCTTCAGAAAAAAATAGTGGAGAAACCGAGAGCTCTGGCTCAGCTTCGTCCCCTTCTCTTTCTGAAAGATGTTCTGATGAACAGGTATTTCATTTCTGTAGTTGTTAATTGAAATCTTTGAGTTGTAGCTAGAGTAGATTGCTTGTTGTTTGTATATTTAGCTTTAGTAGAGAGTTACCTTGCCTGATTTTCTTTTTTGGGTGAAAAGATTTTGTTTGTTTGTTTTTTGAGAAAACATTCCAACTTTAATGGACCAACAGTTGGTTATGGAGAAGGTTTTGTTTGTTAAGCTTTTAATGAAGATATTAATTAGACCTAGCAACAATTAGAAAGGCTTGTGATAGAATGTTTCTTTTGCAAGACATTTTGGTTCTAATTTGAATAATGCATTTGCATTTTAGTTTATAACTGTTTTTGATATATTTAATCAGTGTTTATAGTTTCAGTCTGGTGGTTAAAATTTTGCTGTAATCATTTATTGTATTAGTGTGTTGCACGACCAATTAATGAAGCATAGTTTTTGTTTGGTTTTTTAAATCTTTTGAAGTACTATCCTTGTATATCTCACTGTTACCATATAGGATGATTGTTATTGGTCCAGGACTGTAACTTATTGTATCATATGAGTTTGGTTGTTTTGGTCCCTAGTTGCATGACATACTATGTAGTTTCTCACACCAACCCGAAGAGTTGGTGTACCTCTCTCTCTCTACAAATTTCTTGGTACCTAAAGATTCTGATTTTTCCATGGTCTTAATTGATTTCAATTTTCTCCTTAACAATGCATGATTGCTCTCTCCACCTATCTACCTTCTGTTAATAAGTGGTAGCAAAGAAACTTAATTGGTAAAAGAAAAAAAAAAGGTCTCCTTGATATTGGAATCCTTAATTAATTGGTCTTTTAAATGCATTACAAATGCACGCTTAGCTAATCTACTAGTCTAATTATAAGTTATCAATAAATAATTTTCTGTTACTATACAGGAGGTACAAAGGGGTTCGCCAAATCATACCCAATCACCTGACATAACATCCAACAATGAATCCAAATTGCCTGACATGTTGTCCAAAAGTAATTCTGAGGAAAACAAGGATGAAACTGTAAAAATTCTCAGTGAGAAGCTATCTGCTGCGATTCTTGACCTAAATGTGAAAGATGACATAGTGAAGCAGCATGCCAAAGTAGCTGAAGAAGCCGTTCTTGGTACACTTCCATTAAAAATTAAAAAGACCATAATTGTTACATGTGGTTTATTGCTGGTACTGCTACATTACTGGTAGGGACCACTGATATAATACTAAACTAAACCCATTTTTTGGTTCAATACTAAAGTACATGTATCAGTATAGTTACACAAATATGATTACTCATCCATTTCCAAATCAAATACTAAACTTACACAAAACCCAAAACTATTGTGGTTGAAATTTTTGAGGGGCAAAAGTATGATATATGACTGGGTTCATTATTTCTTTCTAATGGAGTTTACCCTTACTTGTCAGTGAAAGGACCTTTGAACAAATTTATTATTGGTTCCCACCAAAATCACATTTTAAAATATGGCAACATCTAAACTGCACCTGTCATATAATCTTTTAACTAGAATACTAGATGAAATGCTTCAATTATGTGCTAGGTTGGGAAAGAGCAGAGGTAGATATTGTAGGTTTGAAAGCACGGTTGGATTCTGCAAATCAGAGAAACTCTGAATTAGATGACAGAATACGTCACCTAGATGGTGCTTTAAAGGAGTGTGTAAGAGAGCTACGGCAAGTGAGGTCAGATCAAGAAAGGAAACTGGAAGAAGCCCTTTCCCAGCAATCCTGCAAGTGGGAATCAGACAAATCAGATCTTGAGTTACAGGTAACTGACTATTTGTAGTTGTTTCAGTTAGTTGGAATGGGAATGCAGGTGTATGGGTTTTGTTTATTTAGACCATACTGGCTGAGTTACAGGTAACTGATTATTAGACCATACTGGCTGAGTTGTGCTGCTATTCTTGGTCTCTATTTGACACAATTATAATTTGTGAATGAAACCTAATTGTTTCCTTTATTTATTTTATTATTATTACTATGAAAAATAGGTCACTGAGCTCCGAGCAAAGCTTGAAGCTCAAGCCGAGAACGCTTCTCCCAGAAATACCACTTCAACAAATCAAGAATCAAATTCAAAAATTGTTACCCTTGAGAAGGAGATATCCAGTCTGAGGTCAGAACTCCACTCACGCACTCTAGAGAAAGAATTTAGCATAAAAGCAGCAGAAAAGGCTAGTAAACAGAGGCTAGAGAGCCTTAAAAAGGTTGCCAAATTAGAACACGAGTGTCGCAAGCTGCGTGTAAAAGCAGATAATCCCCACTCACCTCTCCAGAGAGTGGCTTCACGTAACTCAACTTACACAGAATCTATAGCTGACAGCCAATCAGATAATGAGACGAGCTGCTCTGACTCGTGGGCCACAGCTCTCTTGACAGAGCTCGATCAATTTAAAATAAATGAGAAAGTTGGAGTCGCGAGAAGTATCAGCACTTCACTCGATGCATCCTTGTTGGATGATTTTTCTGAAATGGAGAGGATGGTTAGTAGTGATGAATTTAGAAATAAGGGTGAGGAAATGGATAAAGTGGGAATAGAGAAGGCATTCAATGAGGTAAAAAGGCAACTGGAGGACACACAAGTGAAGTTGAAAGCAATGGAGAAAAAGTCGGCTGAGTTGCAGAAGACTCTGAATTCGGTAAATGGGGAGAAGTGTACTCTTGAGATGGAACTAGAGTCACTTGAGGTTAAGAAGGGGGAAGTAGAGTTACACCTGGAAAGGGCAAAGTTGGAATTGAAAGATTTGAAAGCTGAAAGAAATGAGATGGAATCACAATTAAAATCAACTCGCGGTGAAAATTCCAAATTCAGAGAAAAGGTGAAAATTCTACAAAGGGAAATTGATCATGAGAAGGAATTATCTAAAGAAATGAAAGCCAAGTTGCCGAAAATTGAGTTGATGGAAGTGGAGAAACATAAACTTGAATCACAACTTCTCATGCTGCGGAAGGAGGTTGCCACCTGGCGAGAAAAGACACGGTTACTTGATGAAACATTAGAAAAGGAGAGGGGCTTGTCAGAAGAACTGAAACTCAAGTTGCAAGAAATGGAGGCGGCACAACTGGAGAAACGGGATCTTCAGTTCCGTTTGTTGTCATCTAAAGAGGAGGTTGGAGTTTTACGAGAGAATGTAAGCTCCTTGCAAAAGAGGAGCACAGAAAATGAGGCAAAACTGCAGGGAGAAGTCCAATTGCTTGAAGAAACTCTAGAAAAGGAGAGAGAATTGTATAAAGAACTCTTAACCAAGTACAAGAGCATGGAAATTGAAGAGAAAAGGAGAAATAAACTAATGGAAAAGGTTGCTTCATTAGAGAAAAAAATAGAAGAAGAGAAGAAGGTATCTCTAGTATATGCTGAGGGCCTAGAAGCTTCAGAAACAAAGAGAAATAAATTAGCAGCACAATATGAGATCACTTGTAGAGAAATTGAAGAATTGCGTGTAAAACTTGGTACTCTACAAAAAGAGGTAACCAAGGAGAGAGGGGTTGCGGTTGAACTTACTGTTAAGTGTAAGAAGCTGGAAAAAGAGTTGCATGGGATTAAGGAGGAAGGTCGTGTTAAAGAGCCTACCGATAGCAAAAAATTTAAGGTTATTCAGGTGAATTTTCTCTCTTTTTTCATGAAAACTGTTTAGTTCCATACTGATAGAAGTAGCTGTTGATGCAACTAAGCAACTTGTGATAATCAGAAAAAGGCAGTTCATTTTTAGCTTATGTGCATTTTATTTATGTTAAACTAAAAATTTTATCATCTCTTTCAGGAAAAGGAGCGTGTCTTGGCTGCAGGAAAACTAGCTGAATGTCAAAAAACAATTGATTCTATTAGCCAGCAGTTGAAATCCTTGTCAAATTTGGATGATTTTGGTCTTGAAATCGAAAATGCTGGAATAGTAAAAGATGAAATCGATAAAGATACGAATTTGTTTCTTCATTCAGCCTACTCCGAAAAATTAGCCGTTTGACTTTTTACGTTAAGGAAATGAACATATACGAGTTGTTAATAATGTGAATCAAGGAATTATCAATTGTAATATATACTTTTGTTACATCCCTTTTCACATTTTTGTATGTTATGCCTTGTATATAGCCTCGGTGGGATTAAGTGCAAACTATATTTTCAGGCTTAATATAAAATTTTACATGAGTGCTTTTAAAAGGTGTTAACCCATTGTAATTATTGAAGACTCCGGCTAGTATAATATTAGCATTATTTCAGTCTAAATATCACTACATCATAAGCTATCTGATCTGCTTTAATAATATAATAAACAAGCACAATTTAAACAAGCACAAAGACTAAAATTAATTAAACAAATACAACATAATAATACAAGAAATTAATTAAACATGCATAATTGAACTAACAACACTTAATTTTAATAGATTAAGCTAATTTTAGTTAAGTTTCTATTATGACATTTAACTTTAGTATTAAATCTTCTATAAAAAGAAAAAAAGCTAATATTCTAATAAATTTTTTATGCATTTTTTGAACACTTATATTCTATTTTTTTTTATAAATTAAATGACTTTGACATTTACAAATTGAAATTATCATTACATCTCTGGTTCGTTTGCCTTCTTTCCTCTCCACCGCTTCTCTCCAGGTCCTTTCCCGCCTCCTCCGCGCTCCCTCCGTCTCTTCCTCTCCTCTTCTTCAAGGTTTTCTCTCTACTCCGACCACCTCCGTACAAGGTTGTGCCTTGAGTTTTTATACTTGCCTAAAACTCTTTTAACTGTTGGTATTATTCGCCTTTTAGAATTGATTCTAAATAATTGCCTTTTCCATATACAAGAGTGGGACACATAAGTGGAGAGAGAAAAAAAAAAGCTTTGGAAAATAAAGGTTGTGAGGATATCAACAGTATCACGGTTCAATTTCCCTAGTTCGTTGCTCTTCTCCAAACTGATACATCCCCTTCAATTAAATTAATTTTTTAACTTAATCAAAATCCTACATAACAAGAAAAGGATTTCTAGTGTAGACTGTATAGAGCTATAATCTGTAATCTCATATATATATATACACTTACAGTGGAAGATATACCCAAATGGATTCATCCGCTCAAGCTATTAGTCATCAAAACCTTGAGACAACCTCAGCAATTTGAACAGTGACGATAACTGGAACACATCTGTTCAAGATTTACGATTATTCCCTGACCAAAGGGATTGGCATAGGAAAAAGTATCGACTCTAATGTTTTTACTGTTGGTGGATATAACTGGACAATTGAATTCTATCCTGATGGATACACTAAGAATGATCAACATTTTTTATCCATTTTTGTGTGACTTGTAAGTAACGTTAGTGATGTGAAGGCACGACCAACTCTCACCATTCTTCAACAAAATGGTGCCCCTTCTGACATGAGCCTTGCATCCCCAGTCAGGACTTTCGATTTTGTGAGAACTTCGGGTTTTACACAATTTGCAAAGAGAACTGAATTTGAGGCATCAAAATATTTGAAAGATGATGCTTTCACAGTGAAGTGTGCAGTTACTGTTATTAAAGGAACTAAGCTTGAAGTAACCAACCCCTATGGTGTTGTTGTGCCACCGTCGAATTTGAACCAAAATTTGGCTAGCATACTTGAGAGTGGAAAGGGGGCCAACGTTACATTTATAGTGAAGGGAGAGAGATTTAAGGCTCATCGGTTGATACTTGCAGCGAGGTCAGCTGTCTTCAATGCCGAGCTCTTTGGTTGCATGAAAGAGAAATGCACAGACATCATACCAGTTGATGACATTGAAGTACCGGTTTTCAAATCCATGCTTTACTTCATTTATTCTGATTTAGTGCCTGATTTTGAAGGCACTAGTTATGATGATGGTGAAAATCAAGATCCGAGTTTGATGGCTCAACATTTGCTCGTAGCTGCAGATAGGTATGTATTAAGTTTTTTGTTTTTGTTTTTTTATTTTTATTTTCTTACTAATTTTGAAATAATGATCAAATACATGAATGATAGGTATCAGTTGCAGAGGTTAAGGATGATATGTGAAGATTTATTGTGCAAACGTCTCTGTGTGAGTAATGCTGGAACTACATTACTTTTGGCAAATCAACACAATTGCAGTCAACTTAAAGCAGAGCGTCTCAAATTTATGATCTCTCCTGAGGTTTTTAAAGCTGTTGCACGTACTGATGGATTTTACAATTTGATTAAGATTTTTCCATCAATTCTGAAAGATATCTAAGAGCATCTCCATCCCAGAAATTTTGGGATTTCTAACATAACATGGCGATTTTTATTCTAGTTTGAGAGATGTACCCTGTATCTTATTTAGAAACTATTTGACAAAATTTCTTATTAAGAAACTGTTTCTAATCACTACGCCAGCCAAATAATTCGCTCAAATTATTTTTAATCACCACGTGGTCTAGTTAGAAACTCTAAAATTAGTTTCAGGGATGTGAAAATTTAGAAATTTTAGAAATTTTAATTTTTAAATAGGAGTTGACAGTTATGTAAAAATTTATTTTAATTGCTGGATGGAGATACTTTAAGTTCTTTCTTTGAAAATTGATTATCCTCGAGTGTCTTTGATAATTACAAGATTAATTATGCTTTTAAGTTGTCCGTTTTTGTCACTTTTTATGAAAGCTCTAAGTAGCTGGTTTCCTACTTGCTTATGTTACCCACACATTCTCTGTTTTAATTGACTATATAGGAGTAGAACTAGGGTGTTCTTAAGTTGACCAAACTCTTTGGTGAACTCAAGTTTAAAACCCGTCAATTCGGTCTCAAACAATGAATCCGAACCGTTGAAACCCGCCTACCTTACGAGTGATGTGTCTACATGTAAAAAAAATTAATTTTGCAATGGCTTGACTTTATTCTAAATAATTTAAATATTTAAAATTTTGACCGCTTACATTTATACAATTTTGTACCGTTGCGTGAGGAAAAAAAGGGGGCGAGCGCTGAGAAAAGTAGCGGATAAAGGGAAGTGGGTTTTTATTGCTGTTCGTGCCAACCGATCCGAACCGTTAGATGTGATCTTCATATTGAAATGTGCTTGGAGACCAAATTTTATATTTTTTGAAATTTTTTTACCATTTATTAAGCATTTTTTAAAATTGCTGATCCGATGGTTCAGAAAATTTTAACTGTTCACAGAAAAACAGAAATTTTGAAAAATGCTTAATTAATAGTAAAAAAATTTCAAAAAATGTAAAATTTGGTCTCCAAGCACATTTCAATATGGAGATCACATCTAACGGTTCGGATCGTTCGTTTGAATTTTCGAAATGAAAATACAACATTGAGTACAAACGCGTTTTACTCCATGAAGTAGCGTAGCCCATCCCTATATATATATATACCCGATCGGTTAACAGGTACGAAATAGGCTTTATCCGTATCCTTACCTGTTTTGATAACGGAAATTTTTTTTTTACTTGTACCCGATAAGTTTACAAAAAAAAAAATCTTACCCATATCCGTCTTATCAAATACGGTACGAGTAAACAGATAGAAGGGTGCCATTGACACCCCTAGTAATTTGCCGTTACAGATAAGTATCAAGTTGTAAAATATCCAAGAATTTAAATAGCTTTTAATGATTATTAGATCAAAGTCGTAGTTAATGCAAATGAACGTAGTACCCTTTAGATAAAGTTCAAGCTCATTTTTTATAAGATTCAAATATGTTTTATTTTTCTCATATAACAACTGAAGCAATCAAACGGACAAAGAATTGCGCAAAACCTTTTTTTCAAAGATTAGTCGCTAAGTTTCTCTGGGTCAAATTGAAAAACAAATCCAGCCTCGAATAGATCTATAAATTAAATTTGTGTTACACAAAATGCACAGAGAATATAAATCTGCTAGGGTAAACGCAACCATGCTTTGTCTTTTATATATATTAGCAACTTAAGATAATTAACTGGGTAAATACCGAGATAGAACTAGCATCTCTTAAGATATTGGCAACTAGCTCATTCAAAATATATATTACTTCATATCCTCAGCTCTAGAAAGACCCAATAAAAGGCAAACAGAAAGAAAAAAAAAAATAACACTAGGCAGAGATTCAAAGGAGAAATATCATACACCAAGGCAAAACTTGAAGCATTTTCTCATATGTTTGTCCTACACTGAAGCAGTCACAGCATATCAGCTGCTATTTTATCTCTTTCTCTTCCCAGCTGAACCACGAGCAGGCTTCTCCGCAGAGCCGGTGGCTTAGATTTGCTTGCCGAAGTGGCCTTTTTTCCTTTTGGACCCCCTGAGTTTTTCAAATCGAGCTGCACCTGGATACCTAACAGAGGAAAGAGAAAAGGAAGTTGATAATTGTACTCCAAACAAAATACCCGTGTGCGCCCCCCAACCTTCTAAAATGTCAGTGATAAAATGAGCATGTTTTACTTCATACAACGCAATAACAGTATGAATCTTTCTTTATTGTACAACATTTCGCTGCATGAAGCGAAAAATACTTTGTTTAAAAAGTTAACAAAAGCAGCGCTAAATGCAGCGAAACAATCGTATAATTTAAACATATAAAAGAAAACATTTAATCCATTATGTTATAGTATTTAACTTTCATTATAAATGAGTTAAATTTTAATTTTAAAAAAAAAAAACGAATCCCCTAACGCGTTCCCAAACACAAATTTACATCTCTAAATTTGAACCTGATTCATTAAAAAATCAAGAGAGGCGATGAGAATATTTTGACTCACATCAAAGTTTTATCACTCAGGAACGCAAAAAACATGGTATTAGGGCATGTGATTATGACATTATGTGTCACATATGCCAAAATTTGGACTGTTCCATTATATTTTTGAGGTTTAAGGTGGTCTGAATTGTAATAAACTAGTTAATTACTGCACTAATACGGTTTATTACCTATTTTGGTGTTACAGCTGACTGTTTTGTGGTGAGTAGTAGTTTTGACTTTTGACCTAATAGTAATAAGACTGGTACTGGAAAGTAAGGTTTCTTTTTGTAGATTGATGAGGAATACTTTACAAGGGACCTCATTAGCAATGGTGTTCGGGATACTATTTCGATTTTGGTGCTTCCATAACTGTTTTGGTTGATGTATGAGTATCTAATTGTATAAACTTGTTTCTAGGAATAAATGGGAACATGTATCCCTCTTTAATAAACCTCTTTACAAAGAAAAGTCATTTTACGTAAGCTTTGTTATGGTAATTAGTTTGTCAGAAGAATTAATTTCTTGACAAATTTACCCTAGAAAATGATCAATTCGTATCCTCTGAGATATCTCATATTTTGCGTGACTTTTGGAAAATCTCAACCGTTGCAATACGTTCTGCGCGAATCTCAAACCTCAAATAATACTGGCCCCCTATGTCACCCCGAATAGGCAACGGACAAGTCAGTCACGCAAAATATGAGATATCTTAGAGGATACGCACTCAAAAATGATGATGTTTGTGGACAAATGTTCTTTCAAATATACCAGGAAATTTATTAGAAGAAGAAAAGTGTAGAGACGAGGTCCATAAATAAAGCACCTACCTATCCGTAGTCTCTGCTTGTTCTGCTTTCTCTGTTGTGAAAACAGAGCACTTTCTGTATGGAAGGACCTCTCTTCTTCTTCTTCTATTTACCTCTCTGTTATCTCTCTGCAAATGGTGGGAATGAAGTGTAGAAAATCAACTCATACGTAAGGATCTTGATAAAGGTACTCCCAGATATCACCTAAAAAGGATAATTGTTGAAAAACACATCAGGCTGCCAGTTTTGACTCTTGACTTGTGAATTGTGATGTTGATGTGATATTATCTATCACTACTCTCCTCTCATTATGATGTTTGATGTGGTAGGTTAAACAGAAATACAGAATCAGTCTTAAGCCAATTGTGGAATGGAAGAAGATTTTCGTGACATGACTATTTAACATTTTAACCCCAAAAACAAGGAAACAAAATCAGACGAAAAAGAAATTTACCAAAATCTCTGCGCTTTATATTTATATTTTGTTAGATTAGATGTGAATGAATCCAAAATTATTATAATAGATTATACATGGTATGTTTCCGCATGAATATTTAAAAATCGGCACATTAAAAACTGTAATAAAAACATAATAACCTGTAGCACGACATAATAAGACAATAAATTGAATAAATCTGTGTTTCTGAAATTTAATAGAATAAATATAATATCATAAATTTTAAAATAAAAATATATAATTTCCAAATTTTTAAAGAGTACGCAATAAAAAATTTCCTCATATTTATTAACAAAATACCATGTGAACTCAAATATACAACTCTCCGTGCTCCTTTTTCCTTTCATCCCCCTCCCTTCCATTTACTCCCGCTCTTCGCAGTTTGTGGTTCGGTCCTTTTACTTGGTACGAGCATAGAAAGTTATGGTAGTAGTTTAAATTTATGATTCATGTTCTGTAACGACATTCTATGCTTTTATATTCTTTTGTTTTATTGATATAATAATTTGGTAATATTTTCGAGTTTTATGTATTTTCAGCTTCATATATGTCAGAAATAAATTTGTATCTGACAAAAATACAATGTTAATACAGGACAATTTTATGAATAATTTTATATTTGTAAATGAGGTTAATATTAAATAATACACACTTTATAGAGGGAATGATCTTACTAACTGTGGCCTACGCCAGGGCTGCAGTTTGTCACCCTACCTCTTCATTTTCGGTATGGACCTTCTTGCGAGAGTACTGGACAGTCAGACCAGGGTGGGGAACCTGAGAGGAGTGCGCATCGCTCCTGGTGCACAACCCATTACCTCATGCATCTATGCAGATGACCTCCTACTCATGGGGGAGGCATCTGTCCGAGAAGCAAACACTATGATGGAGACAGTGCAAGACTTTGCCACAGTATTGGGTCAAAGGGTAGGACCCGATAAAAGTTTTGTCTGGTTCAGCAGGGCAGTAAATGAGGAGCTCAAGAGTCAACTGATTCAGATCTTTCAAGTGCCAAATGACACTACCTCTGATTCATATCTGGGGGCTCCGATCAAAACAGACAAGGCAGCTTTTGACTTTCTAATCGAGAAGGTTTCAGCAAAGCTCCAAGTCTGGAAGTCGAAATTGCTATCACAAGCAGGGAGGTTGGTGCTGATAAAAGCTGTGTTGCAAGCAATGCCGATTTACTATATGTCTACCACAATCTTACCAACCCAAGTTACGAAGACACTGAATGCCCTCATAAGAAGGTTCTTTTGGGGTTCGAGGGATAAGGAGAGATATATGGCCTACATTGCTTGGGATACGATTACTAGACCAAAGGAAGTTGGGGGCTTGGTGGTTAGGGATCTCAAGACGGTAAATGAGGCTCTGGTTCTTAAGTCTCTTTGGAAATTAGTCATGGGCTCTACAACACCATGGGTTCAGCTGACAAAGGCGAAGTACCTGCCTAGGAGTAACATATGGAGCTTCAAAAGAACGTATAACTGTACGCTATTCTGGAGGTCTCTCATGAAACTGAGAGAGAGTTTACTCACCATGATTGAGTGGAAGATAGGAGATGGGCAAGGCTGCCCGGTGTTTGGAGAACCTTGGTTTCCGGGAGCAACATCCTACCGACCAGCCCTAGCCTCTGACAAAAACCTGAGAATTTGTGATCTGGTGGACCAAACTCAAGGGACTTGGGACATGATAGAATAACTCAGCTGTTTGATATGCAATCTTGCGTCAGAATTACCTCTATAATTGCACCGCCGAACCAGGATGCTGGGGAGGACAAACTGATATTCTCTCTCTCAACAAATGGTTCTTTCATGGTAAAGCAAGCATATAAACAGATGAGGGGGTCAGCAGAGAATACTCACACAGCCCAAACCCGACTCTGGAAATTGATATGGAAAGAGGGGTACGCAGTACCAAGGGTAAGGTTATTCGTCTGGAGGCTGTTGCAAAATGGCCTACCCCTCAGCAAGATCATAGCTGCTCGTACTTCTAGGGGTGATCCTGAATGTGCCTCTTGCAGCCAAGGAGAGGAGGACCCGTTGCATATGATAGTAAACTGCCCTTTTGCTAAAACCTGTTGGTTTGGAGGACCTCTTGCAATTAAAATTGAGGCCCTCAACTCAGATGGATCCCTCATCACGGTTTTCCTCAATTTGGCAAACCTGCTTCGAGCTAAGGACTGGACGATGGTAATGAACACCTGCTGGGCCATATGGCGATCACAAAATGACAGAGCCTATGCAGAAAGCTACCTACTTTCATCCAGTTCACCAAATACTTGGAACTCATGAACTCAGAAGCATGCATAGCCAGAGCGAGCGGACAACCACTAAAGCTACTCTCCCAACAGCAAAGGTACGAACCCCTAACCATACCCTACAAGTGTGAGATTGATGACTCCTGGGTGCACAATTGGAGGGGGGGTTTGGGATTTGTACTCTTTAAGGAGCAGGAATTACAAGTGGCAGTCTCTAGGGGGGCCAGATCATGCTGTGCGATTCAAGTAGAGGCAATTGCTTTGAGGGATGCCATAACCTGTGTGGCTGAAATGGGCATCTCAGAATGTGTATTTTACACTGACAACAAGTCCCTAGCTGAGCTTTGTATGGCGCTACAACCTCCTCTAAGGGCTGACTGGAGAGCCTTCAATGAAATCTTTGAAGTATGGAAGATGATAAAGGCAAATGCAAATTTCAGCTGCAGTTTTTTTGCTAGGTGCCACAATGAGCTGGCTGACAAATTAGCAAGAAGAGGTTCGAAGGAAGGATGGAATTTTGAGACTAACACCTACCCAATACTACTTTTTGAAGAATAGTGTTTTTTATTTCCACAAGTTTCCCTTCTTTGTTATTTTAGTCTAAGTTTACTTTTCTTTTGCTAGCTGTTAAGCAACATGGTTTAGTTTCTGTTTTCAACAAAGTATAGGTAGGTGTGATGTAACTCAGGGAGAGCTAGTTTTAAATCACTGATTGTAATCCTGGAATTTGATTAACGAATGCCCAAGGGCTTTTAACCGCAAAAAAAAAAAAAGAATTAATCACATTAAACATTTATGCTATCTGCCAGACAAAATTGTTTTCTCAATAATGATTTAGATATGGTTTATACCAGTATTGACTTCACTAAAAATTGTAGTCCACAATCATAATAGCAATAATACTTGCTGGTTTAAATTTTCCTTGTGCAATAAATTTGAGCCTAAGGGCTTGCTCCATAACCGACGCCAATAGAGGAAGAGAAAGGGACGGAAGGAAGAAAAAACCCCTCCGAACAGTAATTTCTACACTTCGATTCGGAGGTGATAAATTTGGCCGAAAATCAATGCCAAGGCCCTCTCTTCTCCTCTCCGTACAGCAATTTCTCCTTTCCTCTTCCTCTCTGTTTCTCCTCTTCTGGAGCAGGTGAAGACGATGGACAACCCAAAAATTAGCGGATTTCCCCTCCCTTCCCTTTAATGAAAATGTTCTCCCTCCTTTTGAAGCACACCCTAAGAATCAAGGGATGCAAAAGATGGTAAACTGGAGGAGGGGAGAGAATATTGGAGGTATATTTGAATCTTTTTGTCCAAAGATGTCCATTGGACCTACTCCATTCTCGTTTTGGTGATTTAGGGGTCCCACATGGTCAGGGTCGGGTTAGAGGTTCCCTAGTTATACCCAAATGCATTTTTTTGCTTGGTTTTGCTAAGTAGTTCTTGTTTTGTACATCCAGAATGGCATCCAGACCTTGTAAAATTCATAGAAAATCAATCACTTGGAGTTTTGGAGTGTTCTTTATATCAAAATTCATAGTATTTTCTATATAATTTTATTGTGAATTTTATTTCAAGAAAATAATCGTTCCCTTTTAATAATTTTCAAGAAATTAGGTCTTTAAGGTATTTCTTTCACCAATTTCTAAATAATTAATATGGTAAATCCTCTAGATTAATTCTCAGCCATTTAGCTAGCTAGGGTTCAGCACTTATTGGTAAGGTTCGATACAGTTATTCTTCACTTACTAATGCAAATTTGATATATTTTGATATATCTTTATCTCAATATTGATTTTATAGATGGGTTTTGCAGCTTCTTTGTGCATATCGTTTCATTTATACTTGGTATTAAGTGCTTACTTGAGACAGTTCCAAATCAATATTTTTCTGAGTTCCTACCTTATAGATGAGCCACTGGCCATATTGGAACTACTGATCTTTGGTTTTTCTTCTTTCAAGATTATGATAGTAAGCTTTTCAAGATCTGTTGTCCACTATTTTCTGATAGAACCCGTTGGTGAGTTACTATAGGGCGTGCTGAACCAGGTCCAAGTTGGACATACATGGTACGGTCATGTATAATATCAATACCATTCCCTCCTGCCAGTTCAGTTTAGTGGTGTTGTCCTTGGATAAACCTCTCAGAAAATTATTCTCTCTATGCTCAGTTTTAACAGTTACCCAGTTGTAAAATACCTGCTGCACATGTTAGTACGTACGTAAATCACATTACTTAAATTTATCAGAATTATGCAATCATCCAGATTAACTTAACCACTCCCTTTCATCACAGGTAACCATTTATTGCTAAATAATATTGCTGACCTCTAATATAGTTGCTCATAGAATTTTATAATTTAGTTTCAATTAAAATATAATCAATGGGAGCTTTCTAGTTTATCCAATTGTTTAGCACCAACATAAAACGTTTATTAGTTATGATATATCCTATTTTGTGGTGTCTTTTGTAATGTTGGGAAGGGCATAATTTTGTACGAGATCTTTTGCATGAAGTTCAAGTGTTCGACCTCTTAGACCATTCTTGTAATAATAATGTATATGATAACTGAAGATTCCTAAGGTCCCGATTTCCCATTATTAGTCCCACTAAAACAGCACAGAGCACAATTTCAAAGAGACGCTTTCAAAAATTAAAATTAGTTATTTTATAAATCACAACCGGCAGATTCTGTGAAAGAAAAAACTGCTGTGGATCAATTATTTTGTTCAACCAAGAGAATTATCCCCACCCAAGCGCATTGTGTAAATTATATTCTATCGAATAAGGAACAATAACAAAGTACATTTACAACTTTCTTGTGCATGTAGTACAAAACAAATCTAGCCTTACATGACTAAAAATATGAGAAAAAAATGACTAATTATATCATAATGCAAATAAATACAGCAAAATAAGCACATTTAAAGGTTTAATAATGTATAGTCTAGTGACTACAAAGTTCAATCAGAGGAGGAAAAAAGCAAAGGAACTAGACAACTACTCTTGATGCTTTTGTTGTTTCCGCTCCCTTTTAAAAGCCTTGAACAAATCAAGACCCAAAAATACATTTAAAATGTTCATACCAACCATGCCAAAGAGAGCTAATGGAAGCTCAATTCCTCTATCAAATTTATGCGCATCTATAATTAGCTTGTAAGTTATTAATATGTGACATACAAGCCGAGTAGTGATGAAGGTCCACCAATTAAGAACCCATTCAAATCGCACCAGTGGGTTGTTTACATCTCGTACCCCCGCCATTCGCCTCACTTTCCTTGTATGTAGAAATATAGAATGAAGCTGAAATAAAAGCAAATTGATTTATAAAAGAGTTAACAAAAGGAAATGGGAAAAGAGCAATTATCTCCCTCCGCTCCTCTGCCATATCATTGTTATGGGTTCTTCTGGGGGTATTGTAGTATTGCTGTTCTTGCATTTTATTTTATTTTTATTTTTAGGACGGAGCGATGCTGTATATATAGTGGTACAAACTACAAGGCACTCTTAAAAAGAACCATCAGCTAGAATAAACATTTCTAGAATGTGTAATGCTAAAGTGCAGAAAATTAAAAGATAATTTATTGTCAGAACTCAAGACAAATGTACCTCACATACAAGCGAAAGAATGAGATAGTTGATTGTAACATCCTTATAGAGAGCCAATGTGAAACAAACCAAAAGGATCAAATGGTGCAGAAGGATTGCGGGTACGAACCCGCTATACAATCTGTACAGAAGCATATCCAATTGGTCATATGCAAAGTACCCACATGAAAAGCATAGTGCCCAATGCGCGCCATACCAAGTACCAGTCACTAGCTCCTCGTGTGTAAACATCTGTCTCGGGCCTTTCATTATCCATTGATTTACAAGTATATATACAACTGAAATATGTAGATAGCTAAATTTCAGTAAGAAAACATCATAATTGATTATTAATGGCGGAGCCACTTGTAACAAATGGGGGTCAATTGACCCCCATTTATTTTCAAAAAAATTATGTTTATTGGTAAATTTATATATAATTTAGTAGAAAATGCTATGAAACTGTCAAATTGACACCCATTCGCAGTATATAAATTTCATATGTTTGACCCCATTCACGTTTGACCCCCATAGTCTGAAGGTCTGGCTCCGCCCTGATTATTCTAGCTAAATTTCATTAAGTATCAAATACCAATTGGAAGAATTCATAAGACCTCATGCTTCTGGTTAATCTTCTGTATGCTATGCATGCATAATTTCACCAATAAGCATTTTTTTTCCTTTAGAATTAGAATTTCAAATTTAAACTTTTACATGAGAAATAAGCAAAAGTTCCACAAAGCAACAGGAAATTGCTACAAACAAAACAAAAGAAGAGGAATTAGGTGACTTGACCTACCTGAGGCGGAAATGAGAGAGGAATGGAGAAGAGAGACGGAGGTATTTACAAGAAGAGGGTCTTTGGAGATGAAGCGACGAATTACAAAATTCGCCGTTTGGAAGAAGAAGAAACCAACGGCGATGACCGTCAGCTCACGACGGCCGTTGAAGGTTATTACGAAAGCTATCGATGCCGCCCAGAGAAACAGCGTGGCGCTGAAGAAGAAAGCGGCGGCGTTACCGGCTCTGTCTCTACCTCCCTCTGCTCGCGCCATTCTGACTTCCAAAGACAGGTGAGCTCGAGGGCGCTTTGTTCTAGGCTTTTAGCCTTAGACCAGTGGCGCAATGGTGTATAGAGTATAGACCATCTACTATTCTGCCGATTTTCTTAATATAAAATAAATAAATAAAATATCGAAAAAAAAATGACTTCTGAGTTATGTCAATAAATAGATAGATCAGGATAGTTTATCCGTTCATAGTTTTCTGGACAAGATAAATTATTATGTCCAAATTAGTATGTCACTAATTTTACTTAGCAGAAAAAAAAAATTCTTCAATGACATAGATTATTCTGTCCAATGATATAGTGCTTTTTTTTTTAAAAAAAATGCTACAGTATCAGACAAAATAATCTATCTCGTCAAAAATTTTTTTTTTTTTTTTTGCTAAACAAAATTAGTGAAGTACTAATCTAGAGGGATGATGTATCCCGTCCAAAATATTATAGCTGGACAGAATAAATCATTCCGATCTAACTATATATTGATAAAATCCAAAAACTATCTCATTTTCCGATATTTTATTTATTTATTTTCTACTAATAAAAAAATTCGGTACTATTCTGATCAGGCATATTAACAGAGTAGCTCTGGCTTCATGCATCGCACGGACTATTGAATCAAAACATATGGCACCTGGTTAGTGTGCTGCATGAAGTCATATTTACTCTGTAAAAATAGTTACCCCCAACCTAACCAGCAGTTTCAGATGCGCCTAAAGCTACAGTATATCAGTCCTCCGATTGGGATCTTCCACCGCACGTCATGTGAATCGTACGGTACGTATTGCTCTGAGATTCGTGCCTGTTTGTGCGTAGATTCGAGAGAACCCTCGTAAAAAGACCATTTTCGTCCGTTTCTGCACGACGCGCGCTCTAAAATGTCTTAAATTGTGGTTTTAAATACAGTTCAGTACATAATAACAACAGTAGAATTAGAGTGTTGAACTGTTGATAAGTTCATTAACTCTTTTAGTGAACTTAGTTTTAAAATTTCTCATATTAATTTTAAGTAACAAATTTAAATTGTCAAAATTAATATACTTTATAAGTGACGTATCTATAATTTTATACGTTGAATTTTTAAATTTTCAAATTAGTTTTGTATAAAGTCATACGGTCAAAAAAAATAAAAAATGAACGTAATAAAATTAATTTATAGAACATTCTTTATCATGTAATTATTTTATACTAAATTAATTAACAAATTATAAGTTTGACATATAAATACGTCAGTCATAAAGTATATCAGTTTCAACAGTTTGTCTTCGTCATTTTAATATCATTCCGATGAGTTTCAAAATTAAACTCAGCAGTTCTTTAATGAGTTTAAAAACACCCTACTCACAAAGTCTGTACAGAAAAGTCAGATTTTCATGAGAAAAAAAAAGGACTTATCAACTAGAAATTTTTCTTTTTTAGAATTTTTGTTTAGGATAAAAAATGCAATACGGAATTAGTGTAATATTAAATATATTAAATGATAAAGTCGGATCTTCCATCTCGTTATTATAATTGAATGAAACTTTTTGAAAAATTATAACATTCTGTTGAATATACAATGCGTATGATATTGTACCACATAAATCTATACTGGCCGCTTAAACATTATACGCACCGTATTTAAAAAAAAAAAAAAAATCAAGCATATCATTTTTCCTATGGTCAGCCATAAGATCCCACCAACAATGATTTTGATTAATAAAATAAGTTTATTTACAAAAAAAAAAATCCAAACATGTCAAGGTTAGTTCCAACTAGAGCTGTAAATGAGCCGAGTTTGAACGAGTTACCTCCAACTTGAACTCAGCTCATTTAATAAACGAGCGAGTCAATTCGAGTTGGGATGGTAATAACAAACTGTAGAGTTAACTCGAACTCAACTCGTTATCAACTCGAGTTGACTCGCAACTCGTTTAACCAAGTCAAGTTCTCATGTATTATACACTAATACGTGTTTATCTATACATAAACAATTGAAATGGCCTAATAATATTTTATTTAAATACAAACAATTTAATACAAAAATAATAGGTCAACTCAAAGCAAACAATAACTTAGAATCCAACAATTTTCCATATAACTTGGTACATAAGTTATAAATGAGTGAGTTGGGTTCAGTTCAAACTCAGCTCATTTGTTAAACGAGTCAGCTAACTCGAGTTGAAACTAATTCAAATTGTAAATGAGTAAGTTAAAGCGAGCTATTAATTAGCGAGTTGTGAATTGGAGCAATTTTATAGAGCCCTAGTTCCAACTGGGTCTGGATCCTCTAAAGTAACTTGTTCGGAATATGTGCTCGAATTGGACGGTCCCGATTAAAACCCAACATTACTTTACTGGATCTGTACTAGTTCCCATTTCCAACAAAGAGAACTTACAGATCCAATTTCTACAAAATCTGGGTCACAATTTTCTCTTTAAAGATCCGCAAAGTATCTAATTTTGAATTTTGCACTCAGGATTACAGCACCAACAGAGTAGAAACCATCTAAGATCCGCAAAGTATCTAATTTTGGATTTTTTTTTTCTCTTTGGCGATTCTCCTCCCTTCCCCTCCGCCTTCCCTTCTGCTCCTGGCCTGTCTGCAACAAGCCGAGCTAACGGGCAGTTCAAATTTGAAATCTTTTGTGGGTTGATTCTAAAAGCATCCAATACACCCTACCATAAAACACATTTCTTGTTACCAACTGCCACTCCTCTGCACCTCCGATCTAACGGGCGGGATCCTCCTCTCTACTCTGCGTACATGCCAAGTCCGGGCAGGGCCAAAATCCGACCAAAGCTTCCTCCAAATCGCTTTTGTCACCAGATCTAAACCAAAATACGGCCTCCTTCACTGGTGCTGTGCGTCGTCTCTCTGTTTTACACGGCCCGTTTCTCTCTCTCTCCTCCTAACGCCACCTCTCAGCACCATCTTTACTGTGCTCATCTCGGTAAGATGCCTCTCTTTTATTCTATTTCTCTACTATAAGTTAGTTCAGTTGTTTCTATTAAAAATTGTTTCTGCATTATGGTACAATTACAATTAGTTGAAATTTGAGAGTTAAATTGGGCATTTCTGAATTTTAGCCAACTGTGAATTAATGTTGGAGGTAAAAGGCTCAACTCATCTATTGGAATAAAATTGTTTCACGTCTTTCAGTGGTATACATAGTTTCCTTTCCAGGGATTTAGTTCAATCCAATCTTGAATTATTAGTGACACAGGTCCCAAATCTCAAATAGTTTGGAGGTGATCAAATTGGTAACAGAAAATAAAACATATACAACCTTTCACATGTCATTGCATGCATATCAGTTCATATGTGTAATATTTAAATTTGTATCTTCTTGTATGGATGTAGTTTCTTTCAGTTTGGACCTTTTAATGTCAGAGCCACATGACTTAATAACAGTCGGGCGAAAGCATCCCTGATTCAATCATAAACACAGACACTGTTGTATACATTATGTACTTTTATACTGAAATAACATATTATACCCAATAGTAGCTAATTAGAAACTAAGAACAATACATGCTGAAACAAAATCTCCCTTCGGTTCAAATATTCTTATTTTATTTGGTGTCTACAGATTTAAAGTACCAATTTAAATAGATTAAGTTCAGATCTTTAATGTATGAGTTAAATTAGGGTAATCTTGAGTAATTACTTACAGGTGGATGTTTCCAGGTTAGAGAAAATCTCCTCATCCAGAAATGGCTTCAAAACAAATGGAGAAAATCCAAAGGAAACTGGCTTCACTGAACTATCCTAGAGCAGATGCTCCAGCTCAATCTCTTTTATTTGCTGGTATTGAGCGCTACACACTTCTGGAGTGGCTTTTCTTCAGGTCTTTATCTATATCTCTCTCCTCTTTTTGTTATGGAATTGTATCACTTCCCATGAAATCATAAACGTTTAGAATACTGAAGTTGGTATTAAAATGTGTTAGGTTAATATAAGATGCAGCAGGTCTATAGTCCAGATTTATCACTTCAGTTTCCAACCATGAGTATTTTAATTTTCAAATTAAACCAGTTTTTGATTGAGTGTCAAACACTCAAAAGTACATTTACTCTCAATTGCCTCATATTCAATTTTTTTTATAAAAGATTTAGACAAATTTGGTGATGTTTGTGCTTTTATAGGTTGCTAGGAGACAGATCTCCATTCCAACAGCAAAATTGGCAAGGGGATGCACTAGACCGAGACGAAGAAAATAACAGAATACAACGTGAGTTTTAGTTTTGTTTATTTTTTATTTTACCTTTCTTTAAAACGCATGTCATTTCAATACCATCTAAATATTTTCAGACTTAGCTGAGATAGCAGAATTTTTAAGCATCACTTCTACAGCTGATATAGAAGCTATTCAGGTACAAAACATTTTTATTAATTAAGAACAGATAACAATTAATTTCTAGCTGTTGAAAGAAGTATATGCAAAATTATAATTTATTTGGTGCAATATTTTTACAGGGAAAGGGTAACATAGAAGATCGTGTGGAGATGCTTCGTAGGATTGTAGATCTTGTAGAGGCCTGCACCTTTGCTGATAATCCGCAATGGAGGTCAGAAACTTGGGTATTATTCATGGGGAAAGTTGCATAAAGACCCAATTATGAAGAAACTTTTGAAAATTTGGTTTGGTTGCAAAAAGAATTTGCTTTGGTGATTAGAACCTCAACCCAACAAAATCGTATTTCTCACTTGGAGGAATTATTCTTGAACATGGTTTATTAAGACTTGTTTCTTACTTTCAGAGGCTTTAGATGAATATTGGTTTTCTCAAGAGCTGAAAATACATGTTTGGTGTATTGCAGTGTGGATGAACAACTAGCCAAGGATGTGCAGTTGGTAGATTTAATTGCAGAGAAGCAAGCTCAAATATTCTCTGAAGAGTTCAAACTTTTCCCGGCTGATGTACAGATCCAGTCAATTTACCCCTTGTAAGCTTTATTACAAGTCTTCATTTATTTTTTTTGTTACAAATACATGTATTCTGAAAGTTCATAGTTCTGATTTTTCCTAAGCATTCGCTCGTGTCATTCTTAACTGTAACTCATTAAACTCCTGCCAAATAAAATTTGTTATTTCTATTTTTTTTCATTGTTTTCTGGCTATAGCAGAAAAGTAATATGTTATGTTTTGCAAAACCTGGTAGAGGTCATACCAAATCTGTATGGTATTATACTAGAAATTTATAGGTACTGGTATATCTTGTGCTGATTGGGTAATAATACGGGAAAATTTCTGGTGTGCCCATCAAAACATTCAAAATAGCCAATTTCCCCATCAAAATTTTGAAATTGTTTATTTCCCCATTCTAAATTGAAATCCTTTCTTATTTCCCTATGTGTTGATTAAATTTAAATATTTAAGTTAAATTCATAATTTTATTTTATTTTATAATTTAAATGTCTATTTTACCCTCTTCTAAAAGCAACATCTTCTTTCTTCTTCTTCTTCACCTCATCTTTTAGACAATCGCTCTCAGCACTCAGCTCGAAACTCTCAGCTCTGAAATATCACCCAAACTCTCTCGCTCAATAGTTCAAACTTTTGATATCATATCTAATTTTTAAACCTAGTGCGTTTCTGACTCTTTACCTCCGATGATTAATGTTGCAATGGTTCCAGTGTTGACTGTGTTTTGTTAGATTAAATTGGACTCATTTGAGAAAAGCTCAGATTCTATTAAAGACTAAAACTTCAAAATTGCATAATTTGAGGGTTAATTACTTGTATTTACCATTTACGGTCAGGTACCAAGAAGGTGTGGTAACATAAAGCCACAATTACAATCATAACATCATTGGAATTTTCTGAAACATATTGCGCTTGTTTATTTTTTTTTATCGAAATTTCCATAGGCTTGCATTTAAACCCACATATTACAAAGTAAGCTGTTGCTAAAGTTGGCAGCTATCATGACATCCACTGTGAGAAACACCATCTATCCCTCGTACTGTGAACTAACCCAACAGTAGTACCTTGCTATAATACACAAAAATACCAGTACAGTGGTTCTGATACTGGATGACATAATACAAACATCAACTGCTGGTAAAGATTATTCAACTATTAATTCTGGTTTGGGTAAATAATGTCAATCGTGAAACCCCATATGGTCATACATGATAGTTCAGTTGTATGGTACCCATCAGTATCTATTGACTGGTTAAACCTTAGGAGATGAGAGAAAGAAACCGGAGAAGGAGAAAAAAAAAGCTTCAAAACATTTGAAGCTCTCTCTATTTTTCTCCATAAAAGATGGAGTGAAGAGGGAGAAATGAGATGTTGCTTATAGAAGAGGGTAAAATAGACATCTAGACTTCAAAAGTAAATAAAATTATAAATTTAGCTTAAATTTTCAAATTTAATCAATACATGGGGAAATAAGAAAGGATTTCAATTTAGAATGGGGAAATAAGCAATTTCAATGTTTTGATGGGGAAATTGGCTATTTTGAAAGTTTTGATGGGCACAGCAGAAATTTTCCCTAATATTTATTACACAATTTTTATATTTTCCAGGCCAAATATCTCAGAACTGGAGTCTACACTTGCTGAATATACAAAGAAATTCTCAAGTGTGCAACAGGCAGTTAAAGACCTGGCCTCTAAGGTTCACTTTTGTTTCTGTTTGTTTATTGTGTTCTTTGATTTATTACTTCTTTTGCGGGGTCATTTTGGTGGTGAAGGCACATTTTATTATGTACCCCGCATATTGTCAAAGTAGGATACATGCACTTGCAAAACTAGGAATATCATATACCCCGTCGAAACAAACAAAATATCACATGCAGATAAGGAAATTATCTTCTATGCCCTTCAGGTTTGGAGCCAGACTCAAGAACATATAAAAAAATTTCTAGGGAGAATGGGGGTATCAATTTTACAATACCATGCCATTTTACTCTAAATTATATAGAAAATCATACTTAAATAAAAAAATAAAAAAATGGGGGTCAATTGACCCCCATTCTCTCTTCTTCCGGCCACCCCTGATACCCTTCATTCATTGTACTTCATTACCCATAAACCAATCCTCTTCTTTTTTTTCATCTCTACATGAAAAATTAAGAAAATGGGACTCATGTGGGTTTTTATAAGAGATTAGTAGAGTAAATGACTGTTCACAAGATTAGGGAACACAAATATCTCTTTTCTATAACATGCTAGTCAGATTGTTGATTATAGTATTTTTTTTCTTTTTCTTTTTTTAAATAATAAGGGGCCCATTTTCCCTGACTTCCTTTGAATGCCTCCAGTGGGAACCAAACCTGCATCTACGTGTAGATTTTAGTTGCCATGTTATTTTACCAACTTTGTAATTTCTGTGGTACAGTACGAGTACAATCCAAATGAAGACTATGCAGAAACTGAGATGAAGCTGAGAGGGCATCTCGAGACCTTTCTAGAAACTGTCAAAAACTTCAATTCCATTTATACCAAGGTACTTTCCCTTTCCCTTTTTTAAAGGTTACTAAGAGAACATGTATTATTAAAATCCTATTCATACAATATAAATGTTGGGCTATATAGGAAATTCGACCATGGACTCATATGATGGAGGTGCCACAATTGCATGGTTTTGGGCCAGCAGCCAATCGCTTATTGGAGGCATATAATACTCTCCAAAAGGTACGCGCATATACTGATACTTCCACTGGACATCATTGGATAGATCACCAATTTTGTGTGGCATTAATCTAATCAGAATAGTTGATAATCTTGCTCCAGTAATTGTTGTAATTTGAGTTTTGTACTGGACTCAGTTTCTCAATTTCTTAATATGTGTTAATTGTTTTATTTGTGAGCAATCTTGTGTTTATCATGAAAACTGTTAAAAATACATGCATGCCACTAGGTATTACCCTTGCAAAGCATGAAAAAGTTCCTCTGCACTCTCCCTTTCATTTTTTTTTCAAGCACCAAATTTATAGTTTTCTCTGTATAGTTTAGAAAAAGGAGGGATAATTTGTGTGGGGACTTGTTAAGACATAAAAAGGTGGTATATGTGTTGTTTGGAGGACCTTCTAAAAGCTTTGCAGGGGACATATTGTATTTTTCATGTTTTGTAATGGTGCATTGCATAAATTGTTTGATTTGCCGGCAACTTCTGAAATATTAATGTTTTTTTTGTTCTCTTGACAGTTCTTAGGAGACTTGAGGGGATTGCGGGAGTCGTACGCAACAATGGCTGCAGGATCTATGGTCGCATCAAATGAACCCTCGTCAATTGCAAAAATAATAATGGATTGTGAATCAGCACTCACTTTTCTTAACCGAAGCCTCACAATCCTCTCAACTTCTGTAGCCAGAGAGCAAGGAGAGAAACAGTGACTTGTTTTCAACTTTCTTATTATGCCATTGCTTAATTTGTTTTCAACTTGTTTTCTGTAGTCATTTTCTGTGTGTGTGTGTGTGTGTGTGTGCGCGCGCGCGCGCGTAATGGTTTGTGATATTTTGTGCTTTGTGGGTCTATTTCAATGTTTTTCATATATCGGGGATGTACATGCTTCCTTCTTCTGTAGTTCGAAATTTCAATGGCTTCAGATAAAGGGAGCTTCATGCGTAACAATTGCAATTGGCCGCTTTTATTTATTTATTTATCATAGGGATCTATCAACTGTCTCATAAAACTTTCCTTAAATCTAACAACATTACTCTTCTATTCCAGAACTGGTACCTGTTTTATATACAACTGTACAGGTACTAAATATTCCTTGGTTAACTGTGATTTACAATTCCAATACAAAATGTCAAATGTTTTTCTGTGCTACAAGAGAACTCTAATAGATTGTACACCATCCTTTGTATTGTATTGTGTTGTATTTTTTTTTTTGTTTCTGTTTTTATTGTATCAACAACGAAAAACCTCTTTGAAAATTGTTATTCTGTGCCACAAGAGAGGAACTTGCACCTTTACAAATTACAAGTACAGCTATCAAATAAAAAGGGAACATGAGATTTGTTCATTGTTCTAATCTAACCATCCTTTCTAAACAAGAAAAACAGAAGCACCAAAAGCAACGGTCAAGTTAATGACAGTAGGGCCCCACAGCCTCGCCGTCTTCTCCTTCGCACCAAATCTCCTTTTACAGAGAGGAGCCGCAGTATGGGCAGAATCGGAATTTCGGATCGACTCCTCTCGCACAAGCGTGGCACGTGGCATCCCTGGGGAAGTCCAACGCCTCTCGCTCTTCTCCTCCACTGATAGGTAGAGAGTGAGGGAAGAGGAAAGAACAATCGCGACAGTAGAACATGGGGTCTTTGGATTGCCATCGCCAGACTGGAACGAAGAAAAGCTTGAGCACCTTCTGCGCTTCGACGAGGTCTGCGTCGCCGCCGCATCGGAGGCACCGCCCCGCCGCCTCCTTCAGAACCCTTCCAGCGGCGGTTTCAACTCCTCCAACAAAGAAGAAGAACATTATGCGCTGATTTAGTGTCTGTAATCTGTTGTACGCGAAGATCGATCGCTATGTATTTCCTTTGTGATTTGTTGTCGGCAAACATTTATGCGCTGATATATAAATGGGGCGTAAATGGATATTTCTAGAGAAGCTCGGTTCCTCTGTAATTGTCTAGAAACAATTCGCCAATTCGGATCTCGACCATTAAGCTTTTAATCTATCTAGTAACAAAAAGAAAAAGAGTCGTTAAAAATTCAAGTTTCATTGATAATGAATGAGCTAGGGGTGTCAATGGCACCCTTTTACCCGTTTATCCGATCCGTATCGTATCCGAAAACACGGGTAAAGGTAAGATTTTTATTCCATTAGCTAATCGGATATGGATAAGGGTAATGATTTTTTTTCATTATCTTACCCGTTTTAGTATAAGATAATTTAAAAAAAATAAAATTACATATATAAATATATATTTGTATGAAAATGATACATAATACAATAAATTTTTTGTATTTTATTAAATTTTCATAATACAAATTAGTTGTATTCATTATTACTTTTTCTTATTTTAAAAATTATTTTATTGAAAACACAAATTGAAATGTTAATGGCATTTTTTTTATCCGTTTACCCGACCCGTACCGTATTCGAAAATACGGGTAAGGGTAAAGATTTTTTTTCGTTATCATAACGAGTACGGGTATGAAAATGTCTCCACCCGACCCGTATCGTACCCGTTGACACCCCTAGAATGAGCTCAACAATATTAGTGAGAGGAGGTTCCGATACACTCCATTTTACGTGCCTGCATCGTGTATTTGTGTCTTTATTTTTAAAAAGGAAGCTGATAATTGTACCCCAAACAAAGTACCCGCACACGTCCCCCAACCTTCTAGAATGTCGGCGATAAAAAGATCAGATTTTACTTTATACATCGCAATAACAGTATCAATCTTTCTTTATTATACATAATTTTGCTGCATGAAGAGAAAAACGCTCTGTTAAAAAAATTAACAAAGGCACCACCAAATGCAGCGAAACAATCGAATAATTTAAACATATAAAGGAAAGCGTTCAAGTGTTTAACTTTCATTATAAATGAGTTAATTTTTCATTTTTTAAAAGAAAAACGAATCCCCGAATTTGTTCCTGAGCATAAAATTTAAAGCTCTAAATTTGTACCAATACCCGAGCGCGTCCCCCACCAAAATGTTTACAGCTCTGAATTTTATGTTAGTCAAAACTACTAGTTCTAAGCAAGCAAAGCTCTATTAAATAACAATGAAACTACTAGTTCGAAACAACAATTGTTAGCAGCCTCATCAATTATTTTATGTTAGTCAAAACTCCAACAATTACAATTTCTAAGCATGCAAACCTCTGTTAAATAACAATAAAATTACTACTTTGAAACAATCATAAATTTAGAACTTGTCCCAATAATGCCAATTTCTAAGCATGTAAAACTTTATTAAATAACAATGAAACTACTACTTCGAAACAACAATTGTTTACAAAACAATATAAACATGTGTGTAAAGCATATAAACCTGTGCAAGTAAACCAATATATATTGGCAAGAAAACAACATTTTAAAGCATATAAACCTGTCTGTAAAGCATATAAACATGTGCAAGTAAACCAATATATACTGGCAAGAAAACAACATTTTAAAGCATATAAACCTGTGTGTAAAGCATATAAACCTGTGCAAGCAAACCAATATATACTGGCAAGAAAACAACATTTTAAAGCATATAAACGTGTATGTAAAGCATATAAACCTGTGCAAGTAAACCAATATATACTGGCAAGAAAACAACATTTTAAAGCATATAAACCTGTGTGTAAAGCATATAAACCTGTGCAAGTAAACCAATATATACTGGCAAGAAAACAACATTTTAAAGCATGTAAACCTATGTGTAAAGCATATAAACCTGTGCAAGTAAACCAATATATACTGGCAAGAAAACAACATTTTAAAGCATATAAACCTGTGTGTAAAGCATATAAACCTGTGCAAGTAAACCAATATATACTGGCAAGGAAACAACATTTTAAAGCATATAAACATGTGTGTAAAGCATATAAACCTGTGCAAGTAAACCAATATATACTAGCAAGAAAACAACATTTTAAAGCATATAAACCTGTGTTTACAAACACATTTTAAAGCATATAAACCAGTGTTTACAAAAATTAAAAAATCTGTATTACAAATATATAAACCTGTGTTTACAAACACATTTTAAAACTTATTCTTCAAATATATTTTAAAGCATATAAACCTGTGTTTACAAACATTGAAAAATCTCCATTTAATGGATTACTTGTTCAAAATGGAGATTGTATTTTTAGTTATTAAATATAAAAAGCTGTTACTTTGCATAATTAAAATTAGAACCAATCCCCCATCGCATCCCCGAGCTAACTGGGTTTAAATTATACTTTAAAGTACTTTAAAGTACGTTCAAGTAAGTAGTTAATTAATGAATAGAGGACCGTTAACAATCTGGGGGACTAATTTGGGAATTGGTGATTACAACTGTTTCTAACAGACTGTCCACAAAATTAAAGCGCAAGACAAAAGCATGCAAAGCTAACATTTAAAGCAATCAATGAAAAACTGCAATGCGTTAAAACATCAATTCGTTAATTAATGAAAAATTAATAAATTACCATTATTAGCGGACAGTTAAACTCAGTTAAACCAGTTCGGGGACGGGCTCGGGTTTGGTGGCTCGGGGTACAGGAACATTTCTCTTTTAAAAATTTAGTAATATAAAATTTTAAATTTAAGTGTTAGAATAAAACAGGTATTTGTGTCTTTATTTCTAAAATTTTAACAAGTGTTAGAATAAAATACAGGTTGGCCCACAAGGAACATCTGAGGTCACATGGTCCTCTAGTCTTGAGATGGTCCGACCCAACTCGAGGTCACTCGCAAGGAGTGGTCTGTCACATAGGCTCTCTATTGTCTGTCTCGTCAGACAGAACTGTCAGGTCTCCAGGTCAGTGCACTACGCGATAGCTGAGTTCTGATCTATATAAGGCTCACTTCTGGGTCTAAGAAGGGGTTCACATTTTTACACACAAAAGGTATCATAGGTCAGAGCCCGAATACCTTACACCCGAACTGCGTGTCCAACTCGAGAGTTGCGTCCAGCTACGACTACTAGTAGGCACCGTGGGGTTAGCTTCTTTCTGAGCTATGACTACTAGTAGGCATACAGGACAGACTGTAATAGCTCCCCACGGGGACGTTCGGGACACAAAACCCATCGTCCAACAACTCAAGCTGAACATGCGACTACCTGACACCGCGCCCCAGCCGCACGAGTATGCCCAGATTGTGACTAGCACTTCCATTAGCTCGAGACCAGGCTTCCCGTCCGGAACGACCCCGTCTGGGAACCTTAATATTCCCCCCGCAGCACACCCGCCAAGGGGAGTATCGATTCCAATTGCTAATCCAAATCCCAAACTTGTGGTAACCTCGGGAGCCACTAATCCATCCTTTCCAATTCATCCTAGATCGATTAGGCCAATTCCACCTACAAATCGGCCCTAACAAACTGTTTGCGCTATTAGCATAACTAGTGTAATTTGTGCTAATTTAATGTAATTTAGCATAATAAGCATTATTTGCGCTAATTTAATGTAATTTAGTATAATTAGCGGAATTTGTGCTAATTGCACTAATTTCCGCTAATTTGAGCTAGTTTGTGCTAATTAGCAGTAGTTTGCATACTTGAATTTAATTGAGGGTGGGTTGCAATTCAAGGCCAACAAGGCTTAACAGTGCTCGTCACCTATCCATTGAAAACCAATAAGCAGTCAAATTATTTGTAGAAGGACAAATTGCAGTCATACAAATTCACCAAATTATCGTCTCACTAAAACGAGTGAATACAACCAAACTGAAAATATTACCTCGATAAAACTTGATCAAGAGGAAAAAACCATACTGAGCTCCAAAACCAAAATCAGAGGCAAGTTTGCGATAATTGGCATAAGTTTGAGCTAGTTTGCGCCATTTAGCGCCAATGGAGCACCAAAGATTGAATGATCTTGTATAAGTTCGATACAACTTGAGATTGCATCAAAGATATGAAAGATATTACAAGTGAAATTAAATTAAATTTTTAAACAAGAAATTAAATTAAATTAAATTTTTAAACAAGAAATTAAATAGAAGTTATTGAACTACATCTAGGGTTAAGATGTAGTTTCTAGTTTGGTTTTGTTTACATACTACTTGGATTTTGTGTTGAATGCTTTGTTTTTATCTTGTTGAGTAGTATTTCGATTGCTTTATTTGTGCTTGCTTGAATTGATTAGTCATCCCGTTAGATGAATGCGCATATCTAAGTGTTAGGAGCCAAGTCTATGACATTTAATCCAACCGAATAAAGTATATGAAGTAGGGTAAAACCAAGGAGTACTATGCCAAATAACTTAGATAAATTAAGCCAAAATGCGAAAGTTGAGGTTTAACGCATTTAAGAGGGAAGTATTTGAGTATGGTAATCGGGTACTATGCCAAAATGCGAAAGTTGAGATTAGGTATCTAGATCTGGTCGATAGAAACCCTAAACATCAGTATCAGCGCAGAAAACAGTAGCTGTAGCATTAACTCGAGGTCCCATACGGGCCATACGGGAATCCGTACGGGCCGTATGCCTCGGGGCTAAACAGAAATAAAATCTGAACCCTGGAAACGCATTTTTATCAATCGAAAACAACTTTAATTCTTTTTATTGTCTTTTAAACTTGTCATAAATCATTAGAATTGTTAGAACTAAACCAAATCAATTTCTCTCACTTCTAGAATCTTAAGTAATTTTAGGATAAGTCCGGTTATTTTCTTCCGTCCCTGTGGATCGATACCTGAGCATACTCATCGATAGGATAGTACACTTGCTATCTGATATGACAGGGTATAATAAAGGTTTAAAAGGTATAGCTTGCTATACTGAAACTTTGTAGCATATATTCTATGCGGAACAAGAAGATATAAAAGCATATAATCAGTTTGGCACTCAGATAATAAGTTATGTATATTTTAAAAAATAGTAATTAAACCGGTTGAACTACCGGTCCGACAAGTAAACCATTGAACTGAAGTTGTCCAGTCCGGTTTTGATAACATTGGTTTGAGATTAAATCTCAACAACCGGTTTGAGATTAGGGTTGTTATAGGGGACAATATTATTGGACTTTAAGATTCGTGCCAAGTTAAAAAGAACGATATGAATTCATCATCGCTAAGCTAGGTGCCCATTTTTACAGCACTAATTCTTTGATATATAGCACAATATAAATTTTGGGACGAAAATACTTCTGCACCAAGTCTTTGGTTTTTCAACAGAGCTGTGCTGTGAAAATGAGAGCAGGGGTATTTTCGTTTCAAAATTTATATTGTGCTGTATATCAAGCAATTGATGCTGTAAAAATGGACACCCGCTAAGCTCTGCTGTACTGTTCAGGTACTGTTCATCAAATTCGGAGACTCGTCCAGTCTTTCTCCGTAGGTGGGAGCTAGGAGCCGTCAGTGACAGTGAAGAAGCGCTTGCCAGAGCCAAAAGTGGGAAAAAGAAAGCGCCTGCTCTCCATTAATTCCACCTCCAGAATCCAGATTGAGATAGCTAAGCTAAGCTACAGCTGCTAGTAAATTTGGTTCCACAATTAAGGGTAAGGGTATAAATTAATGGCTCCTACCAATTGCTTAATCACACAACTGACCATAAATAATTTAATCTAGCCAGATTATTCTGTAAATTGTAACTCTTCTTCTTCTTCTTTTTTGTTTTCTCTTTTATATTTTGTTATCTTCCAACAAAGTATGAAAATGAAAGCAGATTTGGGTCAAATCGGGGACCTTACCACCAGTGATGTTGTTGTAAGGGTGCGTACCAATGAAGGTCATGACTACCGTCTCTATTGCCACTCTCACCTGCTTTCAGATAACAGTGATTACTTTCGCAAAAGGCTGTCTAATGACTGGCCCACCTGTCAGATCCTTGATGCACGCTACTGTGTTGACGTCCAGTGTTCCTACTCGCAATTCAACTCTTATGTCAATGCCATTCGCCTAATTTATAAACCACAGCCCTGTCACTGGTACGGAGTCAGAGGCACTTTAGGTACGTACTGATTCATAGTGTTCTCTACAGACTCTACTGCATGTATACCAATTCTGTCCCAGAACACTCCTGTTATGGTGCTACCAATTCTATACAAGTGTATATATGTTCCATACAGTATCAACTTCATCCATGGTATAATTAGAAGAACGAGACTTAATTCTATAATTTAGCCGTGCAAGAATCCAAGTATTGACTACTGATACTGCTAAATTGCTGAAACTATGCCATGAGAATATCCAATTTCTCAATGCAATAGCTTTTTAATTTTCTTTGTCCCATCTATTTTCTCATCAGCTATTACTAGGAAGTAGGAATTATTAGCACTGTCATGGTACAAGTCATTTTATTTTGTTATTACTATCACTTGACCTAACTACCATTTTGGTATTAAACCCTACAACAGGTATCCTTCTTGCTGCTGACCATCTAGGGTTACACAAAATTGCCTTATGCTGTACTGACTATCTTGAATCAGCACCATGGGACGAGACGGATGAAGAGGAAATTCTCAGATATGTCCCTCCTCTAGGGACAAAGTACGAGCGGATCCTCTCTAGGCTCCGACCCGTTAACCTGCCACCTGTCGCACAGATCTTTCTCTCCACTTTCCGTTTTGCCACATCCGCACCTAATAAACTGAAAATTGAGGCCAAGAAAAGTTACCAAGAACAAATCGAGTATTTATTAACTGAAGATGATGATTCTCCTTTGATTTCAGTAACTAATAATGATGTTTTGAAATGCGAGGTGAAAAATTGTGTGATTGAATTGATGAAATATTTTGGGAATTTAGTCATGGCAGGGGTAAGTTTTGAAACTGACCAAGAATGCAGTGTTGTAGTTTCTGATATTTTGTGGGTTTGTCAGATTTTGACAAAATTGGATATGATGAGAGTGATTGTTCCAATTTGGGTAGATTTATCCTCAAAGATGGAAAAATTGGTAGATACATTTGTTGGGGAGGAATTTGAGATGAGGTTAAAAGTGATTGAGATAACAAATAAGGTGGTAGAATCAATCAATTTTGGAAATGTTATTCTACCACCTGAGAAACGGTTTGATTTGGTCAAAATTTGGATTCCAATTTTGCAAAGAACAAAAGGTTGGATGGAGGATGAGAAAAAGACTGAAAATTTCGATGGCGAAATTTTTCAAACTTTGGAATTGGGTCTTGTTTCGGTTATTTTGACGTTACCATCGGAGTGGCAAGCAGAGATTCTGTCAAAATGGTTTGCTTCAGAAAATGTGCAGTATCCTGATTTACTTGAAGTTTTTGAAGTTTGGTGTTTTAGAGCTAAATCTGCAAAAAGAAGATTTAGTTTGATTTAAGGGGAGATGAGATCATTTTGTTTATTATGTGTCTGTATTTTCCTTTTGGGTCTTTGAATCCACAAATAGAGAAGAGAGAAAAGAGAAAGAAAAGGGGTTGAATTAGGCTGCTTCTTAGTTTTATATCGGATTCAAATGATAGACCCGACATTATGACGGGGTAGGAGTGGTTTCAATTTACCTATTTGATTAAAATTCAAACCCGACCCAATACTCTTATAAATACCTGTGGCAATTCTAATAGAGTTAGGCTGGGGTGCTATGGATAGCATAGTGGCCTCCCGTGCTACGGCTCAATATTCAAGTTTTCAAAATCCAAACGGTTGATCCGAACCGTTCATTGTTTAATCCATATTGAAATGTGCTTGGAGACCAAATTTTACATTTTTTGGAATTTTTTTACTATTTATTAAGCATTTTTGAAACCGCTGTTTTTCAGTGGTGCAGAATTTTAATAAAAACAGCGATTTTGAAACCATCTTAATAAATAGCAAAAAAATTCCAAAAAATGTAAAATTTGGTCTCCAAGCACATTTCAATATGGATTAAACAATGAACGGTTCGGATCGACCGTTTGGATTTTGAAAACTTGAATATTGAGCCGTAGCACGGGAGGTCACTATGCTATCCATAGCACCCCAGCCTAACTCATTCTAATATATATATATATATATATATATAGAGTTAGGCTGGGGTGCTATGGATAGCATAGTGGCCTCTATGCTACGGCTCAATATTTGAGTTTTCGAAATCCAAACGGTCGATCCGAACCGTTCATCTTATTCTCCATATTAATATCTGCTTGGAGACCAAATTTTATAATTTTCTGAATTTTTTTACTATTTATTAAGCCACTTTGAAAATCGCTAATCCAACGGTTTTACTGTTTTGTGCAGTCACCGTTGGATCAACAATTTTGTAAAATAGTTAATAAATAGTAAAAAAATTCAGAAAAATGTAAAATTTGGTCTCCAAGCAGATATTAATATGGAGAATAAGATGAACGGTTCGGATCGACCGTTTGGATTTGGAAAACTCGAATATTGAGCCGTAGCATAGAGGCCACTATGCTATCCATAGCACCCCAGCCTAACTCTATATATATATATATTTTTTTTTTTTTGGTAAATTAATTAAGGCACCATATTACAATTCAATTTAGAGTTGTTATTTTAATTTTATTATCGTGTCACATTATTTGTTATGATCAACGATATATTTTTGTAATTTAGAACAGTGTTTTCAATTTTTATTATTATAAAAAAAAATTAGTGCAGATATAATTTTTAAGAAAAAGTATTCACCAAATTTTTGAATGCCTAAAAATTTAGGAATGTCTAAAAGTTCAGATAAACAGAAAAAAAAAAAAAAAAACTCTTATCATAAAAAAAAAAAAAATAAGAATTACAAACTCAACCATCCATCCATAATTCTCAATGTAATCTTTTTTTACGATGAATGTAAAATAGAAGCTTAAAAATCTAACTAGAAAGAAATTATCTATATTAGAATTTGGAAGTACCGTACATATTCACAAGTCGCTAACCTTAAAAAAAATACCCGATTTTTTTATTAATAGAAAAAAAATATATCGAAATACGGGAGTATTGTTGGGTTTTGTCGAAAAATAGATAGGATGGGTTGTGTTAACCCGTACCACCGAACGGACGGCAAAAAAAAAAAAAAAAAAGAAGAAGAAAAACCCGGACGGGTTTAGAGGTCCCGTCCCACAAAAAAATAAAAAGGAAAAAATCGGTGAAAGGTAAACCGTAAACAGACAAAGAAAGGAAGATATTGACGCTTTGTTTTGACAAATATTATGAAAAACTAAAAGTACCAGCTCAAATAATCTGTTAAAAGACAAATAGTGTCATCTCAAATAATATCAGAAAACAAGTTTATCAAAACTGTTTCATTTAGAAATATTTCGACTGAAAATTTCACCCAATAATTTATGTACAGACATGGTCCATATGGAACTGTGAAAAACTGGACATAAAGAAACGAATTTCCCCAAAAAAATTCTTATCATAATGAGGATAAAAGTATAACACAAGGTTGAACAAATGTTCCCCACCAATAAAGAAGATCAAATTTTAACTAAATCTTGGACTACACACAGAATCTCAACAAATAATTTAAGAAATATATAAAAGAAAAGAATCTTGATTCCCCAAATCAAAGGAGATCCAGAATGCTATTATATACATTTTGACCTACACTATTTTTTTATATCTACTCCACAATCAGAATTAGCACAAGAATGCCATTCTAAAAGAGTACGTGCAACTTCGGAACTTACAGGCCCTTCTGACGAAGAATCAGGCTGTTCTGAAAAAATTGCACAGAAACCACAAGTGCAAGATTCAATTCTCTCACCTCTACATGGATTCTCCTCGGAATGAAGTCTCTTATGCTCCATCACCTGATACATAGATTTAAGAAATAAGGTACTTTATAACAAAAGAGCTCGTTTGATATAACTACCTGATCCTCAAGTTCTTTAATTTGGTACCTGATCCTCAAGTTCTTTAATTCGTTTGATAGAAGTCTCTTCAATAAGAGCTCGGTGCTTGCATTCTTCATCGAGCATTCCTGTAATTTGGTACCGCAATTCGGCCATTTCTTGAGTTAGATCCTCTGCATCTTCATTTGCCCTTCTCTTCTCATCTTGAAGCTCTTCCTAGCCCATAATAGAATGTGAGACAGACATTATCAAACTAGTAAGGATTAGTTTGAAACCTGTGGTGTTGTACCAGTGAGATTAAATAATTAACCAGTTAGTGTGGTACCTGATAGGTTTGTTAAATATAAAAAGGTTTTGCATGGTAAATTGTCATATATTTGGTTTGTCAGGAGTTTTGTGTCTTGATGTGTGTGAAACTCTGCAGAAATGATATGACCTCTACTTGAATGCATTGCAATATGTCCAGGAGACCAGGATTGAATTAGTTCCAATAAAGTTTCAAACATGTTTATCTTGCCAAAATTTCAAATGGAATAACTAAATGTAGAAACTTGAGTACCATTAAGCATTGCAATATGTACCCTCTAATATAGGTGAAAACTTAACCAAATTTAAGAACAAATATATGAGCTTATCTAGTCCCCTTTTGGAAAAAACTTTATATTCATGATTAACTAAATTTAAGAACAAATATAACATATAATTTAGTATTTAGTATTTAAAATCGAACCCCTAAGTGACCCAAAACTACCAACTAACTGGCTCAAAAGATTTCTGTACTAACAGATAATGAGAATACACCAAAGTAAACTAATTCTGTATTGTTAATGAACTCTGCTATTTTCAAGTTTGTTTTTAACACAGCTTCAGATAATAATTGACTTATTCATGTAAAACGTATTAGACAGACATGATGCACTTACCGCATGTAATCTAAGCAGAAATTTCCCCCCCTCTCGAGCAGCATCACTTGGTCAATTTCACCACCCAAATGTACCCTCATTTTCTCTAACAAATTTTCAAGTTGTGCCTCAGCTGTAGAAAAGAATCTTATAGTTTCTAACCTATACAAATGCAATTCCTTATTCTCTGCCTCTAGTTGCCTAATAGATTCCCTTGACTCAAATAATCTCTGCTCCAATTCATTCAAGTCAAGCTTCAAACTTTCGATCTCACATTGTGAATCCAAATATACCACTTCGAGCTTTTGTACCTGCAACGCTAACTTCTGTGACTCCTCTTCCTTGTACTCTAACTCATGCATCACACCTAAGTATTGCAATTCTGATTGCTGTAGCTCATTTTCTATTAGACTTAATTTATCATTTACTTTTCCAGTTCCTGCAGTTTTATTTCTAGGCTGTGTACATGTTCTCCCATGAAACTAGCTTCTGAAGTCCTGAGATTTAACTGATCTTGCAACTAATCTGCAATTTAATCTGCCAACCCCAGCCATTACTTGATGTGCTTGCCATCTGCACAAAATTATGCAGAATTACAGGAAATTTGTGCAGTAATTACTCGGGTTTAGGATCTGATGCACATACATTGAAAAAGGTTCTAAATCATTTGTTCATAAATGCACATAATTCCACATAGTAACAAATCGAGCATTGTTACAGAAGTTCAATTAAAGCTAAGAAAAGAATTCAAGGGCCTAAGCAAAATCGGATTGATATTGAAGCTATTAAATAGCATACCTAGATAGCAATTTACAGAGATTATTCCATACAACTGAAAATCAATCGGGATTGAAAAAAATAAATCTTTGGGAGAGGCATTATGCTACGATCTTAGATCCCAGCAGCTAATCGAACTCAATTTGAGTTGATTAGAGATAAGAGAATTAGAAATTTGATGAAAATTGAGACTACAGAAAAATGGAGAATGGAATAGAACAATAGAAAATTCAAGAAACTAGTTTTTTCATTTCATAGCCTTGTATCATGGTTACACTGGCCTTATATAGGCGATTACATTGCAACAGAAATAACAGAAATTGGTTGAATATCCATCAATTGCTCAGATTACGATCAGCTCCGTTTATTGCTCAGTGGAGAATCAACTTCTGCTTTCTTCTGATCAGCTCTTGTTTCTGTTTCGTGGGTCCCAATCATCAGTCATGCCTTCACTAACGGCGCAGCCCCTTCTAACGGAGCTTTCTGTTTATTAATTAAACAGTGGGGCCCACTGTCAGTTCTTTCCTCTTCTCTTTTAAAACCAACGGTTGCCCTCAAATCTGCTGCCTCTCGTTGCATTCCTCCATCCTTAACAACATTCGTGACCTCACGAATAAACTCAGGAAATCGCTGCGCCATGCTCTCATAGTCCTCCCATGTTGCATCATCAGTGGTTTGATTTCTCCATTGTACCAAAATTTGAGCTACTGCAGCATTCCTTTTCTTCACCATTCGCCTTGCTAAAATTGAGTGAGGCATGGGCTCTGAATTGGTTGCTGGTCCAATGAGTGGTAGCACCGGATAGACCACCTGAGTATCCCCAACCTTGGCTTTGAGTTGAGACACGTGAAACACTGGGTGTATGAGTGAACCAGGCGGCAAGTTGAGTTTGTATGCAACGGTGCCTATGCGCTGTACCACCTCAAAAGGTCCATAGTACTTGGAACCTAGCTTTTGGTTTCGCATGCCCGCCACTATAATTTGACGGTGAGGCTGCAATTTGAGATAAACCCAATCCCCTTCAGCAAATTTGCGCTCGCTTCTATGCTTATCTTCGTTTTTGCGCATTCTCTCTTGAGCCCTCTTCAAATTCAACTTCAATTGGGCCAGTGTTGATTGCCTATCCTGCAGAAAAGTGTTGACTGATTCCACCTGGCTCTTGGGAATGCTTCCTAAAGCGAGCTGAGGCGGAGCGTATCCATATAGAGCCTCAAATGGTGACATTTTAATAGCACTATGCTAGTTGGTGTTATACCACCACTCGGCCAAAGAGAGATAATTCATCCATTTCGCTTGCTTGTCAAAGACCATGCTGCGAAGGTAACTTTCTAAACACTGGTTTACTTTTTCGGTTTGCCCATCAGATTGGGGATGGTAGGCTGAACTCATGTTTAGTTGAACTCCAATCTTGCTCATTAGTTCCTTCCAAAACCGACTGGTAAACAACGGGTCTCTATCAGAAACTATGTTGGCCGGTAAACCATGAAGCTTGTAGATATGATCCATAAAGGACTGAGCCACTAGAGTAGCAGTATAAGGGTGGGAGAGGGGAATAAAGTGTGAATATTTTGTTAAGCGGTCAACTACCACCATGACCACTTCATAACCTTTTGACTTAGGTAATCCTGTCACAAAATCCATTCCTACGCTTAACCATGCTTCATCCGGTATCGGTAGAGGTTGTATTAATCCCGGAGTTGCCACATGTTCATGTTTATTCAATTGACAGTTTTCACATCTCTGAATAAAGGTATGCACATCTTCCTTCATTTTAGGCCAAAAAAAATGCTTCTTTGCTCTTTGATATGTTGCTGTTATCCCCGAATGCCCTCCTAAACTGGAGTCATGAAGTTCTCTTAACACTGATTGTCTCCACCCTCCATGGTTTCTGACACAGATCCTATTTTTGTATCTGATCAACCCTTGATACTCGGTCAAATGATGGCTAACTGTCTGATCTGAAAGTTCTGAATCTTCCCTCAACTTCTTTTGCAATTGATTAATCCACTCATCATCTACATAGCTCTCATTTATATCGCTCACCCATTAAGGTATCAACTCACTAACCATATTTACTTCTGCCTCAAATTCATTCGATTGCCCCTCTCTTCTTGACAGTGCATCTGCCACCTTATTTTCTACGCCCTTTTTGTATTCAATCTTGTAATTCAGACCTAAAAGCTTGCTCAACCCCTTATGTTGCATAGGCGTATTGACCTTTTGTTCCAGTAAGTATTTTAGGCTGATTTGATCAGTTCTGATCAAAAACTCACCTCCTAGCAGGTAGTGTTTCCATTTAGAAACTGCTGTGAATAAAGCCAGCAGCTCCTAGCAGGTAGTGTTTCCATTTAGCTTGAACTGCATCAGCACTGCTCCTATCCCCTCTTGGCTTGCATCCACCTCTATCACAAAAGGTTGTTTAAAATCGGGTAAAATAAGAACTGGAGCTGCCACCATTGCCCTCTTCAGCTCTTCAAACGCCTGCTGGGCTAACGGGTTCCACTTGAATGCTCCCTTTTTCAACAATTCAGTTAAAGGTTTAGATATAGTACCATACCCTTTAATGAATTTCCTGTAGTAACCTGTGAGGCCTAGAAAACCCCTTAGCCCTTTGACATCTTTAGGTATTGGCCATTGCACCATTACTTCCACCTTTGAGGGATCAGTTGATACACCTTCATTTGAAATGATGTGGCCCAGGTAGTGTACTTGTTGAACACCAAATTCACATTTAGACTCCTTCACATATAGCTGATGCTCCCTTAGGGTTTGAAGGGTCAGCTTCAAATGCTCAACATGGGCCTCCAAGTCCCTACTAAAAACAAGGATATCATAAAAAAAACGAGAATGAATTTTCTTAGATAAGGTTTGAAAATCCTGTTCATTAACGCTTGGAAGGTGGCAGGAGCGTTTGTCAACCCGAAAGGCATGACCTTGAACTCATAAAGGCCCTCGTGTGTGCAAAATGCTGTTTTGGGTACATCTTCTTCAGCCATCAAAATCTGGTGATAACCGGATCTTAAATCCAGCTTAGAGAAATATCTAGCTCCATTTAATTCATCAAGGAGATCATCGATTATAGGTATTGGGAATTTGTTTTTCAATGTCTCCTCATTCAATCTCCTGTAATCTACGCACATTCTCCAAGTACTATCCTTTTTCTTTACTAAAAGCACTGGAGAGGAATAGTTACTGGTGCTATGTTGAATCAAAGAGTTGTTGAGTAACTCTTGTATAATTTTCTCTATTTCCAGCTTCTGAAAATGTGAGAACCTGTATGGTCTTTGACTGAATGGTTGTGACCCAGGTTTGAGCTCAATTTTGTGATCCACCCATCTCTTTGGTGGTAGTGTACTTGGTTCTGCAAAAACAGATTTGTAGTTGTGCAAAACCCTTTGAATTATAGAATCTGGTTTTTTGTGTTGTAAGGTTCCAATCTCTTCTAGTTTGAACAACTGTGCATAAATCACCTGATTCCCCTTCTTCTTTTCTTTTTTAGCATCCATTTCTCCTTCACAGATATGCACTTCAGCTTGTACTCTTTCAGAAATCAATCTAATCTTCTTGTTTCCTCTCTTTATCTGCAACATACCCTCTTCTAAATTCAACTTTAACGTCCCCAAACCAGCAATCCAATCAACCCCTAGTATTATGTCATAGCCTTGATGGTCTAATAACCTCAGATTAGCTTAAAACTCTTGACCTTGAATGGTAAAAGGAACAGCTTGACACATAGTGTTTGATACCACCTTGCTACCTATTGCACCTCTCACATGTAATGGCTTGGTTCTTATAGTTTCTAGTTTTAAACTGTGAACAAGGTCAGGATGAATGAAAGAGTGAGATGCACCTGTGTCAACTAAGGCACATATGGGAATATCCTTTATGTACCCCTTGTATTTTAAGGTCTGGTTGTAAGAAGGATTGCTAATGCTGTTAAGAGTGACAGTTTGCTCTTCTTCTACTTCTCTATCTTCACCCTCTTGATTTAAATCCCCATTATACTGAAGACCATTAACCGGCTCCTCCTCCTCTTCATCAGCATCTATGGCATGCAACCCCTTCTGACATTTATGCCCCTGGAACCACTTTTCCTCACATCGAAAACACATATTTCTGGTTTTTTTCTGTTCTATGGTCAGATTTGAATTCAGGTGGTTCTTGGTTGTATCAGCCCACAGTTTAGGGTGTGGTTTCAAATTTTCTGCCCCCCTTTGAACCCCAATACCAGTGGTTTTGTTGACCCGAGAATTAAAATTCCCTTGACCTTTTGATTGGTAGTCGTAGTGTTCTACCTTCCCGGATCATGTATGCCTTCTCAAAAAGGCACTCTATGGCCTCAAGCAAGCTCCCCGTGCATGGTTTCACAAATTGGCTTCCGTTCTTACCAAGCTTGACTTCAAGGCCTCCCATTCGGATTCCTCTCTCTTTATCCGCGGTGATTCTTCCTCGATTACTATTGTTTTAGTTTACGTGGATGACATTATAGTGACTGGATCTGACACCTCTCTTGTGACTTCTCTCATTGCCTCTCTTGCCTCACAATTCTCTCTCAAAGACCTTGGACCCTTGCATTTCTTTTTGGGTATTCAAGTCAACTCTCATTCCGATGGTATTCATCTTTCTCAGCCGCAATACCTTCGAGATCTCCTTATTCGCTCCAAAATGGATGGCGCGAAACCTTGCTCCACTCCTTGCATCGTTTAAGGTCTTTGGTTTGAACAGTTGAATGGGGTGTTGCAAATCAATTTTAAGCCCGCTAATGAAATTCCAGATAAAAAAGAACTCACTGTCAATGCCTGTTTCTGCCAACAACCTAGCCTTAGTTCTTTCAAACTCCTCAATATACTCATCTACTGTTCCAGTCTGTTGGATCCTTCTAATCTGGATCACTGAATTTGTACCTTTTCTAGGTCTAAACTGTATAAAAACTTCATCAACCAACAATGGCCAGGGTGGGTTTGGATGCCCCAATCTAAAGCTGCTAAACCATTCTTTAGCAACTCCAAAAAAATTCATAGTTGCCATTCTAGTTTTGTACTCTTCAGGAATCTGATACATATCAAAATAGAACTTGCATTCTTCGAACCAATCAACTGGGCTACCCCCTCCAAAAGATGGAAAATCTATTCTAGGTAAATTTACCCTTTGAGAGTTGTGTTGGTAGTCATGGTACCGGTATTCTCTTCTTAAGTCATGCCTGTCCCCTTCAGGTGATTGACTTCGCTCATGGAACTCCCGTCTTCTAGATGGACCCGTTGCTCTCATGGTCGAATTGCTGCCATCACCTGCTTCTCTTTGCTTACTCGAGATATAATCTGTGAACATGCGAGTTAGTGCTTCAATCTTGCCATCCACTTCTTTAATAGCAGCACAATTCCCTTGAACGGTACTCTCTAGTCGATCACACCTCGCATCACGAACTTGGGCTGACATCTGAGACTCTCTAGCCATCCCTGCTAGTTTCTCGTTGATTGTTGCCATGTCCCAGATGTCCTCCTCTTCTGGAGGATCGTTCTTCCTTGATCTCGGCATTCTTGTCTCTTCTTGGTTGTTCGAACTACCACTGCCCAGCTACAACCGAATGCTCTGATACCAATTCTGCTACGATCTTAGATCCCAGCAGCTAATCGAACTCAATTTGAGTTGATTAGAGATAAGAGAATCAGAAATTTGATGAAAATTGAGACTACGGAAAAATGGAGAATGGAATAGAACAATAGAAAATTCAAGAAACTAGTTTTTTCATTTCATAGCCTTGTATCTTACACTGGTCTTATATAGGCGATTACATTGCAACAGAAATAACAGAAATTGGTTGAATATCCATCAATTGCTCAGATTACGATCAGCTCAGTTTATTGCTCAGTGGAGAATCAGCTTCTGCTTTCTTTTGATCAGCTCTTGTTTCTGTTTCGTGGGTCCCAATCATCAGTCATGCCTTCACTAACGGCGCAGCCCCTTCTAACGGAGCTTTCTGTTTATTAATTAAACAGTGGGACCCGCTGTCAGTTTTTTCCTCTTCTCTTTTAAAACCAACGGTTGCCCCCAAATCTGCTGCCTCTCGTTGCACATTACTAAATGGGAGAAAACAGATCAAGAACCTGAAATGATTGGTGGAAGGGGCGGGTCCGATGGGGGAATGGCGAAGTTCACAGATCCGGACGGGTTGCCTTAGTCCGTCTTAGAGAGACGCTGTCCTTTGTTCGCCTAGGTCTGGGTCGGGTCCGACAGAGAAGCGTGAAGCGAGAGACAGCGAGGGCGAAAGGGAAAAGGGAAGGAAGAAGGTGGTTGATGGGGACGGGATGGGTTAACCCGTCTAGGTTATTTATTTATTTTTTTTCGTTTGAACGGGACACCTAAATCCGTCTGCCCTTTTCCTTTTTTTTCGGGACTAGCTCTCTAAACCCCCTTTTTTTTACGGCGAAGTGGATTAACGAAGTAGATTAATGGAATGTAATCCGGACGGGATAATTAGATCCGTCCGGTGGGACGGATTTACACAATCCGTTATATCTATATTTCGAAAATAATTAAAAGTAATCTTGTTTTTCAATATTTATTTTATTCTATTTCTATTAATAAAAAATTCGGAAAAAAATACCGTACATACTAGTAAAAATTGAAGATTTAATGTATACATCATAGTTATATAAAAAGAACATAAGAGAGGGCGATACTTACAAATCACTGTTTAAAAACATTAATTTGTACTTATCTTGAGAAATAGTAAAATATTTCTAAAAAAATATAAAATTTGGTCATTAAGCACATTTTAATGCGATTCGTTGAGCAATTTGAATCTTTTTTTTGAACTTTAAAATCATAAATAAATAAGTGGGATAAAAGCATGAAATGCCCTCCTCTTTTACAAATATGCTTTGTACGATACCTAGGAAACTATTTCAACAAAATTTATATGTTATTTTTGTATGAGAGGGTGTGGACTGTGGAGTGTTTCCATTGCGAATGCGTATTCCTACATTAATTCAAAAGATAATCTTTTGAGTTAATACATTTCAATCATCTGATTTGTTTTAAAATTCATGTAAATTATATCTGTACTAATATTAAAGAATCTCCTATGTTATAGACAAGAACCGAATTAGCTCCATTTAAAATCAAATGATTGAGATTCATTAACTCAAAGAATTTTCTTTTGAGTTAATGTAGAGGATACACATTCTTCCATTGCAGCTTGAAAACTCGAGGGGTAGGTGGTTGGTTGCTGGTACGGGTGGTACTGGTACACGAATCTTGATTGCTTTGCATGACTGGCTTTGAAACATGATAATTGCGGCCTTATCTTTTTATTTTTATTTTTTAACCGGTGTTAGTATATTAGGTCTTATGTTCTCTTTTGTTTGAAGGATCAATGGAGACAATGGGTTCGTAATTTTGACAACATTTAAAAAATATTTTATAATTTTAAGAACTCGGTGTACTATATTCTATGCATATCATATATATAAAAAATGATTAAATATTTAATTAAGTTAGTCTTTTATCAAATGAGTTAAAATTTGTATTTATTCATGAAATTTAATATTTTGGTAGAATATCAAATTAAAGTTTAGTGTATGAAATTTGATATCTAATTGATTTATAAAATTTAGAACATACCTATCAATTTTTCTCAAAAGTAATTAAAAAATAGTATCGCGTATTATTTAAAAAAAAAGGAAATTTCATAATCCCCTCAAAAACATCAAAGTTACATACCTCCCTCTCTAAATCATGATATCACATCTGCTCATTTAAATTAAAAAAAAACTCACAAATTTTCCAATTTATTGCATTTTTCATAAAACTCATTTTACTCTTTTAAAAATAAAAATATACGGTACGTGCAAAAAAAATGTTCGGTCGTTTAATTAGTTGGTTATTAAAGACAAATAGTTAATTTATCTATCCGTGATCATACATAGTAGCATTTATCTACCGGCCGATTAGAAGACCAAACATTTATCTTGAACATGTTATATATTTTTAAATTTTTTTTAGTATAGGGTAAAATAATACATTATAATTTAAAACGACTTCTAATAGAAAAAAATGATAATTAAGTAAATTTGTGAGTTTTTGAAAAAAAATAAAATGATAATTAAGTAAATTTGTGAGTTTTTGAAAAAATTTAAAATGATAAAAAAGAGATTATAAATTTTATTGAGGAAAATGTGTAATTTTGAATTTTTTGAAGAGTATACGTGAAATTCTCCGAAAAAAGAAGAAAAAGAGTTACACATCCGTCTCTTATCTCTAGCGTCCATTGCATCAGACCTGCATTTCAGGAATTCATATCCTCTGCATTAACTGAAAGGGAATCTTTTGAGTTAATGATCAATTGACCATAAACAGTCTGATTTGTTTTAATGTAGACTGGATCCACACTAATATTAAAGGGCTTCACATATCATATTATAGACAGGAGCCAAGCTCCGTTTAAAATTTGAGATTCATTATTTCAAAAGATTCTCTTTTTGAGTTAATGCAGAGGATATGCATTCGCATTTCAGTTGGTTAGTCTATTATCTTTGAATAGACCACGTCCAGCCTAAACCCTTTCTTGTCAGGCGCCCAGGTGAGCGCAAAAACAAAATAAAAAATAAAAAGATCATCTCCACGGACACTTGAATCCCGCCAGGGTTTATCTGAGAACTCGAGTTATCTAGGGCTAGCTTTCGCGACCAAGGGTTTCTAATGGAGGTTGCGTAAATTACAGAAAACGAAAGATCGAGATAGCATAACAATGTCCGAGCTAACTATAGAAGAGGTGGGGAGATCACTCTCGCAACCTCGCCTCAACAAGGACACTCTAGTTAAGTTACTAAAGGTAAATTTTGCTTCAACTTGACGCGATGGCGGATTAGCTGTTACGCGGTGTTTAGTTTGATCCTAATTCAAGCTTATAACAGTCAAATGGAAGCGCAAGTGAAAGAGCTAATGTCTGGTTATATTTTCTCTGAATGGAACTGTAATCAAGCCTAGGGATGGTTTGCGTTTGGTTCCCTCAAAACCAGTTTACAATAAAGTGAAATACTTGAAAAAGCCCTCGACAAACAAAAATGATAATGTGATACAAAAAAATAAATGAAAACCTAAACAATTTACAAGCATGAGTGGTTGGATTTCTCACTTGTCACTACCTGGTGCTAGTGACTGGTAGCTTGCCTGACTGGTAAAATGCCAAAATCAGGGCATTGTAATCCCTGGTTTAATATTTTTTATTTTTTCTGTGCTATATCGGAATCCTAAGTTGTAATCTCTCTCTCTCATGCACACTTACAAAAACACACAGCAAGCTGAGAGTGTGTTGTCGGTGCTGAACCAAGATCCTCAGTTACAATCCCAATTAGCCCCACTATGCAAGTCCTTGTCAAAAAATGATTTACTTCATCACAAGGACAAGGATGTCAGACTTCTGATTGGCGTTTGTTGCAGTGAAGTTATGCGTGTTCTTGCACCTGAACCCCCTTTCAGTGATACCATACTTAAGGTAACCTTTTATTTACCAGCTGATGTAATATGAAGACATGTAATGTAGGTGGTTTGGTCGCTAATTATTGATATTATAAGATATCATTTGCAAAGACATAAATATTGGGTGTAATAGAAAAAAGGAAACTAAAAAGGATGCACCAGATAGCTATGGATCTACCATGTTTGGTTTTATTGATACTTGTAATTGCACTGACAAAACAGACTATCTGTTTGAATATTGTGAAGTCTTTACCCACAGTAAAACTCTGTAACCTGATAAATACAGTAAGAATGGAAACACTAAGCTGATGCATAATGTCTTTGTTGCCTCTCTCTCTCTTTTCCTCCTCCCCCAACTCTTTCTTCGAGAATGATATATGTGTATAAATATGCAGGAGATATTTAGGTTATTTATTGGAATATTTAATGACCTTGGTGACACAAAAAGCCCTTACCTTCCAAGGAGGATGAAAATAATAGAGAATGCCGCAACTCTTAAGTGCTACGTCATCCTGCTAGATATAGGCTGCGAGGACTTGGTTCTTGAACTGTTCAAGACCTTTTTTTCTGTTTTGAGGCAAGTTCTTCCTAAAACTCTTAAATGTACATACAACCTCTTCAACCGGCAACATAGCAAGTCTTACAATATAGTTTGTCAACCCAATTTTGAATTGTTATGCAAGGTTGAGCCAATTTAAACCAATTTTCTATAAAATAAACTCTTAATTGTTCAACTGCCTGTAATATAGGACAATTTTAGCCTCAAGTGTATCATGTAGGCTTGATGGAAAACAAAGGGAACTCCAAAGATTAGTTTCTAAAATTAACCATATTTTTTTCTCATTACAGCCAAGGTCACCAAAACAATGTTTTCTATGCTATGCTTTCCATCATGACTCAACTTCTAGATGAGAAAATATCTCAACCTCTTGTTGATGTCATATTGAGGAACTTAGTGAGGGAGGGAAAGGTAAACCTCTATACTCTTGTTTATTGCCTGCAATTTTTATTGCATTTCAAAGTTAAATATGATTTCAGATATTAAATGAAATGGGCATTTTGGCCCTCTTAGGATGAATAAGTTGTTTCTGTAAACTGCACAGGGTCAGTTATTAGTTATAGTACTTGCCATTAGTAGGGTATTTCTGTCATTTTGTCCAGACTGTTGAGCTGTGATTGACCTGAATTAAGAAATAAGCCGCACATTTGCTGAGAGTTTCAAACTTTGGTGCAAAAATGGCAAGCTAACTTTTTTTTTGCAGGGGAAACCATACGAGCTCGCTTCCTTGGTTGTTAAAAATTTCGAGGACAAATTGGAGCCATTCATTAGAAGTTCTCTGAGTTCTTGCTTGCGAAGTGGGAACTCTTCAGGAAAGGTGTTTGGCAAAATTCACCACCGAATTATTCTTGAAGTGTTCAGATGCTCTCCTCAAATTCTATTCTCAGTTATTCCAAACTTGATTAATGAATTAGTGGTACGCATTGCATCTCTAATGAAGCTTCCAATTTTCAACTCTGTCCCTTGAAAGTTGTAAGATCTCTGTACCTGAGAACATCGTAGTACCAGGAAACTGAAGTTACACTGGCAAGTAAGAAAAATTGGAAATTTGTTTGTCAGTACCAGATGTTAGGACCTTACTAATACAAACATTTAAAGAGTATAATAAACACATAGTAGTGAATATTTAAATGTTTTCATCTTTCTGTGATAGTCTGATCACGTTGATGTGCGGGTGGAGGCAGTACGGTTGATAGGAGAGCTTGTTTCTCTTTCTAAGTTTCGCTTTGGAAAGGACTACCCCATGATTTTTGTTGAGTTCTTAGAAAGGTTTTCTGACGAATCGATGCAAGTCAGAATTGGAGCTGTAGAATGTGTTAGATCTTGTATTTTTTCGGACCCTTCTGGAGGCGAAGAATCTATTGTTCTCAGTAAGTCCATAACTTGCAATTATTTATTATTGATATTCAATTTTGATGCAATAACTTTCTGCTGACCTATAAAGAAATTCTATATAAAGTAACAAGCACACAAAGGACATTGTTACAATTTGGAATTGCTAAAACATACAAACAAATTATGTATCTTTACCAGTGTGTATTACTATTAGAGTTAGTGTGTGGAAACTGCAAATAGTGCTGCTTGCATTTATGTTTTAAAACTTACATGGGCACAAGGCTATATTGTTAACTTGAGGATCCAAATGTGCAACCAACCTTAGTCACATACTGTGTCTTAACTATTGTAAATATGTATCCAGACGCTATTGAAGGCAGATTATTAGATGCTGAAGACAAGGTGAGAATTCAGGCTGTTTCTACTGTGTGTGAATTGGCTAAATTAAGCATACAATCTTTTCCCTCAGAAGTGGTCTTGCGAGCAACTGAGCGGCTACGTGACAGGAAGGTATGATTATGGTAACTTATGATCCAACCTAAACAATTGTTATAAATCATGGTCCTCTGTCATAGAAATGATGTGGCACATGAAATACAACCTAAGCAATATACAAGCTTAATAATTTGCCTTTGCACGAGTTGAGCATTACTCTCTCTTTGTAGATTTCGGTACGAAAAAATGTCTTGAATAGCTTATTGGATCTCTATCGTTTTTATTGTGATGAGTGCTCGAAGGGCATTATTCTGATTAACTCATGTTATGAACAAATCCCGTGCAATGTTCTTCTGCTCTGTTTTGACAAAGACACTGATGCTTTCAGGTAAGTTCTATCTCCTAGAAACTCATCTGATTTTGTCCGAGAACTACATTTTAAGGGGCATAATCATAATTTATTATGACGAAATATATAAAACCTGGCTATTTTATGTCGTAGGCCAAAAATTTTGGAGCTATTATTTGGTCAGGATCTGTTCCCACCCTCTCTCTCGCCTGAGGAAAGAGCAAGCCACTGGATTGCTTTTTACTCCCTCTTCATACAACCTCATATTAAGGCGTTTAGTACGATTCTTTCTCAGAAAAAGAGGTACTTGTGCTGTTACTTCATCCTTCTACCGCTTTTTCTTCCTCCCCTTTCCCCTTGCCCTAATAGTTTTCATACAGGTTGCATTCAGAGATGCAAACATACTTGGCTCTTCGACTACAAGCAAAGGTCTGTCAATTTTTCTGTATATAACATTTTTGTATTGTTCAAGTTCTGTTAGGTTGGCTAATTCTACGAAGAGAAATAGGAATTAATTTTGTACATGTTTAAAAATAGATCGCAGTGTTTTGCATATCCTTTGTCCGGTTGTTCCTTTATTTAATTAGATTATTATTTGTTCTTTTCTAGGAGCATTTGTCAGAAGAAGCACAGAATAAGATTTTATCATGCTTCACTAAGATGTCATGCCACTTTCCGGATGCTTCTAAAGCTGTCGAATTGTTCCATAGCTTGCATCGGATGAAGGATAAGAACATTTTCAAGGATTTACAGGACTTGTGCGATGAATCCAGCACTTTAGTTAATGCAAAATCAACACGTGTAAGTGGATAACTCCCCACCCCCCTCCAAAAAAAAAAAAACAAGAAGAAGAAGAAGAAAGGAAGTCACTAAAAGAGAAGAAAATTGAACTAAAAAGATTGTTAATCAGATGTCTGAACCCACTTTTCCCCTTTTTTCATTATAATGCTTTTATTTCTTAGGAATTTGCATCTTTTTAGACCTATCTTCTTCATTTCATTACCCTTCTATTTCTTGCTATTGTTGAACACATTGTTGGATTTTTTTTTTTCTTAGGATTCGTTTCTGGATTGCTGTGGCATCCCTGAACACAAAAAACAATATACTATTCTTTTTTGCTACTTCTTTTCTTGTCTTTCACTTCGCCTAATTATTTTTTTACACACGTAGGATTCGTTTCTGAAAAAAATAGGGAGCAAGCATCAGAGTAATAGTTTTTTCAAAGCCTTGGCGTGGAAGTGTTCACATTCTTTGCTTAATTGTGAGATTGTCCAATGCATTGTTGAGCAACTCCAGACATGCATCAGAAATAGGGAAACTAAAGATGCTGACTCTATATTTGAGCTGCTGCTTGTAAGATTTTCTCAGCCCCTGTATATCTTTTTCAAGCCGGTTGTATACTAGTTCATTCTATTGCATTTCAGATTACTTTTTTTTTTACTTCTCTTTTTGATTCTGAATCAACTCAAGTCTAGACTTAACAAGGGCTTACTTGATGTACAAAAATCAAGAAATGGCTGAATATGTACTGCAAAACCCCTATACCATACAAGGTCTGGTGCCAATCCTTCCTTAGAGTTTATTATATAATTATAAATGATAGTGGTGCGTTCAATTGTATTTGCAGGCAGTGTCAACAACTTTTCCATCTTTCCTAAAACAATCAGAAGTGTACTTAGTCGACATTTTTAAGCTGATATCTGACGAGCCAAATATGACTAGTGACAAGTGTCTTCTGCTTTTAGCTAAATCGTGCCGTCATCTGTCCATTAAGCTCAGGCAAATAAACATTTTATTATTATTCTTATATATTTGGATATATTTAATTTTTCACTTGTTTTTGAGTACAAATACTGGAAGCTATCTTATATTTGATAACTGGTAACCCGTTTTCTGGATTGAAACTTAGGGCGATGTCATATTTAAGGGCTAAAGTAGATTAAATTGAGGTATTCTTGCATGGAAGAAGGTCAATTTACCTTGTAATATACATATTTCTCTGTTGGTTTATAGTGATATCTACGAGTATTTGGAAAGAAAATGCCACAAAGGAACCCGTGCCGAAGCCAAATATGCAACTGCAGTGATTTCTTCTCTTGTGCAACCCCTTGACAAAACTTTTACTATTTTGTATAAGGTATTGACAATTCCTCCAATAAGACTCCTTAAGTGCTGTACTGATCTGGTTGTCAGTTTGCTGCTCTTTTTGTTGGAAACTTGATACTGTTCTAAAACACAAAGTTTAAATAAAAAGCTCTATTCTATTTGTTAGATGCCTCAATGACTTGTATGATGCTCAGTACAGCTTTCCCGCTTGTATATATGTGTTTTTTGAGTATCATTCGTATCTATTGTGCAGATAGTTAAAGATGCACTTTTTGACGGTTGCAATGTTCCCACAGCATTACAGTCCTTAGGCCAGATAGCACAATATTCTCCTCCTACATATGATAAGTATGAGAAAGAATTTGTACCGTTTATTAGGAACAAGGTCATCGTCTCTGATGAGGTAATTTTAGATTCTGATGCTATCCTTTCTGTGGCTCATGGTGAATTCTTGTGTAGCTTCTGTGGTGCATCAAAATTGAAGAAAGCCTTATTAGGGGCAAGGGCGGAGCCCAACTTTCAAGCTACGGCGGTTAAATACACAATGGGGGTTCGATCATATAAAATTTTCATACTATGTATGGGGGTCAATTTTATAGTATCCATAGCATTTTACTCTAAACTTATAGAAAATCATGTATAAGCACAGAAATTTTGAAAATGAATGAATTGACCCCATTCACTAACACTGAACCTGCCCCTGATTAGGGGAACCTGAGAATTCCTTCTAATGGGGGTTAGCAAACTTTGTTGACTCAATCCTAATAAATTCACAATAATTCCTCCTTGTGCAACAAAGGTTGATGATCAGAGAACCATAGATTGCTACATATTTGTTTAGAGAAATTGGAACTTTCTTTATGTTTTTATTTTCTCTACCCAGCTTGTACCGGCATGTGAAGAATCAAGCTCTTATGAAGATGGCTTCTGCAGCCTCTCTTGCAAATATAAGGTGGGTTAGTATTGACTGGGTACAGATACATGGCTGTCATAAGTTGGTTTGTTTTGCATTGTAACAAAAAGCAATAAGTTAAATAGAAAAGAGAAAAGGACGGCTCCTTTACCATACAATTCTTGTGGGGTATAGTTTTCACAACAACAATGCTGGTATTCCATAAATGGTAGCTTACTGGTACAGATACAGGTCCAAGTAGCCAAGATGATATTTTTTTTTATAGAAAGCATGTTAGCTGTAATGCAGATTTATGGGGTTAAAGCGCTTGTGAAGAGTTATCTGCCAGAGAAGTCATCTGATGTGCGGCAACAGATAAATGAAGTATTTAATATTCTATCAGGCATAATTCTAGATGAAGGCATTTTCAAATCAATTGGTAAAAGGTGGCCCCCCTCTCCTCTTTTTAAAACTTTTTAAAGTTATTTATGGTACAGAATGATTGGTTGTTGACCTTGTTAACTTGAACATTAATTTATGGTACCGAAAGATTTGGCTGTTGACCTTGTCGTATGTATGCTCATGTTGAAAATGATTTCTTTGATTTAAATATGCTACAATGAAAGGTTTTTTTCATTGGTTTATTTTCTTTTGATTTTATTAAATTGTAGTGAATATGACAAGCCTTACCTAAGAGAAGTGGCCGTGAAATCTATTTTGAAATTAGCGACTAGATGGGATTCCTACATCTCGCCGAAACTTTTTTGCTTAACAATCCTGAGGGCTAAGGTGTGTATATTTTAGGACTCAAATTTTCCATTGAAATTTTCTATACCGGATCAAAAAATTGTACCAGCTAGTACCATACATGTGAGGCCTAGTTTCTTTTATTCTGCATCTTAAATTTGCTGTGGTGCTGTATTACACAATTGAGGTACATATAAAGTCAATTGAACAGTTGAGTGTATGGCGAGGCCAAGTGTGATATGTGAAGTTTGGTTTAAAATTTTTAGCATATTTGTAATACAGCACTTACGGTTTTCTATGGTAAATGTGGTTTTATGTTAAAAAAGACGGCAAATAATTCCCCCATTTTATCCTGAATGTTTTTATAGGATCCGGCCAGTACTGTGCGCATATCCTTTATGAAGAAGCTATACATCCTCCTAAATGAAAACAAGCTTCCCAACAAATATGCTTGTGCTTTTGCATTGGCGTCAATGGATTCTGTTGGAGATATTCGTAATGATGTGTGTCACCTTTACAAGCTCAATAATATATAATGTTTTTTTTTTTTTTCTGTAAAATTTCACATAATACTGAAGATTGAAATAAGATTTGTAGTTGCTTTAATTGTTGTCTTCCTATATATAAATTATCCACGTAGTCTGCACACAGACAAGTTGGTCTGGTACAGCTGTCCAAGTAGACAGGTTTGATAGAAAATGCATCAAAAATGTCGAAGTCAAATAAAAGAATTCAAAGAGCCAAAACTGGTGATAACTGTAATTTATAGTCCTTTTATGTTGCTTAGAATGGTTTATTCTTCTAGTGTAAATTTATCTTATCTATTATTCTATTTTTTTTCCAACTTGCAGGCAAAAAGATTCATGACTGAGGTCTTAAAGAAACTGGGAGAAAAATATCTAACCAGTCAAAGAAACTTGGCGACAGAAAAAGAAAAATTAACAAATCACCCGGCATATATTGTTGTTTACTTGGTCCATGTTCTTGTGCATTTGGAGGATTTTCCACCTGATGATTCTCTAGATGAAGGTGCCTATGCAGAATTTTCTAGGTACCTGTTTAATTTTTTTTTTTTTTTTTCATTTTGTATACTTTGTTACTTTTTCATCTTTCAGCATAGTACAATTTGAGGTACATATTTCTGCTAGTTAGATTTTATGTCCAGGCAACAGACTCGGTACAACTTAGAGTTGTATGTAGCAATGTATGAGATTTCAATGTCTCAGTCTTAATTGGAATTGAGCAAAATCTCACTTCAGACCAAACCATTGACTGTAGAAAATCAAAAGATGAGAAGTATTGGTTTTGCATCTAATGTGAGGGTCCACAGAGATTTTATTCTAGGAATACATTAATATGTTTTAATTCCTTTTCTCTCTTGTTTTCAAATGCAGTCCATTAATTGTGCTCCTGAAAGCATTGCTTGGATCAGATATTTTAGATGGCATTGAAAATGGAGTTGATAGCATAGCATTATTTCTTGTGGGCATATTTTCTGCTATGTTGAAAGCTGAAGATGCTGTTGACAATAGCAGTACTCCAGTAAGTAGTCCCTTTTCTTTTCATTCAATCTCCTTTGGTAACCTTTTTTACTTCTTCTTGTAGGAGTAATTGCATCAACCACTGCTAATAATGCTCAGTCTCAGTACAAGATCTCTTATATGGATTCATTCCATTTTAATTGGAATCTTTTTTTATGTAGGAGGAATTTGTACTGTTATCTACAAAGTACCTTCACTTAGCTTTAGTTTTCCATTTTTTCTAGACTTGGTTCCATGTTTCTTGGTTAAATTTTTCTTGAGTTCTCCAAGCAGATTGTTTTAACTTTTTGTCATATACCTCAAATCTGGCTCTCAGTAAGTGCTCATGGCTGATGCACTTAGACCTTCTCAAATTTTGCACCATTTGGTTGATCCTTGCACCAGACAGTCAATGTGCACCTCTTAGGCTCATTACCACATCAGTGTAGTACAATGGAACCATGTACTCTTGTCTGAGAAGTTAAAATTTGTATTTCTTATTGATGCAGAAATTACATAAATTGGCAAAAATTGGCTTTCTTGCGACAAAAGAACTAAGTAAGGGCCGCAAGATGTCGTCAGACTCTCTAGTAATTTTGTTGCCCTCTTCCTATTATAAGGCTTGTAAACCTGAAAGTTACGCTGAGGTAATTTTGCTTTCTCTTTTGCTTTAAGTCTGCCCCTCCAAAACATTAAACTTTCATATGCTTGATAGCCCTTGATTCGCATCTCCTTCCCAAGATGATCAAATTACCCTTACCTCTTTTACTTTTTTTCCTCACAATTTCGTTCTTACTTATCTAATATCTTAAAAGACATGCATACCCTATAAAACATGAAACGTATACGCATTTGCATCATTCCCCTACTGTCCTCCTTGAGACCTTGCTCCTTTATCTCTATTCAGAAGTATGAGGATGAAGGTTGTTCCATACTTCTAAGAAATCAGGGGAAAGGCTGGGGGCATTTAGATATTTTTTCATTTATTAAGAAGTAGATGTATTTTATTTCTGAACTTACTTTTTTATGTTAGTTAAATTCTTTTGGAAAATTGTTGACTGTTGGCTATTTTATATTTAGGAAAACGCCTACATCAATATCATTGATGGGAGCTTTGTCAAGAGAATCCTTCAAGCTCATGAAATCTCTACTCAGGTTTAGTGTTGCTTTTGTTTCAATTGCTAAGATGACCTTTTTTCCTTCTTCCATCTTTCAAATAAAAAGCGGCATTATTTTGGTCACCTAATTTCATTTAGAACAAAAGAAAACAAGCTTTTGCAATAGGGTGATCTCAATCTAGCTGGCTTGGATTCTCCAGTACCAGTATCGCTAAAATCTAGCCAGTGTCTTATATACAAATAGCTTATCAGTCAACTTACAAACCAAAATATCCTCAAAAGCACTGGTAAAGCCCAGGCAAAGTAAGATAAGACCCAGAAACTACCACAATGCAAAGAAATGCATAAAAACAAAAGCATATTACAATTCTTTTTAGTAATTATTTTGCCTTATAAAAAATGGCTGATTACAGCTTTGTCACATAATCATTTCAATTAATCAGGCCTCCAGTGAATTGGTGGTGAAAACTCAATCTAAACGAAAGACCAGTAGATCATCAGGCTCTCAGAACAAACCTTTAGATGCCGGAGCACCAAAAACTCATTCCAGAAAAAGAACTGAAAGTTCTGATGGAAGCGATAAAAATGAAAACAATTCACAAAAGGACAAGGTGTCTTCGTGCGGATCAGGCGGTGCCAATCCTGTGATCGTAAATTCTCAATGCTTGACTGGGACTGAATCAGGCTCTGTTTCTCGGATAGAAAATGAAAATCCTCCAGTTAAGAAGAGAAATTGCATGAAGACCTTCCAAGCCGGAATGGAAAATCCTAAACGTAGCAAGGATTGCATAGTAAGTGGAATTGCCTTTTTTGTTTGTAAGAACTTGGTCACTGTTTTCTTTGTTGAGGTTTGGGTTTCTGTTTAGTTGGGATCTATGAATAGAGATCTAAAGCAAATTGAGGAGGGTTGAAATGCCTCATGTCCTTCATGCCTCAAACCCTTACCACCGTTTTCAATGTACGAAAAGTCCATCTGAACCGGTCAACATGATCTCTATGTTAAAATGTGCTTGGAGACCAAATTTTATATTTTTTTTAGATAGGTAAAAATCACTGTTTTTGGTTGGTCCAGAATCTTGTGAAAACCAGTGGTTTTGTACCTATCTAAAAAAATAGTTTAAATTTTCCAACAATATATAAAATTTGGTCTCCAAACACATTTTAATACGGAATCATGTTGAGCAATTTTAATACGGAATCATGTTGAGCAGTTCGGATAGACTGTTCAGACTTTGAAAACTGAGAGTAGGATATGAGGTATGAATGAGGCATGAAAGACACAAACATTTGAACCCTCCTACGGCAAATTAACTTCTGTAAATTAATAAAGAGGGTTCAAATGTCTCTGTTTTTTAATTTTCTAATAACAATAATTATACAATTTATATGCCAAAATAAAACCATTAAATGCGATCTATGTTATTTTCTCTGTATGCACATAATATTTTTTTTTTACTTTTTGGTTCTGTTTTTATGTAAATCAATTAGTTGAAAAATCAACGTCAAGGAATCATCCACATCAGTGCATTTTTGTAAGCTTTTGATAACAATCAAAGCAGAGTTGAAATATCATAATCTTTTACATGTGTATAGAGAATATGATATAGATCATATCTAATGGTTTTATTTGGAGTTTTGGACAAATAAGTTTCAAATTTGAGTTACTAAAATTGTAATATGGAGAGACAAAAAATGGAGGCATTTCAACAATCGATTAAAGTTCATTGGACAATGAAAGCTTCAAGAAATTTTAAACTATGAAAACCAAGTGCATAAATTATTATCAACCCCTTTTTATGTTAGCCTAAGAATAAATGTATATTTTATACATTTTGTTTATATACTAGGAAAAGCTAGGCTCAGGTGAAGGACTTGTGGGCCGAAGAATCAAAGTATGGGATCCTTTTGACATGCGGTAAGATCTCTCAAGGACATGAAACATATCTGTAAATACACAATGATTGATTTTTTTTCTTAAATGCCATTTTTGTTCTTATTCCAGTTATAGCTGTGGAACTGTCAGATCCTTTTATTCTCAAAACTCATGCCATGAGGTACTTAAGTTCTTTTGATATATATTGATTTCATTCTTCTAGACGTGCCAATTTCTACTTGCTAACTCTTATATTTGTAGATTGTATTTGATGGTGGCGAAAAAGATTTGATCATACTAGGGGATGAGAAGTGGGAAATTCTTGAAGATACTTCAGCTCTTAAAGATAAGGTTCGCATCCTTTTGTCTATGTTGTGTCTAAGAGAGCAAAATGTTGACATCCTTTTGTTTATTCCTTTCAGGACTTGTCGAAATTCTGTCCCAAAGACTGGTAAGCAGTTTAAATTTAGTTTTGAAAATATTTAATTTTTATTTTTTTTATAAAGTTGACGCAATACCTTTTCTTTAATTTTCTATGATGATTTTTCAGTAACTCCAAAAAAACTCTGGGAAAAAATGTGTCTGATCCTTCCAAGTCAAGAACTCTCAGCAACAGGGAAGCATGTAGAATAGAAAGGTATGACACTGTTCTCTCCAACCCCCCAAATGCTCACACATGCAAACAAAGAACTTAGGTTTATGTCATTACAAATTCACACATCTTACATAATGCTGAATATAGGTCAGAGTCTTCTAATAGCATTGGTGAAGCTGCTACTCAAAGTAATGAAGATGAGTCAGGAAAGCAGTGTTCTTCTTCTGATGAAGCTTTAATTCATCTGAAGAAAAAAAAGGTTCCTTCAGGTAATTTTTTTATTTTTTATTTTCTTTGCTAGTCGTTCTTCATTGAGAGAGTTTCCTTTTTGTGTGTGTTTTGAAGAAAATGGCCAAAGCCATCTGATGCCATAATGTAAAATATAGTTTTTTGACAAAGTCCCTAAAAACAGAAGTGATAATTACCAAGTACCCAACTAAACATATCTTAAATATCATTTGTTCCTGCTGGATTAATATTTTAATTTTTTAAAATTTCCATTTTTTTTCTGCTTGAGATTGGACTACAGTTCCTTTTTGTTCTCCATCATAAAACTAGGTGATCAAAGAGGTGAAAAATTCCATATTTTAAAGACATTATCTTTAATTTATTTATTCATTTTATTTATTTTATGGCAGGTTTGAGTAGCAAGGCAGTGACCTCCTCATTACCAAAGGTCTTACACTTACAGGCTTGAGCGTTGTTTTATCTTTACTTTTTATAATTTTCTTTTCCATTAATTAACAAGCCTTTCATCTTTTTGCATTGCTTTCAGGGCAGAAGAGCTCGAAGAAGGGGATAGGCATTACAATTAAGCTAACACAACGAATGAAAGCAGTTAATGATAAACTATTGTATATTTTTTTACCTAAGATTTTTGTATTGATTGTAGACTGTTACGAGGTAATACGATACATTGTCAATATCTTTCTCCCGGCTTAGGAAAACTTGCCTTAAAATATAGGATATTAGATGTACAAAATGGTACACAGTTTATAGCATGGCTTGCCGACCTCATTTTATTTGTTAGTTTTTTTATGTTTCTTGTTATAATTAAACTACTTGTGCAATATCTCGTTTTTTGGCTAACATTAAAAAAGCGAATAAAAATAACAACAAAACATGATAATGAGAACCGATTTTAGGCATAACCACATACAAGATGATGTGTTAAATTAACGTTCATCAATATATTCGAAAGAATAATGTCAGGCTGGATTATTCTCTCGTGGACGTGAATTTTGAGGGATTTGTTTGCTTATATTATTGTGTTGTTAACGCATACAGCTATTTGATTGGGCAATTTTGTTAGCAAGCTTTTGGCACTAAATCAATGTTCCCGCTTAGACCAGTTTTCAGAGTTTTGCTTGCAACCAGGATAATTTCGAAATGGAAAAATATAAGGTTTAAATCGATCCAGGCACACCAGTTGTGCAACGTCAGATTAATTTATTTTTCGTTCTTTATTTTTTTTTGCCATAAAAGTTGAAATCACATGGGAAATTCTAGTTGCTCGAGCAAAGCCTGACTACCCATTATTGTGCTTCGTTTATTTATTTCAAATAGTAGTTTAGCACCAAGATTCTTAAGCTCGTTCAAATGTTATATAATAGACTTGTCAACTGGCCTTTACAACAAACTGTATTTAGAGTTGCGTGGGCATCCCATGCAATTGGTGCACAGCCACATACGGTAGTCGGATCTACAACAAATCATAACAATAGTTCCACAACCCCATATATCAATGACACCTACTACCTTCTAATCTTCTCAGTTTGGTGTAAATTGAAGCGATACTGCATCCTTTTTATGCCAATTACATACGATCAATCTTAACCTTGACCTGACAAATGCTAGACAATTTGAACTCCTTTGAGCCAGCACAAGTATCATGCTCAAAAGAAAGGGCTAAAGCTTACCATTCTATGTCTGATAACAAAAATATATAAAAAAATTGCTTCTCTAAAGTACTGCAAAATTGTCAAGTCAACGTAACAGTAATAATCACAAAAGGCTCCAATGATGATCAGTCCTTTGAGGTTATGACCAGCAGCCCCAGTGCCCCAATTAGCAAGTACTGAAATAAGACAGTATGCCAGTAAGTGCTTGTATTAATGCAACAATTTTAAAGGTAAACTTGTAAAAAGAGGAATAACCTTTTTCAAAGGCAAACCTATACACCATTTCAAATTTATGAAAATTACCAGGTCTAAATTTGCAAAAAAAAGTGAAATTATTTCGTCAGCCTGATTTACTGTACACCATTTCAAATTTATGAAATTACCAGGCCTAAATTTGCAAAAAAGTGAAATTATTTCATCAGCCTGACTTTAAAATGGAAAATTACAACACAGCCCTTTTCTCCTGATTTCTTTTAAATACTGTTCTCTCATTTCTTGTTCATTTGTTCAAAGATATATAGTAAGTAGGGAACTTGGGCATTAGAGACAAGTCAGGTGGAGTGGTGTTGTAACAGTTTACAGGGTATTTTATATTTTCTTTTGTCTATCAATTATATGTTAACATTTTGCAGGGTCAAACATGAAATTTCTCTTATGAAACTTGTATTCCTTAGTTCAGACTTCGGGCTCATAGCTCACCTTAACAAGTGGTTTCTCCGTCATGATAATTGTAACCCACCCAACATATGGCAAATACCTATTTCTCAAAAGCCAATCAGATATTAGTACTTAATATTTATCAATTCATCGTTAGTCAATGAAAGACATGATTTATATAATATATGCACTAACCCAACAGCCCGGCCCATGATGTGATGCTGTTGAAGCCACAGTTGGCCTTGCGCGTAAAGAAGGCGATCATCTCCAAAATTATTATCACCTCAAATACAGAAAACAAAAATAAGGGGGAGATACATTTAGTATCAAAATGGAGTTAGGCATGAGTATTATGCCTAGCGTTAGTAACAGCATTAAGAAACAGATTTGAAATGAAAGTAACAAATTTGATATATACCTTTAGTAAGGATGTCAACTTCTCCAGTGTCTTGCCGTTCATGAAGCTACAAAGTATATTAAAATTTAAATTGGGCTTTCTTCAGTCATTATCTTAAACTAAATAAGCAAAGTCGAGGTATCAAATACTCACCATCTGGTTGCCGCATCATGCCCATTTCTCATTTTTGTGTTATAATTCAAAATTAAACTTCCAAATAATAAAACTTGATTATTCATCTAGTTCTACTTACAGTAACACATACATGTCAATAATTGTTAAATTAATTCCACTTAGTATAAGAACAAGAGGCATAAAAATCAACAGTTTGGTTGCAATTATTTTGGTGCATTGATACCCAACTCTTGATCTTGTAAAGAACAAACTGTAAATTATACAATTTTGGACATGAATGCATTGCTTTTTTAAAGTGGGCAAGATCAGTGATTCAAATTGTTGTATCTGAATTTGGATTGGTAATGCAAAAATGAAAAATGGGCATGATGGTAAAATAGCTGGTTTTGATCCCTCTTTAAGTAAATGCTAAAATATAAAAGAAGTATCAATGTGTCATGCTTACAACCTGGTTTTAAATGCAAATTGATACACATTGCAACAATAATTAAAATCCCAGTTTATATCAAGAAGTATTTATTAATTTCAGTCTTCAATTCCACGTTGCACTTCACCCCCACCAACCTTAAAACTCACTTGTTGCACTTAACCTGAGAAAATCTAGCGTAGAAGGGTAATTTACATGAAGTAGGTCGTTCAACTAATTATATTTCACGAATGCATGTTTTGGGGTTCATGTGCAAAGACTAATAACTTCAGGGTTGCAATGCTCTCCTCAACCATTTTATTTTTTACATTAACAACAGAACTCTCAAGCCCCTTGTATAAAAATGAAGCTAGATTAGTTACCTTGATTACACGATGCACAATAGGGATCTCTCTCCCCTGAAAGTGGTAAATAACAAGCATGAATAATTAGTCAATCGATATTCTAATTACTCACAATGAAAACAAATAATATAGCACCAGAAATAAATTCTTATGGCTTGACTGAAGTGACAAACAGCATTAGTAATCTTATATTTCTTTGTTTGTAGTTTCATCTGTCTGAAGGAGTATCAATTTCAGGATTTGAATAGGTTAGGTATGAGAATTAATTCTATAATGAGAAACAGGCAATGTAGATGAGAAAGTTACATCAACATTGAAAACAACTATTTCACCAGTACGAATCGGATCGTTACTCATGTGCAAGAACAGTATATCACCCTGCAAAAATAACAAAGAATCAGTTATAAAATACAAACATAAGAACTAAAGCAGAATTAAAAAAAACACCTTATTCATTGTCCCACGCTGACCTAATCATTGAAATGATAATGTAATAAACGAATATCAAGGGCTTAACTACTTGGATATTTAACAAAGAGTGAGGCTATGGTACTATGCATAGCGCAGATTGGTCCGTACTACGATCAATATTTTTATTTTAAGGTCCAAATAGTTGATTTGAACCGTTCAACATGTTCTCCTTATGAAAATGTACTTGCACACTATATTTTACGTTTTTTTTTTTTTTTTTTTTTTTACTATTTTCTTATATAAGTAGAAAATCTCTACTTCTGAATGGTCTAGAATTTTTAGATCAAGTGATTTTCTACCTATCTAAAAAGTAGTTAAAATATTTTTATGTTGAACGGTTCAGATCGATTGTTTGGACTTCGAAAATAGAGATATGCATCCATAGTACGGACCATTAAGCGCAATGCATAGTACCATAGCCTCACTCTTTAACAAATTATGATTTGGCTGAATTCAAGTAAGAAAAGATACATTACTGGGAAATGGAAAAAAAAAAAACTGACCCTTTTAAACCCAGGTTCCATACTTCCAGATAGAACAACAACAACTGGTGACTCACTTCCTGTTAAACACATCAAACCTTTCCATATTATCAGTGCCGATGTCACAATCATCCCTGAAAGTTATTTTATTTCACATCAATTACAAAACATAAAACTCTTTTGAAACTTTTTTCTGAGAGGATAAAAACAGAACAATAAACTTCTATTCATTTTATTCCTCCAATCTAAGTAATTCTAACTAAGAGTAACAAATTGCGAAACAATGGACGGGACTAAGAAATACTAGCTACTACCAAGCCTTCTTGATAAATAAATCATCACAAACCAGTAACTACAATGTGTAACACAAACGCTTCATTTGAAGGGTACTCCCGCAATCTTAGAATACAGTACTAAACTACTAATTTCGTAATTGATCCTCTAGAAATTATTCCAGCTACTATACCTTTAAAAACTAAACCTCGCATATCAAGACGACGTTAGGAAGCAATTTTATACTTTTGAAAACGCTAAAATACCTCCCCGAGCACAAAAAGAAGAGGAAATGTGATTATAAGATGAGATGATAACGGACCCAAACTGACGATCTGAGTGAGAACCTGCCTGATCTGGAGAGAACGGATCGACTCGATCGAATCCCCCAAAAACCCCATTTTTCTTCACCTTCTTGTTTCTCTTTCTCTCTCTCCTTCGATCTCCTCTTCGTTGGGACGATAGGTTACTCACTCCTGCGACTTGCGAGAGAGTGGGGGACGAATAGGTTGAATTGGGCCGGGCCGGATGGATCTGAAGAGGTTTGGGTCGATTTTTTTTATAAACAACAGTAGAGAGACAATTAGGAATAAATTTCGTGGAGCTCACTAAACGTGTTGATTACTGAAGTTTGATTAATTTCTGTATATTTATTGAATATTTTATTTATTTCATTTAAATTATTCTATAATTTTTTATTAAAAATACTAATAAAATATGCTCATTCCGTCTACAATACTAATAAAATATGTCTATCCATATTTATATTACTTAATAGAGTAATTTAATCAGATCAAATGAAAAATTTAATGACTACATAGCGACAAATCAAATTTGTAATTGTGACAAATAACAAAGTTTAGTGACACCAGAATTTACCCATCAATTAGTAACCACTAACCACTAACCATTAAAAAAAAAAAAAATTACCCGTCAATTAGGAATGCCAATGATGCGCTAGGAAAGTGGAGATATTTTCATACTTATATTCATATTCAAATAAGAAATTAAATTTATTTTTATTATATTTTTATTTGTTAAGTATTAGTATTATTTGTATTCTGTTATTATTTGTTAAAGTTAACAAATAACAAACATTAAATAATTATCTACCAATTTATAGCTTATATAGTTTAACCCAAAATAGCAAAGAAATAAATGTATTAAACACATAAGATCATAAAAAATATGTTATGAACATCAACATCCCAACAACTCAAATAAGATTCTAAATAATTGTTAACTACTTTTTAGAAATTAAAATCTCTAAAGTTTAACTCTCACATTTCTGAAATTAAGTTTAGAGTTTCTATTAAATCATATCAGCAACAAATTAAAAAGAAAAAAATATTTTGAGCCAATTATTTGGCTAATATGGAGTTTATATGAACAATTTCTTAATAAGAAACTTTATTGCATAGTTTATAAATAAGAAACTCTTCCACATCTCTAAAATTGAATTAGAATCTGCCACGTCCAATTAGAAATTCTAATAATACCAAAGATATAGATGCTCTAATTAATAATTCCATCATTTAAAGAAAAATATATTAATTAAATAAAATGATATAAAATATTATATAAATCAATTTTGTTATAAAATGACTAATTAAAATACTATATAAAATATTGGATAAATAAATTTTGTCATAAATTACTAAATAAAAATATTAAATGTTGTATAAATCAAAGCAATCATAAATAACACAAATTATACAGTTAAATATATACTTTTATATTTATCAATTTCTCTATAGCATTATGGATACGAAATAACTTCAATCCATAACCTTAGCTAATATTTTTTCTTTTTACTTGTACCCTTGTAAAGTTAACATGTTTTTTAATTATGGATGCCTATCAAATATCAACGAGGTTAGGGACGTTGTCGACACTCCTAGAAGCAATGCTTTAAGAAGACCAACATTTTTTTTTTCCTGACTAACTTCAGAACATTGAACTGCCAACAAGATTTTTATGTTTTAAAGTATGCTTCATTCACGTTGAGGATTATGCATTAAAGTACAAGTGATAAGTTACAGAGGGGCGGCATCTAGAGAAGGAAATTTGTCACGCTATGATCAATTATGTCAAGTATTTTTATTATGTGACGTGACTTACGTATCACGTGATGTGACCGTATTCGAGCGAAAATTACACGTCACATCACATCATGTCATGGTATGGAACATAGAGCATCCAACTTTTTTGATATGCATAGAGTATTCGGGTTTATCTTTTAGTGTAAGTTCAGTAATACTGGTACTCATGTAGTACTGGTTTTTATTTTCTCAAGTTTATTTTAATGAATGCTTGTAATTTAAAAATTCAAAGTAAATTCCAACGGTTTTTCTTAAAAAAAGCAACATTATTTACTAGTTTTAGAATTTTTCATATTTTTTTTCTAAATTTTTAACAATTTAAATTAAAATATAAAAAATATTTGATGTGATTAATTTACGTCACATCACGTCATGTGCGATCACATCACATATGAACACAGCATGACTATACATGACGTGACCATCTATCACTATTTTAGTCACATCACGTGAAAATAAAAAGTTGATCACGCACTTCACGTCACATAACCAAATCACGACATATTTATCACGTCACGTCATAGCGTGTCACGTATTTCTTCTCTCGTTGCACCATGCACACAATAAGAAAGCAACATTGTGACAACAAAAGCGAAAGAGTCGGTTCCAAAGAAAACAATGTACAAGATAAAAATGTCTTCGAGATTGCTGCTTTTGTTATTTTAGTGCACCTGGATATTACATGGGTAATGAGTGAAAACAAATTGTCAGCAACATCTGTTTTATGTTAATTAAGAAGAGTAAACAGTCGTGTGTAATTTCTATATATACATGTTGTACATGACTTATTAAGTTAAGAAACTTGATCCATTTTTATAAAAAAGAATCCTTATTTTTATGAAAAATTATAGTTAGATTATTAAGCTAAAGTGCACGTCCACAAAATTAAATTGATTTCATACTTGTAGCAATCAGTGAAGGTGCTGATGCCAAATGGTACATTAATTGACGCAATGAAGCATGTCATGAATGTTGATCGCAATGATAATATAACTCAAACAACAGATACGATACTATAAAAAGTTTATTTGAATTGATATTGTAATGAAACATATTATAATCAGGCAATAATTATGAAAGGCACCCTTATTGTTTTACAACTACATACTCATTTTTATTAGTTCACACAAATACGCCACATATCTGCATCTTATTTGGTCCTTGAATAAAATTGCGAGATATCTCGACTTACATTATTGCAATCCATTTACTACCCACGTTTGAGTGGTGGTCAAACTATGCAAGAGTTTACAGAAGAGATATAACCTCACCATATTTCCCGTTTAGGCTGATAGATATAAAAGAAAAACAATTTCCAGTAATAACGTGTACATGAAATGAGAGAATACAAGTCAAAATACCACTTCGTATATGCTTCGGGTTTTAGACTATCATCATTGTTCTGCTATTGTATATTTGTCAATTGCGATCCATTACAAATGCATGTATTCCAATGTCAAGTTATTTCCTTCTATACACCAAGATATACTTCTATTACGTACCTTATTTTGCAGTCATGGACATATATATGAATAGACCTCGCCTAGAAAACAAGCAAATGGTAATACAAAAACAATAAGCTCACTCTGCTGTGGGCATATCAGATTGTAACAATTATTGCAGCAATCCACTCTTCTTCCCCCAACCAATAGCCATAATGTATAAGATGACGCAACCTCCAATTGTACCAAAAGTAGTGCCCCAAAATTTCATATCCGATTTTCGAGCTTCTTCTGGAGTGTTGGGATCGTTGAAAAGGGAGATTCCGATGTTCATGCCAAAGAGACCCACAACAACTACACCTGCAGTAATGACCACAGTTGCGGTAGATAGCATTACACCCATTTGCAGCAACTGGTTTTGCTTGTCATCCAGCATTATGTTGATATAATCCTCCGTGTCATCCACGTACTCCCTCAACTATAAGAATAATATTTAATAAAAAATTCCATGTACTAGATAAAATAAACATTGCTGAAAGGTGAACCTTATCATTTGCAAACTTCCTCTTTTTTTTCCCCCAGAAAATGATCAAGGTAAAACCCTTGTTTCTCATCCAAGAAAAACCACTTGTTACCATATTGTCTCAGCCATACTTATTCATTGCTTCATGTAGCAATCCACACAGAAATCTAATTGCAATTGCATATAAATTGAGAGCGACAGATGGCATGAACAAATTCCATTAATGGAATGAAAAACAAAATAATTCTTTTCAAAAACTCTAGCAAAGAGAGGAAGCACATACATGGGATAATTTGTTAAGAGTTCCGTCAATCTGCACAAAATAAGCTTCTAAAAGCATCTCCAATTCTTCAATGTTAGGCTTGATGGCAGTTAAGCTCCCATTGCTGCTACCTGGACTTGATTGTATGTCTTCACCCCTAAAATATACTTAACAGATTCTTAAAAGCATTATGTAATGTATTAACCTAATAAAAAAATCTTTTAAAACAGACCCGATATCTTAGAATGCTTGTCATTTTGCTGAGCAAATAACATTAACAACCAATTTAAGTGAGTTTTTTGTTAAAAAAGTTAATATTTCATTATCACCCGTTAACATTTCATTGCAAAAACCGATGCAAGCTTCTGAGTTAATGAATTATTTTCTAATTTTCTACTTGCAAAGAAATTTATTTGAACTAATATCAGAATAGTGGATTAAGCTGCACCAATTTAAGCATCTTTTCACTTCAGTCCAAACAGCTAGAAGTTATATATATGGAAGCTATACAAAAAAACTGAGTTCAATCAAGCATGTCAGGTGATACATGTGAATATAAAGATGGAGGCATTTTGCAAAAGACAATAAGAGAATGGAAATTGAAATGTTTTACCCAAGATAGAGATGGCCTAACCTGTTCTCTTCAGTGACGTAGTCATGATCATGATCATGGCCATCATGATTACGGCCATTCTCATGAATACGGGGTAGAGATGACTCAAAAAGGCGTTGATTCATGAGTTTCTCTGTGAGGTACATCTCTGCCATATCCATATCATCATCCAACAGTTGCTCCAGTTCATCCCTCACCTTTCCACCCCAATAAATCAAAATCAAAAGAACTCGAGTACACAGCTTAAATAAAAGGGATAAAAATAGGGAATCCAGCATTGTGCACGTCTTTATTATTAAAATGGTAGCTGCCAAAACTGATACTATACATGAATTTATGCTTAGTTTTAGTTTCTATAGATCTATGTCCTAGTTACTATTCCCTTTATTTGCTATCTGTCGATCCAATAACCATCAATTTGCCATTTTATCTTTTCTAACAAGAAAGTACTACAAATAATAAAAAAGGCAATACAACTTACCTTCTGGACACGACCAGAGATAGCCACCAAACGACTCTTGATTTGTCTGACGCGTTCTAGGTTAAGTGTGCTGATTTTTGAAGTCAACTCATCTAAAGCTGGATATGCCTCTTGTTCCAGAGTCAAAGTCTAACAATAAGAGCAAAATTAATAGTTTTTTTCTGCCTGAACCCACAAAAACTCCTACAGATGGTTTAGAAGATTCAAATGAACTATGCAGTAAATTAACCCCCGATTGTGCACTTGAGCAAAGCAGTCCAATATTTAACCCATTTTAGCTGCATCTAGTCACTCAATATTCGATGCCATGCACCAAGAAACCAAGAAAGACCAAAATGAAATATTGGAGTCCTGATACTTATTCATACAATTAAGAATCTGACTGAAAAGGCATCAAATTAAAGTTTATTGAATACTAAAACTTCAAAGTTTGAAAAGGCACCTCAGCTTCTAGACACCTACAAGTTGATTCCAGGCACGCCTCCAGAGCTCTAAATTCAAAAGGAAGAACCTTCTTCATGCTTCGATCCTTGCACAGTGCTAGAGGTGGCGGGACTGGTAGACTACTGTTATCTCCTGTTGGAATGCTATTATATTGTTTGGATGCCCCAAGTGCATCTCTCTGTCCTGCACCAGGTACAGCAATTCCGGGCCAGGCAGATGTTTCCTTCATCAGACCTTCTCCATCTATATCACACTGGAAAGGAAAGGGCAAAAGAAAGTTATATAACTTTTTTGTCTTTTATTATGTTCAATACAATTTAACGGTGCTCAATGAGACTATAAACAGGGGCAACACTTATGTGAGGTTGGCTTAAAAATATCTATGACAGCAAAAGATTCCCCTAATAATGTGGTAACACCATTCCACAGTCCAGCAATGACAACAAAAACATAATCTATAATGTAAAAACAAAATAACCAATAACCAGTGATTGGATTTCTCAAGGCAATCAGAGGTAATCCCATAAATTAAATACACTGGTTGAAACTAGCCTTAGGAGTCTTCATTCTTCCTTAATCTTCTCTCTCTATCTCTCTCACATACACATTCAACATACTTATATTTTTTTCAAACTATGATAACTTGTAGTAATGATCTCGATTGCTAACACAATTTGAATTTTGATCCAAAGCAGGTAATTCTATAGTAGAAATCTTCCCAGAAGGAAAGAAATTGTATAATATGAATGGAAGGATTTTTCGGGATACATTCTAATGCTCATAGATTAAATTCATTCATGTGTCCTTGTGTTTTTGACGAATCAGAAAAGGATAACCAGGCTCTATCAGTAATCTCATTCCCAGGAAACAAATGCAACATGACCCCTGGCATTGTCACAGCAAGTAACAACCCATATGAGGTGATCTAATAGTAGTCCCTAGTATAATTAAGTTGATGATAATAGGACAAGCAATGATGAAGAGTTCAAGAAAAGGACAATCACAGAACCGACGACAATGAAAGCTCCAAACAAAGAAATTCTAATTATTGATAGTACTCGATAAACACAATCAGTTGGCAATTAGCAGATTCAATAAACCATGAATTATGTTAATTTAGAAAAATAACAGATAAGGGAAACTCGTGAAGAAATGCATAGCAATTACCGTTTGATTTGCCCCACTGGAATCCGAAACCTTGGCTTGTAATTCACGAACAAAAGGTGCCACCACTGGATCTTTAGAATTTGGGATTAATACCTCATGTGCAGTTATTACAGCCCTGAATCTCTCCAAATTCACCACAATCGCCCTTTCTCTTCCAAGTATAGACGAAGGATACGAGAGATGAGGGTCGAGCACGCGAAGGTCACGCGCGGGGAGACCCGTACGAGCCATGACTTGGTGCTTCCCCACCTCTTCCAGGCATGCGCCGCCAGATGGCGAGACGACCAGCCACTCGCGAGTTGCAGCCGCCGCCGCCTTGCGTCGAGTCCCGCCAGGCGGAGGAACGGTCTGTGCACGCGCCTGGTGTGGCTCCATGAATTAGGTTAGGTTTTCAGTCTTTGAGGGAAAGAGAGAAGGCCAGGCATGAGAGAGCGAGAGAGCGAGAGAGAGAGCTGTTCTAATTGTCTTTCGACTGCCACGAGGTTGACCGGAAGCAGTAGCGGGGAAATGGAATTCAGATCCAGTGCAGTACCGGACTGAATAAATGAAATCTGAGTCGCCAGTTTAAATATGACACGAATCTCAAACAGACCCCTTGTATTTAGGACACTGAATTCCAATCGCTCGGTCGAGATTTTGCCAGCGCACATTGTACCGAGTCCGGTACCTGGGAGTCAAAATACAGAGTCAGGGAAACAGGTTTAGTGTATTTCTCTTGTTGACTGGTAGGTCTCACCGTGATTATTTAGACCACGCGCCTGTACCGGCAATTTAAGGGCCTGTTCGGTAGTCTCCATTCTCACACGAAATGGTTGGAATTTGTACTGATTTTATGATACAATCGAATACTCATTTGATTACATTTTTTATGATTAATCTCGTGCTTAATTCTATTGATGGGTTTCTACTCTTTCAAAATTGAGTCAAAGATGCAAAGAATCTGAAAAATCAGGCTATCACCCAGAATGAATGTTTTCGCATGGCTAATGTGCTTAAATAGATTACTAACGATAGAACTTGAAAAAGAAAGGATGACAATTGATAAACCGGTGTGAAATGTGCAAACAAAATTTTGAGACAGTCAAACATTTATTCAGCACATGTCCGACCACCCAGACAATATACCAACAAGTGACAACAACAATGGAACTGGTACAGGGGCTGCTGGTACGGACAGAGAACATACTGGAAAGTAAACTCTGCACAAAAACAAGACAGCTCATGATCATAGCACGATTTATAATCTGGCGGGAGAGATGCAGTCATATCTTCCGAGGAGTTAGCAAAGAAATAGTCCAAATGGTAAACGAGATACAAGAAGAATACAAGGCAGTCACAATAATGACAAGAAGACTAAATCAACAGGCGCACACACAACAATAATTATATCTGCAGATGACCCCAACAAAACGGGGATTCAGTGTTACCACTTTCTTTTTAGGAACCTGATTTACTTCACAAAAACTTTAGTTAACTCTTTTATTTTTTTGTTGTTTTCTTAGCAACTTTTTCTCTCTTCTTTAGGCTCAATTGTTTGAGCCGAATTGTTTTTTTACTTTAGCAAGGAACAAACATCTTGTAACCTTGATTATCATCAATCAAAGGAGGGCTTGATCCTCATTTCTATCTCAAAAAAAAAGTGGATTTCCATCCCATTAAATCTCATTCCGTGTAATCTCATGACAAACAAACACGTAGGCTCTGATCGGAATAGAAGTAGAACAAAATCAGTTCATTTCAATAAAATAGAGAAGAGAAGAAATGATCGGAATGATTAATTCTTAATGAATAATTGATTTCGGTGACATGTTAAAAAAGTTTAGTTATCATCTTATTTACCGCATATGCCATTGAAACCTAAAACATCGTAGTAAGATAAATGGGAGTGGAGGCCCGCAAGCCCATGTAAACTGTAAAGTGAAATTTTAATAATAGATGCAAGGGTTGTTCTTGTCTTCTAGTTACATCAATATTTATTTTAAATTTGCCCTGATTTCCATAATATCTTTTCTTCTGATATCTATTTTTACGTAAATCAAAAGGCATATGCAATAAATTGGGTAACGATAACACCTTGTTTGGATGGAGAGCAGAGGAAGAGAGGGAATGGAAATAAAAGAAAAAATTTCGTGGAATTGTGTTTGGTTAATAAAATTATATCGGAGGTGAAGAGTACAGGAAGTGAAATGTTTAACTCTGTATCATTGTAATTAATAGAATCAGTTTTTTTTCTAATTTGAAGTGTAACGGATAAAAAAAAATTATTATAAATATTTTTAAAAAAATAACACAAATATGAAAGTCTATATCTTACCAATATAATACTCATACAAATTTTTTACAACACTGGTATATACTGGTAGGGGTGAGTAAATCGCTCATAACTCGCTCATTAAAAGCTTGTCTAAACTCGCTCATTAACAACTCGCTCATTTACTTAATGAGCGAGCATGAGCATGACCCAACTCGCTCATTAAGAATTTGCCACATCTAATCCCTGCCACATTTAATCCTATGTAATTATGTGTAACATCAATCTTGCCTTATTAAGATTAATAGATGGTGAGCCTAGTTTCATATCTAATCATGTGTAATATAGTGAGCACAGTGTAACATTTAATCATGTGTAATATACTAATATTCATAGTTTCATATTCATTTTTTTTTGTAAATCGGCAGAACCAAAACCTCCGCCTAAAGCCCAAAAAAAGTAATAGTTGTAACAACTCGCTCATTTAAATGAATTATGACAATTTGTTGGATTTTGTTATGATAATTTTTAACAAATTTTGTTATACGTAGGCACACTATATAATTTTGTTATGAGTCATAAGTCATAGCTCGTGAACTGCTCATAACTCGCTCATTTACAACTCGTTCATTTATCCGCTCATTTAAACTCGCTCATTAACAACTCGCTCATTTACTTAATGAGCGAGCATGAACATACCCTAACTCGCTCATACTCGCTCATTAATCACCCCTATATACCGGTATAATCAGGGGCTTGATATCAAATTAATATCCTTACAAGTCTCATTTTAATCATCACAACTAGTCAGTTTAAAAACACAAGTGTCATTTCAAATCCAAGTAAAAGATTTTACTTATATTATACATATGTTTTAGTTTAATAATTTGAAAAAAATAAAATTTTATTTAAATTCCGATAAACAAAATTTATTTCTATTAAATTTTATTGAATCGAAATTAATTTAACTCCAAATCACATAATTTAAAACAAAGTTCTTCCTCGTTTTCATCGCCTTCGCCTCCCCTTCTAAAACCCAAACTCCCCTCCTCTCTCCAGTCATTCTCTCTCAATCGAAGCAGTAATGGAGGCGACGACCATGGCTAGATCTCTCTTTTCCCCTTCCGCTGTCTTCCAGCCCAGCCCTTCTCTCTCCAGTCCGAAACTCGCTGCTTCGCCTTCCATTAATTCAACTCTTCAAGCTCAAAAGGTGAGGCCTTTATCCATTTCAAAAGCCAGGACCATCTCCCCATCAATGAAATCGAGCCTCTTTTTGGTCAAGTGTAGTCCAAGTGCGGCAGTTGAAACTGACGCGGAGATTCCTATTGAGAAGAGTAAGCATTAATTTCAGACTTCTTTTATAAGATTTGCATATTTCTATAAATTTCATGGGAAATGTTACTTTTATTTTAACGAAGCATTTATTTATTGGTATGATCCTTACTAGAATTTTGAACTATTCTTTGATCTTTTGATAATTTGTTGTAGGATTCGCTGCATTTCCCACCGTGATGGATATAAACCAGATCAGGGAGATTTTGCCTCACAGGTGATATTCTTTCCTGATAGCTGTGCTCTGTGAATGTATTTGTATGGGAAATCTATTAATCGCAATGCATTTTGAAGGCCAATTTACTTGTTTTAAAGTACAAACCGGACATTAATTATTTACTTCCCTTCTCCATCCGTTCAAATTAGTTTTCCAATCCATTCATCATGTGTTACTGTCAGCCTGTATATTCAAAATTCTCGGGTCAAAAAGCTAACCCTAACCAGACAAAGGTTTTTGTTGAAGGTATTTAATATAAACCTATTGTACAATAAGTGCATATGTTGGTTGCAATTGGTAATTCAACGTATTAAACTGAAGTTACAAATCTTAGTAACTTCATCTTATATTTTCCAATTTTGGGCGTTCCAAGTAACACCAATGATGCATTGTGGATCGACCAACGCCCCGAATCCATATAAAGAATGCCAAACCAAATGCAACCTATTTGTATGCATCATTGTGATATGAACATTTCAACCATATCAAATTTAAGCTGTCAAGGAAGTGTTTTCATGTAAATTCTGGGCTAGCATGCAATCTTACAGGATTTGAGATATGCAATGATAGCCATGTACCGTATTTTTTTCCGTCTAATGTATAAACATTGCATAGTACATATAAGAGCATCATCTTTGTCTTTCCCTTTTATATTTCCAATTTTGTTGGGTTAAATTTATAATTGAAACTCCTAGCAGATCTAACAAGATATGTGTGAAATGGTTGGATTTGGGTTATTAGGGGAGGTCAAATATACTGTTATAAAAGGGAAAAAGATGTGACTGATCTTAATTTCTGAGCATTTGCATGGTAGCAACTTTAACATAGTTTGGATTTGAAGATCTAGGATTACTGGTTCCAGACGTAAAGGAGTTCCTCACAGTAACTTAATGTTAAATATTTATTTTTTTGTTTGTTATCTTTTTGGACATAGGTTTCCATTCTTGCTAGTGGATAGAGTGATAGAATACAAGCCAGGTGTAACAGCTGTTGGTATTAAAAATGTAACAATAAATGATAATTTTTTCCCCGGACATTTTCCTGAACGCCCAATCATGCCTGGTGTTCTCATGGTTGAGGTACTTATCTTATTATTTTTTAAATATTATTTTTATCTATGTGTCTATTTATTTACTCTTTTTTTTGGTTTCTTTGATTTCTTTGTTTATGTACAAACAAGTGATATTAGTTTTATAGAAAATGGTAATAGTTTGGTTAATAAAGTTACCAAGTGTATAAATGAAGTATTACAGCTGAAAAAAAACTGTCACAAGCACAAGAAATAATAAAAAGTGCCCAAGTATCTTGTTTTAATCTGAGTGGCAGGTGCATGACAGGAGTTTTTGTAATATTTTTTTGGAGAAACATGGATTGTGCAACCCTATACATCTTTATTGGTTTCACAGGCCTTTCATTATTTAATAGGCGCACTCATTCTTCTTTTTACCTTGTTATCAGTCATGTATCAGCCATTAGAAAACGGTATCAGATGCAAGACCAGAAATTGATCTATTGATCTGCCTTTTGTTTTCATTTGATCCCTGTTAACTTCAATTTTTGTTGGTGAAGGCAATGGCGCAAGTAGGAGGCCTGGTGATGCTTCAACCTGAAGTCGGTGGGTCCCGTGAAAACTTCTTTTTTGCAGGAATAGACAAGGTTAGATTCCGCAAACCAGTTATTGCTGGGGACACACTTGTAATGCGCATGACACTTATTAAACTCCAGAAGAGATTTGGTATTGCAAAGATGGAAGGTAAAGCCTATGTCGGGGGTGAAGTTGTTTGTGAAGGAGAATTTCTGATGGCCACCGGCACCAGTGAATGATTTTATTGTTTTTATTTCAATAATATCTCTGCTTTTTTTTGTCTCCCCAAAATTACCTGTAGGCTTTAAATAAGTTACCTGTAGCCTATTCTCAAACTATGTATTTTATAATTTTGAGAAAGATGATTAACTTTTGGATTTCAAATTCGGCATAGTTTTACCTTTTTGAGTTAAATTAGTATCTCAAATACTGTCAAATTCGGTTTTTGATGCTATAGATTTGAAAATGAAGGTGCAAGTCTTGGATTGTGAATGCAATATATGGTAACTCTGATCTACATTGATTTTTTTTTGGGGATTTCCTTTAAATCTAAAAATATTTCAATTCTTTGTGGTACTTGTTGAAACTGTCAAAACTTATTTTGCGCTACTGAAAATGTTTAAGATGCATTGAGCAAATGCGTAGGACGGTAGGAGGCTTTCATACAAAATTGCGGGACAACAAAATGCAAAGTAGAAAGTGAAGTGAAATAAACGTGCATTTATCGTTATCTAAAACATTTAATTAGTCATGTTTTAACATGTAGGGTGTGTTTGGATGCAACCTTGGAAACAGTAAGAATAGCGTTAATCTGGAATTAGTGCTATTTCATTGTTTGAATGGATTAGTAAGAATAATAGAGAAAAATAATCACAAAGCCAAAAAAAAATGCTAATCCGATGCTATTCTTGACGATCCAAATACACCCATAATTATTAAAAAATGACTGTATATTTATAACATTTAATTAATTACTTTAATTAAAATATGCACCAAATTTCTTCTAAACTAATGTATACAACAATTACAATTTTGATGTATAGGCAGTCGTCCCTACCCCTACACTGGCGGTGAATGATCAATCAGGTGAAATACAAAAGTGCAACACTTCAGATTTAGATGGTGATAAAGAAAAAAATAGTTGAAATGAGACCTTGTTCCGAATACATCCAACAAGAATTAAAAAGGGGTAGAAAACGCTCGATCAATGCTATATGCTTTTCAATAGAAGATGCATAATAAATTAAGTAAGAATTTTCAAATTATATGTAGAACGGAGAAATGAGAAAGGCTTTTAGTTTTTTGAGAGAGAAATATAATATTTTATATCTTGATGGAGAAATAAGAAAATTTTTATGAATATATACCCAATTCACCTTTTTTTCTTTTTATTAGCATCAGCTCCAAGATTAAGAATTACTTGGTGAGTCATGAATCAAACTACTTTCACAAGCTGACAATTTTAAGGAGAGCCTCAAATAGATTTGTTAGATACAAGTTTTGATAATACAAAAAGAAATATGACGATTTCACAAAGTGACAAAAATTTGACATATTTTTTCGATTTGAATTTTTCCTTTCTATTTTTTCTGAGTTGGTTTTAACGGGTTTGATCATAGAGTAACCTGGTCTTAGTACATGTTGAAAGATTTTATAAGCTGTTTAATCTCGACCCGTATCCGAAATAATTCTTCATTTCTATTTTATTTTTGTGGGCGAATTTCATGTATACTTCTCAAAACCTCAAAATTATATGTTCTCCCTTTTAAAATTCATAATATCATATTTACCCTTCTAAATTTTAAAAACCCACAATTATATTCAAATTGTTGTGTTTTCTATTAAATCTCATTTTACCTTGTAAAGTATTCATTTTACGTTTTTTTAAAAAAGAAAAAGTAGTCCGTATAAGAAAAATATTCCGTCTTCTAACTAATTAGTTTTTGATGACAAATGATTTATTTCTCTATTATAACACATACAAAATCTCATTTAGACATATGCTTGTGTGTATTACATGTAAGAAAATAAATTATTTGCTCACAAAACTAACTAATTAGAAGACTAAATATCTCTTAAACATGCTACTACATATTTTCTATTTTTTAAATAAAGGATAAAATATATACTTTATAAATTTAAAAACATTTAATTAAAAGTCAATAAATTATAATTTTTAATTTTTAAAATTTAAATAAATAAATATTATATTATGAATTTTAAAGAGAAACAAAAGAGAAAAAATGTAATTTCCAAGTTTTCGAGATATGCATGAAATTCTCCAATTTTTCATTCGGGTCGTGTTTTCCTTCTGATTGAAGATATGAATCACGTTCATTCGTACACGTGAAAATGATGAGGCAAGCTGCTTCCTCTCCCCTCCCGTCCGATCCCAATCGAACGGTACCTAATCCTGGCTTCTCCATTTTTGTCGGCGGTCCGGTTCCCTCAAGTAGCTCAAAATTTGAGTTTAGATATTGACTGTACGATCAGAATCCGACCCAATCGGGCCCGAGATGGAAAGCACGGGTCACTTTAATATATGTGCCAAAGCAGATCGGACGGTTCAGATCTAAAGTCGAAATTTAAATTACTTTTGGGGATCCGAATTCGATAATTGGACCATAGTCACCATCCAGTGGCGCATTAAAATCCACTCGCTCGGTCGCTTGTTTCACACCGTCTCTCTCATGCTCTCTGGTCGGCAATTGGTAGCAACGACCTCTCTTCCACTCTCGTAGTTACAATCAAACAATAGGAGCACGAGGAAAAAATAATAGATTGAAATTTATCGAGTGAGAGAATCACTTTGGATGATAGAAAGTCAAATAGTTAGATAATGAATCTGCAACTTCAACCGTCAACAGGTTTCGCTGCCCCATGTTCTCTCCGGAGGGTCCGGCAGCTCCGGAGAGTGGTCCGATCCTCCGCCGGTGGATCGCCGGAACAACATCACGGCCGATGGCAGACTTCCGCTAATCAGATGCTCAGTTCCCTTGCCGACCGTTGGAAGCTCCCCACTGACATCAACACAGGTCTCTCTCTCTCTCTCTCTGGGTTGTAGTAGTATATATGCATAAGCTAGAGATTTCAATTTTTAGAAAATAGTAAACTACCTCAATATATGCCCTGAATTGAAAAATATGAGCTTTTCAGTCATGGATGCATAGAATAATGACTTGTAATACAGGATTGTACAGAACTGATGCAATGGAATGAATCCCATTAATATTAATTCTCACTCTTGATTCAAATATCAGAGCTAATTGAGTTTTCCTTTTACATTGGTTAACAACGTACCTGTTGTTAGTTTGCTAGAGTGAAACCTATCCAACAAACTACGTATTATGTCTCTCATTAGTCTTTTGTAAATGATCAATCAGAAAGAAACAATTTAATTTTTTCAGTTTTCAATTTTTGTTCTCGGGAGCTTCTCTTTCCTAGATATTTGCAAAAGCTATTTTCTATTGGTTTAATACAAAGTGTGAATTTCTCATCTAGTTTCCTTTCATTAGATGGTATTCAAGAAAACATGAACTCTTTTCTTCACAAGGCAAGGACACTGATCCAGGAAGTAGCAGTGCCTCTAATTAATAAGCCTACTCAAGGGAAAATAATCAAATCTGAGTCTGAATCAGAAGCTACAATTGATCAAGAAGCGGTCTATTTGGATACCGAAGTGACTGTAGAGAGGAAGACGCCACGTGGTGTACTCTCACTAGATGCTGTCATTTCAATTGAGCAGTTTGCAAGGTAGACACTGATACTTTTGTACAAGTTGGTTTCCTAGGATACAAGTCAGAATTGGACTGCTAAATAGAGTCTATTTTGAGTTTGCATTATTCAAAAAAAAAAAAAAAAATTAAGGCTTTGCCACACATGTCACCTCTGCCCAACTGCAAAAAAAACATGATTTTGTTATGGCTAAATAGATGATGGCAACAACCAGAATTGTCAAGAAAAAGCTTTTGTTAGCTAGTTTATGGTTGGTTTCATACCCTCAATAATTATTCCCAATTACTAATTTTATTTGAAAATTGACAACAGGTTGAACGGGCTAACTGGTCAGAAAATGCAAAAGATGTTTAAGTCCCTTTCACCTGAAAATATAAACAATGATGCCCGAAATTTGGTGGAGTATTGCTGCTTTAGGTACCTCTCAAAGGACAGCTCTGATTTTCATCCCAGTTTGAAGGTCTCTTCTCTTCTTTCTTCCATATGCTGATGTATTAAGAGGAACAATCTGATGTATGCTCCTCCAAAACATTAAATTGACATATCTTGAAATGTCAAGAATTTCTCATATGCCTCGTGTGCTGTTCTAAGACAATATATCAACACCCCCACTTTCTTGATATCTTCAAGTAATGATAATTCCTCTTCTTAATACTCTTTTATGTAGAAATATGCACAGAGAAAGGAACGTAGCTCTTTTTAATTTTTTTTTTCTTACATCTTATAATTCCATTGTTTGTTTCGGCAATTTCTCATTTTGGCGTGTGGCACCCACAACATTTTGACAGTTTCCGGAGATGTGAAATGACCCCCTTTTAAGCTTCATTTTAAAATTAGTGCTTCCTATTATCGTACTCGTACAACTTCTATGTTTATCAAATTTTTGTTTTTAACTTTTTGTGCAGGATATTGCATTTCAAAGGCTTATATTTATAACAATGCTAGCTTGGGAGAACCCGTATGCAGACTCTGCTAATAAGCTGGCTTCTATTGATAGCTACTCCTTACAAGTATATAGTTTATTGGAAATCAAATTTTTATTTTTACTTTATTTTTATTTTCTTTTTGTACTGATAAATATAAATTGTTTCTTGAATTGAAAAATAGGGCAGGATAGTTGGTGAAGAAGCATTTGTAAGGATAGCGCCAGCTGTAAAGGGTGTTGCTGATATAACGACATCACATTATTTATTTAAAGTACTTGTGGGAGACGAAAAAGGAATATCTTTTAAACTATGGTCTACTTACCTCAATGAACTGTTCAGGTTTGTTGCTTGCTATAAAGAGATGTTTGAATTGATAAGAAAACTGTAACAAAAGCTCCAACTTATTAATTTTTCTGGAATTTCAATCTTAGGGTGCATCAAGGGAGGAGAACATACCATGGCAGAGAAAATATGATTTCAGATGAGAATATTTTATGTATTGGTTCAAGCAAAAAAAGACCCGTTTTAAAATGGGACAATAACATTGCATGGCCAGGAAACCTGACATTAACTGAGAAGGCTCTCTACTTCGAAGTAAATTTCTTGAGCTTTGCCAAATTATGTGTTTTCAATTATTTACTCTAACCAACAAACTAAATTATGAGATCAAAGAAGAAACCAAGAATGATTATAAATTGCAAAATTGCCAAAGGATATAGTATCCCTGTGTGTTGTATTACTATGCTGTCATTGCTGTTACCGTCATAATCAACATCGTCACCATTATCATAATTTGAGTAGCATAAGATATGGAAGTTCCTGGTAAATGTTAAAAGTACCTATTAATACTAGTTAGAACCAAATCTTAATCTTGTAGGTTCCATTCGGCATGGTTCTAGTACTTTTAAAGTAATGAATATTTTCAGGCAATTGGATTGACAGGTACAAAAAAATTAATGAGAATTGACCTGACAAATCAACGTACAAGAGTAGAAAAGGCCAAAGTAGGGCCCTTCAATTCTAAACTTTTTGACTCGGCTGTTGAGGTTTCTTCTAGTTTATCGTGAGTGCACTTCAATTACTTCTGCAGTAAATTTGTATTTGATTTAACTTTTTCACTGGCAAAGTAAAAAAAAAAAAAAGCACAAAAATTAAAGCAATTACATTTGTTGCCTCAATCAAATTTAAAGCCCAAATAGATGAAAAACATACTGGCAAGTATGGTGCCAAAAACAAAAGCAGCATTTTATAACTTTTAAGTAATTTTTACTGATACACAGTAAACCCAAAATACCCTTCGAAAAACTACTCAACTAAATTCCTTAAACAGGTCAGAAAAATGGGTGTTAGAATTTGTTGATTTTGGAGGAGAAACTAGACGAGATGTGTGGCACGCATTCATAAGCGAAGTAGTATCTCTATATAAATTTATTCGTGAATATGGTCCATCAGATGATGATCCAACAGTGCGTCATGTGTATGACTCTGACAGAGGGAAATTTCGAGCCACTAAATCCATGGAAAATACCATAGCAAGACTTCAATCCCTTCAGTATATGCAAAAATTACACGAAGATCCCTTGAAGCTAGTCCCATTTACATATTTGCAAAGTGCCCCTTTCGGTGATGTTGTTCTACAAACCCTAGCTGTGAAATTTTGGGGTGGACCTTTAATTACAAAATTTCGGCCTTATGAAGAGGTGCATATCGGCAATGGGCATGTTTATGACATTGATGGTAGTGTGTATTTAAAGAGGTGGATGAGATCAGATACTTGGGGGTCAAAACATTCAGCCGCATTTTGGAAAAACTGTACTGTAAAAAGTGGGATTATTTTGGGGAAACATTTGGTGGTAGGAGAGAGAAACCTTGTAGAACAAGCGGTATTTACATGCAAAGAGAGAAGTGAGGTGATTGAAAGAACTAGAGCCACCATTGTTGCAGCTACAATTGAAGGAATTCCAAGTAACATTGATCTTTTTAAGGTAATTGGAGATTTTTTCTACTGTTCTTTTTGCATATAAAATCTTCTTTACCATAGCTGCAACTGAGTCCCAACATTTTTTGAATATTTTGCATAGTACACCTAAATTTCTGGAGTTTTATTAGACCTCTCTCTCTATTGCTGTTGAAACTAAAAATTTGTTTTCACTGATGTGTTATTTGCTTGATTTGACTAGGAGCTTATGCTTCCATTTGTAATAATAGCTGAAAAGTTTAACAAGCTCCGCCGATGGGAGGAGCCTCAATCAACCACATGTTTTCTTCTTTTTTCTTATACGATAATATTCAGGTAAGTGCCCTCCTGTTATAATTTATTGTGCAAACTTACCGTAGTTATTTAGGATCCAGCTTGTAGTTTTTGTACAAAGAAGGAAAATGAACTGTACTGGATCATTCTACTGAACCTCTTTCAAAATGGGGTATTGTACTGCCAACAATAACACGAAGCATTTGGATAAAATATATATATTGATCTTAACTTTCAAATAAAACAGCTTTTTAACTGCTAATAAATTTAGGAACAGGTCAATTGCTTAAGCCTTTGAAATGACAGGAATCTTGTTACAATGAAGATTTCAAAAAGAAGAAAAAAAATGAGAAATAGAATACATCAAGAAATTATTCTAATGGAGAATTAAGAAATTCCAAGGTAAATTCATAAAGTTATTTTTCTTTTTATGCCAGGAATATGCTTGTGTACATATTTCCTACCACCTTGTTTGTAATGGCAACTACAATGCTTTTACTAAAGGGGTTGAAAGAACAAGGCCGGTTAGGTCGATCTTTTGGCCAAGTAACAATAAGAGATCAGCCTCCTTCTAACACATTGCAAAAGATAATAGGTCTAAAAGAGGCCATGGCTTCCATGGAAAACTATCTTCAGAACTTAAATGTTGCCCTTCTCAAACTGAGGACCATCATTTTAGCGGGTCAACCCGAGGTATATGTCTTTACTTTATAAGGATTTCACTTTCTACCTATGTACCAATACTACCTGTACAGAGTGGGTACAGTCTGCCCAATTGCAGTTAAACCTTGATATTTGCAATTAAGGCTCTTCACCAATTTAGTTTCAGCTGGTTTCTCGTCTTAGTAGCTTCCTCAAATCTTAATGTCTTGAACTAAGCCTTAATTTTTTCTAACAACTTTTTTCTTAAAAAAAAAAAAAGGTGGTAACTTGGTACCACTGGGTAAGTTTGCTTATTAAAATATAATAACTCGTTTTGCAGATTCACCTGAATTGAACCCCAAAAATATGCAATTTAGACTGTTTACTAATCTTTTCCTTGTTACCTTCAGTTGTGCCATCAAGCACAGATCTAGAGAAACCAAATTATATATGTTCAAACAACTGTAACATACATAACCTCTAATTTGAAACTTGGCATTACAGGTCACAACACAAGTAGCATTGGTGCTTTTAGCTGGGTCTTTAACTCTATTTGTGGTACCATTCAAATATATCCTATCTTTTCTCATTTTTGATCTCTTTACAAGAGAACTTGAGTTTCGCAAGGAAATGGTGATGAAATTTCGAACTTTTATAAAGGAGAAGTGGGAATCAATTGATGCCACACCTGTGGTAATTTTACCGTATGAAAGTAATCTAATTGATTCTTCCATGACTGCCATAAAAGATCCCAATGAGGATGCAAATTCAGAGAAAGTGCAAAGACATGCAAATGGTAGTGTTTAATCTGGAGAGGTCCTCCTTGAGATTATAGATAGTGTGTGTTGGTGTGTGTATTGTGTAGGCATCACTTGTACATAGAAAACAAGAGAAATATGTTTTACATTTTAGAAAATTTTGAGACGGCCATTGGGTAATTTTTGAACTCCAAACCAGTTTCAAATTTGTGCGGTTCAGCTCATTCATTAGCTCTGTTATGTTATTGGTTTGTAGATCTTGATTCCTGTTATACAATAAAATTTTAAATCTTGGCTTGATGACAGAGATCCGAGAGAGAAAAAAAAAAGAATCCCAGTATAACTTGTACAATTCGCTTTAATTACTTGTTAAGCTTTTTTCTTTTCCATGGATTTCTCTATAATTTCCCTAAATCCGTGTCCTGTAGTATAAAAACAAATATTTCAATTTCCAATAAACTGTAAACCATTTTTTTTGTTCGACATATTTGGTTTTGAGATTCTGATATATATCTCAAATTGTATAAAAAATTGTAAACAAGATATTTCAACATATTTGGTTTTGAGATCCGGTGCAATTCCTGATCGAGTACAATTAGTTCTGAGTTGTCAGTTTTAACTTGGCACAATTTCAAAACCGACCCATATGTTTAAATAGGCACCGAATTCCAGTCGCTCAGTTGAGATCTATTCAAATATAATTTTACTAAGTACCCGGAAGGGTATGCGGAATAGTATCCTCTGCGGAGTCGTTCCGTGTAGAGCTGTGCGGAGCTTTTAATCTGGTCCATTCGTTTCGGATTGGACAGATCAGATTAAAAGCTCCGCAAATTTTGAGAATTTTTTTTTCTATTCGGGCAAGATTTGATCTATTCCGTCCGATTCAAAACGAACGGACCAGATTAAAAGCTCCATACGGAACGATTCCGTAGAGGATACTATTCCGAGGATATGTGTCGGGGATGGGCACCTGGTGCTTGGAGAAACGTAATTAAAAGTCTTTGAGAGGGAACTAATTGCAAAAAGAGCAACTCTGAAAATTCTTGATAGAGCAAGGGTAATAGTCCCACTAAAATTGAAAAACTTCTAAATAGGTTTTAATGCTGTGTCTTTCTGGTATGTAATAAGGTCTGACACTGGTATGATTGTTGTCTGAACCGGTACAAGCGTACAGCGTATGGTACCAGTCTTATGTAGGCTTTTTGTAGATATATGCTGATGGGGGGCCGATAATGGCCGGGAGCAAAACTCTTTAACCTTTTTCCTACTGTTAGCTAACCGATATTGTACCGGTAAGCTGGGCCAGTACAAATTGTACGTTGACAAATTAATTTGAGAGAGGCTGATGAGATACAGTTAGGATGGCTGAGGCCTTATACTCATCTGGGCTTCTGTGTTTTGTCTTAAAGATGATTAGGTTTAGTCTAATGAAATAGGCCCGGCAACCTTTTTCTCAGAAAAAAACAAACATATAGTAGAAAATGATAATTTGTCACACTAATCCAAATGATTTAAAGCCATATCATTTCCGGCCGTCTGAACCCATGAAAAAAATTACGAAAAATAAATCAAAAAGGATAAATGCTAAAGGTACGTAGTTGCTACAATGGAACTTCTCATCACTTCATACTTTCCCTTATCATTGTCAGCTACCCATGAGCCACCTACGTGTTATTCCTAATTTGACCCTGTATTATAACCTCAAACCTTTGCTTCTTGTACGTCTCCCTAAATACTAGTTTATGAGGGGTAACTGTGATTAGGTAGTATATATTTACTCGAAAAAACTGTGATTAGGTAGTAGTAAAGAGTGGATTAATCATCGTAGTAAGTATTACTTTCAATGGTAGCACATGTTTTGTGTATAAGCTCAAGTAGGTAAAAGATAGTAAAGGATTTTTAGGCACTCCCTATATGGCTATATATTGTAAAACTTTATGCAAAGTTTGTTATAGCTAAGAACCAGCTTTTGGTTTAGTGACAAAGGTAATGCTCTTTATGTAGAAGGTTGCAGGTTTGAAACTCAAATGGAAAAATTCTTTACGGATATTAAATAGTTAGATGACTTGATCTTCAATCTTTACTTAAAAAAAAGAACAAGTTTAATCTATTTGTAACTATGCAGAATCTACAACAACCGTTGTGTACTGATAACAAAAATTAACACGCAAAATTACACCTAATTAAATAACTGTGAAGCGATAAAATGCAAAAAAAAGAAAAATATAGAAAAATCATTATATATAAGATTTTTATAAGCTCCTACAAATTATATATGCAAAACTATTTACAATAAAGGTGGTCCCGGATTGAACGTGCTCTGACATTCCCAAAACTCAGCTCAAAGACAATATTTGAAAGGACATATATTTAGCTTTATCTTCTAGCAAGTTGTGAAATCAAGTAGTACTAGTATATTTTGCATTTTGGCTATATATTCGAAGCTGTTGAGATACCTGGACCGATTGAAACTTTAGACCATACAAATAAATACATTTATGAGCCTGCGACAATTATGGTTGTCAATGGTTATGATACGGGTAGAGTGAAAGTATTTTCATACTCATATTCATTAAGAATAACTTTATCCATACTCTATTCTTATCCATTAAGATTTGATCTTATCCTACTCTATTCTTATCTATTAAAATTATCAGGTAACGAAACGGTAACGGATGAATAATGAATAATACTACTATAATAATTAGTTTTATTATATTTTACAAATAAAATATCAAAACTCATTTATTTCTCACATATGCAATAAGAGGAGGGATCGGATGACACCCTTTTTTGGTGACATCGGATGATACCGTGCATTTTCAAAGTCCAAATAGTCAATCCAAACCGTTCAACTTGATGGATATGTTAAAATGTGCTTGCAGATCAAATTTTATATTTTTCTGAATTTTTATACTATTTATTAAGATGGATACAAAAATTCAACGGTCTGAATATAGTAATTTTGTTAAATACTTAATAAATAGTAAAAAAATTTAGAAAAATGTAAAATTTGATCTGCAAGCATATTTTAACATATCCATCAAGTTGAGCGATTTGGATCAACTGTTTGAACTTTGAAAACTTTGAAAATGCATGATGTCATTCGATGTTATCAAAAAAGGGTGTCATCCGATCCCTCCTCATGCAATAATATTACTAATAAAAAAATAAAAAATAAATAAATGTGCAATTAATTTCAACTAAATTACATTTTTTATAAAACAAGAGAATTCAAAAACAAAAATATATCTTCTGATAAATTTAATTATTTAATTAAAAACAAGACATACAAATAAAAATTATATGTTTAATATTTTTCTTACAACAAAAACAATACACTAAATAACAAAAGTACTCACTAATTATTGCTCAAATATTATTATATTTTATATAATTATCCTATAGGGTAACGGGTACGAAATAGTCTTTATCTGTACCCTTACTCGTTTAACTAATGAAAAAAAATTCTTATCCATACCTATATTCAATAAACTAAAAAAAAAAAAAGACTTACTTATATCTCCTCATCGAATATGGTACGAATTGGATAAATGGCTAAAAGGGTATCATTGCACCCCATTCTACAGTCAAGGATAAGTATCTATATATGAGGACCCATCGAAACTTTTAGACCATACAAATAAATACATTATATACCAATTCCACCGCCTGCGACAATTATGGTTATGTAGTCAACATCCTTAACGTATAATAACATATTTGACACGACAACGCAAGACGGTCCTGGGCTCTTGGCTCTCATCAACCAGGCGGTGGTTGAGATCTCCAACTGGCAACAAATACTAGACTCACCCAACTATTCAGTGGTTCGGGCTCTGGATGGAGATGGCTTTATTTTTGTAATGATTTGTAAATATTTAGGGATTTTGTAAATAACTCTTTTTTATTAATCAATGAAAATGTCAGTATAACTAACCTTAAAAAAAAATGTTTTACTTAAGAACAGTTTTTTTTTATTACTATATTATTATTTAGTTGAAAGAATGAAGCATTGCTTTTTTTCGAACTAGAAATTTACAATTACATAGGTATATTATGACATATTAAGGATGAGTATATTTGATAGTCGGTGATAATCAACATTGAAAGTAATCGAAATATAAAAATTAAATAAATGAGGCTATGGTACATACAACGCATAGCGCGGATTGGTCCAAACTATGAATTAATATATCAGCATTATCTCCATACAAAAATGTACTTGCTATTTTTTTATTAGATAGGTAAAAGATTACTATTTTGAATGGTCTAGAATTTTAGATCAATTAATTTTCTATCTGTCTAAAAAAATAGTAAAAATTGTTGATCTACAAGTATATTTTTTATCTATAATACAGACCAATCTGGACTTTGCATAGTAGCATATCTTTACTACAATTATGTATCAAAATTTAAAGTAATTTGAAGATCATGACAACGTTGCTAAACAGCAGGAAATTTATGTAGCACGCCATTACATTGATGTATATGCAGAGTGGAAATTATATATGTCATAAAAAAATAATAAAAAAAATAGAAAACATTAGTCAATCCAGCTCACCCCTGCTCCTTTTGTTCCTGCTTTCTTCATCACCTCTCTAATATTAGCTGAAATATCCCACAAACCCACGCTTGCATATGCATTTGAAAGTGTTACATAACCTGATACATCATCTCTAGAGAAAAATCCTTCACCAATTTCACCACCACCTCCATTCATCAATGAAGCCCCGGCCATTGAATGCTTCATACTTGCACTTTCATTATAATGCATATTTAAAAGCAACTTCTTAGCCTCATCTGATCTCCCAGCCCGGTTAAGGATATCAACCATGCAACAATAATGCTCTAGTGAAGGCCTTATGCCATAATTTTTCTCCATGTTCTCAAAAATATTGCATGCATCACTGACCAAACTGTCATTTCTACAAGCATAAAGTAAACTCAAAAAGGTTATCTCATTAGGTCTCACCCCAGATTCCATCATCTCATTAAACAAATTTAATGCCTTTCCTGATAACCCATTATAGCTGCAACCCATTATGATGCCAGTCCAACAAGCTACATCTTTTGTCTTTGCTAATTGAAAAACCCTAAGGGCATCCTTGATAATTCCACATTTAGAGTACAGGTCTATTAGACAAAGAGTTATTATATTATCTAATTCAACCCCTAGTTTTATAGTGTAACAATGTACATGTGAACCACCTTGCAACCAGGAAAGAGTAGAGCATGCTTTAAGAATGCATGATACAATGTATTGATCTGCTTCTATTTTAAAAATTGTGACCATTTCTCTAAACAAAGAAAATGCAAGTTGGTTTGAGCCATGTTTCACACAGGCTGATATAATACAGGTCCATGCCATAGCATCTTTACATGTTAAACCCTTGAATATTTTTAATGCATCATATATCCTTCCACACATAGCATAAAAATCCAAAAGAGATGTCCCGATAACATGATCTAAATCATATCCAGTTTTCACTGTGAAAGCATGGCCCTGACACCCTAATTTGATATCTTCCATGCTTGAACAGACCTTTAATGCATTTAGTAAGGTAAAGAAATCAGGCATTATACCTGAATTATGTATACATCTAACCATTTTAAGTGCAAGAGTATCATGCCTATTAATCACCAGTCCAGAGAGCATTGAATTCACAAGTGGTAGCCTTTCTGAAATTTCCTCACTACAATTAACATGGAATTCAAACACCCGAATAGCATCAGTAATATTGCCACAATTTGCGTACATGTCAATTAAAGCTGAACCGGTATGACAGTTCAACCCATAACCATATTTCAAAAGGTAGCAATGAATTTGCCTTCCCATTCTCTCAAACTCAAGGGATCCACAGGCCTTGAGCATACAAGGAAATGTGAAAGCATCAAATCTTAAACACCTCCTATGCATCAGCAAAGCATAATTCAGTGCTTTGTCACTCTCAATTTCTGCCAAACCAGCTATCATGGTATTAAATGAAACAGCATCAGGTGGGGAGATGCAATTAAATAGTTCCTCTGCCTCATTTACATAACCTTCTCGCAAATAACCCGAGATCATGGTGTTACAAGAATTAGTGTTAGCCAAATGAAATGCATTAAAAAATTTCTGGGCTTCACTTAAAACCCCACATTTAACATACATGTCAATAATTGTATTACCTAAAATTGTATCACACTGTATTGCTCTATCAGTGATGAATTTGTGTATGAACCTACCAAATTCAAGGTCACGAGCCAAGGCACATGCTTTTAAGGCAATTGAAAGGGTATGTGCATTAGGCACCTCTAAACCATAATTTACCATATTACTAAAGACCCTCAGTGCCTCTTTTGCATTTCCATTACGTGTGTAATTAGAAATCAGGGTGGTCCAAGAAGCCACATTTCTATGCGGCATTTCATCAAACAACTTGTGTGCGTGGGAGTGATAGGCAAATGTCGAGTACATGTTAATCAGGTGGTTTGCTACGTAAGTGTCAGAACAGATGCCTACTTTAACCAGGTGAGAATGGAGAGAAAGACCAAGTTCAATGGAGAGTGATTTGGCATAACTGCGTATCGTTTTAGCGACCAATTCAAAATCCACAAGGGGGTAGGAGATGCCAATTGAAGCGGCGCTACTGTGAGGCCTAATTGAACATAATCTCGCCATTGATACACTCCGTTCAATTCTCTCTTCTAGTCAGTTTTCCTGGCTTATTGTGCTCTCGTGGGAAAGTTGAGAAAGAGAGACTGAGCATGCATCAGAACTCAGAAGCGGTGTTATTACTCGTCAATTTTGCGGAAATAATTCTGCTGTTATTCCTATCTCAACCGTTCAAAATTTTACATGCGAGAATCTTAATGATAAAAGTTTGTATGAGCAAATCTCAACTAATATCAATGGTTGGGATCGGAATAACATATTCCTAAGTCCAGCTAGTATGACATTGATGTCATATGACACTAACTTCAAAATTGATTGAATAAATTTCAAACGATTAATTCAAGTCGTTCAAACTGATTTATTTTATAAGTGATGTGTTTACATACAAATTTTTTATATTTTTGAGTTATTTAAGTATCAAATCAAGTGATAAAAATGTTGAAAAATGAATATATTAAAATTAACTTAAAAAACCACTCATTTGACTGCTCAATTTGGTACTAAAATAAATTCAAAAATTTATAAATTTGCATTTAAATGTACAACTAATGAAGTAGATCGGTTTGAACCGTTTGGATTCACCGTTTGAAGTATATTTAATAGGTTTTAAAATTTATGTTATATAAATTTAAATGACAATGATGTTATGCCATACTCCAGTCTTGAATAATAGCAGGTTTATTTCCTGATTTTTTTTTTTTTTGATATCTTGGCAGAAGCTGCCAAGTGGATTTATTTCCAAAATTTTGCGGGTCGGATTATATTTTTATTGTTAAAGATCTGCTTTGTCTTATTATCTTTGCCTATCCTGTATTCCTGTTTTTAGCTGAAAGATGAATAGGCTTTTCGGCCCAGAAGCCAGGGCTAGTTTGATATTTATCCAGTATTCAGCTATTCAATTCCTATTGCATCGACCCATTTTACCTTTCGTTAAATACCTTGTCTCCTAGGTAACAAGGGACACTCACACAAGCAACAGCAAGAAAATAGCCTTTTATTAACGCATAATTGATTAATGCAATTATTACCACCAAATAATTAAACTCATATTTGAGGACTGAGACTGCCTTTACAAATGAAAATTGAAATTAATCAAAGGGAGTATAACCCATAAAGGTAGTTGCTACAATGGGACTTCTCACTTCATGTTTCCCCTTATCATCTACCCATGTCAGTGAAGCATGAACAACCTCCTGTGCTCTATTCCTGATCTGACCCTCTATTCTGACCTCAAAGCTCTGCTTCTCACACTTCTCTGTAAAAACCAACTTATCCGGATTAACAGTGATTAAGAGTCCCTTAACCCCCTTTACTACTGCACTATAAGTGGCCTCCTTATCCCCAACATTTGTCACAGTTCTCTTAAAAACCTTAACAGCCTTTTCTGTTAAAGAGCTTCCATTATTACCCTTGAAAAAGGTGATAAAAGACGGGTAATTGAGATCCTCCGAAGCATCACTGCAATCAATTGACGAAGAGCGGGTGATAACCTTGATTTGATTATAAGTAAAATTGGATGCACATAGGAGCTTCATGTAGTCCTTGGGCCCGGCATCATATACTAGACCCGGATCGAGTGCCTTATTGGGTTGGATTTGTCCCGAGCCCATGGCTAGAGGAGTTGCCACGTGGCCTTTTGTTCCTATATCTTTAATTGGCTGGAGAGTGTTATCTAAATAACTTGCTGTGGTCATAATTGCTGAACGGATCATGGCCGGGCTCCACTCCGGCCGTGCGGCTCTGAGCAATGCTGCCACACCTGACACATGGGGACACGCCATGGAAGTGCCAGATATAATGTTGAATGGTGCAAAGAGCTCATGGGACCCAACATAAGCTACCGATGAGTTTTGAGCCCATGATGCGAAAATTAGGGATCCCGGTGCCGCTATGTCAGGCTTTAAAACCTTTGGACAGCTGGATGATGGGCCCCGCGAGGTGTAAGTTGCCACTTGAGGAGCGGTACCCACACCTAAAATGGTCTTTCGAAACTGTAAAGTAGCCGTAGGATTTGAGCTCTTATTGATGTAGCCCAAAAGTATGGCCCCATCTGATAGGGTTACGATAGCCCCAGGGAAAGAGAAACTGACATAAAATTCACTGTATATGTCATCTGTTATGAAGAGACTGCCATCTACTTTGGCGGCGCTAACTGTCTCTAGGGCCAAAAAGATGTCATCTTTCATGCTGCATACCACAATACAATGCCGAGTTTGTTTTAACCTTTTCTCATCCGTACAATTGCCCATAAATTTTAGAGGCAAATCTTTCAAAACTACAGGTTTTCCAGGGTATATCGATGCAGCATCAATCAATGTGCCATCTCCGAACCGTACTTCTCCACTAAAGACCCGGTTCACTGTGCTGGCTGCTACTGTAGTTAGCCAGGGAGTCCCATTGTGTAAATACCCTAGGTCAGGCCCCGCGTTACCTGCTGAGGCAATTACAACAATGCCCTTTTCCATTGCGGCATAAGCAGCTATGGCTATGGGGTCTTTGTAAAAAGGAGCAAAAGTTAACCCTAACGACAAGGAAATTACATCAACGCCATCATAAACGGCTTGATCGGCTGCTGCCAGAATATCAGAGGTATAGGCGCCTTCGTCCCAAAGCGCCTTGTACATTGCTACCCTTGCTCGTGGCGCCATACCGCTAGCAGTCCCCTCAGCATACCCAAAGAAAGAAGCTCCAGGTACAGCACTGCCGCCAGCTGTCGATGAAGTGTGTGTACCATGACCTTCAGTGTCACGTGGTGTAGTGTTGGATAGTGTTAGATTAGGGTTGTTAGCTAGCAGCCCTTTGTTGAACGCTCGTGCACCTATAAGTTTGTTGTTGCATGATGAGGGGCCGAACCCAGGACCGGTTTCGCATGCACCATGCCACCTTTTTGGCACGGGTGGAAAACCCATGTCATTGAAACTTGCGCTCTCAGGCCATACACCGGTATCGACTAAACCAATAATAACATCCTCCCCTCTACCAGATGCAGGCCATAAACCAGCACCTGGCTGATCAAGACCGAGAAATTTTGGGGTGTATGTTGTGTCAGGCTTCACCGGCATGTCAGAATGATATGACAACACTCCAGGTGTGCTTTGAAGGAGAGAAAGTTGCGATTGAGTGAGTCGTGCGGCAAATCCATGTGCCACATTGTCGTATACATAAAGAATATCCCGCACGGGATCCGACGTGTTGTCAGTGTTTGCAAGTATCGCATTGTACCAGTCATGGTGAGTTGAGTAGGCTTTTGGCATGAGAGATTTGTCCATGTAGACAATGTGAATGGCAGGATCTGCTGACACACATGTTAGTGCAAGTAGTACAATAACAGTGCATGTGATTACTGGTATATGGAGTGCCATAATGAATTGGTTATTGGATTATGATAATTATGAGGAAGCACACATGGTACTTATAAAGAAATCGAGAGGCATGTCAGTGTTCAGGAGAAGAAGACAATATGGGTTAAGAATATATGATTTTATTTTGCATTCTATTTTGGTGGGTGGTTAGTCACAATTTGCACAAGCCAAGTCCAAGCTGTGTAGGGTTCAGAATAGACTTGCATTTGTTTTTTTAAATATGAGAGGGAGACTTGCAAGTGTATGGTGGAGTGACTATTGGCGTGTATAACGCATATATAAGTGGACCCAAAACTCGTTTATAATTTCTTCACGGATCTACCATACCTCCTTCATGAATGATATAATTCATAGAAAATTGTGGAAAGATAACTTTATTAATTACCCGTAGAATAATTAAGCAATGGAATTGCACATGCAAATTAGGTACATTTTGGAATATTTTCTTAGGAGCTGTCTGCTTGCCCCATACAGTTAATTTCCTAGATATTTAGTTTCTACTTTCCTATGTATTGTTTTGGGTTTAGGAATCAACATAACTTACTAACATATCAGCAAAGGAAATCCCAATCAATTGTTATTTTAATGCAAAACAAATAAACAATATTATTTGTCAAAATAAGGCAACGTGGAAGTTGTGACTTGCAGTTAATTTAATTTATTGCTAGACAATCAAGTCTGCATATCTGATCATATTCTCATGTCTCTTTCTTATAAGGTGTTTTAATTTGCTATATAGTAATTATAATGAGGTAGCAATTGAAAGAGTATGGTTTTTGACTAAGATATGGAACCGTGGAAGCATCATCTTAAATATGACTGTAACCTTTTTGACTTTAGGCCCTCAATTAATTTTATAGACTAAGCCTTATTCCTTTAAGAAAATCATACAATGACAGCGCTTGTCATCGTTATCTACACCCAAATTAAGCTCTATTTAACCTGTGACGATAAATTAAACATCTTTAAGAAAAAAGAAAAACAAACTATCTTGTTTCTGCTTCAAGAAGTAGAAAACCTTATAGATTGGGTCATTTACTGCAAAAATTGAATGATTTCATAATATAATTATATGAATATAACTTAGAAGAAAGAAATTGTTGGTAGCTTTCTATGAGTGAGTCTATAATATTTTGCAAAGCGCACATAGATATGCGCTATCGATTCATATTTTTGTTTTAATTCAAATAGGTAATATAAACCGCTCAACAAGATCTTCATATGCGCTATCGATTCATATTTTTGTTTTAATTCAAACAGGTAATATAAACCGCTCAACAAGATATTCATATGAAAATATTTAGATATCAAATTTATATTTAAAAAAAAAACAATTATAAATTTATAGACAGGTAGGAAATCACATGATCTATATATTTGATATGTTAGTGCATTTATATATGAAGACCATTTTGAGTTGTTCAAATAGACTATTTAAATTTTAAAAACAAAAATATAAACCTATAGTACGAACTAATCGGCACATTGCAAAATACCATAGCCTCAATCGCTTTGCATATATAATGAGTGAGTCTATGGTACTATGCATAGCGCAGATTGATCTGTACTTTGAATCACTATTCTCATATTAAAAGTCTCAAGGGTCGATCTAAACCGTTCAATATGATCTCTATATGAATATATACTTGCAAACTAAAGTTTTCATTTTTAGATTTTTTTACTTTTTTTTAGATATGTAGAAAATCACTGTTTTTAAACGGTCTAGAATTTTCAGATCAAGTGATTTTCCACCTATCTAAGAAAATAGTAAAATTATTCTAAAAAATATAAAATTTGGTATGCAAGTATATTTTCACCTGATCTTTTTTAGTTTAGATATAATGCACCTGATCTTTTTCTATCAAATATACTGTTATGAACATGCCTACTTTTTACTGTATATGTCATTATTTTATTGCTGATTTGACAATTCTTATGCAGATCAATAATATGGTATCTTTATTATCTTCATTTGATTTGCTTTGCAATGAATCAACCCTTTCAATGCTGCGCACTTGAAGTGTATGTTTCTATCTGAGGTTGTACTTGAACAGTATTTCTTCTTATCCGCGTATTTCACATCGACCGTTTCAAATCGCCACTCTCCATATTACAAAATCCGAATCATCTTTGGTGGATATGGAACTCTTCATACTGTGGATTAGGATTCAAATCTGCTCCTTTTCTTGAGAAAAGGAGCACTCTTTTATTCTTCAATCTGAGCCGTTCAAAAACGATCACATGGCTTCAATTATTTTTTTCTTTTATATCAATATAATCTATTAAAACGAATCAGATGTAATTGAAGCCGTGTGATCGATTTTGAACTGATCTGATGGAAGAATAGGAGGGTGCTCCTTTTCTCAAGAAGAGAAGCAGATTTGAATCCTGTGATTAATATCTTCTATTTGTTAATTTAGGATTCTGTAAATTTCAGCATTTAGTATTGTATCAGAACGTGTGTACCACCCTGTACCAGTTCTAAAATGCCAATATTTCAATTCTTGAGATGTAAAAGTATTCTGCTGAAAAATGAAATGTTACAAAGAAACTGAAAATACTGGTAAGTAATTTGATAAATAATTCTTATTTTTAATATTGTATCTTATAACAATATGTTGCTTGATATGGATACCTTAGATTGTCAGACTAGATCTATATATATAATGGAATTGTATTCATAGGAGAGAAATTATCAATGAATTGTCTTCTCACTCTTTACCGGTCTTTAATTAAGTCACGCATATTACTCAAATATATGCAAAAACTTCTCATTATTTCTATTTAACACAAACATTTTACTAAAAGGCACACAAATTTTTTACATTAACTGAAAATCAAGCTTCCGTTGACAAACAAAACATGGCCACCACCTGATACTTTCCAGACTCAAGAGAGAGGTACATTAATTTCTCCATCGAGATGATGCATTATAGACCTGAGTGCGTGCGCTACTCTCATAACTGTTGCTATCACCAGAATCTGATACAGTCTTTTGTAGCAAGCTTGCCTTTTCCAAGGGGCTGTCTTTGTAATTTGCACCAGGCCGGCGATCCTGTAAATAATATGTTGATAGCTTTTTATTAATGCAGTGAATCGTAAGGGAAAAACTATCAATATTTTTAGATAATTGTAGAATCAATGTGCATTTTCAGATAACCTAGTGATCCTTAAATATTTTTTTCATAATTTTTAAGGAATATATCAACTCTGGTGACTTACATCACGATAAGGGAAATCATCAACTTCAAGCATGTGAACAACATGACCCATTTTAGGTCTCTTGTGTGAATCAGGATCCACACACCTCAAAGCAACTAGAAGGATCTTTTTCAATGCCCGATTAGACGGTTTCTCTGGCAATTTCGGGTCTAGAACCCCTTCATAGTTCCTATTTGTCACCATAATCTTTAGCCATTCTACCAGATTAACCTGAAAAGTAGATTTCCAATAACTAGTATTTTAAAAAGAAGACAGTGTTAACCATCTTTGGTATGCTAGAATCTTTTAGTATGGTTTGTGGTTTAATATTAGAAATGTCCTATGGGCCAAATTATTTTGGGCCGAAATTAATATGTGAATTTCTGAAATTAAATATGGATTAAAACTATATTGGGCCTCATGAAATTAAATATGGATTATATCAAGAATGCTTTTTTTGATTAAAACAGAATGTTATAATGTCTAGGTTTCTAATTCTCCTTCATCAATAATTGAGTTTCAGAAGTGGGTTCAAGTAAAGCAGGCAGCTTGAAGATAGGTATGGGTACAAAGGGATTTGATATCGCTTGTGAGTTCTCTTTTGTGTTTTCATTGTGAAATTGAAATTGCTACTAGTATGCAGAGTGTCATCGAGAAATTGAAAGTGCTACTAGTTCACTTTTCATTGTGAAATTGAAATTGCTACTACTTGAAATTGTTACTGGTACTGATTGTCATTTTGCACAACCAAGCAATGGGCAAAAAATAAAAGATAAAAGTTCCACTTCTTACCAGAATAAAATATTATGATTTGGAATCAAAATTATTAAAAAAAAATGAGGTTACGAACAAGCAAATATAGGTAAGGTTTTTGTTGTAACTCGGTGATAAGTTAAGGGTGGTTTTTGCAAAGTTTTACTAACCTCGCCAGGTGGACGGCTGTAGTCTACCGGGCTACGACCTGATATAATCTCCATTATAAGTATCCCAAAACTATACACATCACTTCTCTCATTTAACATGCCTGTGCTTGCATATTCTGGTGCTACATAACTGCATAGAAGAAAGATACCATATTAAAGTTAAAACAACAAGCAAATATTTTTGCATGTAGCACAAAAGGGAAAACCCCATTGAATTTGGAGAATACACCACTGTAAAATATCCTTGCTCCTTGTAAAATGAGAGAGAGATTGGATGTCGAAAGGGCTATTTTTTTTTTCAAAATCTGGACCATTAGATTGTATTGATCCAATTAACTGTCAACTCACACACTGTATTAACTAGTTTGAGTTAATATTTCCCAGTTCCTACAGATTGTTGATTAATTTTTCTTCCTCAAAATTATAGAATAATGAGTTACTTTTGATTGGCTTCTCAGATATATAAGTTGATTCAATTATAAAAGATTAACTGGAAACTGACCCAAATGTGCCCATCACACGAGTAGTGACATAGCTTCTTTCAGATCCCAAAAGCTTTGCCAATCCAAAATCAGAGACTCTGGAGTTCCAATTCTTATCCAGTAAAATATTGCTTGATTTAATGTCACGATGTACCACTTTCGGCTCAAGCCCTTCATGTAAATATGTAATCCTGGTCAAATTGAAAGCCAATATTATATCAACTGGTAGAACAAAATCAAACAGGAAGAGAGCATTCATTACTTTGGTATAAAGATTGAAGAACACAAGTGGTGAATTTGCAATTTAGACTGTAGGAATACAAAATTTACCCTTTGGCAGTTGAAAGAATGATGTTCATGCGAATATCCCAATTTAGAGGACTAGTAGGTCCCTCATTTCCATGAAGCCATTGCTCTAAGTTGCCATTATCCACGAACTCATAAACAAGTATCCTAAAGATAATTGAAAACATAATTTTCACAAACAATTGATGTTAGGGATAATCAGGGCAATGCTAAAAAGGTGCTAATAAATGTATAATTAAATATAAAGTCCCACATATGAGTATTTTATAAAATTGTTAATTAGAAATGGTCCCTAAATTCCAAACTTGGCGGTTTGCCTTTTAAGCATTATGATATTCTTTATCTTGGTCCAGCCACATCTTCTAATTTAAGAATGGATAGATATCTGAGCACATGGCATTGCATGGTTTATTCAAAGAGATATGATTTGGTAAAAAAAAATGACATATTTTACATTGCAATGTGTAAGGATCTATCCTGTTTTCTTTTACTGAAAGAAGATGGTAGTGACCCAATAGGAATTGAAGAAATGTTCAGGGAAGGAAATTAAGAAACTATAAAGGCGGGGCTGAATTTAGTATCATTTTTGTGCAATTTACTTAATCTGTTTTGTCACAGGTGAGAATGATCTCACTTGTCGGCATACAAATTTAATAGCTAAATGGATATTGAGCTAAAAATGAAAATAGTAATATAATGATAAGCATAAAAGTATGTTTTTAGACTCACCTAAGACCTTCAAAATATATTGAATTGTCTTCAAATGATGAATCCAAATAGTTAAAACTAATGATGCATTTACATGTCAAATTTATAAATTTTCAACTTAATTTAGTATGAAGTCAAGTGGTAAAAAAAAAAAGGTTTATAAGTTAATTTTAATTTGTTCATTTTTCATCATTTTTTTTACCAATTGACTTTATATGAAATTAATTTGAAATTTATAATTTGACATGTAAACACATCACTCATGAAATAGATTAATTTCAATGATTTAAATTCGTCGTTTGAAATCATTCTGATAGATTTTGAAGTTAAACTCACAAAAGACTTGGTGCTCTTAAGAACATCCTAGTTCTACTCCAAATTTAATAGCTAAATGGATATTGAGCTAAAAATGAAAAATATTACTAAAATGATAAGCATAGAAATATAATACAATGTGATGAACGTAAGAACTGGTAATATATATATATATATATATATATATTTTATAAAACTCAAATTGAAATACAGAGTATTGATCATACTGTATATGATTATTCTAATTAAAAAGTACCTGTTTGCCCCCTCAACACAAAAGCCCAATAATCTTACTAAGTTCTTATGCCGAACTCGACCAATTGCCTCCACTTCTACCTTGAATTCCCTTTCGGCTTGGCCCCTTGCAAACAAATGAAAATTTAGTTTTAGTTAAGATGCAAGTTTAAAACTTTTAAAATTAGTTATCCGATATATCGAATTGGTACAAGAACATCAACAGGAACGATTAGATTCTAAATAGACCTTATCGCTTGGTATGCTATGAGACATGAAAACTTTTTTTTTCAATAGTGTAGAAATTGAATCTCGTACTATTGTATTTGAATTTGAGTAAGGTTAAAATGTCTCATTGTTCTCGTACTCCAATTATGTCTAACATTTTTATCTCTATTTTAAAAGTCTAAAAAGTTTATTCGAATTGCTCAACATAATTCTCATATTAAAATGTAATTGAAGGCCAAATTTTATGTATATTTTTAAATTGTTTACTATTTTTTTTAGATAAGTCAATGCTTTTTCAAAAAAATTATGGACCATCTAAAAATAATGATTTTATACATATCTAAAAATTAGTACAGAAATTTAAAAAAAAAAATATGGTCTCCAAATATATTTTTATATGGAGGTCATTTGAATGAGTTTTTTAGACTTAAAAAGAGAGATAAAGGTGTGAGGCATTGATTGGAGCACGAAAATTACGGAGCACTTCAGTATTCAATTTTGGAGTATCTCCAATCCATCATAACCAAGAGAGAGTGGCGGTAGCTATATACAGGGGTAGGCAGTTGCCTACCTCTGGATTTTGGAATACGGTATTAAGTTCGTATATAGTTGGTTTGGATTTGAGTTTTGCCTACTTCTAACTGAATCAAGACTCTCGATTAGTGAAATTGGTCGAGTTGTTACAAATTTGGTAGTCTTTCATCAATTTATTTTGAACTATACCAACAAGAGGAAGGTGATTAAGAATGTTATGATAATGGGACTACAATAAACTTGTTTTTTTTTTTAAAGGAATAGACTAAAATGTTTTATAAAGTAATATACTCAAATTTAATGTAATACATTAAATTATTTTTATTGGGTTTAACTATTCAAAATGGGCTGAATTTTAATAGAAGAGTCTTGTGAAATATGCTTCAAAGTAAAATTTAGTACTTCAATATTTTAGATTAATTTTTTATCTTAATATTTAAAAAAATTGAGTTTTTAATCTAATTTGGTTGATTTGTACTAATTTTCTCGATTTTAATTCATAGTCAATTACTAAATCTGCTTTCAATAAAAATTATTTAATAATATTTTATAGAATAATAATTTAAATAAAATAATAATAATAAATAATATAATAATAATTTATTTTACCTACCTAAAACCTGGCTAAGTCACTGCCAAGAGAGAACAAAACAAAGACAACAAGACGAAAAGATGTATATAATTACCTATTATTAAGCAAATTTTTGACAGCTACGTGGGCCCCATCATGGAGAACACCTCGGTACACAATGCCATAGCCTCCTTCTCCAATCACATTTTTGTCTGAAAAAACATCTGTTGCCAGTTCAAGCTCGCGCAATGTGTACCAGTGTCCCCACCCCAGGGGTGACACTTCTGGGCCCTGTTAGAATAAGTTGAAAAAAGTGAACTGACTGTAATACAGCTAAACCTCAGCGACTTCGTATCCTCTGAGTACTGCAGAGACACTGTTATGTAGAGTTACTAGATCTGAACTGTTCTTTTTAACTTGGCACGAATCTCAAAGCCCAAAAATACTGCTCCCTATTGCGACCCGAATCTCACACCGGTTGAGATTTAATCTCAAACCGTAAAGTGAGAGTGATCCTGTACAATACTACAGAGGATACGGATTCAAACCTTGGCAGGGGTAAAGATTTAACAGAGTCTTTTTTGCTTCATGCAGCGCACAACCATATGCAGCGCAGTTTGGATTCTACCGTCAGTGCGCTGCATAAAGCCAAAACTACTCTGTTAAAATATTAACCCCTTAACAGCCCCTGCCAATAATTTAAAAAAAAGACAGTAATACAACTAGGTGTCTCTTAGCAATTAGCAATTATTCTTCTTGTTAAATTTTGATATCTGAGAGTTTTTTATGCATTACAACCAAACATGCACAAAATAATACCAAAATTCTCACCATTTCGCCGGCCCTGCTATCTACAGAGCTTCCCTGTTTCTCTAGGTGCTCAATCCGACACCCTTTACCTATCTTGGCATAAATTTTTTTCATACTCAGCTCTCCAATCTCATCCTTTAACAAAGCCGCCTTTTGATCGATTTCACCCACATTCTGATTCTGCGTTTCAATAGGGACTTGTTCAATTTCTAGTATTTCTTTGGAGAAAACAGGGATTGACGGCGTCTTGGGGCGGCGCTTTGAGGCAAGCCATAGAGAGAAGAAAATTAAGAGAAGAACAAATGCAACACCAACGGCTATACCGAGAATGACCCATAGACGAAGGCCGAGTATAGCCGTGTGTTTCGAGAGTATATCCTTTAAGTATGGAGAATTGGAACCTGACATTTTCTCTGTTTTATAAGATAGTAATTCTGGAAGAATTATGGGTCTAAGTGGAAATGCAAGATGTTCTTTATGCTACATCACTAGTATGGAAACAAAAATTTTCCATGTACAAAAGATGAGAGCTTTTTAGAGGAAGAATTGAAAAAACAGAAACGGAGGGATTACATGTCAGAATGTGAGAGATTTGGGAAGAGGATAGAGGAAATGCAGAAGGTTTTGTTTATGAAAATGTTGCATGGGAAAAGCAGGGGCACTGAATAGTGTGGAATAGTAAATAACAGCACCAATAGTGGGTCTCTGTAGTTATTTTGTTTCTTTTGAAATTGAAATAGCAATACTGGAGAAATGAAAGGTCAGTTTTTTTGTAGATTGAAAGGGAATTGCCATTTTATATGGGGGATACATCTGATTTATTGCTTATAATCAGGCTGTAGGAAGAGCAGATAAATAGAAAAAGAAAATTCAACAGTGTTCTTTTCGTATTGAGTGTAGATCTTATGTGGCAGACACCGACGCACGTTCTCATGCAGCGTTACATTGGCAAGGAGAACAGCTTATAATATAAAGAACATAAGCCCCATAAGTATGGGTGTTCATCGATTCAGTTTAGTTAAAGTTTAAAATAAATAGGCAAAGTAAAATTTTATTTGATTTCTAAAATACAACTGAAGTGACAAAAATAAATTTATTAATCGAAATAAAACTGAATTAAACAAACTAAATTAAATTTTGGTTTTTTCGGTTGAATCAAGATAAGAAGATTAATAAAAATAAACAATTTTTGTTAATTTTTTGAATTTTTTTTATAGGCTCAAAAGAATTTTTATATATACATAATTGAATTAGAATTTAGTGATTTTCATACTCAAGAAGAATGAAAACGTTCCTAATTAATTTTTTTATAGGTTAAAAACAATTATACTAATCTTTTTGGTCAATTCAGTTTAACCAATTTTAAAAATCTCTAAACTGAGCCAAACCAAATAACTAAACCGGTTTAAAAAAAATGATCATTTCACCGGAATAATCAAACCCTTTAATTTGAACTCTCTTGGTTCTGTTTAAAACCAATTAAACCTAACCCAATGAACAACCCTACCTATAAACAGTGAAGTATCACATATGTGGTAATGTAAACTATGCCACAGAGAACTGGTCAACCGGGGCCCTGGCATTTAATGAGTGAGGCACAGAAACAGTTGGAGCTAATTTCTCAAAAAAGATAAAGTTACAAGGAGTGTGAAATCCAAAGCGTTTGCTTTTGGTATGGAGGGAATTCCTAAGTAGCTTCCAGTCAAGAGATTTAAATCACCATTTATTGGCCATTTCCATTGTAGAAATATTCAGTTACCTTGTTTTGGCCTTTTCTTATGTAATACATGCATGCATTATTATTCTTTTCCACAAGCTTGCTAACGAACAGATTGATTACATGTGGTACAATTTATTAAATGCTAGAGAGATAGGTCAATATCAAGCAGGCAACAAGTAGCTTCCAGTCAAGAGATTTAAATAACCATTTATTAGTTGTCTTCTAAAAAATTGATGTAATGCTGTGATAATTTTTTTTAATGCAAGATACTGCAATTTAACAAGAATTAAAATAATTTTAAGAAATACAGCTGTTATTGCTGCACCGACTCTTAAAATAACTATATTTGTTTTTTTTTAATATATGTTTTATATTTTAGATTATTCTTCATCTTCATTAAATTATGTATTTTATTAATTTAATGAGGAGGTTCCGATGCTTTTATTTTCAGTGCCTGCATTATTTCTTTATTTTTTGAAATTTAAAAAACTTAAAATTTTAAATTTAAATATTAAAATAAAACTGTTATAGATAATCTATTTTATTTTCTCTATGCATATGTAAGCAATTATGGTATTTTAATTTTATTTGATTGTTATGAAGTGCTTGTAAAAATATATCAATGTGAATAATTTATAAACGTTAATTTTCAATATTTTGATTCATATAAAAACAAAATAAAAGGTGACAAAAATATACACACATGGTGTAGAACTGTAGATCACATCTCACAGTTTATTTTGACAAATAAATATAAAACTTTTGTTAGTAAAAAAGCAATAATAAAGGCATGATAGAAATATAAAAATATAGATATTTTAATAAGTAGAACTATGGTGTTCTTAAGCTCACCAAAGTGTTTGGTGAGCTTAATTCCAAAATCCATCAAATAGATTTCAAATAACAAATTCCAACCGTTGAAATCCGCTTACCTTACGAGTGATGAGTCTATATGTTAAAATTTTAAACATTCGAATTAATTTAGAATAAAGTCAAGAGGTCAAAAAACGTTTAAAAAATGAATGCACTAAAATTAATATTAACCTTCTAATTTTGACTGATTGACTTTATACTAAACAAATTCGAATGTTTAAAAATTTAACATATAGACGCATCACACGTAAGATATACGGGTTTTAACAATTTAAATTCATCATTTGAAATCAATTTGATGAATTTTGAAGTTAAGCTCACCAAAAACTTTAGTGAGTTTAAGAACACCCTGGTTCTACTCTATTTTAACTCTTCTCTTGTTTAATTAAATTTAGTCCAACTTGTAATAGAGATTGATAATTGATATTAGACAATGTTGTACGTTTTCTCTGTTCTCTCTCTTTCTTGCCATACACTGACACTATTCATCTCTGTACGTAATCATCGTTACATGTACTCTCACAAACCTTGTTCTCTCATAGATCTACTTCTCCAAAAAAGATATTCTCTTTTTGATAGCCATTCAACTCTTGATCTAATTTGAGCAACAATGTGTAAGCTAGCTAGAGCTTTAATTAGGTGGATAACTTTACATGCCTTTTATTTTTCAAGTATTTAACATGATTAATTGTTTTTTTATTAGCACAATTAATAGTCAAATTAATTGTTTTGCTCTAAAGTTAATATAATTTGTACTTGTTATGGTTGCTTCCTATTGTCAATTTGTCTTTTTTTTTTTAATTTTGATAGAAGCTATCAGATAGTTACAACAGTATATTCCTATTACAATAAGAGGAAACAACTTAATAGCAACAACTGATAAATATTGTAGTATACATCCCCTAATTTATAATTAACAATATTTCATTCATAGCTTCAATTCATGCATAGCTTGATCCGCAATCACACTTGGAAGAGCCCCTTTTCCATCAAAAATGATTCTGTTCTAATTTTTTCATATGTGCCAACAACCACAAAAGAAAAAAGAACCCATGCTTTTGCTCCTACCCGGCCTCTACACAATCTTTGGGAATTAGAGAGAGTGGTATGCATTGCATCTCCATGATGCACTATTTGTCATACTTAATTAGTAGACCTACAAATTACGCTAATTTTCAGAAAAGCAAGAAAACATGACATTAGACAAGACATTGTGTCTTGTGGTGGATATAGAACCATCATATATATACAACAACGTTGCCACATTCAAACCACAGGCAGCAGAATTTATTCGTCTATAATTTTTTTGCCGTAAAGTTTGAAAGTCAAGTCATTCAACTAATTAATATTTATAAAAAAATATTTTTTCGGATTTTGATCCTACAACTTTCCACACAAAAAATAAAAAAATATTATCTTACTTATCTATAATTATCATTAACAATCCCAAGCAAAACTTTGAGCAACTAAACAATTAAAGAAGAAAAAAAACTGCATAATATATACTTCGTTCGAAATAACGAAAGGCCTATACTTACAGTTGGTTAAATTCATAATATTGTAGCTGTGTAGTTAGTAATTCTCGTTAATAAAAATAGACGAAAAGTTTTAGAGAAAAAAGATTATAAAGTGAAACTTTTGTAAAATTTGACACCACTGGTGTCCCTATCAATGGAACATAGAGGCTAGATGCCTAGACCACTGTATTTTTTCTTAAAAAAAAAAAGATAATAAAGTCGATTTCAACCATTTTATAAATCAAGATAATATTAACAAACTAAAACACAATGATTTAATTTTTTTTGTAGTAAATCTTATTTGTAGAATGAAAGAATAAAAAGTTTCCATGTTTAGATAATTTTAGTTCTTATTAAATATTGCGATCGTTATACAATTATTATAATATTTTTGTCCGAAAACATTTTATTAATCAAATTAATAATGACCATCTGTATTTTTTTTGGCACAAAGGAGGCTCACCCATAAGTAGAGGTTTGCTAAAACCCAGCCGGGCTCAACCCAGACCGGTCCGTCTGTGCCTGCTACTAGAGGTTTGCTATACCCGAAACGGGTTAAACCCGTTTTACCCGGCCCGTACCCGTTACCCGTTGTACCCGTACCCGTTGCCCGGGTACAAACGGGTAAACGGGTAGACGGGTACGGGTAATAAACGGACCGGACTCGTGAATTTTGAA